>JAYRBT010000001.1:33457384-33481941 GCA_036023395.1 Myiotriccus ornatus | reverse complement strand
TCCCTATCCCTATCCCTATCCCTATCCCTATCCCTATCCCTATCCCTATCCCTATCCCTATCCCTATCCCTATCCCTCTTTTTAGGACATTATCAATGCTGCAGCTGTGGGCAGCTCACTTGTTCTACTTCACCTCCTCCTTAGCAATGTTACTGTTAAGAGTCATAACAATACACACAAATATTTTGTTTGCATCTCTATGAGATATATAATATTTAATAGCTGTTCCTTCACTGCTCTTAGTCTTCACTTTCAGTAGTCTTCAGCAAGACAGTTACGTGGGTTTATTGAATTTCCAGTCCCAGACACTGAATGTGGAGAATGACAGCTAAGAACACCACGCAGGAGCTTCTATGCCTCGAAAGGTACAGTCCTCTATCTTCCAGCTCTTCTGTCTTTCAACGCATACACTGGACTGGCATGTTTTGTACCTCTCCCATGCACAAGTGGAATAGGCCCCCACAAGAAATTCACAGCTCTACAGCCAGGAATAGTTTCAGCATAATGACTCTCTGACAGAATAAGAACAAAGTTTTCCAGTGATTAGTTACCTTTTGGGTACCAAATCAGAGCTGCTCTGAGGTGAAAGAAAGTCACATGATTTGGGTGAGCAATATTAAAAAAAAAAATCAGACTGTTCCAAGGAATTTTAATTTAGGTCATTGAACTAAAGCAATCAAATTCTGCAGTTGATTTGGAAAATGTTGACTTGATATTTCAGTGTGCCATTAGCAGGAGTGCACACCAGGCTCCTTCAGTTCCTTTCATCAGCTCACTTCTGTACAACCTCAGGTCAAAGCAAAATCTGGTAAGATACAAGAGATGAAAGGAGAGAGACCTTGATTCAGCCATTACATTCAGAGGTGAATCTGCCCTTTCCAGTACTTACAAACCTCTCTGAAGGTAAACAACAACCACTGACACAACTGTCCATCGGTCTGAACTCTAAACTAAGACATGATTGGAATTAGAAGCAGAAGAGAAAATTTCCTGCACAGAGATTGCACTCACGACACCTGTATTTTCAAGGATCTTTCCTAATTTATTTTTTCATTTTATAGAACTTTGTGTTATATATACCCACAGAGAAATATACTACAGAGACTCTGTATGGATACCCAAGAAATCAGTATTTCAAATTGTCTGCACAGCAATGAAAAATATGGGATTCTCATTTTCTGCTTGCCTATAACTCAGTTCCATACCTAGACACTTCTGTCTCTTCTTGTGGGTGTCTTCTGGGAAAGAAATCCCGTGGGTAAGCTTTATAGCAATAGACACCTATAGGTCAGTATTCTACTATGAAACTGGTATAAACTAGTCAATAAGAAGGATTCTGCCTTTGAATTATAATCTATTTCAGTCTGAGGCTGCAAGAATAACTACCACTTAGGAAGCAGGCAAATGTAGTAAGGGCACACAGAAAGCTTTCAACTGTGAAGAAATCATTTACAGTTCTGCAAAAATAAACACTCAGAGAACAACACTGCATTTGGAGGATCTTGGCAGGTACCTGAGGGACACTCGCTTTAAGAGATTTACTTTCTCCTGTTGGAAGATGTCAGACCACTCCACTGGGGCTGTTGATGGTTGGATATTGATTTGTGCACTCTGGGTTCTCATAAGCCATGCATCTACAGCACACTCTTTTAAACTCTGAAAATACTTTTTTCTAGCAGCCATTTCTTGACCACTCCCTTCCACCTTGTTACTCCTGAAACACTTAAAGGAAGGCTTTCCTGGCACTGCAGTGTCCTACAGTCTCATTCCTGAGAGGTCAAAGCATAATGATTTATGAACAACTGCTGTTCAGCACCTGAAAAAGAGGTAGAAGAAAGATACACTACTGACTAATAGTGAAAACCTTATTTCCCACATATACCAGCAAATGGTGATTTTGGTTGATAAGAAGATGGCCATGACCTGGCATGAATTTTACCAGGCTGCATCAACAGCAGGGTGACAAGCAGGTTGAGGGAGCTGATTCTCCCCCTCTTTCCTCTGCTCTCATGGGACACCACTTGGAATGCTGCATTCAGCTCTGGGAGCCCCAACATAAAGATGTGGACCTGCTGAGTTCAGAGGAGACCATGACAGTGATCAGAGGGCTGAACGACCTCGAGTTGTTCAGCCTGGAAAGGAGATAGTTCCACAGAGACCTTATTGAAGCCTTTTAATACTCAAAGGGGCTTATGAGAAATATAGGGACAGACTGCTTTTTAGCAGGGCCTGTACCTGTAGGACAAGGGGTAATGGTTTTAAACCAGAAGAGGGCTGATTTAGGCTAGACCTAAGAAGAAATTTTTTACAATGTGGGTGGTGAAATACTTGAGCATGTTGGCCAGAGAAGCTGTGGATTCCTCATCTCTGGAAACATTTAAGTCAGTGTTTGACAGGGCTATGAGCAACCTGATCTAGTGGAATGTGTCCCTGCTCATTATAGGAGGCTTGGACTAGATGGCCTTTAAAGGTCACTTTCAACTGAAACTGTTCTATGGTTCTACGATCCAAAACAAGATATATTGATAAGTATTAAAAAATAAGACATTGAGTCAAATTAAATCCTTGTGTCATTGAATACAATCTAATTCTCACTGCTCTTCAGTGTTCAGTGGAATGCATCTGTTT
Source organism: Myiotriccus ornatus (assembly GCA_036023395.1). Classification (NCBI taxonomy): domain Eukaryota; kingdom Metazoa; phylum Chordata; class Aves; order Passeriformes; family Tyrannidae; genus Myiotriccus; species Myiotriccus ornatus. Next base: position 33,479,313 of record JAYRBT010000001.1, on the reverse strand, counting down.
ATATTTTTGCAAACCTCTATATTTGCTACTTCTACATTTCCTTCTACAAAGGAAATTAGTGACAAAAACAATTTCTTTGGTTTACAAGTATCTCAAGTAAATAAAAACTGAGGCCTGGTATAAATTCTTTACTGAAATGTGTAAGAATTTATTTTTCTACTGTTCCCTGTAGAACACTGTATTCCAGTGAACACTGTATTCCAGTATTGATAGAATTTAATTTTTCTAAGCAGTCTATTCCACAAAAAGTAATATGATTTTCCTTTCATACAGATACTGAATGAAAATATGTGCTGAACATGAAAGGAGCCTTATTAATCATAACTGCCCTCTTTTTTCCTAACATCAAAAGAGTAGGCAAGGTTAGATGAGCAAAAGTTCTGAGATTTGACCTCAGATGATGAACATGGCATAAATCCAATTCAAATCATTAAGTGATCCCCTGTCTTTCTTTACTTTTCTTCAAGGTAACTGTTTATACTGGGTGACATTCCATCAACCTCTACTAAAATCCTCTCTTCAGCACGTGTCTCCAAGCATAGTGCTGTATCAATGAGCCAGTCAATTAAAACTTTCCTCCAGCTTAGGGATGTTAGGCTAGATTTTGTACCAGAGTCTATTTGATTATCTCTTACACTGACCACTGATTTACAAATGCAGATCACTCTCTTGATAGCTCTAGATATGTTTTTCAAGTCCTGCAGTAATGGAAAACTAACATGACAGCACTAATATAAGTCATTTTATGTAGAGTTTCCTTTTTAAAATGTCTTTAACGCTCAAGCTAGACCAAATGGCTTATTTTAATGAAGCTTTTCTGAGTGTGCATTTAAGCATTGTAGGTTTTTACTAATCACAAAGTTTTAGTCTACACCTGGACACCTGGATCTGCATTTTATGCCTGTAAGCATAAGAGCTTATAGGCAAAGAATCTCATAGACACTTTTTTTTGGTCTTTTTAATCTCTCTTAACTGTGAACTCTTATCCAAGTATTTTCTTATGAGAGCTCCAAATGAGAATTGCTTATTTAACAGTGGTCCTTGTAGGCTCAGGGATTGGTGAAGATACGTGAGAAGTGGCTGGCACAACTGAAGAAGAGGATAAGAGCATTCACTACAGGGAGGGCTGGCAGAAGTGTACTTACAACTTTAACTCCTGGGACAGCACTGATCATAGATTTAAGGTGGATCTCCCTCAAATTCATTGCCTATATGAGCTCTCCCTGAAGCCTTTTAACTGTAAACAAGGACACAACATTTTAAATAAAAACACTTGAACAACAGTATTTCAGAGTGTGAAAATTAAAACAAAAAGGTTTCCTCACAAGCCCACTGTATCCTTAAAGTCAGTTATTGGTACACCAGCCAGGTCTCAGTAAGATCTGCACAGTCCCTACCCCAGACCATTAGCAGGGTTTGCTTTCGGCATTTTTGGGACCCTGATAATCTGCTCCTCAACTTCACATGGGACACTTCCTGCCAACACGCACACAGTGGTCTTATTTTTCCCCAAGGGATGGAGACATCTCTTCACCCTGAGGCAAGGTTCATATCAAGGCAATAGCTCTCTTCAGAAATAGATCCCATGAATTTATGTCACCTATGGATGAAGGTGATCTCCTAAAATTAAATTAATGGTGTCTATAGAGACTGCAAAGTGCTTTGAATTCATCAATCCTTTACCACCTCCCCTTTCATTATGTTATTGAAAAAAGCAGGTAAAAATACAAAAGCCCTAATACACCCTCAATCAATTTTTTTTTTAATGTCATAAAATCCTTTAAATTATATTGACTATTTCATAATGTGGAGAAAAAGTCATGAAACAAATATTTGATGGATTTGATGGTTTGAGGATGCGAAGTCCTGTAACTTGAATAGCTGGAATAAAATGTAAAGTTTATTACCAAATGTTTGGTATGGGCCAACTACGTTTTTCTGTCTCAACAGAAGCAACCTTAATACATTCTGCAGCTTTGCCATTAAATACAGAGAGAAGATTTCCATCTAATTTCTAAAAGCAGTTTTGTGGAAGAAAATGGGTAATCAACATGGAGAATATACTTTTTTTTTCTGAAAACGCTTTTAGTCTGACATAAATGACAGCTGTTTAAAGGCAATCACTTGTGTTTTATATCTCACACAAAAACCAGCAGACACAGTACTCTGCCTTTGAGACAAAACACTAATACATATGACAGAACATTTCAAGCAGTAATAATCAGAAGCTACAGATCCAGCAGCATCCAGAAAATGACCGAAATATTCTCCATTAAGATCTGTATCTCTTTTTGCTATCCTTGTTCAGTCTTTAACTGACATTATGTTGCATTATGAACAACTAATTATCTGCATCTGACAGGTACAGGAGATTCAAATCACAGTCATCCTGCAGTGTGTACACTGATAACTTACACCTGTTAGAAATAAAGTGGTTTCAAAATATCACCCAGGAGGCATGTGTTCTGTTCAGTGACCTTTGGAAACTCTAGTCCAATGAATAACTAGTGATGCGCGAGTAAGTTGAGACACAGTAGATAAAAAGTGCCTATAACCTTATATGTTATCTGTTATGAGGATGGCTATGACAAAAAGATATATTGCTCTTTCATAATTTGCCTGAGAAAGCAAAATCAATGAGAACATAAACTTGTATCCCTTTAAGTTGAATGGTTATGGAGTTCGTTATCCTGGACAATTAAAAATATAACATACAGAAGAAATACAATGACTTATATAGTGTAAGTATCTAATTTAATGGTAATTTGCTACCTTATAGGCATTTGTTCATATGGTGTCAGTCACATCTTGATAAATCTGGCCTTTCAGTCAATCATTTTATGTAGAAAGCAGCTGAACTGTGCTTCAAGATGGAAAAACTTCATATTACTAGGATGTTGGTAGAATACTTAAGGAATTCAGCAATGACATTCTTGCATCCACTAGAAATCTTTGCAAGCACTACGACACATGGTAAAGCTCAGACTTTCTTTCTCACACCATACATGGCCCATTTGGTCTTGATTTTGTGCCAAAGTCCGCCATGTAAAGACGGCAGTTATGTAACCAAAATGCAAGGAAAAAACACCAAATCCAGGAAGATATGATGCAGCACAAATTTTAAATATCTTTTTTTTTTTTTTTACCGGTGCTACTTTTAAACCACACTACAAAGAAAGTCTTCACTGCAAGCCCTGATTATAGCTCAGGTAATCCAACCTTTGAAAAGGCATATCCTTTACACATAGATATGGTCTATAGCTTTTGTGTAGCCATTTAAACATTAAAAATCCTTTTGAATCTTTTGTTTTATAGTATTACACTACACATCCTCTATTATGCACATGTGTCAGGAAAACTAAGATCTTTAAAGGGAAAAGATGCTGCAATTCTATCGACAAGCTAAAAAGGGAGTTACCAAGTCCTGCAGGCTCTTCACAATCATCAAATGCCTAGTTGAGCGCTGACAGAGTTATGAGGAAGAAAAGCATTTTGATACTGTCTGCAAGTAGTTACACCTGAAAGTTCTTAATAGCATGAAATGCTTATCCTGTAGTATCACTTACATTTTTAGAGTTTATAAAAAAGTGTCCACCTTTATTCAAAATATAAACAACTTTATTCTTAACCATGTCCAATTTTATAATTAATTGCATTATTTTTATTAGTGTTCTCTTGTAAGAGAGCATAAATTATACTTACCCTCTCCAAAGTAATTTCTTCAAATTCATATTCAATTTCTGTTCCATTGACCTAAACAAAATAAAATCAGAATATTCCTTAAATGCACATGGAAGGTAACTTCATAGGCATGCTGTACAGCTATTCCAGTGTTATCAGTTTACTGAAGCACACTTTTTAACATATAGGTGAGGATTTCTAAATTGTAGAATACTTAGCTCCCCTTTGTCTTAAACGGCATGTAATCAAGCCTATAAATGTGAAAACAGTAAAATTTCAGTATGTAATAAATATGTAAGTCCCTTATGTAATATGACTGATATTTGATATAATGTGTTTGTGGAGTTTGTGCAAATATTTAAATAGTTTCCAAGGTAATAGTTTCATATCAAAAAAGAAGACCTGTTTCTAAAAATTGTTCTCACAAACAGAAGAAAGATTATTCATGCGTTGTCTTATGAGCTCCAATTTACATTGCAATACAAAAACAGACAAGAAACTAATACTACTTATGTAAAAATCACTCACTGATACGTACACTGAAATAGATCTTGTTTACTATATTAACCTAGGGCAAGAACATGACAGAGGACCTTTGAAATAGACAGCCAAATAGCAAAAAGGCACAGAATGTTAATGTAATTCTTATGCTGAGCCTCAGTGTCAAAATAAATTAAGGTACAAAATGCAGAGTACCAAAACGGATTGCACAGCACAAGAAATCTATCAGCTGAAGACATGACACTGATTTAAGCAGTATTCAGAAACCTTGTTCCAGTCTGACATGGATTTTTTTGTTCCTCTAGGCAACTCACTTAATATCCCTTACTTTTGTCATTTCTTAAATGGGTAGAGTACCACATCTGAGAAAGCTACAAAGGCTTACTATATTGTAAGTAAACTGCAAAGCCATGAAAATACTTCTCTCATTAAAATCTTAGAAGAATTTCAAAGCATCACTTAGCTACAACCAGTCAGTATTTTTTTGGCTTGGCCAAAAAGTATTGATTAATTAAAAAAAGAATCATGACATTTTAGTTTTTGTGATGATAGGATACGCCCTGGAAAATAGTTTCGTTTTAGTGTTTTACTTAATTCACACTTAATGAAAAAAAAAATATTTTGCAAGATCTAAACTGAAGCAAAGCATTAGGATTGACATGATCTTCAAGGAATAAATTTGTTCTTTATCAGAACAAGAACATTTATTACGCCTCCCCACTCCCAACTGCTAATTTTCTATATTAGATTTCAAACTGTAATTGGAAAACACGGTACATAAATCATTCTTTATCTAGTCAAGCACCTTTCAAATGTAATTAGGTACTTCTATCATGAATATTATAACAAGGTACATACATGCATCTACCAAACAAAAGCTTTCTATAAAATCCACCACCTATTTAATTTGTCTGCAATTCAAGATCTTATAAACCATGAAATCAGTAAAAGAAACTCAATCCCCAGAATCTGTATTACAAAGGAAAGAGGGAGAAAAGTCCAACCAAACAACTCATGCTTAACAGTGAAATGAAAACACAGCATCAACGAATAAAACATTTAATATGTGCATAAAATTTTTATTTTTTACTTATTACAATCTGGTGATCACGTCACACTACACCAAAACCAGAGATGAAAAAAAATTGCTATAGGATGTTTTCCTGTTCTATGTTATCACTTTATTGCTTTCTGCATTGAGTCTTTTATTATTATAGGCAACTTACTAGGTATGAACGAACAGCTATATAGCTATTCCATTTTTCGTCCTTTCTTGTCTAATGATAATGAAATCAAAGCCATCTATATGTCTCTGTTTTCATGAAATTCTCTTTCATCTTACTTGGTGGATAGCTCTGATCTATGTCTTCAATTCATCAGTCTTGCTCTATAAAGCTGTCTTTGCTTCACTGCTTATAATCGCCTTTCCTTTGCATTAAAAACTCGTTAGTGCAGCAAAATGGGAAAAAGAGGGATATGAGAAGAGAGCAACCTCTGTATAAAGATGAAAGGACAAAACACAAGCTGAATACTCAATTTGTATTTGCACACAAACGATATATTGCTTATGATCATCTAAGGAGTTTCTATTATCATCTACAGTTGCAATTCTGAAAATGCCTTCAATTTAAATCGTGATTAATCGCAGCAGAGTTCCATTATCAGGTTCCATAGCATCAAGGGTGATATGAATTAAAAAGCCGATCTTGATCCAGCTCCTTTTGTTTAAACATATATGTCTGCATATACAGTTCACTGCCCTGTTTGTCTTTTGCTGGTTGTTCAGCAGACCAATGCAGTTATTTTGTAAAGGATCTAATAAGATATTGCACCTACCTGAGGCTGGTGGAACAATGCCGTATGTAGTACCATTCATTGCTAGCACCATTTTATTTCATATTTAGACTCTCTGGCTGCACCTACACTGCTAAATTACACTCAGCTTTCAGCCAGTTCTCAGTGCTTAAGGCTGTTTCTGTCTGGAGCCTGCTGGAAGTAAATAGCCAAGGAGTGAGCCAACAGTCAAGCAGAAAGAGAATCATGGCTCCAGCCCTGGAACTGGCTTGACTGTCCTCTCATTTAGCAGCATATGGACATACCCTCTGTTTTTGTACATTTTAACTTGACAGTCTCTGGCCTGTCAAAGCAACTAAACAAACTCTCTGAATCTGCAACTTACATTTCTAGCAAGTAGTGGGAACCTGTTCTTATGTGTCTCTCACATGAGTTTTCTAAATCCTACTTTTATATCAGATAGCAGCAAGAACACAGAGCAAAATTGACTATAGCCTGCATGATTTTAGATAACAATAAAAATTCCAAACATTTTCATACAGTTTTCTCTTCTACACAGTCAAAGAAATCATCAGTATTTCCCATATGTTTGTGAAAATTCTTTCTCAGCTTTCAGGAGTGCAAGCTCAACATGGCAGATATCTTTAATCTCAAGTAATGTTTTACATTTGTAATTCTGAAATGTGAGGTAGTCATCTAACACTGTACACTCAGGTGAGAAAAAACAGGCACATGGAGGTCTTAATTCATTTCATCCTACACTAGAAATCTCAGGTAGGTGAGATGAATTGTGCCCTGAGGTCTCCTATCACTAAGTACAAACAGAGTCTAAAAATGACATGTGAATGGTGAGCACTTGCCTTAAATCTGTTTTCTCTGCATTTCTCCTGGCTACAGACTGGTAACAAATTTCTGCATAAGGGATGCTGTATGTCTTTCATAATTATACAGGAGTGAAAGAACAAATCTCCAGTTTAGCAGCTTTTCTGATTGCTTTTTTGGGCTTGTCTGGACCTGTAAGTGGCAGCACATGCATGGCATGATATTCAGCACCTGCTCCCACATGCCCAACCCGTTAGGATATCCACTGGGAACAATTCAGTCTTTCCCCTTCTCCAAAAGCTCAAAGTCAAGATACATTGCTTATGGCTTCCCTCTCTCATTTAGGACACTGATGTCCACTCTTCTGAGAAAGGGTGCTCAACACCAGCTCTGACAGTAATGGGCCCACAGGACTCCAGCAAGAGGGGGTAAGAGGTGCATTAGATGAGGCCCATGGGAGGACACCATCAACTGCATCCCTTCTTCAAGGCATAGAGTCTGGAATCAAAATGTGTCTCATCCAGGAACATCTTTTATTTCCAGCAGAAGAAAAAAGATACTATTGACCAGGACAAAATACAGAAGTGCTACATGGGAGCAGGTCCGCGTGAAATCTTGAGGGAATTTTGAGGGCCTCTGTTGCATTGCCAATACACAGGTCTAATGCAAGAAGTTTCTCAGTCTCCTGACCTTCCATATGTTCATGATTCAGAGAGTTATGAATATCCAGCCCTTGTAGAATAAGTTACCATAATTTCATTGAGCGCCAATGTTTAAAATAACTGCTTATAAAGACAAGGTAACAGTTGCCTTTCATTTACAGCTGCACCTGTTACTCTGGCGGACTCTCCCTAAATTTTACAAGAAAATGTCTTTAAGAAAGAGATGTGTAATATATGGTAACTATCTAGACTTCATCATTCAAGAGAGATTTCCTGGTGAAGCTCTCATCACCGCTGGTGTTTGCTTATCTTTCTAGGAAGAAAGCCCTAGTCATCTTCAAATGACACTTACTTTTAGAGGAATGAAAAATAAGGAACAGGTAGAGTTTTTCATATACTATTTTGTAAAAAATCTGATACAAAGCTTAGCACACAGAAAATCTAAGTAAAGACTTGAGATTTGTTTGTTCCTTTATGGGAAGACTTTGACTTTCCAGGAAGTCACTCCTTTACAGCAGTTTAAGGGTGACATAAGCAGCAGAAGTAGTCCCTTAATGAAAACCAGTTCTACAGATGCTACATTCCTAAAATACTTGTAAAAATATTCTGTTGAGTTTTTCATCTTCTGCCACATACTCTACCACTTTATTAAGATGTTTCAAGAATTTTGTTCACATAATAATAATTTGAAACTCTTTTTTTTACTTCTGCAATTATTTGATTTGATGGACCTGTTTACACTCAAAAACTAAGCATTGGATAATTCTTTTTTGCTATACTTCTACCCATCTTCAACTGCATCCACCCACTCAATAAGACATAGATTTCACGATATGAATTTTAATGATAAGAAGTGTATTATGATATCAGTAAGAGCATCAAAACATGTACAATTTATACAACTGCGATATTTCAAAATCACTGCACCTATCCTTTCCAATAAAAATTGTCATTAGAGCTCTTTGTTATGCTTAGCCTTATTTTCAAGAAGAGATTGTTTTCCCTAAAAGTAACAACATCTGTAGACATTTATTACAGGCAAAACTTATTTTATTCATATTTAATTGAATATTGTTTTTCAGTCATCTTTAAGAAAGAAGACTGCTTCTTTTACTTCTATTATTATATGCATAGGAAGATAATTACCCTTCAACAAGCAAATTTTACTCCTTTGGCTGTATGGTTTTACCGGTTGTCTAATCACCCAAACCTCAGCAGAATACAAGATTGCCAAATTCTTGTTGTGCAAGTAATGCCAGGATAAATTTATCTTTTAAAAATTTCCAATTTGATGTATAATTAGAGATGGTCCTAGAATCAGAAATTATATAATGGTTTGGGTTGGAAGGGACCTTAAAGATGATTTAGTTCCAATTCCCCCTGCCATGGGCAGGGTCACCTTTCACTAGACCATATTATCTTACAATTCAGAAACATCTAGACCATTTGGGTAATTTAACAAGTATAAGATTTAAATAGCTCTTCACAATTTCTGTTTTGTAAGTAAGATCAAATAGTGATGCTAGAGATAGAGACTTTTTACATCTCCAGATTTGTGTTATTTCTTCATTAATTGTCAAAGGAAAGCTGCTGATGTTATTTTGATATTGCTTTCCAAAAGCATTAGAAGTTTTCTTATTGTATATAAACATACAGAAAACACTCTCCTGATTTCTATGACTTTAAATGAGATGATTCTGTGTTTTCAAGCTGTCCTAAAAAGGCTGCCAGAAAGTTTTTTATGCTACTCTTCTTCATCTAAGTGAGCAAGTACCTTTTATGGACTTTTTATATAAGATATCCCACTTCTATTTTTAATTACAGTGCATAACTCAGCCCATTTCCTTCTTTTTACTTGCATTTCCTTTAGGCAAAAAGGACAATATGTTAAGTTCCTTGAATCAAAATTTACCATAACCTAAAACTTTCTTGTCATAATAGAACTGTTATGATATGAAGAATGAAAAGACCATATGGTTTCGAAAGAAAATTATACTTTATCAGGAATAGGTCTTTGTGGATCCTTCCACAGCTGCCTATGGAGCACTCAACCACCTGTCCCTGTACACCCTTTAAGGAAGATATCACCCTCAACACACAATAAACAGACCTCCAAGAAGCCAAATCCAACTCCTGATCTACACCTGCATAAATCTGCAGTACAGTCATGATCAACTTGTGCTCTGCGCAAAGGGTGCTTTATTTACTCATGCATTTCTTCTTAGATGTCTCCTACATCCTCCAGGTCTTAATTTTTAGTCAGCCTCTTTTTCATTGTTTGTGTACCATACTCATTTTTTGCTCTTTCTGCCTCCCTCTTGTTATCCCGGGTTTTCTTGGTTTTCTTGTTTTCATCCCCTTAGAAAAAAAAAGTCATTTGGAAAGTAACCATAATCAGTCTTCTTTGGTTGATTCCCAAATCTGTAATTCTATTTTAGTCTACCCCATTCCTCAAATCTTGTTCAGAACAGTCGTACTTCCTGTATCTATCGTGAATTACCATCCCCTCGCTCTAATCACAACTGCTGATGTCTCCAACTCAGCCTCCACTGCTTTCTCTGATTTTAAATTCCTTTCAGCTTTTTTACTTGTTTCTTCCTTCTTATTACCTCCCAAATTTGTTCTGTTTTTCTCTCATGCACAGATGGACACACACATGTACTAATTTAAACATACTTTATCTAATCCCACTTCAACCAAAGCATTATTCATGACTTATTTTCTACCTTTTCATTCTTTCCAACTAAACTTTAAACATAATCTTCTCCCATGGCTCCTATTAAGTCACCCATACACTCCGTGTTCCTTGATTCTTTTTGCTAATCCTTCACCTGCTTAACCACAGTTTCAAAATCTTGTCAAAATAAGGGATTCTCTTCTTGTTTCTCATACTTGTTTCTCTCACTCTTCACAATCCTTTTCACTATTCAGCAACAATTTATTTTTTTTCAACAATTTTGTCACCATTGAACTGACAGTTTCTACAGTATGAAAAATAAACATCTTGAAACTCTCTTAGGTATTCTTATTTTATGAGGCTCACATGTTTTGTGATAACACTCTGCTCTTTGTGACGCAAGCCATCAATTTTTCCTTCATCTTTTTGTTTTGTCCATATTCTGATGTTGGCCATATACCCCACAGAAGAAAAGTGCCCATATTGTTGTAAGTGTAAGCACTTGATATAGCTAATGCAGACTCAACACAAAACTCCTGTTTTTATAAGCATAACACGTGGAGCAGATCAAAGCCAAGATCATGATTTTAAACAGGGTTCACAGTAAATGGAAATGAAATTACATCTATGTCGAATTCCATTTCAGCTCGCACTTCCAGCTTGTACAAAATCAGTACCAACAAAATAAGAAGAATGCACAGTTCAGCTTTGGTACTTACAACCCTGTGCTAAGAGAAATTCACGTCATCATATTATATTAACTATCTAACAAGTAGATATCTTAGTCAAGCAATCATCTAAGTCATCAAGGTTTGGTTTTTTTTTTTACAGGAACTGGAGAGAGGAATCAAGAGGGGATAATTTACGCCACGTGTCTTAGTCTTTGGATGGAATTGCCATTTTAAGAACCTGTGTCTGCCCACTGACTATATAGAGACCCTTTAGACTTCTAGGATTTGCATCCTAAAAAAATTCATTCTCTAATGTGCTTCTGCCATTGCTGACATAGTAACATATGAGTTATCATGAATGCTCAGTTTGTTAGGTTCTTCTATCTCTGCTCTATTTCAGTTTTAGAAGAATATCCATCAAACCTGTGAAAAATTTGAACAGATCATACAGAAATTATTTTCCTGTGTAATCCATCATTCCATGTACAAGATACATAAAGATGAAAAATTTCTGTTGCTTGATTGATCTTATTCCATTAACAAAGATTATAAAGTACTTGTAACTCAGACTTATAAGGTTATTTAATACTTCTAATACTAAAATTTGCACAACTTAATTTTAAAAGTTGGTAGCTGTAGTTAGACTGTTTAAAAGGCAAAAATTATTAAATTAATCTGTGAGTTAGGTTTGATTAATTTAAACACTATAAAATTGTCTCTCAGCTTTAGGCAGAAATCACTAGCATACTAACTGGCAAAATTTTAGGCAAAGAAAGAATAGCACTAACTGATTTCATTCTTTCATATCCATAGCATGCTTATGTGGCAATCATATTATGAAAATAATATATAATAGATCTAATAGGTATGCCCCATTTCCTCAATAAATAAATATGCAACCAACATAATCTAATCTCTTGCAATTTGCTAAAAGGGAACATACTCTGACTCATGTTTCTGTGACTAAAATTGTCTCCCAGTGCCTCTATTCAGCTTTGAGAGTTAATACTGCTTTCACTGCTTTCTCACCCCATTAAAAAAAAAACAAAACACATAATCAAAGAATTGTTTTGGGTTCTTTTGTCCTCATGTATTAACTCTAGCAGAGTACTGGAAACTAAACTACACTGTCAGTAGCACTGGTGCAATCCCATTGGTGTCATTGCACTTGTACTACTTTAACTAATGTTACATTGATTCATCTGTGGATGTACATACACCTGCAGGAGAGAGCAGCCCTGAAAAAGTAAAGAAAATACTTGCAAAAATTGTTAAAAAAAAAAAAGAAGGCATAATGAAGAGTATTCATGTACATAAAGTACATGTACATTTAAAAACAAATGCTTATGTATTCCACAGGACAATCTTTTTATGCCTGACTCACTTGCTTTACAAGTATTTTTTACAGCAGCAGAAGGGTTCACTATTTCTCTTAAAAAATCTTGGAAGACTCTTTACTGTATGTATGGGCAGGGAGCCTCAATCCTCTGCACTCTGCAACTAAAAGCACAGCAGAACAGCTCCCTCATGCCCAATTAATTTTGCTGCTGGTTTTCTACTCCTCATCCCAAGCTCAGAGAAAGAAAATTGATGTAACTGTTGTTCACAGGGATTAAGAAGAAGCTAATACAGCCTGATTGACCATTACCAGTCACAATCTAAACCTATCAAAAAATCAGAAAACTGTTCCAAATGGTTCTCAAGATTTCTTGGTAGGAAAAAACCTGGTTTGCATTAGTTAGAGAGAATTTCAGTTTTTCATAAAAATTTCTTGAACTTAAATCTAAGGAGAGAGGGATATATCATTTGATCCACCTTCAATCTAACTTCTGACACAATAATGAAATATTGAAAGCTGAACCTGACAGTTACTTAGCAAATAATTTCTATGCATTGCCTCAGTATTCTAAAAAACAAAACCCCTTTAAGATTAAGTATTAACTACTGCATACAACAGAAGAGATGAGAGATGCTTTACTGAAGCACTGAGGAAAAAGCCGAAGGAAAGCTTGAGAAAAATGCTGACACATAATGCTCTTTGAAACAAGCACAAAAAGCTTGCAGTGCACAAGAAGCTCCTTCACTTTAAGAAAGCAGTGTTGGAAAAACCTACAGTAAAACAAACACTCTAAGAATATTTTTACTACATTAAAATGCACAACTGCAACACAGAAGTACTTTGAAAATGTTTAATGCCATGCAATACTACTTTAAAGTGTCAAGTATCACATCATCTCTCTCCAAAAGTAGAGCATATATTACCAGCTATATGAAGTATTTTTACTATGTTCTCCATAAGTTTCCTGACATAATGAAACCTATAACTTCCACATCTAAAACTAAACTATTTGGCAGCAGAGATATGGAAAATATTCTGGTTCTTATCTCAACAATCTTTAATGAAGTTAATGGTCAGTGACCATCATAGCTAGATTTGTGCATAAATTATCTCCTGGACATCAAATTTTCTAATTACACAGGACCACTAAACAGACATTTTACTGGCCTTTAGTATATTGTACTTGCTCTAGCATGTCTGTTCCACAGAAAAGTTATTTTTCAGGATTAAATCTTTTTCTGACTCATCCTGGGTTCATCACAGGAGCCACAAGCCCATCAAAGGTGCACATGCACACATATGAGCACAGAGGCACAACAAGGGCAGGTAGAGGAACCCACCTATCACAGATCCATCCTCTCCCTGGGAAGCCTCAGTCCTATGGGTCAGGGTGACACACAGCACTGTGGGTCAGCTGGAGAGCACCTTACAGCCTGGGGAGGGTATCACTACCTGTGGGGGTGGGACACACTGCAGGACACAGGGAAGGAACATCTTGGCATTGTAACAAGACTTATGAGATTTTTAGGTGGGGAATAAAAGGTGTGGAAAAAGTAGGGATAGAAGTGGTTTGGAGAGAAAGAAGCACAGGAAAACAGAGGGATAAGCGGATAGAAGGGGCCAGTAACATGTAGACAAAGTTGGTCCGTTCACTTCCCTGTCCAAGCCCTGTGCCATCTGAGCATCTTCTGTCATGTCTTCTATTAAGTTCCATTTCTACCCCCATTTTGAGATAGGGGTGTTCTGTTCTGTGTGCATGTCAGGGTCTGTGGTACCAGCAGCTGGAGTGCATGAGAGTGCATGTAGCAGTGGATGACTGCCAGCAAACATCAAACTGGGCTAATGGCAGGGGAAGGTGAAGCAGTCAGAAGGCAAGGGGGTGGTGTGTAAATGGAAGTAAGACAACTGAAAAAGTTGGCTACTGAAGGGACATGGGTTCCATGGCAATTGCCCAAAAGACTTTAGTATCTAGGGTCTGACTGAGACACCCAGGTGTGGGTGTGTGTGGAGGGGGATGTGTGTGTGTGTGGGTGTGTGTGTGGGTGTGTGTGTGGGTGTGTGTGTTTTACTGTGTAGGAATAAGAGCAAGGGTGCAGGGCCAGCTACTGGATGGAAAATGTGTATGAGCTCTGCTACAGGAGGAATCTGACTCATGCTGGAGGGATCATAGACCCACAGGGTGTGTGTATGTTGGTTTGTACAAAGCAGTCTGTACCAGCAGCTAGAGAGGGGTTGCAGCCTCAAATGCTTGCACACTCAGGTAACAGCTTCTGGGATGGCAAGGATTTGGGGCCAGCTCTCCTGAGTCTAAATCCAGCTACTGGCAGTTTTCACACTGTACATATGTATAGCATATGCAGTTCACCATCATATACACTTTGAGCATGTTCTTATTTCCAGATACATATGCAGCTCCTGGGGGACATGGACACTGTGAGGCCATTGGTGGTGCTTCTGTTTGAGTGAACACACACACAGTTGATTGCTGTGGTCTTTTCAGACATGTATACTTGTATATGTGGTCTGTTTGTGCATGTGCTTACTGGGACTACAGGCTCAGCCTTGCTACTGTTGAGCACTGTGGCATGGAGTTGCAACAGCCTTGCCTCTATCAGGCTACCAAATTTAGCAGCTCCCTAAAATCTTGTAATAATTCATGCACAGGTACTGCAAATATAGTATTTTTTGCCATCACAAACTACAACACCATGGGATGCTAAACTAACAAAAAAAATTCTTTAACTTTGCAGGCTCGTGTTTATTGCTATGTATCTCCTATTTTCACCAAAGAAGAAAGACTAAAAATGTGACAAGAAAAGCTACTCTCACAATCTTTTTGAGTCATTCTTCACTAAGAAACAACAGGGAAAGAACAATGGTTAGAAGAAGATCTGGAAATAAGAACGTGCTCAAAGTGTATATGATGGTGAACTACATACAATATTAAAGCTTTAATTTTAGTAAAGCAGTGGAATGTCTACAAATTATAAATTAACTAGGTTTTAGTTACAGCCAAAAATCAAAAAGATGTGGAATTCAAGAACTGGGGAGAGAGTCAAGTTTAATTTATTTTCCTTCAACATATCTGCATATAGAGATCAATTTCATTTGAGACATATAATTGAAAGAGGGGTGCCCAGTCCTGACTAAGGACCAACATATCTTATTGATGAGATCAGTCTCCTTAAGACGTGAGAATGACTCCTGCAGATTGGTCTTTATTCTGAAAGAAAGATTAACATCTTTCAACAATGTCAACATATATGGTAAAATGTTTCATAAACTAAAAAAGTATTTTTGCCCTTCTACATGAAAATGAAATGCCTGGAGAATGAAAGAAGAGCACTTCTCTGACTTATTTTACAAACCAACTTCCAATTAATAAAGAATGCCTCTAAAAAGAAATGAAATGGTATTGAAACCACCAGCTGCAAATTACATTACTTCTTCTTGGGTGGAAACCAAAAGGTCATATGGACTGTTGAAGACTTTTACAATTTTTAGGATAAGAAAGAGCACTATTAAGATACCAGATATCTGCTTCTACTAAAGAGAAAGACTGTGTTGGAATCAGAGTGATTAAACAACCTTGCACCGTGCACATTATTTGAAAAATTAGTATAGCTCGTTAGTATCAAGATAAACTCACAGTGTGCTATGCTCACCTTTCCATAAGCTTAACAAAGTCTAAGCCCTGGATCTGGACATTAGACAAGATTAATTTTGTTATGACCACACTACTGCTCACTTAAGCTGTGCAAAGAATAAAAGAATCCCACCCTGGCAACATCCAATTAAGTGTTTCTGCCTAGCTAACATAAAACATCATGTATTCAGCACAAATAATTTATGACTAAAAAGAATCCAAAGTTTTAAACTATTGTCATCTTTATACAGGACAATTGACAGGCACAAATCACTCAACAGCTGATTGAATATGTTAATGCAAGAGACAAAAAGAAATGCACTTCAGATGCCAATTCCTTCTATTAATAATCTCAACAAAGTGGAAATTTATCTCATGTAGGCATCTCTACTTTATATTACCCTCAAACTAAGTCAATCGTCTATAGAAAATTATGATGGCTGCTATTTCTAAGATCAGGAAAACAGATATTATCTGTGGCATATTTGAGTTTTCTACTCTATGCAGAAAGCTAGGTCATCTAAACACTGATTAAAAATGCAATTTACTGTTGAGGCTCATTCACCAGATCACTGCATTAAAAGTAGCATGGGGTTTTATTATGTAAAATATGGATTAGAAATGAGTCATATTCCAAAACAGTCTGCACTGATAACTTGCAACAGTAGTTACTTGACTTCAGAATATTTGCTGAAACTGTGCTGGAGTTATGTTAGTTTTATAGTATGGATCAGCTAATCCTAGTCTAATAATGGAGGAAAATGAGAGAGCATTTAAATGGCTAATTTTGCATTTTTATTAAAAGATAATGGTGTTCATTTAGATCTTTTTATATAGCTGTAGGAAAAGAGTAAGAACATGCTGTAGCTAGTCTTAAAATTTTTAAAAGTTAATGTAAATAATATTAAAAATGCTTCTGTGAAAAACACAGTGGATAATGTTAAGAGCAATACATAAATTATGAGGGAAGGAAATCTTTTCTATCTGATGTTATTATTAATGATGCCTTATGTAGTGCCAGGATAACAACCTTGTCTTGGCTGAACTTTAACAGGTAGCTTGCAAATGTAAAATATCAAACAATTCTATGCATAAAAAAAATAAATATTTTTAAAATTCCAAGGAAGAGTTCTTGTAAAATAAATTTCAGACATAACTCACCTTAAAGGAATAAAACACCATTGAAATCAAGCTATTCTATCTCAAATAATATATGAAAGCAATATTTTTCTTTTCCACTTGTCATCAAAATAAACTTTCTTTTCAATACTGAGTAGCTACTTTCTCTTTACTTCGTAGATTATCGAAGGTCAAAGGAACATGTCTGTCTCTGACAGAAGCATTCTAAATTTTGCCTAATTAATCTGAAATCCTTCAAAATGAAGTCTATGGAATGGGAGAGCTTTCTTCCTTTTGCATAATTAAAACTATTAAGACGGTGATACCTGTGCTAGCTCTTCTTTCATTTTAGACAACAGTTTTCAGTTAAGTTCTACACCTTTCTAATACATTGAAATTTACATACAAGTGCCGTTTTCTTGAATCAAAAAGAAATTAAGTCTATAAACTTAAATCACTTGTACTCTTTATGCTGTTTCCCAATTCTGTCCAGAACTGTGACTTCATGACAATATAAGTCAAAATAAAGCTATCACTGTGGAAAAATAGTCTTGTGTACTTGAAGAACTTTATCAACTTATTAAAATCATAGAATAGTTTGGGTTGGAAAGGACTTTAAAGATCATCTAGTTCCAATCCACCTGCCATGGATCTTAATTACATATATTCTAATAAAGCATTTTAAGCAAAAGACAATAGGTTTGATGGCTTAAGACCATGGATTGTATTATAAAAGTTTATTTTCAAGAGGATATGTTAGCCACTGGATCTTTGCAAACCTACCAACCCAGCTGACTTAAGCCTACTGCTACAACATCCAGTAACATTAGCAGTGGGTCTGTAGTGTAATATATAAAAAATTACACAAAAACAAAAGCTAATTGAAGGCTATGGAGAGAAAGACGAAACCAAATTCAAACTACATTTAATTTAGACCAATTGGGGCCATGTAATCCTAGCTTGACTCAGATCTCCAAGTGCTTCAAACAATTCTTAAGAGACATACTCTGCATTCTGCAGTACGTGCCAATGTCATGGAAAAATTATGCAGGACAAATTAAAAATGAAGTATAGCTGAGTGTAGAGGAGGGGTATGTACACACCCCCCTACTCACATAAGTAAATACTGTAAAAGATTTTTCCTAGAGTGATAAAAATAACTGATGGAGCAATGCCTGCCTGGCTTCCCTGCAGCAGAGGCTACAAGGATAAAAAAAAGTGGTGCAAAAACAATAGACTACAAAAGCAAAGCACAGTACCTCTTACAAGGGGTGTATCACCCTGTCACCCAAAGGACCGACTGCCTGACAGTGGGTGGAGGGCACCCAGAAAGCTGTTGTCAGGTTTAGTTGTTTGTCAAAATGTCTGCTTCATAAACTTCGGAGTGTTAACTAAGACTGGTAAATGTAGGGAATTTGCTTCTCAAGCACACCCATGATCTGGACTGAAATGCTAAAAGTAGTCCAGATCCAAAAGGCATGAAGCATTCCACACTCTCTATGCTGTGTCCACCTGAAGCAGAGGGACACGAATGAGGGTATGATGTGCTCTCTACATAAGTTCAATAAGCTTCTCTCTCTCAGACCGCTAATGACAACATTTCAAACATCTACAGAAAGAACTTCTTGATTGAATCTTAAGTCCAGCATTATTCACAGGCAATTGAAAATGGAAAGTATTATAATTTTGCAGAATAGAAGTCTGAAAGAATAATTAGATACGTGACCAAAGGATGTTTTTACTTATTGGATGGACAGGATGTTGATAATTCTACCTACATCCAGAAACAATCAAGGGTTTCTGATTTTTTATGTAATATAAAAAATCCAAATATTGAATATGCAAAGTAGTGCTCATTCCTGAGGAAAATAAAAGTAATCCCCTAAAATCTTGAAGGTATTTTACTTAATTGCTTTTTCCTGTAGTTAAAAATTACGTCTTTGATGAGGCTTAAATATTAAAAACTGCATCCAGAATTTAAAAGAGAAACCCAATAAAAACAATTACATTTTTACTTCAATTCCACTTGGGCCCTTTTTTAAAAGATCTTTCTTTCTAAAACTGTATATTTAAAAGGACAAAGTTTGAAATTTATTGATTTTTAGAAAAACAATTTATATGAAATAGAGGCAAAATAAATCAGATTAATAAGATCCATTCTGTATTTTTGTTTTGGGTTTTCAACAGAAACAGTATATTTTTTCTGCTATCCATCATACTAGAATCCATTTAGGTCATCAGACAGCAGAATGAAGAATTTTCTATCTTTGCATGTTTGAGGGGAGTTGTTTTATGCTCATTAGTCTTGTATCATGTAGCACCTTCTTCACTAATGATCACAAAATATTTTATAAACAAAATCAATCCTGTCAATACTGCTATTACAAAACAAAAATCTCTTATCCCATTGCAGAAACAATGACATGCAGAACACAGCAGTGATTGCCAGGGCAAACAACATTGCTGTAATACAATTCAAGGGCCAAAACAGAGAAACCAAGCCAATACAGCTTTGAAAAACTAGCACAATGCTCTACTAGATTTAGCTTTTCCATTGTAATCCACATTAACTGACAGGTTGAAAGATGAATATAAACAATAACCAACAAAAACTGATTGTTAACAATCTGGAAAAGGTAAGAATCCTTTGAGATAATAAGATGTGCAATCTGATATTTAAGACTATGATCAAACTAATTAAGAAAGAAGCAACAAATTTATTCTAAGGAGACGTCAAGGAGAAAAAAATATATACTTCTATATGATGATATTTTTCTATATTTTAATATACTATTAATAAAAAAAACCAACTCCATGTGCTCCCTACTTTTGTAAAAAAATCAGATCCTCCCCTTTTAGACCAGAATTTTTTTTACTCCTCTATTACCACTGTTTTCAAAAATTTGCTCATCAGCCATAGTCACATATTACATTTAATCTTCATTAGGTAATGGCATAAGACACACTTTATTGAAGAAATACATAAGGCCACCTCCCTCCTCCAACGTATTATCTAGGTCTAGGCTACACCAACTTTAATATTATCCAATAAAAACCCTAAGAGCACTGAGGGTCTCTCGGAAATTTGCAAATTTTCCCTATCCTTTACAGTCAGATGTGACTCTGTGCTCCCCTCCCCTCCTGCCCCGCCTGACCTTTATATTCCGTAATGGTGACGCTGCTCAAATGATCACAAGTGATGGTCGGTCACGCACGTTTCTGGACCCGAGGGCTGAATCTGGCTCAAAGTGGATTTGGGGAGACAGTTAACAATACAATAGCCAAGGGTTAATTTGGGCAACATGCTGGTCAATGTCTGATTCAAGGCAAATTTGGAAGAAACGAACATTTGGATCAATATGCAAAAATGACTATGAGTCAGTCATCTCACTCCAAGAGTAGTGGACACCCAAGGACTGTTGAACTCTCCTACATGGCAGGGATGCCTCTCAAGGTTACTCCTCAAGGTTGAGAGATTCCTTATCACACCAGGTACTCAGTAAGTGAATTGGGAATAAGCACACTGAAACCTGGCAATCTTACACAAAGGATGATTAAGCATTGGAAAGAACTTCCCAGGAAGGTGGTAGAGTCACTGTCCCTGGAGGTGTTTAACAAAAGACTGGACGTGGCACTTTGTGCTGTGGTCTATTGACATGGTGGTTTGGTCAAAGCTTGGACTCAATGATCTCAGAGGTGTTTTCCAACCTAATTGATTCCGTGATTCTGTGATTGCACATACACAATCCTTTAGACATAAACCATCATTTAAGTCTAAGTGTGGATCCAGCTGTACCTAAACTTCCCTCTGAGAAGTCTGGAATGCAACAGGGTCCTTTCTGAATCTCATGACTCAATGGGAGAGTCTCCCTGAAAATTTTATCTGACTCTGTCCTCTATGCAGTAAATACCCAGGTGTACCTTGCCACTGATTCCTGTTAAACCATTGTCACATTTACCATTGGACTTCATTAACTCACTCTCTTATATCAAAAAACCATATTGTTTCTTACTTGAGAGTGAAGTGCATGATTCCATCCGTGACATAAGAATTGGAAGAATTTATTTTTCTTTTCAGCCTTTGTTTAAGCTTTTACATACCTCCTTCTAATGTGGTAAATCCAGATGCAATGGCTGGATGACAGAGAATAAAGCTGAAAATATTCCTAAATTCCCCATTTTGGCATCACACTCAGGCATGTGTAAAACAATCCAAAGATTTGATTACAGCTCACGAGAACATAACCTACATAGTTTGAAAATTCCTTCTTCAAAAAACAACTTGAGCATATCTGAACAGAACTCAGCATAGGTGGCACAGTTAGCAAAGCAAACCAGTAATAAAATAACAATAATTCATAATAAAATAACAATAATAATAATAAAATAATAATAACTTGGAAGAACAATGGGAGATTGAAGAAATATGAGTAATTCATTGTGACTGAAAAGAGAATAAAGTACATATTCCCCAGATCTTATCACTGTGACAAGATGGGGGAGGAAGGGGCCAGTACTTGAGTGAACTTATGTTAATTTTTTATTAGGATGAAAAGAAAATAAAATTCCATCATAAAATAAATATAAAGGTTCCCTTCAATTTCTGAAAGTGATACAGCAAAACCAGCATTATAGCTACTTCTAACTGAACTATGCAGCTTTCTGGAAACTAAAAAAGAAATAAATATGGCTTATTTCTGTGCAACAGAGAAAATGAGATGAATCATATGTTATTAAATTAACGCTTCTCCTTAAACAAAGAGATCTAAAATTTACAGCCAAAGAACAGAGAACAAACAATCTCCCACAAATGTTTAATTGTGCTTAAAATGCCACTAATTCTTTTTGTACCATCAAAGCTTCCTATCAAATTTATTCTCACGTCCAAAGCTTGGGAGCCAAAGTTTTCAAACCACTGAACCTAGAAAAAGACTAATTAACTGTTTCTTCTGTTATTTGCTGCAGGCCCGAATTATAAGAAATAACATTCACTCTAATAGAATAAGGCCTTTTCTTT
>JAYRBT010000001.1:33438886-33457284 GCA_036023395.1 Myiotriccus ornatus | reverse complement strand
CTGTTTCTTCTGTTATTTGCTGCAGGCCCGAATTATAAGAAATAACATTCACTCTAATAGAATAAGGCCTTTTCTTTCATCCCATTTAAGAAAAGCCTACTGATGAAAACCTGTTCCTCAAAGAATGATCTTCTTTTTCCTAAACTATTGAGTTGAAAGGTTTGAAGAATGTCAACAGTAGCAAAACACTTAATAACATGATTTTAAATCATTAGAGTGTTAATGAGACAAATCACTCAGTTTCCCAGTTGTATACCAAGTGTAAAAAGGAAATATCTCTTCGGTGGACGAATGGATACATGACATTTGAACATGCTTTGTGAATGCTGATCGTTACTGCAAGGGGTCTCCCTCAAAAACACTCCGGAATTTTTGGAGGAAGATGGCAGGGAGGAATGGGCAGAGCTGTTAATGAAATGGAAATGCATCATAGGTACATCACATAAAATGAAACAATAAGACAGGTTTCTCATGCTACTGAGCAAACAGCCTAATGAAATCATGATAAATCTCCATCTGGCATGTAACAATACTAAAAATAGCCTGACCTTATTTAGGGATCTATCAGGCTATCAGTTGTGGTTAGTAATGTCAGAAAAAAATACCATTTTGATTCACCTAAATTTGAAAGTCCATGCTTATTACAGTGTTTATTTTTAAACAATTTCTACGTGGTATAAAATGGATTACTTAACTTTGTTATGATAAGCACAATGAAAATGACAGTTACTTATGAAAAAATAGATTTTAATAAAAGGAAAATTATATGGTTTATCTTTTTAAAGCAGCATTTTATTTTATGCAAATACATGACTGGAAAGCACTAACTAGTTGTCATGA
Organism: Myiotriccus ornatus; assembly: GCA_036023395.1. Classification (NCBI taxonomy): domain Eukaryota; kingdom Metazoa; phylum Chordata; class Aves; order Passeriformes; family Tyrannidae; genus Myiotriccus; species Myiotriccus ornatus. The sequence continues at coordinate 33,456,444 of JAYRBT010000001.1, read as the reverse complement.
AAAGCAACTTAGGAAAACCTAACAGAAATGAAAAAAATATTATGTCAAAAATGTTTGTGGGAGATAATATCACTTACTTATACATTCATTTGCCTTTTAATTTTATTTAACAAGTTGATTTAGAAATGTTACTTAGATTTCTGGAAGGCACATTCAATGGAAAGAATTGAAGGACAACCATCTAAGACTAGAGAAAGACAGGATATGAAAAAAAGAATGTGAGCATTGGAAACATGACCCAATTATTAAGATCTAAAAAATTCTTCCGGTTCTTCCCATCAGTCTTCCATTGGACTTGGACAATGGAAGCTAAATAGCAGGGATGAATAGCAGGGATCTAAGATTACTACACGAAGATCAGCACTTCTGGGTGTTTTAGACACTCTACAGTTATGAGAGAGGATCAGCAACTCTATGCCCACTTACACTGAGGCTTGTTTTAGCTCTGGACAGAAAATATTTTAATTTAATTTGGATTCTCTGATCCATTAAATAATTAGTCCCCATAGGGTTAGATGTTTATTTTATGGCAACTAAAAAACAATAGCACCTTTCAGAAGTGCTAATAACTAGCTAGTTAACTCTAAGGATACTTAAACACTCGCTAAAGATGTCCCTAGACACATACAGTCTTCCACCAGGCATGTGTGAAGGTCCTGACAGTGCTGAAAAAGCAGCTGCTTGACTCATGTTTAAGTTGCAAAAATCATAATTAAATCTAGCTTTCTGTTCTCTCTCTGAACTGACCTGTCCAGAAAAAAATATTTTAGGGCATATCTGCTAAATTACATTTCCTGTAAAATAAATTGTATGATGATGGCTGCAGTATCATATACTTAGCTCACCTGGTTTGGAAAATCTGTCTCTATATTTCCAAATATTTAAGAGGGAGAAAACCTCCCTAAGAGCCCATGATGTTATAGGCTGTATTGTAGGACCTGCACAATATTATAGGCTGTACTGGGTTTTGCTGGGATGGAGTTCATTTTCTCCACAGTAGCCCATGTAGTGGCTGAAACAGGGTTGGTAACATACCAGTGTTTTAGCTATTGCTGAACACAGCTTGCACAGCATCAAGGTTTTCTCTCCTTCCATTTTTTCCCTTCTTGTCCCAATAGCAAGTTGGCTGGGGGTAGGTAAAGGGCTGGGAGCGGACACCACCAGTATAGCTTAATCCCAAATGACCAAAGGGATATTCTAGATCATATGGTGTTGTGCAATGAAAGCTCAGGGAAAGGAGGAGAAAGGGGTCATGGTTATGATATTTGTCTTCCCACATAACAGCTACATGTGATGAAACCTTGCTTTCCAGGAAAAGTCTAAACATCTGCCCCCTGATGGGAAGCATGAATTAATTCCTTATTTTGCTTTACCTGCATATGCAGCGTTTGCTTTCCCTATTTAACTGCCATTATCTCAATACACAACTCTGCTTGTCTACCTCCTATTTTTTTCCTGATCCACATCAGAGAGGAGTGAAAAGAGTGTTTGGCTATTGGCCAGAGTCAATTCACCACATGCTGTCACTAAACCTCTTACGGGAAGGTTCCCTGGGCTAGGGGAGGACACACACACAAGCTAACGTGCATCTGGCCCAGTGACTACAGCATCTTTCTAGCAGATGAATCATAACATGAAACCAAACTAAATTAAACTGAATTACTCCTAGGAGCACGAAGGAAAATACAGGTCTCCCAGCCCACTCTCGCAAATATTAGTTTGGAGGAACAGGTCCTTTGTTCATCTTTTGTCTTTGTGTCTCATTTTAGAGAATGTTCAAGCATACAAACCCTGATCATAAGGAAATGCCTATTTGTAAGGCAGAGACACAAAGTCCTGCAGGGCACTATGCTGACCTGGGCTCAGCAGTTACACTTCACTGTGACCTTTGTTATTGGCTAGTCTAAATAAGTCCTTCTATGATAGCACTGCTGTGTCTCATATCCAAGAGAAATAACTCTTCCTAGGCACCAGGTAAGAGCAAGGTGACTAATTCAGAGTTGTCTGTTTCTAAAATAAGCACCTTCTGTGTATTTATCTAGTTTCACATCATGTATTGGAGACTGAAATAGCCCACAGACACTTCTCAGTCTACTGTCAATATTTCTCTTGAATGAGTTTGGTCGTTTGTTCTTTATTATTTAAGAGAAAGGAACACTAGTAAAAAGTGGTATAAAAGTGTGTAAGTATTGATAGACTGTTTCATAGGAATAAATCACATACACTGAGCATCTTGCCACTAGTGCAATTGCACCTGTATTTAGGAATTCTAACACTGTAGCTGCAGAGGATCCTGGGCACAGGCCCAGCACTGAAAATGAGAATTGTGGTTCCCAGTGTCCCTCGGAAGAACTAGAGAACATTAAGTGTAAAATGTTTCATCAAAAAGCATAGAAAAGCTAGACGGCCCTATTGAAAGTGAGACTATAGCAGATGGTTCTGATGTTAGAATGGAAAGCTGAGACAAAAATGATAGGAAACCTTTGAAGAAAGATGAATGCAAATGAACAGAGAAATTTTGTTTAACTTTTCCACCCTTCCCAATGGTTGATATTCCCTACAAGGGATTTAATTATCTTCTGCTTTACAGCACTGTCATTCTACTAAATTGTTCTTGTCTGTGATCTTTACATGTGCTCTGCACCATAATTTCTAAGTTTTATGAATTGGCAGTAACAAACAAACTGGCCAGGGCAACCCCTATTAAACTCCTTCATCATCAACAGTCTTCTGAAAGACAGAACCCAGCAACATGATTGGTGTAGGTAGATAAATAATTAGGCTTATGCATTTGTAGGATAGGAAACAGATGTGAACAAAACACGACAGATTAGATACATTAATTATTAATTATATTATTATTATTATTAATATTATTAATGCTTAAAAACATAACTAAGATGATTCAGGAAGAAAGACTAGGCACTGGCTGGCTAGCTTTGTGCTTCTTGCTTTTCTTGCCTCCAGTCATTTAAGCCTGTTACTCTCTTTGTGATGTGTTTGTTTGCTTTGGCTTTCTCTGTCCTTTATCTTCAACTATAGTTGATTTTACAGTCCAAAATGACAATAATATCAAATGCTTGTAGAAAATCAGATTTTTTTAAACTCTAATAGAAACATGCATTTATTTTAGTATAACTTTTTTCCTAGAAGTCATACAAGTGAAGAGACATTAATAAGAAAATATTAAGTCAATGAGTTTGAATTGTTATTTATCATGAGCAACTTTCATCTAGAAAAGAAGTAGTGTAGACAGACAAATGAAGAGCTGTTTGCACAATTTTAATATTACACTGTGCATCTAGGTATCTTTCTAATAAGTAAGCAGGGTGCACACTGCTCTAAAAAGAAATATTCATACTTTACCTCCCTGTTAATGACAGCCTTAATGAAATCACTTCTTTCTTTCTTTCTTTCTTCCCCCCTCCAAGAAAACCTACTTTTAGTAAGTTACAGTATATGTGTTCAAGCATAAACTACAAAATATGAGTATGATATATACTCATGAGTATGATGTATACTCATATGAGTATGATATATACTCATATATTATGAGTATATAATATGCTGTAATTCACCTGAATGCAATTATCATTTCTGATTTTCTAGAAAAAAATTAATTCTGTAACTGTAAAAGACGTGATTAATTTTCAGATCTGTTTAAACTTCTGTGAGATCCTGAACAAAATTTCTATGTGAAAATAAAAAAACTCTGCAAATTAATAAAAAAAACTTTAATACTTACATAAGGGATTGTGTCCAAGGTGTCTGTGTTGACAATTATAGGGGCAGGGCTTGCCTGAAAGAGAAAAAAAAAAAAAAAGAGAGAGAGAAAATAAATTTAAAGACCTGAAATTCATTAATATTGAAATACCCATAATGATACATTAAATTAAATGTCTAAAAGCCTGTCTTCCCATTGAATTCAAATTGTACAACAGTGCATAACTCTGGATACTGTTCAATCAATTAAGGCTGAAGGAAATAGATTCTCAGCCTCCAAACCACAGCTCACTGTGGTCTTTCTTTTCAAATTCATTAGGCTTGGGATCACATCCTGAATATATAATATCTAGTCATTCATTTTTTAATAGAACTATAAGAAACCTGATGTATTCAACTTACGGGATTTTGGGGTTGAGGGTTTCAGCTTCCCTACATTACAAGTCTACCTTTTGTGTGTGAGCAAAAACAAGATCTTTACAGAGGATGAATGTCAACATTTAATGTTTACACTACTTGGAAGTATTATATAGGCTATGAAGTATATGTATATGCACATAGACTATGACATTTATATCAAGGCTGCATATTCTGGATGGTTTGTATGCACTCAGCTGAGGTTCACATTGAAATACAGATCCAATTAAAAAGATCTGTGAATCTGCAAAGCTGCCCAACCTGATCTTTAATTTACTGATGAAACTCATATTCAGGCTAGTTTCCAGCCACTTGAAGTGCCCTAACCTCTTCCTCTTCCCACACTGGGATTCAGTGGTACTGATCCAAGGTTGAGCTCTGATTCGACGCAGCTGCATAATCTTGGCTCTGACTCTGGAGAAAACTACAGAGTTGTGAGAAGGTGTAGGCAAGGACCACCAGTAAAATGTTAAAATGAGGAAGGACTACTGAGATGGGATTGTTAATAACTCAAGGACTCAGGAGAAGGATCAACATGTAGTCAGTACAGTACAAAAATGATGGAGGGATCCCTTCTCTGCCTGACTAGTGCCTGTTTGGGCAGTAAAGACTCTTCAGGCACTGTCATGGGGTGGTTAAAATACTAATGCTTGGCACAGTAGCTCACTAGTTCTATTTATCTTCAGTGTATATTTGTCAATGAATGACTGTTAAACCCATAGAGACCACAGTGTCTTTTTGTGCATGTAGGCATGAACACAGCACTACTGAAAACACTGATGGTATTTCTATTGTCAAATATTCACTGCAGGATTTCAAAACCTAAGTCACAATCCAAATTAAGAATGTGATATTGAAGCAACAATTCAAATACTGTGAGAATATCACAGGGTTTTTTCCCCCTAGTTTTGGTGCAATTATTGAAAGACAATTCTGTGTTCAAAGAAGTTCTATGTTACTGGACAACAGCTGATTAATGACATTATTTCTATCCAATGGTGTAAGCCACGAATAAAAACTGACATGCATACAATTTGGTGTGTCTACATTTCATGGCATGTACCAGTTGTCATGGTAAAATCCAATTTAATAATAAAATGTTTAGTATCTGAAAAGACATTGTACACCGATACCCAGTTATTCTCACTGTGTCCCATAACACTAGACACACTGAAGTGATAGGTAAAAGCTGAAGACCATGTGAACATAATATTTTTAGCCTCAGGAATATGGATTTATTTATAATTGTATTATCATTGAATGTTAAACAAAGGATTTCCTTTTTAGAATCATAATTTTTACTTTCATAAATATTTAACTCCATACACTTAAAGAGTACTTCCTTTGCTATAGGAAGAAAAACCTTGGGATTTTTTTATAGTATTGACGCCATCTTCTTTTTATTTTTACCAACTGTGTTGGTCTACTACCAACTATAAACAAAGTTTGCCATTTTCAGAATAAAAGCATTTTTCCACTCATTTAAAAACAAATATCTATTAAAATAACAAACACCTTTCAGAAGAAATTTTCCAAAGCATTCTCATATCATCATCAATCTCTTCTGACCTATTGAGGAACAAAGCCTTATATCTGTATCAGATTTTCCTGAAGAAAAGTTAAAGAAATATGAAACTAGCAAATGTGGGAACACTACAAAAAATAACATTTAGGGGACTTGGAATTTCTTTTGAAAACTGTTATTTCTTCCTCTTATGAGCAGATGCAGAATCTGCGCATCCTTCATCCTGCACCTTTCTCTAAGCATCCCTCAGATGGTTGAAGGCAGCAAATAGATTCTTTCCACAGACTATTCTTTTCCAAGACAATCAAACCAAGCTTTCTTTTTTATTGAATGTTCTGTGCTTGGACCCAGTCACTGTTGTGTGCGCCACCATCCTCCAACCAACACACTTTAACACAGTGGAGAATCTGGATCTGGATACAGTGCTCCCAGTGCAGTGTGGCAGGTGATCAGGAGATGTCCCTCAGACTGCTGCCCAGGCTATTAGTGCAGCCCAATTTGCCATTTGCCTCAACCACTGTAGGGGCACATGGCTGACTCATGTGCAACTTGTTCTCTGCTCCATAAAGCTGCAGCTTAGCTGGACTGTGCCTGGCCAGGACTGCTCCATGTTTTATTCTGTCCTGGGGAGGGAACTCCTGTCCATGAAACTCTATGATGTTCCCCTCAGCCCATTTCTCCTGCCTATTGAGATTCCTTTGAACAGCAACTGTCCAATGTACCATCTGCTCTTCCCAGTCTGGTATTATTTCAAACCTTGCTGACAGTGCACTCTACGTAATCATTCTGGTTATTAATGAAGATGTTAAACAGCATTAGCACCCATATCAACTCTGAATGAAAACCACAAGAAACTTGCCATCAGTAACTGGACTTTGAACTGCTGACCACTACCCTTTGGATCTGGTCTAACCAGTGTCCCACTCATCTTCTAGGAAGTACATCCATCCATTCAGTTTCTCTCTCATGTGGCTGAAAGCAAAATTTGTGCTGAAGGCCTTGATAAAATCAAGGCAAATGACAGCTACTGATTTTTCCTAATCCACAGGGCTAGTCTTCTCATCACAGAAAGCTGTTAGGCTGGCAAGGCAAAGCCTAACCTTTGTAAATTGACCTCACTCTGTGTAATCACCTCCCTCTGTTCTTCATGAGCCTTGACAAAACTTCCTGGAGGCATCCACCAGAATGCTTACATTTGTTAGCTTCCTACCTAATTCTGATCCCCAGGTTATCACTTGGTCCATCATCCCTCCCACAGTAAAAGTCTGAGCATTTGAAGCTGCTCTGAATGGTGTGATCCTCCCCTGACTGTCCCTTCTACACAGCCTGTAAATAATTACTTTTCAGACCAGAATATCTCTCAGGGTTCACTTCAACACTGTTCTTACTGTACTTTTTATTGATTGGAAGAACTGAACTAAACTATCAAACTGATTATTTTCTGCTACTGAGACATTTATCCTGATCAGACAGATGGGCATGAAAAAATTCACAGAGCAATAGTTTCAGATGGATATAGTGACTACAACCATTCTCACAACTAATACCATCAGTACATTTTCCTTTTTGGTTCCTCCCGTTCATATCTGTGCCTGTGTTTGCATCTGTACATGTGTGGGATAGTGCATCTATGCATGTGATGACATGTCTTTTTAGTTTTTTGGGGTTTGTTTGTTGTTTGGTTTTTTGTTTGTTTGGGTTTTGGTTTTGGGGTTTTTGTATGTGTGTGTTTTTGTTGTTTGTTTGTTTGTTTGTTTGGGGGTTAATGACAATAACTATTTAATACAAACATTTTGCTTCGGTCTATCTGATATATGGTAATTTGAAAAATGCTGACCTCCTGAGCTCCAACATTGAATTAAAGTGCAGGAAATTGAGATGATTTTATTAGCTGGGCCCTGTTTGTAGCTCAAGCTTTAAAGAAAAGTAGGAGACTTCAATCATGTAAAGTTGAAAAGACAATTTGCAATCACTGGAGAGAGCCTTAAATATAGTGAGAGCCATGGACTACACAATGGCATCAAAATAGTCCTGTAATCCCAGTGAAATTACTGAAGGGATAAGTCGAGACAATCAGCATCGTCAGAGAGTCAGAAAGATTTTACCTTCCAGGATGATGTGTCTTTATCTATGCTGACTTGAAAACATGCCATACGTACTGGTTCACCAAATTCTCAAAAAAGATAGGTATCTGTACTTCTTACGGGGAACACTGAGAAATCTATCAATGACAACTCATCAACAGTACTTACAATTGTGCATAAATTAACAAAAGCATTCAAAAAATTGCCTAGATTCTCTCAAGAACCTCTGCCTACTGTGTCTTTGAGACAGCACTACCTCTTATCTCTCATAGCGTATATACCCACCCATACATGTATACTCTCTGTCTAGGTTTGAGACTGGACAGGAAAAAGAAATAGTTTTCTGGAAATAATTACTTTATTCCTAGCTTTCCCCTTTGACCTGCTCTTCAGTCTTAACCAAGACACTGAATTACACTTTACTGAGGTTTTCCCAACTTCAAAATAAAACCAAACCAATCACCAGAAGAGTGAATATTACTGAGTGCAGTAAATTGAGTGATCCTGTTTCCACCATTCCTCATTCACTTTCCTTTATGCCCCCATCCTTAACTATACATTAAGTATTACAATAAGCTGATAATTTATCATGTGGGCTGTCAGCCTTATAGCTCTTGCTCCCTGAACAAACCTTTCTCCTATCCTTGATTAGAAGCAGCGCTTTCAGCTGAACCACCTCTGTCCTTTGAAGAAAAGGCATCACACTGACAGCTGCAGTGACAGATTGGCATAGCTGAGACAAAACTTAAATAGCTTTGGGGAAAAAATAAGAAGGAAGATTTTTTTTTATTTTTCTTCTTACAGGACTTGAGCACAACAACTTTGCTTCCACAAATATATATGAGATTGTTCTGCTTGCAGCAAGTCAGACGGTCTAGTTGTTTTTCTGCCAAAACCACAACTTAGAAGCAAGGTAGAGTGAAAGCACTTGAAGCCAGTAGAAAGAGAATAAAAAGGAACATGGTCTAGTTCATGAACATTTACTCTGCTATCAAATTCCCTACAAGTGTATGACATGACTCATGCCTCTCAGACAAGATGAACTTCCCCTCTACCACGAGTGCTAGCACTGTCCTGGTTGACTGGTTTTGCTTATAGCACTCACAGTTGTAGAGACTATCCATATTATTCTGAGTTTCTGTCTTTGTTCAGCATTCATAACTCTTTATTTTAACTGTTCCTACTATGCAGTGCTGCATTCAACACCAGAGCATGAAATCACTTGCATAGTTATGTGGTCACTGTTTTATAAATAATGAGCACAGCACATTACTTCTTAGCTAGAAAACATAATCAAGTATGTGATCATTTTGAAACTGCCCACTTGTGCTTATTCCTAGCTGCAATTTTAATTTCATAGAATCATAGACTCCTTAAGGTTGGAAAAGACCTCTAAGATCAAGTTCAGTCATTAACCATCACTGCCAGGTCCACCACTAAACCATGTCCCTTAGCACCCCATCTACCTTTTTTTGAACACTTCCAGGGACAGTGATTCCACCACTTCCCTAAGCAGCCTGTTCCAATGCTTGCCCACCCTTCAGTGAAGAGATTTTTCTTAATATCCAATCTTGACCTCCCCTGGTACAACTTGAGGCCTTGCATTTCTCAGATATATAGTGTCAGACTGTTTAAAGCTGTAAGACAGCAATGCTGAATTAGTTAAAATTCATTTCATATTTTCAAGAGTTTCCTTTCACAATAGCAAGAAATAGATTTACATTTACACACAATGGAAGGAAAGATTAAATGACAATTTAGATGTCAAAACAGTAATTCTCCGGCATGCTACGAGGCCTCAAGATCACAGAACACACAGAACCCTTTTTGTATTTACCACTGAATTACAAATTGTAAGACTAAGAAGGATAAAAAGTCATTTTGTTGTTATTAATCAGAAAATGTAAAAGATAGGGAACCTCTTTGAACATCTAAAGAATGACTTTACAGCAAACAATCCTACCTCTGCTTAGAGACATAAAATAGAAATGAAAAGCAGCTTCGCTTGCAGGCTGCAGCGGTCAAGAATAGAAGCAAAATGCCTCAAGAAATCCTTGAGACCACTCCCTACATATATAATGCAACCTTATATAAAGTAACTTAATTTAAATGTAAATTGTACCTTTCAAAGAAGGTGGCCTTATGTTCAGATTTGGGGTTTTACATTGCTTTTCACTTAATCTGAAGGAATTATTTCCTGTTTAAAATTGTATTATCTGACATCATTAAAAAAAAAATAAATATTTAGACCCAAGGAAAACCTAGCATTTCTGTGTGGATCCATAGGCTATCAGAGGATATGGCAAGAAAGCACCTACTTTACAGTTTTGAAGTTTACCCGGAAGTTTCCCCTTACCTGTTAGCAATTTGAATTAGCAATGATTAACATACTAGCTAACTTTTTGTCCAATATAAGATCTAGTGAAGGACACAGAAATGTCAATGGGAAAAACCCTATAGAGAATTAGGGATAATTATGGTACATCAGATTTTCCAGTGAAGATATTATTCCACTAAATGTTGTTATGCATTAAATTTTGAGGTGACCACCTTCCTATCACTAGAGAGGGTGGATCCATCTGTCTCATTCTAGGATGCCAAGTGCCATGTGAAGACACAGAGGTCTCATTATTACATCTCTACTGGCTCACAAAAGAAATTGATGCAGTGTCTTACACCAGTGCTCCAGCTTTGGTCAGAAATTTAGGCCTAAATCCTGTGTTTACATATACCACTTCAGAACATGTTCTTGGCTTTTTGAAAGTGAAAAGGCCATAACATTAATTTATTACACAGATTTCGGCTCTAATCTCTGCTCTTATCTCCACTGTCCTGTCACTACATATCAAATACCTGTCAAGTTCTTTTAACCTGATAGGATATTAATTGTTGCATTATCCATGAGTGTATTCTACTTCTTAATTTTTTAAAAAATAGTCTTTCTCTCCAAATGGATTTTAAACTTCTGCAAAATGATCATGACTGAGTAGCAAGTGGACATGTACATATGTATAAATATAGAGAGATATCTATAAGCATAGAAACATTAGCATCCAAAAGAGGGCAGTGGAGATGGTGAAGGGCCTTGATGGGGAGCCACTTCCTTGTAAGGGGAAGAGCAGGGACGAGGCACTGGCAACCAGTGACAGGACCTGAGGGAGTGGCCTGAAGTTGTTTCAGTGGTGGCTTCAGTTGGATATTAGAAAAAGGTTCTTCACCCAGAGGGTGGTTGTGCACTGGAACAGGCTCCACAGGGAAGTGGCCACAGCACCAAGCCTGACAGAGTTCAAGAAGCATTTGGACAATGCTCTCAGGCACATGGTGTGATTCTTGGGGATGTCTTGTTCATTGCTAGAAGTTGGGTTTGATGATTCTCTTCAGAATATTCTATGATTCTGTGATTTTAAGCATCCTATTTAACCCAGCTGCATGCTTCTTTTTATTTTTTTAATTTCAGCCTTGGCATGCACAAAGATAAAACTCCTTCACAAGAGAGAAAAACAAAAGCAAACCAAAAAACTATAGCCATTCTTTCATACAATCATAGAGCCATTTAGGCTGCAAAAGACCTCTAAGGTCATTGAGTCCAAATGTTAACCAAGCACTGCCAAAGCCACCACTAAATCACATCTATAAATATTTCAACACTTTCTCCAAATGCTAAGTGGGGCCAGAGGAAAAACAAACGCATGTGTGATCCCAGCACAAATGATGGAAGGGCTTGATCTGGACTGGACTTTCAATTATGGTATTTTCTTATTATGGTATTTTCTCATTTTGGGCTTTCCCTCCTTTCTCTTCAAAAGTGAAGGCTGACTTGCCCACAATGTAACTTTTTATTTTTAAAATCACGGTACACCCAGCCTACAGAGAAATTATCCACTATCTTATTCCATTACCTTTTTATGTCCTGAAATATCTGAAGTTTGAGTGTAACATTTATTCCTGTGCGGGGGCTTTTATAACCAGCCTCAAAAACACAGAAACAAATAAACTAAAAATTACAATGCAGGTAAAGAGAATAAATAAGAGAATGCAAAACTAAATGTGAAATAGGGGAATTACTTTAAAAGAATTCAGTATTTGTTCAAGAGGTTTATCAGAACATGAATTTCAAAGAATGAAACACGTGCTGTCAGGAACTAATCCATTACATTGAGCACTGTAAACAGAAGCCCAGAAAGAATGGAATGAGTGCCAAGAGTGATCAACTCTGCTTGGCAATAGCAGAAGACGACAAGGCTTACTGGTGCCACAGCTAAAATTCTCCATAGAGAGAAAATAATAAGAAATACAGAAGAAAGACAGAGTTTTGGAAATTTTCTAATAGTACGAATAACAAAATCGCCATTGAACTTGTTTCAGCACTGAATTGACCATGAGAAGAGCTGGAGATTACTGTGGTCCATAAAATCCAACAAATTAACTCATGGATTCTGACTAAGTATATATAGAGGCAAAGCTATTTTGTCAAGTGAATTAATACATTTTTAACCAGATAGGAAGATCTTGAAGAAATAAACTTGATTTTGAATATCTGCAATAAACTCAAATTTGAGTTGGTCTGTGCTGGCGCAAAAAATGTTTTGATTTTTATGTCAGTGGAAGTAAGCGTCTAACCTAACGTCCTCTGGAGAAGTTTTAATTGATGTCCCAAAGTGTCACTTTATGTCCCAGAATCACTACATGATGAACAAAATTAACAAAATAATTCCAAATATATCAGTTGCTGACAGCCTGTTTCAAACTCTAAATAACTGCAGGACCAGGTTTTTAGTGTGGGTGCAGTTACAACTGCAGTTATAACCATGCCCACAGTACATCAGTTCAAAACAAAAAGAAACATCCACATGTGAACTGCAGCTACCCAGGGCTGAGGGGGAATCAGCTGTTTCACATGGTTTAGCCTTTTGTGACATAAAATGCATTTCTCAATGGAGATGCTCTCTTACATAAATTACACCTATTTGATACTTTACTATAGGGCTTGCCAACCATATTTTAATCTCCATCTAAGCCCCCTGAAATGAGCAGGGACATGTTCAATGATATCAGGTTACTCAGAGGCCCCTCCAACCTGACCTTGAACATTTTCAGGGATGGGGCATCCACCACCTCTCCAGGCAACCCGTGCCAGTACTTTAGCACCATCATTGTGAAAAACTTCTTTCTTATATCTAATCTAAATCAATTATCTTTTAATTTAAAACCATTCGCCCTTGTCCTATCACAATAGGTCCCATTAAAAGGTCTGTTCCCATCCTTCTTATAGGACCCATTCAAGTACTGTAAGGCCACAATAAAGGCTCTCAACAAAAAAAGAAGTGGAAGCAGTGCTGCAGCCACAAGGAAAGTCATCGTGTAAAATCAGGAACACATAAAGTAGCAATTGATTATTCTTTTATATATATCCTTACATATCCTCTATAGAGAGCTTTCCATGAAGAAAGAAAGGTACACCTTCTTCTCCTAACATATAGTCTATTAATATGCAATGCTGTTGACCTCTTAATTCTAAGAAATAGGATTAAGCAAAAAATTTCAAAACATAAAATCAACACAACATAGCACCATAAGTTTGAAGAATAATCAAAACATGTAAAGGGACTGAACTTGAGATGAGAAGCAACAGCGCCACAAAAGGAGCTCTATATTTATGTCATGGCTTAAGTAAAGAAAGTGCCAGGAGTTATTGTAAGTCTGAGAAACGCAATCAGCATGACAGAAGAGTACAGCAAGACCAATAGTCTTTCAAAGAAGTTGTATAGGACCTTAAAAATGCACCTTACTTAAATCAGAGTTATAGCCTGGAAAAAAAGAAGGCAATTCCTGCCAAGAAATAATCAAGGGAAGAGAATCCTTGTGAACCTAAAATAATTAGATTATGGGTGCAAATAGGTGAATCAATACTAAAAAGATGGACTTCAGAAGCTGAACTAAAAGCAAAAGGAAGAAATGTAAAAAAACCCCCAACAAACAAATCTTTGGTGTTATGAATGATGCTGAAAAACAATCCACATAGGAACATTATACTTGCCTGCTTGTCAACAAATATTTTGCTAATTTTAATGTCGGAAAATTTTTCTGTTTCATGCGAAGGGCATCCAAGTAGATTTTATACACAGATAACAACTGTGTGGTAAATTCAACAAACTATAGTACAGTCTCTCTAGGGGAGACATCAGAGCCTTTTTGCCTTGTTGCCTTTGCATAAACTTAGACTAAGCACTGAAATACGTGCTGTAGGCAATATTCACATTCTGATAGATGGGTGATGTGAGGTCTTTCCCCATCTTTACATTTTAGCATTCTGTCATTTCTGAACAGTGTTATTTTGGCTAGAATGGGATAAAGAAACACTGAGCAAAAAATTATTATCTTAAACTGAATTAAAATAGATGGTGGCAATTTTAACTGGGACTTACCTAGCAGCAAATAACATGGCCCTTTTTCTCATGAGGCAGGCACAAAAAGTAACACAACTCACCACTTCGACACATGACTGTTCCTAGATTATAAGATACCTTTTAGTTACTGATACAAAGACATATTTTCTGCTTTGTAAAACACAAACATTTAGGATGCTGCTATTTGTACACATAATTAGCGGTGATCCGGACAAGACTAGGAAAGCTCTGTGCTCTCTGGATTTGCTGTGTGAATGTGTCTAATTAAAAGCCACTTATCCCACAAAATGAAACAACCTTCCTTGTACACAAGACAACACTGACCTTCCACTGTCACTATCGAACAATAGATGTAACAATCACAGAGAAATAAAACCTAAAAATTGTCAGAACTGATCTACCAAGATCAATTAGGGGAACTCCAAATGTCACAGCAACCCTTAATGAATTTAACATGATCCCCCAAAACACTGGAACATTAAATGGTCCATAAAATCAAGGCAGCCTCTTCCTACAATAGCAATAATAACAACAATAAGCAGCTCCTGGTTGTGTCCTCTGTCTCTAATGTGATGGTTGTTTGTTTCTCTTTTTTTTTAATGGAAAAGCTCCAGGAGAGGACTGTCAGAAATAAGCTTTGATTACTGTAAGGGAAAAAGAAAACATTTCCTGACAAAAAAAAACAGTGGAAGTTATGCATTATACACCAGGTGCTAGGAGACAGCACCTGGAAAAGGACTAAGCATAGCAGTTAGTAACATAAACAGAGCTGTCTGCTTACAGGCAGGAGGTAGGTAGAACACAGGAATCAAAGAGCGCAGTCATAAAAATATTCGGCTTCAGGAACTCAGATTTCTCTTGCGCCTGTACAGCAGTGTTTCAACCTCAAAACCAGTTCAACATCTATTCCAAGAAAATGACATTCAGACATGAGGCAGCCTTTCCCCAGAACCCTTTGGACAGATCCAGTCTCCTCCTACCCTATCTTATAGGCATCAATCCCACCCTCCAAAAGAAAATATCCCCCTCATCCAGTAAATCATGATGCCTGCCAGAAATAGCACATTTACCATTCTCAGCCTGTTGTAAATCCTGACTTTCGCCATAGGACGTCTGGGAAAAATTAACACCTAATGTGATGGTCCTTTCCAAAAGCTAACCAACTTCACAGGCAGGTGCACCAATTCTGAGTACTAACACATAAAACCCCACTGCAGACCTGACCCTGATACTAAATAAATGTTTGGCTGGGAGGACAAGAAATGGGAACATCGTGTGCTTCAGAGGAATGGGAGAAAAATGACATAGAAAATATTACAGCAAGAAGAACACAGAATCTGTGAGAGGCACAAGGTTTTTTAGGGCAGCCGTAACAAGGAGAAATCAAGAGACTCCAAAGTTAAAGTCAGCCCATCCTTCACATGCTACTATAAGCTTAGTGACACATTTTGAAATGTCTTATTTTATTACAGTATAAGCTCTCTGCTCATACACAAATAGGGGGGCAAGCATCTTTTGTTTTCAGCCTATCTGGTATTGAAAACATTTTTGCTCACTTATTAGCTCAATACTGATCTGATACAGTTAAAAATGAATAATTCTTCAAATTGTTGATAACATACTTGACAGTTCAGATATATGTATCTTTACACAATATTAGCATATTTTCATTTAAAAATAATCCCATTAAATTTATATTTTACATGAAATGAAGATACATGGAAGAAAGATGCCCTCTTCTTTCCTTTCCAGCACATTCCACCTGGCTTACCTCACCCAGTCACCAGAAGCATTGTCCTGTATCTGCTATTAAAATATTTCCAGTGCACATGATGCTAACATAAATAGTTTATTCAAAATATTTTGAATTAAAATTAGTAACACATAATGATGTAAACATAGAAGAGATCATTTAACTTAATTGTTTTATTTTATACATGATACAATATTATATTATTGTATGTCATTTGGTGATAAGCAGTTGATAAATACTCCTTCATTTAAAAGCTACATCTCAATTTCAAGTATTTTTAATGCAACTTCCTCTTTCCTTTATCATTAAAGTAATGATAAAATAGAAATATTGTCCCTGTCTTTTAACTCCAGATATATAGAACTATACATTCTCTCCACAGAATCACCAGCTTTTATAAAAGACAGTTTTTATAAAAGACAGTTTTTATCTATCATCCTTTCATCACAAAGAAACACAGAAGACCTGTGGTCAGAGATCTGAGTTCATTCAGCTCAACAGAATTCAGTTTAATCCATTTTCCCCCCAAAAGAAGCCTAACCATCAGAACTTAAATTTTGAAAACATGCCTTATTTTAAAGATATGTTACAGTTTTCCTTACCGGGACAAAAGAATCAAATGAACCCTGTTCCCGATTCTCAATAGATGAAATTGTTTTCAACCAGAGGAGATAGCTTGAAATATCAGATATTTCAGAATGCTCCATACTGAAAGCTGCAAGATTAGCAGGACTGAGGTGAGACAGACTTGCAAAAGGAGGACTTTGGCTGTGTTACATAAAGTTCTAATTAGATCCTTGGTACAAATTGCTATCCTAAGAATAAAAAGTTAATCAAAAAGCCTCATTGGAAGAATAAGAGGGCAAGATTAGAGCCGAGACAGCTATTTCACTTTGGGACAATAGTGCAACTGCCTAACTAGATTGTGTTCCACTATTCAGAAGTGAAAATATATGTGTGAAAATTAAAGCGTTCCCTTTGTGTTACCTTGGACTAAATTGTTTACAGCTTGTTTTCCTAAGTGGAACTCAGGAGACGTCTCTATATTTCTATTCTGGTGCAGCAAGCACCCAAATCTCAGACCTCCTTAAAGTCACAGCCAAAATATTTGCTGAAAAAGAAGAAATTTTGAAAGGAACTGAATACAGAATTGGTGTGAGAAAAAGTGTTGCAAGGAGTGTTTGTCACTTTTGGTGACAAACCATAAGAATCAACATACAAGGATTCATTTAAAGTGACTAAATCCTAGAAAACGACCCTAATAACCACAGGATAGCTGATGAATGATTTCTTATCTCTCCCAAAAGATACATATCCAGCCTCCATTTCCAAAGTACAGCTGAGAGCTCCCTTTACCTGTTCAGGTTTATATTCCCTCCACTTATGAGTGGTATTGTAGAAATTAAAGGGCTTCCATCCTTCAGAGGAAAGACACGTCTCTTGTACCCAGTGGTAAAATCCAGAGCCCACAGAAATCTTTAAGGTTTTGATAAGGTCAGGATTTGAGTGACAACGTCTTTTTGGGAGGAGGATATAGCTTATATGTAGGCTGTCTGCTCAGAAAAGTCACACAAAGACTGACATGACACACATTTTCTGGAACTAGATGCCATCTTTTGCTGAAGAAGCTCTAAAGCAAATCCGAATGT
>JAYRBT010000001.1:33408597-33430997 GCA_036023395.1 Myiotriccus ornatus | reverse complement strand
GCTGTTGAAAAATAATACAATAGAAGCATGCCTAAGGCACCAACTTCTAAATTTATGCCTGAGCAAGCTGGTGGTGAAGAGATCATTCAGAACACAGCAGCAAATGTTGCAGCATCAGGCCCAGACTGAATATGAGACCAGGGTTTGAGATTTTTACTACTTTCTTACTGAATACCTAGATAAGGATTTTGGGATTTTTTTTCCTTCCCAAACATCATCCGGCTGTTTGATCCTGTATGCCCAACTGCAGACTCACAGAGCCATAACAAGTGACTTATGTACTCCTGACTGCAAGATGGACAGATTTTGATAGAACACAGATGTGTCTGCTGAGCAGAAAGTGAGAACAGAAAGAAAGGAAACAAGGTGTCCCCAAAACTCTCCATTTCCCAAGTGAAACTTTATTAATTCTTGGAGGTAGCAAAGAGCTTGATACAAGTTTCTGCACTTAGCACAGGGAGGTCCCCAAGCACTGTTGGGTTGTCAAAACCAAACTGCACGCATCAGATGGCACATTAAGTGTGACTACCTTTGGAAGAGGCAGCTGTGCGCTATCCTCTGGGACATGTCCCTTGTCACATGCTTCTGTACTTGTACTCAGCCTTGTGCTGGCACTAGAAGCTGTGCTAGTGGACATCAACTGGGACATGAAATACGTCTCTCAAACACCTTTTTGTCTCTCAAACACCTTCTTCTCTCATCCTTCCCCCCAGCCCGGCACAAAGTAGACCCTACAGAATGATGCAAAGTAAAAAAGAGCCTAGACCTTAGTCACACTTTCAATTAATATTAATGGCTTCAGCTCCCAGGTGAGTGATGGTCGCAACATAAAAACTTGGACAAACCATCACATGGATAAATAGAAAACTGTTCTGTGATCACAAATGCAACAAATAGCAGTTCAATATGAACTGATTTCACATCTGGGTGCAGCATAGCTTCTCTAGGGTGTCAGTTACAGGAATCCTATTACACATCACCATTCTGCTGTCATTTAGAATACATAATGAAAATAATTTGTCTGATGTTCTGTTTGACCAATTATATTAACATTTTCAGCTGCTGAAGTAATCTGCTTCTCCTTGTACAAATACTTAAAAAGGTAAAACTCTGTATTAAAAGTACAATATATCTAAACCAAACCCAGATGTTATTTTGCTAAATTAGATTTTGCACTGTCACACAGTAAGTCACACAGCTGGCTCCTGTGACTTAAAAGAAAGCTTAGACCAGAATTAGAATTTACAAAAGGGATTACTTTGTTTGTTTTTCTGATATTCATTTCAGATATTACAGAACCTCTATTTTGAATACATAAAGAATTCCTGTTTCGTTCCTTTATTTCTAACTCCCAAAATGATGTGAGATTTTGAAATTAAGTGATTTTTGAGACAATTCATCTGATTAACTGCAGTAACTTATAAAATATACAGAAAGTTAAATGAATATATGTTATTTAATTTATAAACTATTTTTACAATCTATGGCTTATTTCAAACCAAGCATGGTTCTGAAAAGCAAAGTAATTGAATCTGTAATTACTTTTTTACTTTTTTGGCTTTATTTTTATTATCCTTCATCCAAAAGCCACATGCAGACATGAGGAAACAGAGAGCTAAACTGACAAACTCTGTAAATATGGTCATTACTACAACCAGAAACCCCCCCTTTTTTTTTTTTTTCTTTTTTTTTGTAGAGAAGTCTGGTGTTTTCATACCCCAGAACAGTAGAGATAGTCATTTCCAAAAGAGAAATCAATTTTCAGTTTGTACCTTCAAGTCATGCCAAAATAGCTGAGACCAATTCCCTCTCCATCTGAGCTATTGCTCAGTGTCCAACTAGAAACTGTCAGGCATCATCCTTCATTGCTTCTATTTGGATTAGACCAAAGCCATCTTGTTGGGTTGCTGTAAAGGTTTTGCATCTTTGCATGCATAATTTAAATGCAGTGGAGCATTAGACACAAAGCACAACCAGGCTTATCAAGGCTTATTCCTACCACATTAAGCAAGCCAGAAGACAGTCCTTTTTTTTCCCCCTTTTTTCTTTTAGTACAGAGGGTATCCAGTTTATCAGTCCTGTTGTTACACTACAAAAGAAATCCAGCAATATATAACCTTACAAGTCAGTCTAAGGGATAGGAAGACTAAAACTCTATTGTGTGGCCTGTGCCATCAGAATACTACAGGAAAGATCAAGAACTTTTCGGTGTTGTAAATTTCTGTAATGGTAAGGATATACTTAGGTGAAAATGCCTGGATATTCCTAGGAGTGGATTACACAGCAGAATATGGGAAAAGTGATGGGAAAAAAAAGGTTTGGAATCCTTTTGGATTCTGCCACTCTGTTCCTAGAGAAATGCCCCTCTGTTTTCAAATATGATGAACAGTTTACCCACGGGTGAATAAACATGTCTTAGAGAATAAACAAGTGAATAAACAAGTATTAGAGAAATGAATAGCAGGAGGACTATCAGAGCACTTGTGCAGTTTTGGCCAATTACCAATGCTACAAACAATCCCTGTCCAAACTCTACATTTCCCTTTCTATGCCCCCTTTCATCCCATCCTGAAAATCCCAGAAGTCAAATTATATGTCAAGGGGAGAAAATGTTCTTGGCTTCTTGAGGCATCCAGGAAGAGAAACTTTGAAACGTGGGTTTAATTAAATGCAATTCTAAATATGGCGCCACAAATGCAAATTGTGCATTAACATATTTATGACTGAACAATCAGCAGGAGCCAAATAATGTGTAGTTAAACTATAAATCATTACTATCATTGGTAAGTACAGTACGTAATATATCCATTTCAGGATTTAAATGAAAATATATGGAACATCTTGCACACAAATACTGTCATGATCTGTGTAACCATGCCTATTTCTTAACTGTCTTGGCTGACACTTAAAATTATGTATTATGAAAAATATTATTTATGCATTAAATAAAGAATTATGTATTATCAAAAACACTGCTGAAAGACCTGATACATTAATAGGAGAAAGAATATTATATGTTAAAACAAAATAAAAAAATATCCGCTTTTATTTTACTCCCAATGAACTTTACAAAGCAATGCTACAGTCTCAATCCAGGCAGAGATGGCTGAATGACCCCTTCCAACACAGTGGAAATTCTGGAATGACTGACACATCCCCAGGTTCGTGAATCTGTAGAGCACAAAGCCTCATGACTGACACTTGGGTCTTCTTTTTCCCTTTTTATTTTTTTAAAGAAGGACCCTTCATGTTATAGAGATAGCCCTAATGTGCCTCAGCATGTTTAGTTTCTGGTCTTTTCATTGCATACTATTCAATCAGTCACATGAACAGCCATTACACTAAGAAAACATATTTCCAAACAAATATTACAAAATCACAGAAGCACTGAGATTGGAAAAGACCTTTAAGATCACTGAGTCCAACCACTAACCTAATACTGCCCAACTCACCACTAGAGTATGTCCCTAAGCTCCACATCTATGTGTCTTTTAAATACCTCCAGCAATGGTGATTCCACCACTTCTCTGGGAAGGCTGCTATGCCACATTTCACGTTACTTCTTACCAGGAGTGTTCCATACATCACTAAGGAAATTGCTGGCCTCAACATCGAGGACTCAAAAGGTAAGCTTTGACCTTCTTTAAATGCCAAACGTAACCTAAATGCTGTGAATTCAGTAACAAGAATGCTTTCCTGGTTTTGGTAGAAGAAATAGGTGTGTATGAATGCAAAAGCATAAAGTTTTCTAAAGCAGCTGTCCTGGGAGAGTATCAGATCTGAATGCTACCCAGAATGCTGTAAACTTTTCAGAGTCCTCTGTCAGTTAGTGGGACTGGATACAGGAATCAGTAGAACAATATCACCCATCTTACACAGGAACATTCTAACAGCTTTCGTATTTCTGCTTTTGCACATCTATTACATGGTAGCTGCACAGATTGCTCACAATGTTTCAGTGATGTCACTTCTATGAGTGAAGCATGAAGATCAATCCAAGGCAAGATGCTGAACTAAGAGCTGTCATCCACATCCACTGATTCTAGGAATGAAGGACCTGTGCATTACATTTGGCACTACAGTACTAATCAAGAAGCAGTTTTACAAGCTGTTATGTCTTTCCCGTGCTTCAAGAAAGTAGTCTCTCCCAAAAAAGTAAACCAGAAGAAATACCTGCACAGAAGTTTATGGAAAAAAACTCTCCACCTTTGAAACTGTCTGTGTCTTATTTATCATCACATTTACACATCAGATAGACATTTTAAAAAAAACTTCTTTTTCCTTTTTTTCTTTTTTTTTAAAACCAGCAAATATAACTGTTTCGCTACTGCTCCTTAATGTAGCAAGAAAGGGAAATTTCCAGCTCAACATATCTCCCAAAAAACATTACTGACTTCAAATTGTATCCCTGCAGTAAGGGGAATTAGTAGGAGCAGCTCTATAATGTTTTCCCTTATTGCTTCTATGGAATATAAATGATTGTCTAAGTGTATGTACATACAACAATGTATGTACACACATACACACTCTTCCCTTTCTTCCCATAGCTCGTACAATGCTTACTTTGAACAGAGAAAAATAGATTATTTGAAGCAAACTATCTCTCAACTATATGACACTGAAACCACCAAGTATTTCCCAAAGTACATTAGTCCATCCCTAGACAGCGAACATCAGTTTGACTGATGGTAAATTGATTACTCATAGTCAAAACCCAAAAAAAAGACTTTCCTAAACAGAATAAGGTAGTTGGCATTTAGAACATACAGTAAAGAAATATTACAAAGCAGAGTTCTAAATTAAATATAAGAAAGTACATAAACCTGAACAATTCCACATTATCAGAACACACAGGGATGTGATTACAAAGGCATTGAAAATACTGAAATAACTTTACAGTACATCTACAATGTAGATATCAAAGTAGTTTTACAAGTGGCCTTTAATTTTTTTTAATAATGTTCCTTCATTTTCTCTTTATAAATCCTACACCTTTGAAAACCAAGGAACTCTTTCTTTGAAGGTATTTTTTTCCTTCCAGGTTTTTCCAAATCAAAAATCTTCAGAACCTAAGAAAATATTTAGAGCTTTTTAGAATTCAAATTGGAACAAAGTCTAATTCTATGTTTTATATGTTATTTTAACATTGGCTTTATGCCAACACAAATGGCTGTACGTGCTTTGTATATGAAAGAATATGTATAAAATCTACTGTAGTCACATGCAACATTTTGGTCACTCAAAAATACAACAGAAAGCTTAGTTCTTCCACCTGATACTAGATTTGAAGCAAAAAAATTGAAGCTTTTTATATATAACAATCATTTTCAGTCACCAAAGCATCACTTTTTTTAGACTATCAGACAAGATAAAGTACAGCAACACTATCTGACAACCCTTTGCCTTATTGCTTTTCTGTACAGTGAAAATATATTAAAACCATTTCCATGAAAGAATTGATTTAATCTCTAGAGAGGGTGCACATATTCAGTGTGGGCTGAGGCTAGTTAAACTCTAGTGTATACTACATCAGTAAATAAAGATATATTTCAAAAACATATTTCAACAATAAATTCTGTTTTTTAGTGTGAAATTGTAACAAAAGCATTTGAATGAGCTTAAAGTTTTATAAGGGAGAAATCAAAACATGTATCAGGTAGTGTTAATGCTTTTTAATATTAACCATCATGTGAGTGTCACTGTGATTTCTATTTCACAGTGCTGGGTTATCTGGTGTGTAATCATTTTCAGTCTCATTGCTTACAGGTATCTGTACACATCGTAGACCCTGCTTGGTTTATATTTGAAAATACCCTGCCTTGACATTAAATAAAAATCTATACATTTGAGAAAGCTAAAGAGCTATTTCGTATTTATTAAAGATTTCAATTACATTTGAAGTTCCAAAGAGGAGAAACAGGACACACTTTCTCTTATCAATAAATCTAACAACCCTTTCCCATGTTCTCTGTTTAAAATATCTTTTTAACTTCATGCAATATTTGAAAACAAGCTGTTTACAGAAGCAGGCAAAATCCATTACACAGGGGAGATTAACACATCGTTACTGTATAGCATAATGGAATACAAAGTATGTAGAACCTTGAGGCACAAACCAAAACATTTTAACAAGAAAACCTTTCCAGGAGGAACCCACAATTTTCACAGGTGACAGAGAAGAAATATCCAAACACAGAGATCACCACCCAACACCTTGCACTTGCACATAAAATTTCCAGAATAAACCACTAAACACACATCAAGACATATCACAAAAAGTTGTCGACACCACCAAACCTCACTTTCTTTCCCTGGAGCATCCTCTAAGTCGCTTGGAGAGTGAAGAATCAGCTCACCTGCACCGGGGGGGCCCAGCCGTGGGCACAGGCGCACTCTGCCCACCACTGCCCGGGGCTGCCCTGGGGCTTGGCTGGGGATTTAGGGGGGCTCTTCCGCACTGTGTTCCACAGAGGGACAAACTTGCTCCTGCTGTGGTTGGCACCGCCAGGTCCCCAGGAGGCAAGCGCCTGAGAGCTATGCTGGAGGCCCGGAGGATGCTGGTGCCAGCGGCAGGCGCAGTGGGCATCCCTGGCGACGGGAGGCACATTCCTGCCTCCGTCCGAGCCCTCGGACCCCCTGCCGCAGCTGTGCTGCTTGGGAAGGTGCGCGTGCATGGCGCGCCCAGGGCTGCCTTTGGCCACCTGGCATGGAAGTGCTTCTCCTGGCAGAGGTGAGGTCCTGTGGCGGGGCCTGTCCAGCCCCTTGGCAAGCAGCTAGCGGCAGGGCATGGCGGGAGCAGGGAGCAGCGGGAGCAGCTGCTGGGCAGCTCTGGGCAGCTCTGTGTCAATACCGGGCTCCACTCGCGCAGAGACTTGACAGCATCCCCGCTGCAGGCAGAAGCAATCAATGCTCTGCGTGGCTGGGACGCACGCCTGCATCCCTTTCTGGATGACAAACCACGGGAAGGAAAAAAAAAAAAAAAAATCCGACAAAACCACTCTTGCAATTTTCAGGAAGATTAAGTTTCTTTTCTAGCTGACCCTGACACAAGTCACAGGCACCCTGCTGAAGCACATTTATATGTATAAGCTTCACAGGCAAAGTGCTTTCTGGTGAAAATAGCATCTAGACAAAGTACTGAAAAAGATACTCCTTTGCCAATGATCCAAACAGACGCGGGAGTGGTTTTTTTCCCTTCATGCCTGAAAAGACCTTGTCAACAAAATTGCATCAGAAGATGCAAATGACAAGTTGGGGAGGAATGTTATCTGCCCTAAATGCTAAACCGCAGCATAAACGTCGGTATGTGCTAATGTGTATAAGCTAATGTGCGTAAACATAACAGAGAGAGCAAGAGGCTGAATTTAAAAATAAAGCCACCTCGAAAAAATCTATGTCACAAATTAACAAATCTCCAGCATCTTATTCATGTAGATGTGAATATATTTATTTGTGCATAAGGTCTTCAAGATTCTGATTGATGTATCATTTTTTTCCTCTGTATTTCACCCCTTACAAATTCTTTACTGCTTGCCAACAACTTTCTGTACAGAGTTTTCTGCAAGTCCCCTCTATGGTTTTTCTTACTAATACAATCTCTTTTCCTTGAATTTTCCTGAAATTTTTATTTGTAAGTATTTTTAGCTTTTTGCTCATAGAAGTGACAGGGGTGTAAAGTGTATAAATTTGGATTTATTGTTGCAAGCATCTGGAGAGGTTCAGGGGTATTCTTCAGTCTCAGGTGCCTAAGTCCTTAGGCCCTTAAGACTCAGTGGATCTTGTATCCATATATATGTATGGGTTTTTTGGATTTTCTTTTAACTTAAGCATATCTCAGGTACATTTAACCATAGAAAATAATGAATTGATTTTTAAAAACAAACACAATGCTGTGTGATAGAATGGTTTAATGTCTACTGGTGTACAACTAGGATTTAAGTACACAAAATATTGAAATGAATTTTTGATATACATAGTTTTACCATTCCAAAGTCTAAAACAAATCTACTTTTAAAGATTTCAGAGACAACTATTTGACAATCTGCGAATATAGTTTCAAGTGAGATAAATTAATTTTTCGAAATGCTTTGGTGCAAAAACTTGATTCAGTAATTTAATGCCTCCTAAATTGCTAATTTAAAATTCCCCTAAGTTTAGACACTGCTAAAATACATAACAATAAGACCTGGCAGTGATTCTTGATTAAAAAAAAAAAAAAAAAGGCAATGCTCTAACAGGGGAGGAAATATTTTGACAACATTGTAATTCAAACTGCCACATGTGAAACTTACATCTATTTTAACTGTATTTTCATTCAAGGTGCTTGTCCCACCTATACTAAACTGATGTGATAATGCAAGGTTTGTTCAGAATTTCACTTGAAAGACAAAATTGTGCACCATATGCTCTCACATAACAAGAACCCAATTGCAAGAACTCATATAGCTTTGCATACAGTTAAGGTCACTTCATGTTTGAAAAACAAATATTAATGTACTTCTGAATCGCAAGTAGAGATGTGGAAGCCAGGACTTAAAAGTCTGAGATAAGGGAGTCTACGAGGTAATCGTTGCTGCATGTAAAGTAAATGAAAAGATACATAAGATTGAATCTGTGTTTTCATAATTTCACTCAAGCATAAGAAGTGAAAGTTTATGAGCTGTCCAGAAAGCTGCTTTCCTCTAATGGTCAAAGGTAATTCAACCATGTGCATCCAAAAACTTGTCTACCAGAAGATGATAAGGCCACTTGAAATTGTAAATATGTAAATAAGGGCAAGCAACAGCTACAACAGGGCTGGGGACTAGAAAGAATCTACACATTCTGTGACCAGACATAGTCTGCAGGCTACCTATACACAAAATGTTGAGTAAATCATCTGTACCACTAAAATGCACTAAAATGCACAACCTCTCCAACCCTATATTTTAAAGCAGTAGATGACCCTTTAGCAACCTTACTGCACCCCAACAAGAACAATGCAGAACTGCAAAAGCATCCTTTTGACTGCAACATTTATGTGTACACTGTTAAAACAGTATATTTGAAACATCCTCTTATCAGAATGTGGAAAAAGTTTTGGGTTTTTTCAAAAGAATTTGATACCATTTAACTTACCTTTAACCTACCCAACATTTCTGGGCTGTTTCACACTACAAAATTTATAATGAAAAAAAATCTTACAAACAAATGATTTTACCCTCAACAATTTTTTTTAAAGGTTGTCACTGCCCGTGTGTGACAAAAACACTTGAATATGGGATATATACATGCAACTAATTGTGAGACAACACGGTAAGATGGATTCAAAAGATAATGCAATTTTATCCGCTGTAATTGACCTATTGTATTAGAGAGGATGGCACGCACCTCTGGATGAACTTGGATTAACACATGGCTCAAATCCACATGCCCAACTGTCATCCTAATTTGATAGTAACTGGTGCACAAAGCAAAACTGAATATTGTACAATACACGATGTGAACTGTGTTTGACCCAGTACTTTTGTGGAAAAATCTCACTAATTTTCTTTTTAAAATATTAAGTAGGCATGACAAAATGGAGGAAATAGGTTTAGCTGATATTCTACCAGCAAATAACTGTAACTGGATTACACTAATGTTGGACATACACCAAAAATAAATGCTGAGAATAGTTTGCTTCAGGCAAAAATGTGCATATGGGAAACAAAAAGTGCATATGGGAAACAAAAATTATTAATAGAGTTCTGAAAGGGAAGCTAGAATCATGGGCAAAGATGATTTAGATGTAGTAACAGATTTTTCCCTCCAACCAATAGTGCAATGTTATGCAATCATTGAAAATACAAAATAAAAGAAGAATAAGAGTAATAGAGTGGACCAACTTATTTAGTGATCTTAAATTTCTACAAAAACTTTTCTTGAAAGAAGAATAATGAGAACAATTTTTAACATGATAGCAAGGTTACTGAAATAAGTCAAATGCGATTTCTTTGCAACTGGTTTGGTTTGTTGGTTGGTTGCTGAAGAACAATTATGCTTGTATAGAAATAATATTCTCAGTAGTGACATGGGCTAGAAGGAATGGTTGTGATTAGTCCAAGATGAGGCCAGGAGCCAACTGACCTGACACAACTCATTGCTATCATGGGGTACCAAGGAAATCTCGGACATATAATTTGATTTCCATAATTATTCATACGTAAAATGAAAAAAAAAAAAAACCACAACCCAACCAAAACCAGAACATAAGGAGGAGGGGGAGGAAAAACATAAATGAAATAAACCAGCAAAACAGCTCAGCTTCAGGCCTGCTTATTCATCTCTTCCTCCAGGTGTGCAAGGCAAGAGGCATGCAGGACTACAAAATCAAAAATAACACAGTAAAAGAAGAAATACTTAATAAAAGGTGGTATTTAAAAATTTCACCATTAATGAAGTTTCATTGGAGATCTATCTATGACTTTTAAGAATAATTTTTGTTTACTTATAAAGAAAGTTATATGATCCCTATATCCTTTAAGCAACAGGATGGGTCTCAATCTTTGAAGTTTTACACAAAAATACCAGCACAGCACTGAGACGCAGCTCCCTGCACAACAGATCAGCCTCTATGATGAAGAGCATGTTCTTTTCATTTTTAGGAAAGGCTAAATTCTTAAGGAGTTACAAACAGAAACATATCCACTTCCAATGTTCATTGCGTCTCCTACGGTTAACATAAGGACAATAATAGAGAAATCAAGATACAATGGAAAAGAAAAAGGGTTTGGAAGGGAACTACATCAGAGAAAAAACAACCCTCAGCTGGGAATATTAATTCAAAGTCAATCATGTCAAAGCTGGTGGAGAACAGTGCAGCAGGTTTACCAATTTCACATGCAAGTGAATCAAAGAATCATAAAATTTCAGTGGAGTGAAATACCAGGGCATTTCCTTGGCCATACAGAGAATTCCTTTACTGGACCTGCTATATTCAGGTAGAGGTATGGCATGGATTTTGCCTGGGATAGAGTTAATTTAGAGATGTTTTTGTTGTTGCTGAGCCATGCTTACATAGAGCCAAGACCTTTTCTCTTCCTCATATTGCCATGCTGGCAGGGAGGCTGGGGGTGCACCTATTTATGACAGGTGATTTTTGATTTTGAAAGAGAAATTAAACTATCCTGGGTCTCCATAAAGATAGCAATGTAAGCAGAAAAGAATACCATAAACACCCAGGAGATATCAATTGAATAAATTAATCAGGAGTTTTATTACAGTCACATTGCAGTCACATAAAAATACACGTTGTATAAAGAAAGGGGACAATATAACCAAACAAGAATTTTTATTCCAATGCTGGTTACCCATGTAGAAAATAAAAATGCCAATTAGTCAACTAGGCAGTCTTTTTTAGGTGTAGTGCCTATTACAATGTCTTCTTTCTAACTGATTACTTTCCATTAGAGTTATTTTGAAAGAACTTCTCTCAAGTTTATGAGCAGACAATAAGAAATTGTTTCTTCCCTATGAAGCTATTTGTGTTATGTTTGTAATGTATCTTTATACAGTTTGGCACAGTTCTGGCACTGCCTTATTATGGGTCAGTTAGTAGTTTCTACTGCAGATGAATGGAAAGCAGAAAAATGTGATCACACAGTACAGCCAAAAAAAGACAAGGTTTATAGCATACATTACCAAAAATTTAAGTTACTAACCTCCCTCTTCAGACTTTGGAAAGCCAACCATTCAACTAGAACATAACTGATTGATAAATATTAAAAGAACAATGAAAGTCTATCTTGCTTCTCTACAGTCCATATCTGGCCCCCCCAGAGACTTCATTTCAGTTGAAAACAATGTCTAAAAATATTTCTCACACAGAAATATCCTAGTGTGTTTTTGTAGAAGAATTACATACAGGTCCATATGCTGGGTATTTTATATGACAAGGATGGTACCTGAATCAAGAAAGGGTGATATAGAAGCAAAATGAATTCTTGGGGGTTTTATAATGAACTTTAACCATAAACACAGTCACTCTAGACATAAGATGTCTGTATATATTTTGGATATTTTTCTTAATATCAGTCTTCATTACTTGGAAGAGTAAAAACCATCTACTGATATTTGGATATCTATTTGATGTTTGAAGCATCTATAAGGTTACATCTTATTTGCACCACAAAGTGACCTCAAAGGCCTGGGTGCATTGTTCTTTGCTTTGATACAACTAGAAGTTATTGAATTTAATGCAGGATGGATAAGGAAGAATTCAGGAGTGTGTGTTATCTGTGTTATACAGCAGGTTAAACAAACCACAGTTGTGTGACTAGCAGTGTACAAATAAATGAAAGCAAGCTAATGGCTAAGATAAAAAGCAGTTTCTCTATACTAGTGGATGCAAACACAGCCTGCTATTCATACTTAGTTTTAGGAAGAGAAGACCTAATCGTAAGGATGATTATCTAAAAAAAAAAAAAAAAAAAAACAGGAAAGAAATCCTCAGTTACAAAACACATGACTTCTTTTGGAACCACTTGCTTTCTTAGGAAAACAATCTGGTCTACGTGAAAGCATCACAAGAAAAGCACATTAACTTCTGATGGAAAAAGAGTTATATATTGTCAAGTGGCAAATCCAACAGGTCCATGTCTGTCTTGTTTCGGGGGTCCCAGACCTGAACACAGCACTCCAGGTGGAGTCTTACAAGAGCAGAGTAGAGGGGCAGAATCACCTCCCTCAACCTGCTGGCCATGCTGCTTTTGATACAGACCAGGACATGGTTGGCTTTCCTGGGCTGAGAGCTGTGTGAATTGCTGGGTCATGCTGAGCTTCTTGTCCACCAACACCCCTGAGTCCTTCTCCCCAGAATGGCTCTCAATCTATTCTCCTCCCAGCCTGTATTTGTGTTTGGGATTGCCCCGACCCAGATGCAGGACCTTTCACTTGTCCTTGTTGAAGTCCATGATATCTGCACAGGCTCATCTCTCAAGCCTATCAAGGTCCCTCTGGATGGCATTCCTTCCCTCCAGCGTGCGGACCACACCACTCAACTTGGTTTTGTGACAAACTTGGTGAGGGTGCTTTGGATCCCAATATTCATGTCACCCACCAAGATGTTAAATAGGCCTGGTCCCAGTACTGACCCCTGAGGATCACCACTGGTCACTGCTCTCCTCTTGGATATTGCATCATGGCCCTTAATTCTTTGAGTGCACCCACCAGCCAATTCCTTATCCACTGAGTGGTCCATCTGTGAAAAACATATCTCTGCAATTAAGAGACAAGGTTATGGGATATAAGACAAGGTTGATTTCCAGATGTCCAGAGAGGGGCTACAAAGCTGGTGAAGGGTCTAGAGGGTAAGTCCTGTGAGGAGTAGCTGAGGGAGTTAGGGTTTTTTAGACTGAAGAAGAGGAGGCACAGGGCAGACCTTATCACTCTCGACAGCTACCTGAAGAAAGGATGTAGCCAGGTGGGGGTCTGCCTCTTCTCCCAGGAAACTAGCAACAAGATGAGAGGATATAGTCTCAGATGCACCAGGAGAGGTTTATGTTGGACACTGGGAGGAATTTCTTCACAGAAATGGTAATTAAGCATTGAGATGAACTGCCCAAAAAGGTGGTGGAATCACCATCCCTGGAGGTGTTTAAGATATGGCCCATAGTGCTATGGTCTAGTTGTCACGGTGGTGTTCAGTCATAGGTTAGACTTCATGATCCCAGAGATCTTTTACAGCCTAATTGATTGTGTGATAGATCTACTGTCTACATTACTAAAGGGGACATAAGAGCAAATCAAGGAACAGTTGAGTAGTCTTGTACTGAAAAGTAGGTAATGATTGTGTATTGCAAGGTTTTTGTTTTGCTTTGCATCATTTATTGCAACAAATTCCAACATTTAGATAAAAACACTGCCCTTCAGTCTCACTCTGAGAACCATTTGCCAGAGTTACTTTCAACTTACATTTCCTTGTTTTCATCAATTTATTTCTATTCTCTAATTTTACTTTAAATCATTCTTTATCCCTCTCAGCAATCATTAAGTTCAAATGAAAGGCTCTCATGTTTTTTTAGTCTATTTAGCCAGTCTATTAACTAGTCCCTCATAAGTCAGCTCCATTCCATAATAATTTCACTGTTTTCTTTCAACTTTACCCAGTCTAAAGAGGATTAGACCTTTACAGGTTTGTGTGATAGCTAGCTGTTAGTGACAGGTAAGTGACCAAATCCTAGGACATGAAAAACCCCAAACCCAAAGAAAATGAACAGCCCCTAGAACATTGATAAAACAATTTTATATAAACAGTCCACATAACTTTGGACTTCCTTCCAAGACCATTTTTGGTAAACTGTAATTTCCTTAATATCCTGGAGTATGTCAGGATTAATTTAAGAGAACCTTTGTGCAATTTTCTGATTTTTTTAACATCAAGTTTTACACCTTAAACCACAACTTCTTTATTATTCAGTTAACAGTATGGCTCTGATATAAAATTTCTTACTTCATTTTGATACACGTGGAGAACTTTGGTTTGCTGTCACTAACATTCATTACATCATTCCTATGCAGACTGCAGAAATACCCTCTGGCTTTTCTTCTTTGTACTAAGTTTCTTAAAAGTACGATGCACCAGTTTCTCCAGTTATACAAAGGATTCCAGTTTATCCATAAAAATCATTTATATGTACATATTACTTGAATTCCATAAACAGAATAATATTACTTGTCTCAAGAAAAGACCAAAGAAAGATATGGGAAAAATATGATAATCAATTAATATAATTATATATGATGTTCCTCCAAATTTAGTTCATGGAGCTCACTGTCTGTAGATAAAACAAGACTTAATTTGGCAGCCTTGGTAGAAGCTATGGTTATAATTCTTCCATAATGTATATATAACTACGGCTCGTGGGATGAAAGTAAATAAAATAAATAAAATAAAAATAAAATAAAATAAAATACAATACAATAAAATAAAATAAAATAAAATATAAAATAAATAAAGACGGGTTGGGTGGTCCCAAGAAAAGTATATACTGCTATTGGCAGATAACTCTGGAAGAGTGGACAAAACTTTTTGTGAATTTTTGTCTCACTACCACCAAACACAGTGCCTAAGTCTTAATTAAAAATAAAACTTCACAGAAATGTGAAAGTGTATTTTTAACTAGTTCATGATGATATGTTCATCTACCATTTCAATCAAACATAATTTTGTTCCCTCATGACTAATGACTGATTAGTGAGTTGCTTTTATGCCAAAATAACTGTTTCTAAATATGTTCTTAAATAGATATAATGATTGCAAAAAATTACATCAGGAAAAAGGAGCATATATCAACAACAAAATTCCAGATTTCTTTTAGCTCAAGAATATATTGACTTTTGAAAGCAATATAGAAAGTTTTAGAGGGAGAGTTCAATGAGAATTTATCATTAGAAAGGAAAAAAGGAACTAGTACTTGAAATTTCTAATGTTTAGTGCTTCTCAGAAAATATTTTGGACTAGTGGAACTGAGCATATAGTGTTACTTACAAAGACACTTAACAGCTTTGTTTTCTTTGTTATTCAAATTCTCTAGAAAGAGAATTACTGGAGTGCTGCTGAAATCAAAATTGGAGAAGGACATGAAGAGTAACAAGAAAGGTTGCTACAGGTACAGCAGTAACACAGACAAAGAGAAATGTGGGAACATAGTGACAAAGACATGGAAAAGCCTTTGTTGTGAAGTGACTTTGCTTTCTTGGTGTTTATAGGTGAGGTCTACTCTTCAGCCTCCCTAGTCCCTACAATGAGTAGTGGAGTCTAGGACTGGAAGTGCTACCTACAACACAGGAAGCTAGAGATCACTTAAGTAAATTGGTTGCAGACAAGTCCATGGAACTGGATGGGATGCATCCAAAAGTGTTTAGGAAGCTTGACAGCACTGTAGTGAGACTTCTCTCCTTGCTGAAAGGCTGAGTTGTCAGGAGGCATCTTGACAACTGAAAACCACAAATATCATATCTATCTTCAAGACATGCAAGAGGAGGATCTGGGGAACTAAATGATAGTCTCCCTAATGTCAGTCCATTGGGAGGTTACAGAACAAATTAAAAAGGTCGCAGTTCACATATTGGAGGGAGTTGTTGATCCACTGATAGGCATCAATGTCATTCACAGGAATCTTGACCAAATGGAGAAGTACACTGAAAGAATCTTCATGAAGTTCAAGGATGCAAATATGAAGTTTGGCACCTTGGGAAGAATAATCCTATGCAACAGAACCATTTGGGGACTGACTGGCTGGAAGCAGGCTTGCAGAGAAGAAGCTGGGGGGCCTGATGGACAAGTTGAAAGGAAGTGTGCCCTTACAACAATTAAGGTAAACCATGTACTGGTCTGCATTAGTAAGAGTGTAGAAAATACATCAAGGAAAGTGATTCCTCACTTCCACTGAGTATTATGAAAACATCTCTGAAGTACTGTGTCTGTTTAGGGATATCCAGAAAAAGAGAGATATGAACAAGCTGAAGTGAGTCGAATGGAGAGTCATCAAGAGGGTCAGCAGACTGGAGCATGCGATGTCTTTTGGGCTAGAAAAGATTCTAAGGGGCAAATCCAGCTGACCCTCTTCTTAAATGGATGGTTATAGAGAAGCCAAACTCTTCAGAGCTGTGCAGGAAAAGGGCAAGTTAACACAAGCTGCAGCAAAGGAAATGTGATTAATGTCAGGAAAAAAAAATTACCATCAATGTGATTAAGCATAGGAACAGGTTGCCCAGCTTATAAAAACCACTAGTTCTTATACAAGTGCTGCAAGTGCTTCCTTTGCTCAACAAATGTCCCCTAGTGTAGAGCACATCTTTTGATGTTTGACTGGTCAGTCATTCTTTGGTATCTGCTTGAGACACAGGATAGTATAAAGTACATGAGAAAATTACCTTAATGTGGATTAAGCTGTTACATAGAAGGGACAATTATTTCCTATTTCCAAATCTACGTAGGCACAAGAGTCAACTCAGCCCTGTTCACCTGATTATTTCCTCCCAACTATTTTTTAAAAATACTGACTGTAGATCTTGGCAGGTGAAGATAAACTATTTCAGTCTGGAAAATTCATACTGTGGATCTGCCAACAAGCTGAAAGAATGTGAGAAAACTGAAGAAACTGTAAAAACCATCCAAAATAAATCAGCTTCAAAATAATTATCCTAAGACACCCAACATGGCAAAAGAGAACATCAGTTTGCAGTAAATACTGATGGTCCGTTCTCTTTCAGAAAAGAAATAATACATTTGTTGTCAACAGTTTTTGGCAGCTGTTAGTAAATTATCGAGGGATTAGATTTTTGAAGTGTAGTGGTGAAGTATTTGTTTGACAGAGTGAAAGGTTTAATTGAATGTCTTTAGTCTTCTAAATCCTTCGTTCTTTGCGGAGTGGTTTGTAGGACAATGCACCTATAACCAACAATCTATAACCAAGAGAAGTGTCAGGGCCCAGAGGGACTATGAGACCTAATTTTCCCTGCCCACCTTGCTCATGTCCTCTCCCACTCTCCACAAAGTCCAGGACCCCATTTCAGCCCAGTCTGGGGCTGCCAGTCCCACCTTCATGAGTGCCCTGCTGTATGTGGTCTTCAGCTCCACTATAGATCTGCTCTGCCCAGTCATGGTCATGACCCACAGATGTAAGGAATCAGGGACGACCTGCTATTAAGGAAACTTCCCTGTCTGACCATCCCAGAGCCACTCTGGCAGTGACCCTCTCACCAGCTGAGCTGGGACTGAACCCCTTCGCAGCTACACACCCCACACTCACACAGTCAGACCAGGTTCCCTTGCCTGCTCAACCCCAGGTTTCCCATAGCAGAGTCTCAGACGTCTCGATCCTTAAAATAGCTTAATCATCATACAGTAACTAAATAACATCATGAGCTGGCGCCTCCGAGGAAGGGTCCCAAATGATGGAAACCCTGGCATCTATCCACTCACGCTCTAAGTGGCAAAAGCCTGGAGTCATCGGCTCCCACTGTGTCTTAGTGTCCGGTTGCCTGGATGAGCCACAGGTTCCCGGGCCTCTTGTTATGCAAAGGGTCGGCACTTCACGGCCCCTCGTCTGGGGCTCGGGCTCCCACCCTGCACAGCTCAACCTGCAGCTTGCCCTGCAGCCGCACCCTGAGCTACGGTGCCGAATGTACTCCTCAGACCTGCTCCCACCTGATTTGTGATCTTTGAGGACACACGTGCATACTTTTGAGCTACAAATTCTGTTTGTGTTGCAAGCTGAAAGTAACCAGTGTAGATACAGAAAATATTCAGAGATTTTTATCTTCTCACAGCAAAATAATTTAAAAAAACCTTTACAGGCACAAAATAATTTGTGTATAGATGGAATTTTGGCAGCAAAATTCAAAAACCAATTATCTACATAAAGCCAGGCAAGTAATTTCTCTATTGAACGTCTTCTATGACCTTCATCTTCATTATTTTTATCTTCTAAGGCATTTGAGATTCACTTTTCTTTGGACAGACAACTTTTGTAAAGATCTGTCAGCAGTGTTTTGCCAATATATATGTATTTGCCATCCAAAAGCAATTTACACGCCCAATTAAAACAGAGGTTCATACTAAATCAATATTAAAAGTTAATATTTTTTCTTACTGAAATAGGCTGTCTTCTGCTTCAACTAACACATGACTCAGACTGTATTTGATTTACCTGTTCAAAAAAGGAAAGAAAAATAAAAGCTATATTTACAAAACTACTGGGAGTAGGATGTCATTATCCACAATAGCTCATGTATTGAGGCTCTCACCCAAGATAAGGTTGCCATGGAATCTAACAGACACTCTTGAGTTTACTCTAGGTGTGACTCAACCTATTTATCTTGACCTAAAACCAAGACTTTTCACTCTTCAGAGTATCTCAATCCAGGATCCTGATCAAATTGTCCAGTAAAAACATATAATCCGAGTCAACGGTGATGAGACCCTTTGTGCTGAGATGCCTGTCCTCAAAGAGAAGTGGATACAGCACAGACAAAAAAACTGACCTCACCATTAGTAGGAAAAGTCTGATGGTGAGTGCAGGATGTCTTGCCTGAGTTCATTTTAGCGTGAGTTGATTTTAGCTTGTTTAGTACTGATAGCAATAGCCTAGCAATCAGGTACTTATTCCCTGAATTTATCTAGCTTCTTTTTGGCCAATAAAAGTTCGTTATGGATTGAATTGCCTGTGACTCTAATTAAAATGTGTCATGGAAGAGATCAAATAAATGATGATAGCAGAGCTCTCAGACTATAAATGTTAATCCTTACAAAAAAAAAAAAAAATATTTAAACCAAGACTTGATGGTCCTGGTCACTTCTAAACTAAAGCTGAACACACTTTACCTTGATTTCCTATTCTCAAACACACATCTTCCAGAATCTGACTCCTACCATAACCAGTTTGCTAAAAGGTAGACTGAAAGTTGTTTCATGTTCTCCCTTTCTCTGAGCATCAAAACACAGACAAATAAATACTGTAAGGCACGTTTCTGTTTTGACAGAAACAAAAGAACAAATCAAAACCCCAGTAATCATTATGTTGATTCATCACTATAGACTTTTTTTTTTTTTAAAATAGCACCACAGAATATTCAGAATCTACTATACTTATTTAGGTACAACGAGTAACATCAGTTCCATGACATTTACTTTGCACTTCAACCTGAAATCACCAAACTGAGTCCTCCTTACTGTAGTACAAGAAATGCTTGGGCACACATCTTTGTTTTCTATGTGTCTATGTGGACAGGTGACTGGCAGTCAATATATAGAATGTGTCACCGTCTGGTTTTCTTGAACCTCTGCCTGTGTAAAGAACCGAGGCATTTCCAGATTAAAAACCATTCAGCAAAATCTACTGAAATTAGTAAATAGTTCAAGAGTGGTCAAAAATATGCCTTCCAGTAGCCTCACTAATTACCAAACAAATAAAACAGCTCCAGTTGAGCTGCTATGCTTTTCTGTTTTACCCAGGTCAGCAACCCAAAGACAGTGCACATACTTTCATACATACCCAATTCACAGGATCACTAAATAGCTGGGGTGGGAAGGAACCAGCCAGTGCTAAACAGAGGGGAAGGATAACC
Source organism: Myiotriccus ornatus (assembly GCA_036023395.1). NCBI lineage: Eukaryota > Metazoa > Chordata > Aves > Passeriformes > Tyrannidae > Myiotriccus > Myiotriccus ornatus. Next base: position 33,410,906 of record JAYRBT010000001.1, on the reverse strand, counting down.
TCCCTCATCCTGCTGGCTCAGCTTATTGCAGCCGAGCAGACTATTGGCCTCTTCTGCTGCAAAGGCTGGTTCGTGGTCAACTTGGTGCTCACCAGGACCACCTGTTCTGTCTCTGCAGCCAACTCTTGAATGCTATTCATCTCCCATCTAATTACTTGAGTAACTTTGTGGCAGACCTCTGCTCTCAGTGTGGGTCCTGCACGGAAATAAGGAATGTCACTATAGGACTCAACTGAGTGGTTAGGGTATTCCTCTATAGAGGGAAGGAAGTAGATGCCAGTGTAGCTTAAAACAAGGTATTGTTTTACAAATCTCATTTGCGATGTTCAAATCTCTTTGTTTTGACTATCATACACCTGGAAAACTGTGAAACAATGAACCTACAAGTCTGGAGCACTCTGGAAATGGTGTATATCAGGATACATGAAAGAATTTTGATAGTATGACCTTAATAGCAGGTTTCAGTCATCACAAAGGAGGTTAGGGAGAGAACCTTGCTTCACAAGTGACCTAGAGTGCTCAGCATAAACCACTGGGCTCAAAAGCAGCAAAAAGATGAATAAATGTCACATGAGTTTTGTCTGGGACTGTGATATATTAATGGAACTAACATGTAAGGAAAATGCTCTCAATAAGATAGCCAACACCTGCCAATGTGGCAATTATTTTCAATTACATTTTTTTCTCACAAAAGTTGTCAATTCACCTGTAAACTGTAAACATATCATAGCATTCATAAGGCAACAACTGAGACCCAATTAGGTTTCAGTCGTGAAAAGTAATTAATTTCAACTCACTGTTTAAATCTAGAAACTTGGTGTGACATTAAAACCCATTTAGTCAATTAATAATAAGCAAAATTCATTCATAGAGAAAAGGCTCCTATTTGCTCTGACTCCTAACTCTAACCATGTCTCATAAATGGCTGAATGACACCATGACCAGAACAAAACTGGTCTGAACACTGAACAATGCACTGACCTATACTTTGTCATATAAGCACTGCACTGGGTACAACCAACAAGAAGATGCAGAGAATTAAAGCTCTCTCCCCCCCCATGCAAATAAACAACATATTTAAGCAGTCAAAAGCAGTTCAGAATCTAGTCCTTAGGATTTCAATCTTCATAACAGTCACATTTCTGCTTCTAGAGCCAGATCCCATCAGATTCTAAATCATTCTGATTATGCTAATTTCCATATTTTACAAGACCTTTTGCAATTCTGTAGTTATTGATGTTAACCACAAAAAGAATGATCCTCAATTTCTCCAGTAATGAACCACGATATCATCTTCCCAGACCCTGAGGGTGACTTTGAAAAGAATGTTAGTTATCTCAAATGGAGATATGTAAACAGATGTTATATTTGTCATCTGATTAAGCTTTTCAGAATAATCATTAAAGTCACTTGCCCATATGGAACATCATATGGACCTACTTTTAACTGGGCAAAGCATATTCCTTGGTCTGAAGAAAATATACAGCTCGTGATATCTCAGGAATGACTAGGAATATGGGTCTTTTTTTTCATTCTCCTTTGAAATTAAATTAAGGTTATTTGGATGAAATGGTTTTCAAGACTTCTCTCTCATCTGCACCACAACAGAGAGTATGTGCAGCTAATCAAAAAGATCTTATGGCTAAAAGAACTTAAATCATTCCCGTGACTGCTGGCTTTGACTCCCACTTCTGCCAAAGTGTTTCTATGTTCCACTGGGGAAGCCATTTAAAATAACATTGTCACCCATGGTCATTGCATATGCCTAATTTTCTCACTATTGAAGTTGAAAGCTTCAGGTCTAATTTGCAGCAAGATCAAAAAAAAAAAAACACACCAAAAAATGCAGCTGATGTCAACATGAATTTTCTTATACCCTTCATGTGCTTTACAAGGCGGAGCAAATCCTGACTTATCAAGCACAAATAAATCAAACATTCAAGATTAGTGTGAAGGTAAGTTTAGGTTTTAGGTTTGGGGGTATGTTTGTTTGTTTGTCTTTTGTTATTTCCCTGTGCTCCAAATTGCCCTAGAGTTTGTTATCTGAGTGATTAAGTTTTTCCTCTCCCTTCCTGGTTTCCAGCTGCACTTTCCTTACCCTGTCTTTCCCAGAACCCATCTAGACAGATGGATTCATATAACCACTAATGCCCAGTTTCAAAGCTACTCAGATTCAAAATGTAGCTGTGTTAGCACAGTGCTGTTCCCAAACTAATACTGTCCGTTTCTCACTCGGGCTTATTATTCTAGAGAATAAAAAAAGAAAGATTTTGATCTTTCTGTTCCAGTACATAAACACATCCAAGGAT
>JAYRBT010000001.1:33373971-33388520 GCA_036023395.1 Myiotriccus ornatus | reverse complement strand
CTATTATTAGAAGTAAAGGACCACAAAGGAAACAAACTCATCAGTACCACTATGAAATATTTAAGGTACGTGAGTGAAGCACCAAATGGGAGATGTTTCTGGATTTTATAATGCAAGATAGGTTTGGGATTTGGTTTAGTGTTTTGGCAGAGGCATGGGATGGAGGGATGGGCAGGATATACACCTTATATGTGACTGATTGTCAAGTCTGAGTACCGTTTTGGTCTAGAGCAACATCAGAGTTGCATTTAATTGGAAATGAAACCGCAAGCAAGGCAGAAATATTCTACTTATCCTTTAAAGCACAGCATAATTTTCAGCTGGAAGCCCTCTCTTGCATCTAGACAGATAAAAGAGAAATAATGACTGTCAAGTAGCTCAAACTTACTTTGTCATTATTATCAGAAGGGAAGCAAAACAGTCCAAAGGAGAATTAATTTTGTTGCTTAGCTAATTTTTGTCATGATTTGCACAGAACTAGGCTTGATTAAAGTGTTTTATTGCCTTCATTATTTTTAACACTTGTAAAATTGATTTTTTTAACTCTCTAAAATAATTTTCTGCTGAGTTTCAGCAGTAAATTCACATTCTGGTTGTAAAATATTGTGTCATTGAGAAAATTCTAAGATTTCTCCTACTTTAGCATAAAAAATTACATTATTGGAGTAAAGTGAAAAGAAGGTCATGGATGACATCATCAGAGGATTATTTCAGTCAGAATCAGACTTCGAAGGTGTTGCCTCCCATTTCTTTTTTCCTTTCCCAGTAATATCCCCAAGTGCAATGTAAAAAAGTCTTCTCATGAACTTTCTCTAGGCACTTAAACAACATTCAGTGAGATACTTCTGTAGGGCTGGTGGTTGGGGACAAGAAGTAGCAAATCACAGCTTGAAATACTTCAGGTGCAAATAGATCTTTCAGTTGAAAACTGCAAGAAAACTGTGAAATGATTACTTAGAGTCCAGAAGAGAGACAAGAGAAAGAAGCAGAGGCCTTGCAAATTTAATATATTGGTGGAAAATGGATTTATTTAATCTAGTGAGGGAAGGAGTATTAAAGAGGCATACTAGTCTTTAAAGAAAAGGATGGCTGTAGTAAGAAGGAACTACAAATTTATTAATAGAGGCAAAATCCTTAAATTTCAGTAAACATTCATAAAGGAAACTTTCGTTATTACAAGGTGTGCTGGAGTAGATTGCCTACATGACCATAGAAAAATGTTGAATTTCCAGAGTGCATTAGAAAGACATCTATCAGGAATATCTGATCTTGGCTGCTACACTTGTGTTGAATCAGGGGGAAGGTTAAAGTGACTTTTTTTTTTTTTTTTTAATTATCTTATTTCTTTTACTTTCAACTTACTAGTAACCTCTTTTCTTCTCTTAAAAAAAAAAAAATTCAAACCTGCACTTTCCTAAGAAGAAAAATTAAAGGCTTGTCTCCCCAATCCTCCAATTAGACATTTATCATCACAGACTTAAAACAGTTTATTTAAGAAATGCAGATACTACGGCCTCACTCTTTTTCCAAAACAGGTGTCACTATTTAATTTCCTATTTAACTGGAAATCCATAAAGATATTGATGTTCAATATGCCTAACTCTGCATGCACAATAGCAATTTGAAAAATGTCAAATTACTATTAAGGAGTTTTTTTAGAAAGATTGCATTATTATGTCTCTCACAATCTGGCAATGGTTGAGATTATGTATATATATACACCCCAGAGACCAGAAAAAAACAACATCACACTTAAAACAAACAGGACCTTCTGAGATAAGGTTGAGATAGGTAAAACACAAGAGAATATTTCCCAAAATACAAGTTTTGGTGCACAACACTGCAAACACTGCAGATAAGTAAGACTGTGCGTCAAAGTGTTACAGCATGTTAAGAACATGAAACAAAAGATCTGGGGTGGAATTCAGCTGGTTCTGTGTATGAGACTAGTAACATTTCAGATGCCCTGGGGTATTCTGCCAAGCTTAGACCTGCCACTCTGTAAAAGGTCAGCTTTCTAAAGGTCCTGTGTCATATCTGTCACTTCATACAGTTGTCTTAGTTTCTCCAAGGTACCTAAAATGCATGAGAAACAGATGCCTAGACACCTAAATTTTGCCAATTATATTCTGAGACCCTTTAAGCAGTTTGTGTCTGCTTTACAGCTGCAAAATTGTGTTAAACTCATTAATTTGCCCAGAAGCCTTTGCAGTGAGCAAAACCAGGACTGACATATTCCTTAGTGAGCTTCTGAGTCCCTGTTAAAGCTGAATACACTAAAATATTAGTAACTGAAATCACTTTTATGAAGGTTAATGTCATCAGAAATTTCGAATGCCTAGTGAAATTAAAATAGACATGGAAAAGAAAGGAAAAGAGAGAGGGAGAAAAGAAGACATAGATAAAAGAAACTCCTCTTGAGTATAATGAGCAAAGTAATAAATTCACCTTCCAACAGTAACTGGAAACCAGTTCCTACCAGTTTTTCAAGAAATTTTGAAGATCAAAGAAATGTAAATAAAATCCAGCTAGGGTAAGTATGCTAATATCTCCCTAATTTAGAAGAAAAGTAATCAATAAAAAGGTCACAGGGATGGGAAAAACACAGAGGCACAAAGTGAAAAATGCCACTGGAAACCTGAATAAAAGGATTTTCTCTGCACCATTCTAGGAAATCTTAATAGAGAGACGGTAATATGTAAATCAGTAAAAAAGAGAAAAAGGTGAAATGAAATAAAATTAAATAAACAATGAATAAAAGAGTTGTTTTCAACCAGAGTAATTCTCTTAGTTGAAAAGCTGGAGGCTGGGACAATTCTATCACATAAGTGTTCTCAATTCCGGTAAAATTGCTTGGTAGGAACAAGCTGGACCCCATGGACAGACATAGCATAGCCCTTCTTTTAACTAATTCAAGTATGAATAAAAATTCTGGGTGTAACTAACATGTTCTTTCCCTAATTTGCCAAGAGACAATAGGCACACACACACACACACACACAAAAAAAAAAAAAAAAAAAAAAAAAAAAAAAAAAGAGAGAGAAAAAAAGAAGGAGGAGGAGGAAGAGCCTCCTGTAACAGGTTGGACATGACTGCACTTGGAATTTGTCCATCTGTTCTCCTGTTCTCAGAGGAAAGACAAGAATCTCTTTCTTCACTTGTTAAACTCTACCCTTCTGTTTCCAGAGGCTTAAAGAGAACATTTTCCAAAGTCAACATCACTATTAAAACATTGATGCCTTTTTTTGAGAGTTGTTTCAGAGCTTCTACATATCCCACACATAGACTTTCCTCACAATGTTGCTCACTGTTTTATCTTATCAGTGATCACACCATAAGAACAATTTTCCCTTCCTTTCCCCTTCCTTTGAAACCTATCTTTATCTAATGCTGTTACAATTTCAGTGTGATGTTTCCTTCCTGACCCTGCCAGCATGAACATCCTTCTTACAGACTCTATTTATACCTTTAAGAGAATATTTGATAACAACCTAATTATTCCTAAAATATATTCATATCTTCCAAATACCTTTCTCTTAACATATACATTATTGATAATCTCTAGGCAAGATCATTACCTGAATATGTGACTGGAGCAGCTATTGGTTTCAATTCGTGATTACAGAGTTTCCATTATTCTCTGTCAGAGATTTTTTGTTAATGGAAGACAGGAAAAAAAAAAAAAAAAAAGGTACCAACAGAACAATTAAGCTGTTGATTAAACGATTTTTTAATTTTGGGCCACCTTAAACATTAGCAGGTTCCTTCAACATTTAAAGTATACAGGATGAATAATTCTTTATGCCTGTTAATAATTTAATTGAAGAATTGCATATACCAAGTTACAAATTGTGCCAGGGGTGCTATAAAACCGACTTTATCCTATAGATGCTTTTTAAACAACCCAATATTAAGTATTCAAAGAGTATAAAGAACCACATAAAATGAGTGGTCCTTCTCAACTGTTAAAGAGCACTTTATGAGCAACCTAAAATTAAGACTGTGCTTTTATAATAGCTACATTTCTTGTATTTCAGTGACAGAAAATGGTTTTGCTCTTTTTTATCTTCATTCCCAAAAGGATATGCTCTGTAAACTGCTTGCTGGCTGATATACTTACTAATTTTTCTTTCACATCAGAACTTATTTATTTCCATGGTAATGAAATGAAAATTCTCAGTAGATAGGGCACTGTGAAGGCTACTGAAACCTTGACTCATCCTTTTAATTCTCTAGAAAGCAGAAGGAAATTATTCTTGCATTATCAGTAGCCAAATGGGGGGGTGCATCAACCCCTGAATATGTCACAAAAATTTACATGAAGACCTCAGTAGGGACTGTATGGTTTCAAATGCACAGCTTCTGTCTCTAGAACATGATTAATGGCCTCATCCTCACAAGATTTTAATTACATTATTATTTCAAGTGCATTATATTAGGTTTTAGAATTTTTTCTAGTGTTCATGACTGTCATAATTAAGCGTAAGTTATATTACAATTAACATCCATCGATATTCAATTAACAAATTATACACAATCCATGGGCTTGTGGGTTTTTTTGGTTTTGTTTTTTTTTTTTAATTTTAATTTTCGGCAATGCTTTTGTTTGTAGTGGTTTAAAATGTCTAAAAAGGTACTAAAGAGGCCAGATTCGTACTTTGGAAAAATTTCCCACAACTCTCTTCCTTGGAATCAGCATAAGCAGCTGTGAAATGTAATCAACACCATTCTGATAACTGACATTTTTGTACTTTGTAAAATCAGAATATGAACACATTGCTCTTCATGTCAAATTACTCTTCAAAAGTTCCTTTGATTTACTAAGTACAGCAGTCTTCTAAGAAAGTAATCTTACAGAGAAATTCTAATTTGAACTGAAATGTCAACCTTAAGTGTTCATATCATGTATTTTCTGCCTAACTTACTTCATCTTTCACAAGAAATCCTGCTTAAAATGGCAACATTATTAAAATTTCATGCTTTTTTGCTAATTTTCTGTATTGAGCTACCTATGTGAAGATAGTCATAGACATATGTTTCTATCTTCCCAAGAATCATAGAATTTCCTGAGTTGGAAGGGACCCACAAGGATAATGAAGGTCCAATAAGTATAAATCCACATCAGAAAAGTAAGAATTGAAGATGAATGCTCAAGTTCCTCTATTTCTCACAGCTTCAAGAATAAGAGTAAAATGGAAAGTGCAGTTGATGCAGTTGTTTTACACAATGGTAGATGATGCTAATTATCACAGTGGGCATCTTCAAACCAAGGTTTCATAAGAGACTCCAAATAATGATAAAAAACCACCTTCTGATTTCGAATTATCCTTAGGCATGCAGAATAAATAAGAGAAAGAAATATCTGTAATCAAACGTACTTGCTCTAAAATGCCTATAATCCTGTGATAGTAGATTATGTAATGATATTTCATTCAAAAAAATATATTGTAGCTTGAAACAGAATCTCTCCACGAAGAATAAACAGAAAAGTCTAAGGAAGTAATAATTTCCTAAAAATTATTTTCCTCTATTTCCATTATAGAATGGGAATATTATATTGTAGTGTACGCTTTGCAGCCTCAGGACTTTGGGACACAGAAATGTTTGAAAACTACTTTCTACTTTCATAAATATAGCCTGTAATTTACAGCCTCTTTTTTCATTTTTCAGTAGCACCTCACTCCTGTAGAGCTGCCTGGCCAAATTTAGCTGCAGTTACAACACTGGAACATTTTGGGACACATCTTTCCTCTAGGATAAACGTCTAAAAACGCCAGCGTGAGGCAGGTACCAGAAGCTGTTACCCTGCTTGCCAAAGGGAAAAGCAGTCATGATAGTTCCTTGGTAAATAAAAAGCAGAATATGATGAGAGAGGTTGTGAACTACTGATCAAGGTACATGCAGCCATTTCACATGTAATGAGCCTCAGTAATTATTTGTCCTTTACTTTTTTATGAGCATTTCACATTAAAATCTTATTAGCATGATAGTCAGAGTTGTAGAGACATTTATACATTTGTTCAGAACTTCATTTACATCTCTCTGGATAAAGGGTAGCTCCAACTTTTATTTTCTTAGGTTGAAAAATATGTGCATACATTTTGAGTTTTCTATTACCTTTTGCCCCAAAAGTTCTGTTTCCTTTTCAGCCTGATTATACTAAAATTCCAAAGAATTTCTTCAAGCTTTGAATTTCTGCACATCTCTTGGACTCTGAATTGCTTAACGATGCAAGAATTAAAAGGGTTTGATTCAGAATTTGTTCTGGTAAGCTCCTAAATCAGAAGGGATACTCTCAACCTTGCATGTAGGGCATTAATTAAGCAATTTACACCACCATCAGTAAGCGTGGCACACCTACATCTCTCTACATCAACTTCATATTATTACCACATCAATACAGCTAAATCATCACTCTAGATGGAGCCACAAACTGGGAGGAAATTTCATTAGGAATGCAATAAAATCTCTAATAACAAGATGTATAATGTTAAAAAAAGAGTGCTATTTAAGATTAAAAAAATAATAAAATCAGATTGCCAGTGTCAGCTATTACAAAAAGTTAAGACCGAAACAGAAGAGTTACTTTACACCATTTACTGGAGGAGAATTTATCTCTGAAGGATAGCTGAGATTTTTACCCAAATTCATGGATTTTATGCATTTCTCTGTTTCACAAAAGCCTTTCTATTAAACTTTACCATAGAATGCAGACACGTCTACACACATCTGAACCTTCTCCCAGGAAATCCAAACCAAGCCTGGAGATAGTGAACTAGAACAAAAAAAAAAAAAAAAAATCCGATCTTCAAGAGATTGTAAAGTAAAAATATCCACACATATATGAAAAAGTGAAGTAAATAGGTGTGAGATAATTTGTAAAAGCAGGTCACTGGTAGAATCTGGGAATACTGTTTCAGTCTCTTGGCTTTCCTTGCAATTCACTGTTAGGGACCAAGGTGACTTTGTAAAGATAGAATTAAGACTTTCAATTATAACAGTCTTGTATGAACTGATAAATATGCTCAATTATACTGCAAGAAATATGTTTGTCTGCCAAGAGGCAAAAGTGGGGTTTTTTCCTTATCTGGGAAACATTCAGCTTTCTTGTTTTCTTGTCTTTTCAGATTATACTGGGGATGGTCTAAAGGTAAAATTTGGTCTTCTCTACCATGTATTCTAGTGGATTAGCCGACCTAATGAACCTGCCCTTGTCCTCCAGGTGCTCAGAAAAGCACGTAGAAGTGAAATATGTATCAGTATAGAGAGGGATGTTTTCTGCATTTTTGAAAGATGAGAAAAGTGTTCCTTCATTGTCCTTTACCTTAAGGTCTATAAGCGTATGATCACATCTTCCTTCCTTGACAAATCAGGAAAATACATTCAGTCCACCTCTGATGAGATAAGCAACAAGCAAGACAAATACTTTCAAAAATAATTGTACATTCCCTGTTGCTTAGTACCAATGTGAGGCCATATTGCTTCTCACCCCAGTGGGGTTGGTACTGACTGACCATGATAAGAAATAACAACATTTTCATTGTGATCTCTGATTTAAACACTGCACAGCTATTTAAGGTTAAAAAGATAATTTATTATCCTGTGGGCTGGGGAATTCAAAGCTGAAAGACTAATAAAGACCTAACCAGATCATAGTCACAGAAATGACAGGGTTTTTTTCATGACATTTATATAATGAAATACTTTTAGGCCAGAATGGATTGTTCTTACAGCTTCTCCTACAGCACTTAGAGACATATGTGAGCTGGAGCCACTAGTACCCCTCCTTGTAGATAGCTGAAGGATTAAGTATCTAATATAAATCAATCTTTCTTTCTCTTTTTTTTTTTAATAGTAATCTAAGATTAGCCAAACTAAGAGAAACCTGGTAACTCCAGCAAAAGAGAGTTTTGAATAAAAATGCCATGTTTGTATGTATGTGCATTTTGCTCTTATAAAAGCAAAGTCTTTATGGATGTGTGTTCAAGTGTGAAATGTAAACGAGAGGATTTTCAGAAATAGGCCTACCTATACATAAAGGTCATTTAAAATAAAACAGAATGTGAGTGCTTATCCTGTTAAGCATTCTCTGTGATCTCAGCACTAAATTACCGTTAGGACTGCAAGCATCAGCAGTATTGTAATGTACTGCAAGCTTTTTTCTGTCACTGTAGGAAGGTTAACAAACAAAGTAATATTCATTTTCCAAAGTTTTCCAAACATTTCCTATCCTAAAATGTGGACAAAGAGAAAATGTCAGCAACTAAATGCTACCTCTCAGACATGACAAAAATTAAATAGGGAAATGCTTTTTACAAATCTGTGCTCTATCCACACAATAAAAAACCAAATCACCTCAAAAAATTACATCAACTACACAGAGAAACCAAGGAGAAACATAACTAACAAGGAACACTGAATAATTCAAGACATCTTTCATACACCACCGCAAGGTTCACAAACCACCAAGGGGAAAAGGGGAATGCCTCAGTTACTGACATGCTTTCCCCTTCAGGGAGCAGTGAAAGTTAACTTTCACCATTAGTGTAGTGGAACTCTCATTAATAAATTTATTTTAGTAGCACTTAATACAAGTCCTTAAATACAAACAAGAATAGAGTAAAAACGCAAGGTAGGGAAAGAGGCTCGTAGCTCAAAAAGACAACTGTAACAACACAGCCCTCAGACAGAGGGGAGCTTTCTTCACAAGGTTATTAGGAAATTTCATCTCTTCCCAGTTATCTAGAGACGGTGAATAACATTAAAACTCCAGTGGAAATCTCACACTACATTTCTCTCTTTGGATGCAGATTACTTGATGGAAAGGCAGCTATGTAAGGTATTATACATTTGTAAGCGTAAAGTATTTAGGGGGGGTTAAGAGAGTGGGAGAGGAAAAAAAAAAACCAGAATTTTCTGCTTGCCTATCTTCCCCACATTTCAGCTCTGACACAAACAAGCAGTAAACCCTAACTAGGTCTGTCGACCTTGTGCTTTCCAGCTATGTATTACAGGACGCTAGGGGAAAGATCACAACATCGGAAAAAAGGAAAAATTCTCTTAGACACACATATTCCTGGCGGGAATATGTTCAGTTCATACATCCCTGTGTTCAACCTATATTTCATCTTCTGTATTGGAGCCATCTGGCCCAGTCCTGTAAATTTTTTAGCTTGTTCTAACTTCTTTTCAATACCAAAAACTGCATTAGGGACTAAGTACTTGTAGAGTCAGCCTGGAAAAGGACTATCGAAGCTCTTAAAAATATCAAACCCAAGTTGATCTGTTCTGGATTAGATAACCTGTTCTAGATTAGATAATGTTCTATCACATACAATAGAGTAACCTATTTACAAAAAAAAGAATCCTAAGCAACTCTAATATGGCATATTTTACTCACCTTCACATGTGAAAACTTCTGAATGAATCAAAGGTGAATAAGGACACCTGGAAAACACTCCTGTGATTCATTTATAAATTGAACTTCACCTGAGAGTATTTTAAGGTTGAATATTTTCAACTGTCTCCTATGCTCTCCATTCAATCCTTGTAATAGAAGCACTGCATTCCTACAGTAAAACAAGGAGCCTGGGCAGCTTGTGTCATCTATCCAAGGAAAAAAATAATTAAAAAAATAATTTAAGATTAGATTTCTGATTCCTCTTATATTTCACCAAATGATATGGGCAAGAGTCACAATTTAAAACTCTGGCTTACTAGTGCAGCGAAATTTTCTATATTGGTAAGAATTTCTGAAAAGCAATGCTTTCAGAAATCTTAACGATGAGAATAACAAGTAGACAGCCAAAAAATATAAATTTAAAAATATTCTGGGTCTCTAAGAGGAGAAAGAGGGGAACATCACAGGACTCTCAGAAACAAGAGATAAGCATGATGAGGAAGGAAAACTTCAATGTTTTGTTGTACCAACTTAAGGATCACTTTCCCTGGTTCTGCAGTATTAGCTGGACACCATGGTATATATTTCCAATCCTAACATATGTAGCTATGCTCAGAGAAGGATATTGCAATGATCTGGGGAGTTCTTCTCAGACCTTGTATCAACAAGAATCCACAGGAAAATATACTGAGCAGACGTAAAGCAAAGTTGTACTCATGTAGGTAGTGCACCATCAGAAAGTCATATTTCTTGATAATGGTAATAAGCTGTTAGACAGATATTTTCTTCTTAAAGTTCTGTTCCAAAAACAAAAATAAAATAATAAAAAAACAGTTGCCAACTATTTCCAGTTGGTGTTACCTAGTAGTAGAATATCAATTCTATCATTAAATTCTTTGCCCACTAATCAGTAAGTGGAATTGCACTTAAAAGATGAGTTAGAAACCAAGGACTGTACTGATAAATTTCAAACTGCAACCTCTCTTCTGAATGGCATTCTGACAGGAATGTGAAAATAAGGACAGGCTAAAATGCAGCCATATTACAACGAAATTTCCTGGCTGGTATGAACTACGCAGTGCTCAAAACTGTTTTTTTAAGACAGTATTTTGCAAACGTGGCAGTGATCTTTTGTGCCAGGTCAGGAGGGAGATGTACAGTCCTGCATCGTGTCATTAGGACACAAAATTTCCAGTAATAGCTGAAGTTTTGCTTCAGGTGCCATGGTTGGAATAAAAAAATCTGGCAACAGGCCAGTAGAGGCTACGGAACATCACAGCTGACAAAATTTAATTACCTGAACAGTTTACTACATATTCATTACCCTAAATATAAGAATAATCTGGAAAATACAGGTTGCCATGACTGAACCTATTGTGAACCATGCAAAATTGAGCTCTTTGTCTAGATGCCATAATGCAAGTACTTAATAAAAACCTTCTCAGTGCTTTTTCCCCCCCGTTCTAACAGTGGGAAGTAAAAGGGAAAAAAAGTAAACTAAAGCAATTCATAGAGTCACAAATATTCCAAACTATTCAGTATACTGTTCTAATGGGGTTTTGCTTTCAGCTTTCATAATTTCCACATAACTATAGTATGGATGGATTTAGAGATATAATTTCATATGCTACCTCCCCTTATTATAGTCTGAATAATTTAGTATGTTTATACTTTAGGGAAAAAATAGTAAAAATTATGTTTCTTGTTATTCAGCATTCATCCTCCCTTTCGATTTCCATATTTATTCCATTACCATGCATAAAAAGTTTAACTATTAACAAGTCCAGCTTTATGCTCAAAGTTTAATCTCCATTCTCTACGCCCACATAATTCTCAGGAAAGCCTTTGTGATCTTAAAGTGTGTACTTTGAGCTCTCTTGTCAGCTATTACCAGTACAGAGATTTTGAAATAGAACCTGGCTTGCAGTTGGACTAATTCACAAGTGAACCACAGTTAAGGATTTCCCTTTACAATAGTACAGTTCTCTGTACAGCTGAGCATTTAAGAATTCAGGATCCAATATTGACTTAAACTCTGTATGCATTAAAGCGTTACTTTCAATTAATTACCACATGATATTAAAATTTATACATGTTTTAAAATAATTGATTCAAATTTACATTTCAAGTACTCTGTATCAGATACCTTATAGAAGTCATCTATATGAAAAGTAGTCTGTGATCATGGAACACATAATACTTGACCTTTTTAACAAAGATTAATGAGAAAAGGGGTATCAGTAGATATATCAGGCAAGTCAGTAATTGCTAGAATAACACCTAAAAAGCAGTAGATTTCAGCTCACCAATGAACTGTCGGTAGAATGATGTGGACTGAGGACCAAAGTTTTCAACTTAAAAGTCACAAGTGACTTTATTCATACAAGATAAATTCAGTTCCTCACATGATTTTTCTCCTTCCTTCAAATTAGCCACTAAAAGAAACAAATGTATCTGAAAAATTCCATTAGTGAAAATCTCCTGGAAAATCACATTTAAATACAGAATCATAGAATGAGTTTGTGTTGAAAGGGACTGTAAAGATAATGTAATTCAAACCCCCTGCCATGTGCAGGGACACCTTCCCATAGACTAGGCTGCTCAAAGCCCCATCCAACCTGGCCTTGAACCCTTCCAGGGATGAGGCATCGACAACTTTAAGAATTAGGGAAAGTCTGAGGTGAATAGCACTGTTTCCAGACATCAGAAGCTAAACTACTGTTTCAGTAGACATTTTATGAGTTTATAAAAGGGAATTCCAAATCACTAAATTTACTATATATATATATATATATATAAATCACTAGATGGTAACGGTTGTAAATATTTAGGAACAGATCCACACTGGAACAAATTCTAGCATTTTCACTGTTGCTGATTCTGACATTTATAGTGAGCTGACAAGATAAGCTATTGACAAGCTGAAAGCTATGTATTAGCCTCGTTGAGATTGGAGAGCATAATGTATTTCTTTCTTCCTTTTTAAAATCATAATGGCAACAAATCCTTATTTTGATACTGCATTTGTGCTGCTCGGGAAGTCTTTCAGATGGTCATTCAGGAAGTATAACCTAACTTTTCACTGCAATATTTGAAGATGTTATTTTTAGTAAAGGTCAGCTGCTTCATTCTAATTAGCTTTTGAAATGCTTCTACGGAACTAAACCCCCTTTATTTTAAAGTACCAAGAGTACATAATCTTTTTTCATCTCAGTCACATGCTGGTGACTTTTAGAGATAAGGAAAAAAGAAACAATACAATAAACTAGATGGGAAATGAGAGGGTCTTGGCACATGGTTAGTTTTACATAAAAATAAGGTCAAGAACATATTTTTGTTGACTACCTTATTATATATTGCATAAAAATATAATAGCTATTACGACTTATCTGTAGTGACTAAATAATGCCTTTTTTTTTTTAATAATAACTTTTAAGAATAAAACAAGAGGGGGAAGAAACCCTTTTTATTATGCAAGTTAAAATCTAGCAACCTCTGACATAAAGACTGCTACATCAGCATTCTAGAATTTGTATTCCTATTTTATCTTCTCACAGCACAAAAAAAAAAAGATTAAATTTCAAAACCTTTGACAGAAGTGGAGTATAGGAATTAATATTAATCACTTGTTTTGTTAGTAGCAAGTTTGCTGTTTGTGCTGGCTTTTGTGATATGCATATAAGGACTCCAGGGAACTGCAGTATATCTACACAGGAAATGACTCTTAAAGAGGCATGTACCTGCCTACAAATGATTAAGGTATATCACACCTGTGACTGAGCAGGTAAATTCTGACATATACAATTAAAATCAATAGTTCAATCATATAAAACTGTTGAAGATGTGGAATAAATTCTGCGTTAAACACAAATGTCTAGCTTGCTAGTAATTATTATTACTATTTCTGAACTGCTGAAGAAGCACTGAACATCCTGGCTGAGGTTTATGACCATATCTGAAATACAAAATACATTATTTTCTGTGGGAAAATATAAGAAATGTAAGAAATGCAGCATCATATATCAGGATGCCCATATACACTTTTTACTAGTCTTAACACATTTTCTATTGGCCTTTTAACTTTCTGCTAACTGATAGCTCATTCCTAGGTTTTTCCTCTTAATTTTAGGAAAATACAGCCAGAAAACTACTGACATAGGTTTGTTCTGAAGAAAATCCAGTTTGCAAGATTATTCCCACTACTCACTTCAAAGATCTACTAACACATGTATGCTAGGACTAGTTATACAGGCACTGAGAAGTACTGTGTGATTTTAGAGAAGGCTTCAGAGACTAAACCTTCATGAAAGGTGGAAGTTTGCTCAGCAGGAATTATGCCAAATTCTGCAGAGGAGCACAATGTTCTCATCTTGGTGAGGGAGGAATTAAAAAAGAGCTGAAAGAGGAGTAGATGTGTACAGTAGGATCTGGACAGATTTCAGTTAATTTAATTGCCTATATTAGGAGTCCAGTCAACTTTGCCTCCCCATATGGTGAATAAAGCATTTCCATGGAGCAATTCTGCATATTTAAATATGAATCACATCTAAACGTAACCTCCTTCACCACCTGGGGCAGTGTGACTGGGCTTCTGCCATAGGGTGAGAGGAACCCAGACCTAAGGCTATGCTGCTGTCCACAGATAAAAATGAAGCTGTGCAGATCTTACCAAAGCCATGTGCATGCAGGCAACAATTTTCTCCTGTGACAAGAGAATAACTAAACCTAACTAGTTAAATAAAATATGGCTATTTATGACATGGTGTTTTTATGCTAATACATATTTCATGCTTAATCCCTCAGAGCTGCAGGTGCAGAGTCATCCATAAGATCATGAGGACCCACAGTACAGAAACTTCCAGCTGTGAAGAGCTAGAAGCTAGACTCCCAGATAGCTACTCAGGAGTGGAAGAGGATATGGAAGAGGAGAATCCAGAGAGGATGATGGAAAAATCCAAAAATATCTTCCATCATCAATTGCCTCTCCAGTGTACATCAAATTTACAAACACACATTTTGAGCTTCTTGTGTTCTGTGCCAAAATCACACACTGGGAGAAATGGGTATCTTGTCACTTTTTTATTATAGGGATGCCTATGTAAAGAATAATTTAGTACAACTAATATTGCCAAATATCCTTAGTGTCTTG
>JAYRBT010000001.1:33323002-33373871 GCA_036023395.1 Myiotriccus ornatus | reverse complement strand
CACTTTTTTATTATAGGGATGCCTATGTAAAGAATAATTTAGTACAACTAATATTGCCAAATATCCTTAGTGTCTTGTTCTCACTCATTGCAAGCAACAGGTTAAGTCTTTTAGCATGTTTGCATTTGACATTTAATAACTGTGAGCACATATGCATTGCATTTTGACAAGTATTTTCTAGAATAAATTCAATGAAGTCTGTTTGCTAAACTCAGTAAGTATGGTAAGGCTTATATTAAGTGTTTCAGAGTTTTGTTTTGTTTTGGTCTGGAGTTTTTGTTTTTTTGTTTGTTTTTGTTTTTAAAATGAGATCTTCACGGGGGAATTGAGTTTACAATAAACTTGAATGAAAAAGAGCCTGAATGAGATTTGAATAGTTATATATATATATATATTCTTTTTAAGTGTGAGTTGTCTCATTAACAAATTGCTTTATAATATTTGCTTAGTAAATAGTAATACCCTATCAAATAACTTGAGATTTGGATTTTTTAAATAAGGACTATGCTGAGCCTCATTTATTTCAGTTCTTGTTATCTAGGAGATGGAAAAATTCATGTTAAAAAAAAGAAGTCTTAAACTTTTATGTGAAATTTTGATCATTCAGGACAGAAGTCATCCTAAATTACTAACTAATAGCCTATTATCTGGTCTGCAAAGAGAAATTTTAAATGGTGAGAGTGAAAGTAAAATGATGAGTGATGAATGATCCACGTAACGGATTTATTTTTATCTCTGTACAGTAACATATGAAAAATATACCTGCACATTAAAGAGAGCCATTAAATGGTAACCATCTTTACCATATTTGAAGTATTATACTATTAATTAAACAAACTTAAGTTTTGCTCACAATTTAACTGTATAAGACTATTAATCTAAGAATTATTATTTGGTGTTCCTTTTATTAGCAATTATGGAAAACTGCCTCATGCCAAGTCTTCTTATTGAATCTTGATTAATCGTAAGGCAGTACTATTCATTTTACCACATTTTAGTGTGTATCGAGACTACTGAAGAACCTTCCATTATCTGCAAAATGAAAACTTCTGCTATTTGTAATATGTCATTTGTAAAACTGTGGTTTTAAGAACAAAAACAAACAAACAAGCATAATAATAATATCAGAAGGAATCGAGACACACTGGCAATACAAAAAACACAGGAAGCCTGGGACACCTCAGTAAATCTCTAATTCAGTGAAAACTTACTGTGCAACATTGTGGAAGGCACATGACAACTATCAGAAAGAAAGATGCATAACGCTTCATAGTTTCACAAAGCATTACTATAGTAAGATTTTCCAGTCTTTATATTGCTGATTGTCATCATACAAGAATTCAAACAAAAAAAAGTTGTAACATCTCATACTACTTTCTTTTCACATCAGAGTACAGCTCCTAAGTCTGACTTAAACTGACCTGCTCCAACAGGGATTAAATCTTTTGGCTTTTACTTTTTGTAATGCAAAGTATCCTGTAAACTACATCAAAGGATCTGTCTTTCTGGAAACTCAATACTTCAGCATTTCAGGATAATACCCTAAACAGCAGACACTCGAGATACTTATGCAGTTTTAAAGAGTCCAGCTAAGGTTACAATGTTATTGCCTCAGTCCCATAAAATCAGAATTGGATGTCTGGGTGGGATGATCAAACTATTACTGCAAATATCTTCTCCCTGGTATCCAGTAACAAGGTGTGTGGGAATGGTTCAAAGCTACCCTGAGGAAAGTTCAGACTGGACATGAGGAAGTGTTTCTTTACTGAGGGGGAGGTCAAATACTGGAACAGGCTTCCTAGAGAGGTGGTCAGTGGCCCAACCCTGTCAGTGTTTAAGAGGCATTTGCATAATGCCCTTATCAATATATGTTTTAATTTTTGGTCAGCCCTGAATTTGTCAGGCAGTTTGATTAGATAATCTTGCAGGTTCCTTCCAACCAAAGTAGGCTATTCTAGTCTTTTCTTAAATAGTGATAAATCACTCTGTAAGAAAATATAGGCAGTGAACATCCTATATATTCTGGATAACAACTCAGAAACATGTTTTATCAGTAGTGGAACAAAACTGAAAAATTTCACAAACTTTGCTTTTTAGGATACAGACATACATACTGACATTATCTAGCTGTCAAAGTTTTCATTTAGAAATAACTTCTTACTTTTTATGCTGTGCACAGAAGAGGAAGTCTTGTCAGCAAACAGGTACTGCTGGAGCCTGCGAGTCTCAATCTAGCAGCACACCAGATTGGGTCTGACTGATTTGTCCTCATCGACTGACTCCACTTGCAGACCTGCACTACCATGCACCATTCACCTACTTACTTGCGTGGCATCCTGCTACTCAGTACAGCTGGCTCCAGAATAATCCCATCTGTCGAGAGACATTTTTTCAAAAATTTGGTTTTGTTCCAAGCCAAAATGAAACATGAGTTTTGTGAATCACAGATTCTCACAGCAACTACAGCATGATACTCTTGATGATGCTTCCAATAACAGAGCAGTAGCCTCAATATATTACTTGTAAAATATTAAAGAAAAAAAACCCAATAATACATAATAAAAAAACATTTACCAGGATATTTTTATAAATGGAAAAGTGGTTTGTTGAAGATACTTGCAAATCAGAATGTGGAAGTAGTTGAAGCACGTGACAACTTACAAACATTGTAATTTTGCTTAGCAAGCACTTTGCTAATCTGGTAAATGGTCAAGTTCAAAGCATAGCTGCTTTTTTAAAATCACAATCTCTAGTGACAAATAATCTGTAAAATAACTAACAAACAAAGATCTTTTCCTAACCTCTTGGAACCAAGGAAGACCAAATTTTATTGCCAGAAGTAGGCACTGGGATATCTTTGCAATGTCTTTTTTGTCCTTTAATAGTCCAGCCTAAATGAAGAGAGACCCACAAGCATTTCAGAAAACTGGGTGCATCTTTCGGCATAGACTCAGATCAAGGCTTGTATTCTGGATTCATAACAAGATCTCTGAGTCTCTCTACTACATTTGTTCCTTTAAATGATGAGCAAAAGTAGTCAAAAGCACTTAAACCTACTCACAAAAATCAAGGGGAAAGGGAACAAACCACAAGGTTATATAACTATTGAAAAGTATCTTTCACTCACTGGAGTTTCTGATTATGTCATATATGATGCAGTACTATTTAATCATGTTATTTTGTTGTCCATAACTCATGAAAATTGCTTATCATTACTTATAATTTTATTGAAATGTATTTTTTTTCCTTAGGATTACAAGTTTTTCTTTCAATGTATTTTAAATATCTGGGAAAACAAGTATAAATAAGTAATTAAAAAGTTATAGCTAATGTTATAATAAAAAAATTAAGAAAGCAATTTAAGATAGGAATTGACTGGTCATTTATTTGAAATTGCATGTACCTGCCCCAAAACCCAGTATCCTGCTGTGCATTCTCAGAGTCTCACTTTCCCCTCAAACACATCCAATGTGGCTCTTCCCAGCTTGGGAATTTCAAACCTTTCATTTTGCTAATCTTACTTTGTCAGGTTACTAAAAAACTCCTAC
This sequence comes from Myiotriccus ornatus, assembly GCA_036023395.1. Lineage (NCBI taxonomy): Eukaryota > Metazoa > Chordata > Aves > Passeriformes > Tyrannidae > Myiotriccus > Myiotriccus ornatus. The sequence continues at coordinate 33,370,323 of JAYRBT010000001.1, read as the reverse complement.
ATTATAAATATAAGGGTATTTACACACAGTCTTTATTCTCAGAAATGTTTTTATGCATGTCTCTCCTACCTTACGGATTTCCAGTTTCCCTTAGTGACTGCCTGCCTTTGCTACTCCTGTGGTTTGTTCATGCTCCAGCATTCCTGCTGTCTCTCACTCTTTTCTGTATAATCTCCCCTGGTAATATTTTGCCCTTTCCTGTTCTTTGAGCTGCCATCTAAAGTGAGCTTCTTGTGTCTTCTTCTTAGTTCTTAATCTGTGTAATTGCATTTAGCTGGCATGATTCCAAAGATAAACTCAGTTTTCCCATTCCTAACTTCGGGCTTTTACTTTATTCATTTTAATTCAGCTCTCACAAATGCCAGAAATGTTATCTGTATATAAAGCATTTCACCATGCAGCCTACTTTGCACTGTCTAAACATGCTTCCAAAACAGGAGAGACTTTCTGGCCAATTGACAGCCGTACATTACACCTCTGAACATAATGTTTTCTCATACCGAGGAAGGGAAATTTAGAAAACAAACTCCACATCCAAAGACATAATCAATCAAGAGAGTTTGATTTTGCATTCTTATCTTTCCTATCTTGCCAGTGCTTCATTCAATTCCAGTTCTTCGTCATCTTTGATATATGAAATTTTTTAGAAAAAAGTATTTTGCCAGTGAAGTGGATTTTCTCACCCTGATTACTGAAAACATCTTGTCGTCCTTCACATGACCCATTCAAACTCCTCAGACTCAGCAGCCTGCTGGAAACTGTTGCCTATACTAGAAAGCCAGAAGCCATCCACTTCAGCCTTTTACATGAAATGATACCTTCCATTTGGAGGTAATTAAAACAGCTGTAATAAGTGGTCTCTAAGATTCCTGGTGGAGTCAGAATCTGACCCCAGAAATTGGGTTAATGAGTTGAAAAATATTATAAAATCTGTGAGGGCTTTTAAATTATTATTATTTTGGGGAGACGGTGTAGTGTTTCAATCGGGGCCAGTGAACTGTCAGAACAGAGGGTCTCATTAGCAGGAATGGAAGGAAGGAGGGTGAACAAACTTCAGTCAAGCAGCTGCAAGCCATCTGCATGGTCTTTCTTCTAAGACACTGAATTTCATAAAAAGTTGTTGGGCCTTCAACATCATGACTAAAGCAGAAAAGATAAATAACTAGACAACTATTGCACTCATTAATTCTGTTGCAACCCAGAATCAACAACACTATATTTTTTTTACAATTTACTTTTAACCTGTGTCAAAAAAGACCAAAAAAAAAAAAAAAGCCATTTCATTAATTTTGCCATAATCAAAATTGCGGGCTTTTTTCCTCATTAAAACATGGGCTTGAACATCTCCACACTTTTCAATAGAGAAACAAAAGCTCCTTCACTCTGTTGCCAGGATCAGAATCTGAATACAAAAGGAAAAATAGAAAAGTTTTACCATGTGGTCTTACTGGCCAAATTTATGTGAGGATAATGAAAGGAAGAAAAGTGTCAGGAGAGAAAAAGAAACTTTTAAAAGATGCATGGGAATGTCACTAGCAAGCACAAGATAATGGAGAACTTGCTGACAGCTGGGATGGAAAATATTAAACAACCCTCCACCTAGGAATAGGGAGGGGAATGTAGTGTTGCCAAATTTTGCAAATTGTTCTTAAGTTACAAATATGAAGGCAAGGCTCTTTGTGAGAGGTCTTGGCAAAGAGACAATCCTGAGGTAAAAGCAGCTAGGACAGTTAAAACTGAGTTAGTGTTAAACCATGTATTCCAGATCTTATATTTCCCTCTTTCTTGATGTCCTATGACTTGTCTTATTAGAACATAAGACAACATTATTTTCTTAGAATTCTTCACCTACTGCTTGCAGAAGATTTTTCTTTAAATGAGATATAATCATCCATGGCAGTAATGAAAAAAAGAGAAAAAGAAACAAAAAGAAAAAAAAGAAAAGAAAAGAAAAGAAAAAAATCTTCACCTAAGAAGATCAGGTAGAGCTGTGATTGAAGGTTGACATTTTTACCTAGTATGCAAGATTAGATTTTCCATTTTTATACATTCCCTCAAGAACAACTTGTGCAGATTTATATGAGTTGGCATCATTCTGTCAGTTCTCAGTGTGGCAAAAGATTCTGGAGACTGGACCTGAATATCCTCTAGCAATAAAATACTTGAAAATGAGCACCACGTACAAGCCAAAACCTATGACTAATTTTTTTCCTGAGATCTGCTTGCAAGAGTACGATGAGATAAAGTCCTGGATAGAACAAGGGTCCAGGGGGTTGGTTATTTTTCAAAGATCATCTCCGCAAGCTCAAAAATGATCTATCTCAACAACAGGAGATTAAGCGAGATAGGAGGGGGCCTGTATGGATAAAAAAGGAGCTCCCAATAAAACTCAGCTATAAAGAAAGAAGCATACAAGAGCAGGGAAAAGGGACCTGGGCATAAAATAGAGACACTGACTATGTAAGGATAGGATTAGGAAAGCCATGGGACATTCGGAGCTAAATCTGGCAAGAGACGTGAAAGTCAACGAGAAGGGTTTCTATGGGCAGTTCAGGAGCAAGATGTGGAGAAGGGAAAATGTGGGGACACTTCTTAACAGGGCAGGGGTCCCGGTGACAGGGGACATGATAATGGCTGAGGTAGTTAATGCCTTTCTCACCTCACTCTTTACTGTTCAGACTGGCCTTCAGAAATCCCAGGTCACTGAAAACAATGGGGAGCTCTGGAGCAAGGAAGACATCCTCAGAGGAGGAGGAAAGGCAGGGTATTCTCAGTAGTTTTTGCTGACAGGACAAGAGGCAATGGCCACAAACTGCAATACAGGAAATTTCCCTTAAACATAAGAAAGTGTTTTTCCTGTGAGGGTGTTCAAATGCTGGAAGAGGTTGCCCAGAGAGGTTGTGAAGTCTCCATCCTTGGAGATATTAAAAAGCTGACTGGAGACAGTCCTCAGCAACCTCCTTTTTCTGAGGAGAAATCCTGGAAAGTGATAATGAAAAAAAAGGAAAGCACATCTGCAGGGACCACCATATTATAGCCCAAGTACCAACATAGCAGTCACATTTAAAGTGCTCTAAATGGTTTGAAAATACTTTCTACTACTATGGAGATTGTCACAGATACATATTTAAGGACATGAAGAACTCCTAGGAGAATTTTATGTGATGGCCTGCAAAATTTGGGTCATACGCACCCATCCCATAATTCCTAAAACATTGTATTTGTGTAGCTTCTGCAAGAAAATACACTTAGAAAAAAAAATCTTGCCTTCATTTTCACTAAGTGTAACCACGAAAAACAGTAGACTGATTAAAAGCTTTCTTAAAAAGATAAATGTTTAAGCATATTTGACTATGACTTTTCTTTGATTTGACCTTGACTAAATTGAAAGCACACAGAAAAATTTACAGTCAATGTTAGATGTAAGCTGCACTAATATCTGGCTAACTGCCTCTGCTGTGAAAGCTCTTTCTATTTCAGTAAAATTTTATGCACAAAAGCATTTTTGAGAAACTGATGTAGTGTTTTCAATACATTTTTAGACCCAAGCTTAATTACAAAAGCTTTTTCATAATAACAAATATTGTCCCAAGCAGAGACTATATTTAATAAATATGCTTATTATTTCCCTAATGAAAGCAATGTTTAAAATTTGTAGGTAATCCCATTACACTGTAGTTCAATTATACAGCCCAGCTCTCCTACCCTCCTGCTGATAGAAGACTTCCTCATCTTAGTTTCCAATTATATACATTAAGTCCTTCCAAAACTACCTTCATTATTACACACAGCATGTATGACTCTATCAAAGAAAAAGCCATAATTGGGAAAGAGTAAAATGCATTTTCAAGCCTAAGATAATCACAAGAAAAGTTAATTATGCCAATTAAAATAATCTTCTCTCCACTCAACAAATATGACCTATTTGTACAAAGAGACACAGCAGGACAGGTTCTGATCCTTGATAAACCATGGTGTTTCTGCTTAAGTCATTCTTACCAGAAAATTTGTGAAAGAACCAAATTTTGCCTTAAAATTACTTCATAATAGAAGAATGGCCAAAAAGAACCAGAGGAATCTTCCAAAACACAAACCATAATGTTTCCTATATACATCCCGGATTAAAACCAAGTATTTCAGTTCTTAGATTAAACTTCTACTTCCTAAAAGCAGAAAATGACAACTTATGCAACTGGACTACTGACAGAAAATGTCTTGGAAAAGTAAAAATTAAAAATGCTAAATACAAGAAGAAAAATCTGCACCCTCACTGCCAATTGTTCTTGGAGAAGAATTTCATCTCAGCATCAGGTGGCAACCAGATGAAGCTACGAAGTGTTGACTCTAATTACAGGAGCTCAAGTCAGAGCTTTAAGTGAAGATATACTCCATACAGCAAACCCAGAGCTGTTCACTGTGAACTGCATTGGAGAAGACATAAAACATAAAGGAGGCTCTCAGATCCTGTAACTGCACAAGCCCAACCTTCAGGCCCTCAGGTTGCTGAAGGAAGAGCAAGATGTAAGGTATCTCTCCTTATTAGCTGTTTCTGGTAACCAATTTTCTTTCTTCTGCCCACTGTACCTGACTTTGACGTTACATTTGATCAGCCTCAGCCTCTTCAAACAGCTTTTAGAACATGTGGTTTTCAATAGCCTGCTCATTTCCATATTTTCACATCATGTAATTGCAACAGCACAGGCATTCATGACCCTAATCTTGTTATGAAGAACTTTATCCTATCCCACCTCACAATGACTTACCTAGCTCATTCAACTTTTGAACATGTTTGAACATTGCCTAACATGTTTTTTGTTGTTGTTCTATGGGCATCAATAGAAGCAATATTCTAGAGAGTACTACAATATTTCTACAGTGCCACCAAAACTTACTTAAATCTAGGTAGTTTGGGTAGTTTCTTTGCTTATGCCAAATTCCCTTTTCTTTATCTTACAAATTCCTGGAAAATTTCCTGTATAAAATTTGTACTGATGATTTGATATGACAAGAGAAGTCAAGTCCAAGTACACTGCACTTTAGAGAACATTTTCAGTTTTCACTGGAAAGAGCTATTTGTCCTGGAAGTTCCAACCTCTTAATTTCTTATCACTTGGTGTCTTTGTTAGGGAATTGAGATCACTGCCAAAGATGTTTCCCTCAATTTTGTTTCCAGTCCTAAATTAGATTCCTCCTAAACAGTGAATTAGAATATTAATCAGTTCAAATCTAAATCTTCATTATTAATTTACTAGAAACAATACAGCACCTTGTAAAACATTTATGCAGCAGTAAACGGAGAACCACTTTGCAGAGATCATGACATGCTTAATTTACTACACAACTAAATATTTAATTACAAATGGTAGTAAAGCTGAAGGTGTTCTGTTGGAATTAAACAATCTTTTAAACAGTAGGAATCTTATTGTGGGCAGTAGTGGTAAAACTCTAAAAGAAGTGGTAGGAAACTTGCTGTTTTTTCCCTTACCAGTTAAGTGAAGAATCGTGTATTTGGCTATCCAGTCTGCTGTTTACTGATAGGTCTGTTCCCTCCTGTAGTTTCAATATAAATGATTTTTAAATGGCATATTAAATTAATTGAAAACACAATGCACTTTGAGGCACTACATTTGCAATGTATTCTTGCTTCAATGCTTTCCTTGCTAACACTACCACCTCTAATTAGAATAACGGTATTTTAATGTTCTTCTGAATACCTAGCAATTCTTTGTTTTACATTCAGTTTTCCAAACATCCCAGCTACAATTTTTTTAATTAATTTGTATTTATGCATCCATATATATATATATAAATTTTTATACTTCCACTTTAGGAAATTGAACACAGACCTTTTGCAAAGCCATCTCAAGGTAAATATACCCCCCCTCCAGTGTTGAACCTAATGTTGGAGTGCATCATGTCTAATTAAGGTGAGCTTTCTAAAACAGATATTCAATAAATGTAGCAGAGTGTTTCAGAAGTCGTTAAATGTGTAGCAAGATGGAGAACAAGTGGTTCTCTTTTTTTTTTTTCTTATTTTTAAACTATTCCTTTCTACTGTCTCCCTAACTGAGATAACATGGCACTCAGAAGAGGAATGCAGGGGTGTTTTTTACCCTTATGAACAGCAATGAATGCAAAGAATAGAGAGAGCAAAGCTAGATAGGCTGGAAGAAGAATAATAATGGTGTGTACCACTTCACGAGAAAGGGCTGTTCAATAGAATATCACACTAAACAAAGTAATCATCAGGCTGTAAGTGTAATCCTGAAAATAAACAGTAGCAACAGGATCACTTTCATTTAATCTTGAAAATATTTCAGAACCGCAAACTGATACTTAACCATCATGCTCATTTTAATAACAATATAGAATATCCTGACCCTTTGCTACCTTATAAGAATACACGACAGTCGTTTCAAAAATAATTTGCCTAAAATCTTAATAAAAGTTGTTAGCTAAGAAAACTACACATACACAGTTCATGAGCTAACAGGAAAAGAATATTATATTTAGAGTATAAGTAAACAATTTTTATACATCTTCCTTATGTCTCAGGGCTAAAGAATATTTCAGAGCTTTACAAAATTGCATACTATAGCTATTAAAGCCTCTAAACAGAATAAAGTGTACACTTAGCAGTATGCCTCTCATTACGCTGCAGCATTCTAACGATATGACCTTGCTTCCCAATAGGAACCTGTAAGGTAAACTTTTTAAATGGAAGATTAGTGATATCATTGGCATTAATCAATCCATGTTCAGTTTAAACATTGCTGCATGAAATATGGAAGAACTTAATGGAAGACAGGCTGAAGTAAATTGAAAAAATCTCAGTCTAGGGTTGAAATAAAGTTTTCATGAAAAGTTTTTTCTTGAAATCCAAATCCAATTTGATAATGACAAAGTTATTGCAATGCTGAGCTTCAGAGAAGGCATGTGATAGCCTTGGAGTAGTTAATACTGGCTAAGATTAATTAATTGATTAATTAATAGGACAGCTGAACATAATGAGGCACTCAGCTGCTGGTATCATCACTGTTCATCTCAGAAGAGCTGAGTTGTGCCATCTATGTACCTGCACTCACTGTCTCTGTGTCTAAACAATGTCATTGCTGAACAGACTTGCAAAGGTGGGAGTAGTGGAAATGTGAGGAAGCTTGTTTTGCTGTTTTCTGAGGTGTATCTAAGCTGCTGTGAAAAAGAAAGCTTCAAACTTCAGAACAGTTTGCAAATGCTTCACATGGTGCTGGGGCCTCCTTCCTGATGATAAAACCTCTGACTGCACATACTGGCTAATCTCTTGGTTCTTTTCAATTGTTCATCTGAAACTGTTAACATATATTAGCTTTCCCTGATATGCACCAACATTTTAAGTTGTGTATGGCAGAGACATTCTTTTTCACCACAGATAAATGTGCCTCATTTAAAATAAACTGTCTTGAGAATCATAAGACATGACAATAATTCCAAATTTTACTAAATCTGTTTACATATGTGTTTGGCATGGTGCCTTCGAGTGAGATCAAGTTGCATATGTACCAGGTGTAATGGCCCATATAGGATATTAAAAACTTGTAGAGAATTATTTCATAACTCACCTTAGGAACTAGTGTGAGAGTTTTCATCTCAGTTTCCCCAGAGACTCTAACACCAAAGGACAGAGTGTTTCTTGTCAGTATTTCAAACTGATCTCTATTTACAAACGTAGCAAGTGATGCCAAATGCATTTCAGAATGCAAATCAAACAACTATTTTATTATGAGCTGTTTTGAATTTCATATGCAGGACAGAGAGGCAAGTAATGCCAAAAAAAAAAAAAAATCATGCTTGCACATCACATGAGCCATTTCCTTAATATACTTGAACACTATATAAATGCAAAGAAATAAAACTATTCCAATAAAATAATGAGTGCCTTATGACTTAAATATCATATTCACAATGCTACACACTGGGATTTAACAGAACATGATATATACAATGTAGACCAAAATATAAATACAGTAGTTATACTACTTTTTCTCTTTAAAAAATAAAAAAGAGGGGGAAATGATAAATTATTTATTAATATTGAATGAAAAAGGAAAAACATAAAATTTTTTCTCTGAAAAAGCATCTTAGCTTGTAACCAATGACATTAAACATACTTATTCATTAGAGCCAGGTCCAATCTGATTTCATTTGAACCACGGTATGAGCACTCAAAGCAGCAATTAATGCAACTGTCACTGTGGTAGTTGTTTTCTGAATGTTTCTGTCCATCCTGGTTTTGTTTTGAAGACAACAAGATGAAAATTAACTGGAGAAGTTACTTAACGTGTTTCTAAGATGATCAAAACACTGGCTAAATCAGCAAAGTAAAACCTGTTTTAAGTGACGTGCTACAGACACCTATGGGTCAGGAATTAAAGGCTCTGTTGTACCTGACAGGCCAATACATACATGCCAGAATAATGCGTGGGGGAAAGAGAAGAGGCATCACCAATGTACAGCAACCAGCTAAGATTAGAGTCCTCTTAGATTAAATTGGAAAGAAAGAGAGAAGATTTTCTGTTCTTTTCAAAGAGTTCACCTATATCTGTTTAACAGATACTTCTTTAATGCAAAAAAACCTCAACTAATTTAACCAAAAGTGCCCATAATGGCTCATTAGTTGCTACAGGTAGGTGCTGGTCCTGTGCAGATGCAATGGGCAAGCAAAACAAGAACAAAATCCTTCACAGATGAAAAAAATAAAAAAATTACATATATAAAAAAAGATTATTTCAAAATTAAGAATTTCAAAGGATTAACTTCAGGAGTTTATTGCTGATCACTATTTATTTTAAAATATCATTCTTTCATTTTTCAAGGTTAGTTGAATTTATTTATTATTACTACTATGTTGATTGTGAGATGGCTGTGAGTTAAAATAAATCTCTACTTAGGCAGCTTATTCCTCCTGTCATATATTAATCATAGTGCATATGGGATTATAACCAACTGCAAAGAAAAAAAGGGGAAAAAAAAAAGACTTGAGTAGCTATATGTTTCTGGATTAAATCACAATAAAAGAAAATATCTTAGAATTCCAACTGAGCTGTGCTAAAGCAAAAGACACAGTGAGCTCTGGATACGGGAACACTTGCATATTTTTCTTCACACAGTTACATGTGAAAAGATAAGATCTCTCCATAAAACTGTAAAATAGAGCACTTAGAAAGTCCATTTGAAAAGATTCCTCCAGGGGTCTGAGATAACCCCAGCATTTGTTTGAACAGGTAATTCTGCAAATAAGTGACTCACTTTTGTCATCCCATTGAACGTGGTCAATGAGGGCCCTCCACTGCTCAAATACAAATAAAAGAACCCGTTGTCCTTATAGGGTATGGCAGCTACATGAGATGTCCCTTAGAGAAGCAGTCACTTCCCCTTTAGCCAAGGCTGTAACGAGACCTGCAAGTTTTATCACTTCATCGCAACCCCAATGGACTGTAAATAACTTGGGAAGCTTTGGTTTGAAAGACAGTACTTAAGAAATCTAAGGTATGCATACAAATATTGAAAGAAGAGAGTTCCTCTTCTTTGCAATTATATATATATGTAAAAAAAGAAAAACAGTAAGGAAAAATGTGTTTATCTGGTATTATGTTTTATGGTTTCTTAAACACAGAGTTTCTATTCTGTGTTGTGAGTAATTACAGTTTCAAGAGAACTTATTTCTTTCAAATTAGACTGGGTAGCTGGATAGCTACTTGTAAACAAAGTAAAAATCAAACAAGAATACATAACCTAGAAAAGCCCACTCTGCAATTAGCTGTGCTAAAACATAGATATGAGAGTGATCTAGTTATCAAGTGTCATCTTGATATGAAGAGTTAATTGTTATTGCCAGGACAATTTTGTAAAAATTATTAAATATGCCTACATGTGTGGACAATTTCTTTTTGTTATATATGACAGTTTTGTTAATCTCTTAAGGCAAATTTTCCTGGGGTTTTTTTTTCAAATATTTCATTGCAGGCTGACAGTCTGCCAAGGATACTTGATTTACCCAAAACAACTCTAAAGCCAGGCACACAGAATGAAGAATTGTTTGCTGGTCTATGATCTACTTATCTAGTCTTCATTACAGTACTTTTAAAACTACTCACTTGAAATTATACTGTCCAGTTTGTGAATATGACTTACAGGTAATTTTTATTTTTATTTACAACTGGTAGAACAGAAACTACATTCTACTTGCATCATTACATATACACCTATTTTTTAAAGTTAAATTCCTTCTGTCTTGAATCATTAAACTAATAAATTAGTTAAATTGGAATGATAAACTGAACCTTATGGGGTAAATGTTAGATATTTTCAAATACAGGACAACAGTTCTTAAAACTGGCAACATCTTGGGAGTAATTTGGTTTCTAAAAGCTAGAAAGAGAATTCTAAAAATGTTATTCTGCAACAGAATAGTGAAAGTCAACTCATTTAAGCACTTCACATGGGCCCTGTTGTTTTGTCCCCCCAAAATAATCTACAATCTATCTCCTTTTAAAGTGACTGTTGTCTTCAGATGTAAAAACCTACCAACATGACTAATCATACAGTGTTTATAATTTGGATCTCATGGTTGAAATACATTCCATGTCGGAACAAGCATAAAAAATCAAGTAGTGAACTTCTCCTTTGAAATTAAATGATATGGTAACTTTGGCAAGTCTTTCCCTACTTTTGATATTGACCCCTGAAAGCCAAATTCTATCAAAAGAGTGAAGCATTATCAGAAACTTTTTCACACTTCTTTAGCTCATTCTCTCAGACCAACATGATTAATTGCTCAGTTACTCTTCTGTACCTCTTCCAATCATTTAGAATACTTATTTCTACAGCACAACCACATGCAGTTAACATCTCTTGATTTCTTCTTAATTGTGGTTTAATGAGAAAAATTCAAGACATCCATCTTTGCCTTAAGATATTTTTGTTCCAATGTTCAAGTGATTACGTTTACTCTCATAACAATAATGCTTTCATGTGACAAACTCAAAGCAGTTTAATAACTTTAATAAAAAAGGTAAGAGCAGAGCTGACTTGAAAGGAGTTCAGTTGTTTTTAGGCAATATTAGTGACGACATTCCCTATGCACTAAATATCTCACTACTTGAGGGCAAGAGAAACACTAGCAATCAAGCCAAGACAACCAGACTGAGATAGAATCTGCAGATAAAAAGCGCAATATATACTGCAAAGAGTTTAGGATATATACTAATAAAAACAATAAAGTAAAAAAACATGCTTAAGATTTCCATGGCAAAATGAGAGTATAAAGAGCAACTAATAGGTATTATCCTGGTCTACTTAAAGGAAGATCTAGCCAGGAATGGTTGGGAAAAAAAAAAAAGAAAAGTGTTCAACTTTTCAAATTTTAAGGTTTTTCAAAATATTTTGCTCTGGTTCTGAATTAAAATAAGAGGGTTTAATATATCATAAAAACATAACAAATAAAAATACTGGGGAACACTAACCAACTTCAAAGACACGCTTAACACACTTATGGCTGCCTGTCATCCTCTTCCCCCTTGATGTTATCTTTACTCTCCAGATAAAAATTCTAATGGTGAGAATTCATGTCTGGTTTTTAGAAGCCTAATACCTGATAGGAAGTCATAGAATGGTTGGAATCCTAGAATGGCTTGAGTTGGAAAGGACCTCAAAGATCATCTCATTCCAAACCACCTGCCACAGGCAGAGATACCTTCTACCCTACCAGGTTGCTCAGAGGGCCCTCCAAACTGGCTTAGAACACTGAAGCTCTTAAGTTGTATGTGGGTGTCAAAGAGATAGTGCCTTTCCACAGGGTCCAACTCATCCAGCCACAACTCCTCCAAGATGTCAGGCTGGAGGGGAAGAAAGTATTGTAAGGGCAGGGCAGAAGCTACAGTGCTGCACTCAAGAGCAGGCACTGGTTAGGGAAATCAGAAAAAAAGCCCAGGAGCTACCATAGATCTTAGTGGGAAAAAAAAAAAACACCTCCTCTCTATGGTCTCCCAACTCTTTGCCGCTTACTAGTACCCTTTCCCTTTCCACAAGGCTCAAAATCACTTCTCCAGCACAGGCCAAGCCTTGGCTCCTGAGAGCCCCTAGTCCTCAGCTACGATGCTGCAGTCGCAAAGTACCAAGAAAAAGCAGGTCCCACTCATTTTGGGAAAATTTGTATGCCAGCTCTCCCAGACCAGAGACTCCCATAATCAGATGGCAATCATATGAGGAGCGGGAAGGTACAGTTAGGTGGGAGGGATAGGGGAGGAAACTCCAGCTTTAAAAAAGATTGGGAGCTCTGGAGACGTTGGGGGCCAAGCCCACCCATATCACCACAACCAGACATCCTCACGCAGCTGCAGAGCATGCATAGGGGAGCACATGCTGTCACATTAATGCCACACTAGCTCTTCTCACCAAGGACATCCCCAGTCACCACAGAACCATAGTACAGTTTGGGTTGGAAAGGAACTTAAGAGATCATCTTGTTACACTCCTCTCCCCTTCCATGGGCAGGGACACCTTCCTTCCCCTTGCCTTGGTTTGCACCCCCTGGCACTGCTTGTCACCTTGAAAACTCTGCTTCCCTAAACAGGCACCTGAGAGCTCCAAGTTCAAGTCCTCTCTCTGCACAATTCAGGCCCAGAGTTCTGACATTTTGAGGAGCTACACTGTCAGGTTGTGCATATGTGTGTGTGCCCACATCAGTCCATGTTATAACCCTCTTCTGTCATGTGACCCCCCCAACTTTCCTCCTCATCCTAAGAAAACAAATAGGCTTATACAAAATTTCTGTTTCTTAGAAATACCCCTTAAAAAAATTATAGACCTGTACTCATTCAAAGAAGTAAAGCGTAAAAGAAAATTCTCTTATGGAGCCATAGTCTTCTAATCCCCACTATCCAGATCTTAGCTCCAAGAAAATCTTCTTGCACACATATGCTATTAGAAATTATTGCTGTGTGTTACTACCTCCAAAAGCACATTAAGAAAACAATATTTAATTCAAATCATGCACATGGAAAAAAAGCTAATTATTCTTCCAGGAAAAAAAAAAAGGTAAAACTGCATAATAATTTGATTATTCAACAATGATATGAATAGAAGACAAAAATAAAACAGAGCATGCAGTTAAATGTTATTTTAGTTTACTTTTTGATAGACCTATTTTCTATCTGTATTGTACTGAAGATGTCAGTGTTGATCAGCTTCCAGTCATCAATGGCACTTATTGAAATAGCATTCTGCTAAGAATGTGATTTTCTGCCTTTGCTGAAGTACACCATTAATTTGTGGAAAAAAATAAAAAATTAAAAGTGAGCCCTGCTTGTGGGCTGTTTCTCCACTTTTATTTTTGATATAAGAAAATAAATAAACATTTTACAAAGTGTTTCTTGCATACATGCTGTCTTCTGACAAAAATAAAATTCCCATACAAATATGCTATTATCATGCTTAAGCAATGTTCAAAAAAAGATTTTCTCTAAAAATTATGAAAGCTTAAATAGCATGGACCTGAGTTGTCTTGGTTATTTTGAAAGTCCTATAGAGCTGAACAAGTAACATTGTAATAGATTTATACAGCAATATTTCAAATATCTTAAGACAAACAGAAAGAGACAAAATTGTTAAAGCATCCTTTTAGTTACAAGACTATATAGAGAAGAAGACATTTTCTTAGTGAATACTTAGGCACTGCTTAATGAAAATTTTCAAGGTTATTGGAAAAATCTTCGACCATGCACACTTTAAACAGTGCATACTAAATCTGTTTTTAAAGCTGCTGAGTGAGCCCCACTGTGTCAGGAGTGGAATGTGTCCACTCATCCTGCCTCTGTCATCTTGAAGGAAGTCTGAGAGCAAAGATTCCCCTGGAGGGAGCCCCTCAGGACTAACGAAGACCCAGGCTGCAACTTTTTTCCTCCCGTAGCAACATGCAGACAGCAGGAGAGTTTACAAGATGTCCCCTTTATGAAAATATGATTAATGACAAAGTTTGACATTCCCATATAAAGATATCTGCATTTCTATTTCCTGTTATATATATTATGTGAAATATTTAAATCACTATTATTCAAATAACTTCCCAATGACTTGCATATTTAAATCTCAAAATTATCACGGAGTACCTTTTTAACCACTGGGAATATTTTGCAAAAAATCCCAAATCTATCCCCATTCTTTCTTCCCCAACCAGAAACAAAATATATTTTGATGATAATTTTCTGTAGATAAAGAGCTTTTCCAGTTACAGAGGGATTCAGGCAGAGCACAGTTACTTAGTGGATTGGTGGCTGTATTACATAGCATAAAACATATCAAAGAAATAATAAAGCAACCCATTTAGAAAGTCTTTGACTACATCAAAGACAGCACCTACATCAAAAAAAAAAAAAAAGAAGAAGGCATCATTACCAGACTAATGAGGTAACTTTACCACATTATACTGAAGGTTTTTTCCCCCCAGTCTAAAGATGAATTTATATAAAAATGGAATTAGTCCCATTTCGCAAATGGTTTGTATGTTAATGTAGACAAAAATGGAATGCAGGTCTACTAACTAAATGCTTTCTATACGTAGAACATAAGGCAATTGTCTGATGCCCCCTAATTATTATTACTGCAAATTCTAAAACTATTTAAGTTTTGCTCACAGAGAGAAGAATCTTACCTGCAAGGACTTCCAGAAAACAACTGGTTAAACATAGTTCAATTTTATGAGGAAAAAAATACTGAAAGATAATACTGACCAGTTTTACACATCTATATATTTTTAAATAAAAAGGATGCATGCTGAAGCACAGTTTCAACAAGTACCATGAAACAAAATTCCCAAACATTATAAATGCTTAAGATGTTATTTCATCCTCATTGGTCCCACACTAAAAAAAATATACAAGCAGCAAACAACCAACGGTTGTTTAAGAGTGTAATATGGTACTAGAAAAAATAATGCAGCACAGCAACAAGTTCACTGGAGTGGTCCTTTAACACACAACATACCAGATGTATTGCTGTTTATCTTTGGGGGAAAAAAAACAAAACCAAAACAAATAAAAGAGGGTATAAAGACTTTTGAAAGGATCTTCTCCTCGGTATTGAATAATATGCAAAGTATTGAAGGACTCTTGCATGAAATCAGGAATAGCACTATGTCGTTTTTCATGGTATTTAAAAAAGCTAAGCAGACACACAACGGGATGCCAGCAGGCAGCTTGCATGAGACATAAGGCTTTATATTCCCACTAGGAACGTACCTTCTCTGCTTTTGCTTTCCTGGCGTTATGCACAAACCTGCGTCCCAGCTTCTTGGCATACCAGATAGAGGCAAACATTGTAGTGATGAAGATTTCAGTCTGAATATGCAGCACACACACACACAAAAAAAAAAAATCCAAGCCAAAAAACCAAAACCAAAAAAACTTCCCCCACAACTGAGATACAGATCTAATGCTGGTTAAGGTCTCAACTATTCTGTTGCTTTGTCAGGTTCTCTCATGCTGCCTTCTGAAAAAAAGAAAAACAAACCACCCAGTGTGGCCAGTCTGCAGGTGTATTTACATACTGCCAGCAGGAAGTCCAGGGTGAGGCATCTTTGCATCCAGCTCACATCCAGTCTGCTAAGTGCCTGTCTGCAGTTCTTTAGCACTGTCACCACAAACTACATATGTGTCAGTATGAAAGGAAGCTGCAGTAAACTACTGTAGCAGACAGCTCACCTCCTCTTCTCCTGTTCTGAAATTTAACTCTTTGGTTCTCTTCGATTTGCCAGCATGCAACAGAAGCAGCAGCAGTTCAAATATGAGATACACAGAACTGCAGGAAAGCAAAGGGGTACAAAGGTGCCAAAAATAGAAATATGTATTAACTGTTAAGGTGAAGGAACAGGTGTTTTTTTCTATGTGTTTCAGTGCAATAAAAATATGAAAGGAAAATTGATTTTACTTTGTTCTTGTGCTTTGGGATCTATTCAGAGGTATTTTTGTTACCTAGTTTCAGTTCTCAACAGACAGGCATCATAGCTGCTCACTTCACTTGCTGATGTCATACATGCTTTGCTGAAGGATTTAAAACTCAGTCAAGGGCTTCTCTTTTTCTTTGATAATGGCTTCATGAAATAGAAACCTGATAGTTGTTTTTTTTTTCAAATTTCAAAATTCTGTTCTACCTAGAATCATAGAATTAACTGGGTTGGAAGAGACCTCTGAGATCATCAAGTCCAACCCTTGATCCAACCCCACTGTGATTACTACCTAAGCATGCTTTTCCCTCTTCCTTTAATTGCAAGCTATTTTGCATTAGGACTGGAGAAGTACCTTTGAACACCGATTTTTGCAGCAAAACAGCAATGCATTTTTTTCCTTTTGTCACATACTTCAGCTTTAACCGCTGCACTTCTCTTCAGTTATAATCTCTAAACAATAAGCAAAAACATACTCTTTTGGCTCCAGACATATGACTAACCAGATGTTTCACCCAGTCAGATGCACTATCAAAGCTGTAAACTCACAGGGTTTATAGCTATGTATTGTATTCTACAGTACTTGTATTACGGGACAAATCCTGCCCAATGCCCTCCCACCTACAACTGGAGATACCAACATGCGGGAGAACCACTGCTGTCCTGTGTGCAGGACTGGATTTGGGGTGCACACATGCAAGAATTACTATTCTGTGGTAAAGAGCAAACCAAAATTAATAGATGCATGGCAAAGGAAATACAGTCATAGCAATTTAGTGTGGGGCTCTTGGGGCCAAGGAAACACTTCCCCCCACCACCACCCCAGATTTTCAGAGAATGGCTGAAACTATTTCCTCCAGGGTACATGAAATCAAAAGGGAAAATATTCCACTCCCACTTATAACTTACATAGAACATCCAAGTTACTGTCACTGGATGGCATTGCCCAACCTTTGAGCCTTAAGGCATATACTGCTCAATTCTGTTAAGATTATAAAGAGTTCAAAGAACTCTTCAACACATTTTAAAATGGTAAGTTGGTTAACTAAATTGAAATTCTTAGATAGTGAGAGTTCTTTGCCAAGGTAACTCCAAGGTGTATGTTTGGGTTTTGCTTGACATCTAAGAACTTCTGACAAAATATTTGGTAACTAGTGATATTTCTGGGAAGAAAATAGTTTCTAATTACTTCCAGTTCAGATATTTAGTCAGTTCTGGCAGTCAGAAAGTTTTAAGACTACAAGATACAGTAAAATCATGTCTCATCTGGAGTATGATTGCTACCTGTCCATAACACCACTCCAACTTTCTGAACATTAGGCTTATAGTAAAACGGATTCTCCAAGGTGAGAAATCCTTTATTATGCCATGTAGCAGCCTCACAACATTATTTGCACTTGTGGGATAACAGATTGTCATATCATGGAGGGAAGGGAAGATTAGAGGGTAGAAAGATGGCCTGAAAAAATTAGGAAGAAACAGATCTTATTTCCAGATGGGATATCACTGTAAGGAAAATGGTGGGGAAAAAAAGTTTAGAAAAGAAGAAGCAACACCATTACACAACTTAAACAACACTATAAATGTTGAAGGAACAGGAAAAAATCTTACATAGTAAATGCATAAACAGTAGAAGACTTCTCCCACTCTTCTCCCATGTTTTTATGAAGAGAATAAGAATAATTCGAAATCATTGCACTACAACCAAAAAAAGGGTACATTCTCCCAAGCAACTATTTATATAGTCTTATGTATATTCAGAAGCTGAGAAAATTGAAGGAAACACTCATTAAATAATAAAGTCTCATTTTTATGAGTTTTATCATACACATTAGCAGCTTTACTGAACTATTTATTCAGAAAAAATAGAGAGTAATAAAAAGCCACAAATCATCCCACTTAAAGGAAAAAAATAGAATACATTGTTCGTTTAAGAAATAATGACAAAGCAATAGGGAGGTAATTTTCTCCACCCACTGAAAATGTTAGATCAGAAAGAATAAATCTCGCCAAATACCTAATTCTGATTCTAATCAGAAATGCAGTTTAACTATTTGCATGCATTTGCAGATCTATCCAAACCCCCAAGTACAGCAATGTCCAGACCATGAGCCATTTCCTTACAGCTCTATCACACAGTAGTCTGCCATACATTGCCAATAGCAGGTTTATTAGGTCTGTACTCGTACCGAGGGATTTTATGATAATGAATATTTTACTGTAACCATAACGAAGACTGCATTTTACAGAAGTGCTACAAGCAAAGCTGCTTTAGAAGAACTGGAACTCCCAGCTGCTGTCTGCTCACAGGAGTAATATGTACTTTAGCTTGCTCACTGAAGTGCTACATTACAAGGACAGAGAGATGCATGCCACTGAGCAACAATATTGTCACAGACAGGAGATAATCAGTTAAGAGCAGACTTTACAAGGAGCTTCTTTCTACCAACGAATGGGTGGTTTTCAGTAAACCAAACCACATCTAAACTATACATTAAATACCATTCTTGTTTCTCTATGAGAAGAACTGGTCTTACCACAAGTGGACACATGGGTATAAGCACAAAGCCCCTACGTTGTTGAATCCTATTATTTTTTTCATGACATGGCTCCCCAACATCGCAATCAACAGCAACTGATGCTCAGCACCGAAACAGATGGTTGTTTCCAACACCTTGCCAACTGTTTGTATGCACTGAGCATCACCAGTATTTCTGACAGTTTGCCTCCTTTTTCAATTTTAACCTTGCGATTTTACTTGAGCAGCACACGGGAAGAAGTGTGGCTTAGCTTTAGACAGGGTATTAATTTCCTCTTGTTAAGGGATAACTTCTCACAGCACACACGTGGGGAGTCAACCTCCCCCTCACACACCTGTGGTGAAGATAGATGTTAGCTGTAGATTCTGTTTCTCTCCCACCTCTGTCTGAATATATACACACAGTAGTCATAAAATGTGATGACAGGGCCATTTAAAATACAAATACGTTCAGTCATAAATAATGCCTTCCTTGTAAGAATGGGAAGACGGATGGAAATTAGTCATTCAGGGTTTGCAGAACTCTGTTCCCAGTGAAATGGACAGGAGATGGAACAAGTTAAAAATGAAATACTTAAGATATAAAACAATCACTTTGCTTCAAGGTTTATTTGTTAACAGCACAGTTGTGGGTACAGGAACAGAGTTGCTGATGAGAAATGAAGGTATCTAGCTTTGTTTTTATTGGTACTAGGCAACAACAGATATTGATTTGACTGACTGTACAAGCAACCATTTCCCATCCCCAGCACAATTAATTATCTTACACAGTTGCATGATGCCAAGACATAGTATTTAATGACCAGAATACTAGGAAAGACAGGAACCTAAATGTCTGCTATTCCATGCAGAAGGCGTAAATTTTAGGCACTAAGACTTTACAGTAGTTGAAGTAGATGGAAGTCCCAGTGTTTTTTAAGGCCCCAATTTTTCATTCTTTCCTCTAGGCAGTGGACTAATGTTCCACCTAATGCAACAGGCAGTGTTTTTATTGGAAACACATAACCACTCTTACAAAAAGGGTAGTTACCCTGGTCAGCACCACCAAAAGGTGTTCAGACTTCTCTTCTGGCCAGGGCAGAACCCACTCTGTTACAGATACAATACAGGTGAAAGATTATCATATAATAGAACCACTGCGGTTGAAAAGATTATTGAGTCCAACCAGTAACCCAGCACTGCTCAATACCTCTAAACCATGTCCATATGCACCACATCTACATGAGTGGTAAATGCCTCCGGGGGCGGTGACTCAACCACTTCCTTGGACAGGCTGTTCCAATCCTTGACAACACTTTCCATGAAGAATTTTTTTCCTAATATGCAACCAGACCTCCCCTGGCACAACTTGAGGCTCCCACCTGGCTACAACCTCCTTTCAGGTAGTTGCAGAGAGCAATAAGGTTTCCCTGAAACTTGTTTTCTTCAGACTAAACAAACACAGCTCCTTCATCAGACTCCAGACCCTTCCCCTTCTCCGTTCCCCTTCTCTGGACATACTCCATCACCCCAATGTCTGTCTTGTTGTCAGGGACTCAAAACAGAACACAGGATTTGAGGTGTGGCCTCACCATTGCGAGTATGTAAATTTCTACTTATGATATTCTCTACCAGTTATGATGTTTCATAAAAGATTTTGTTTTTTGTAATAAAAATTTTAAAATTGGCCCTGAATTTTAAAGATTTAGCTTTAAAGCTAAAGGTTTCCTTGGAACATCTAAGTCAATGGCAGGAATAAAGTGCAATGATTCTGAGAACAGTCACTTATCCTGACGAAGAAATGTTGCAGAGAAGGGAACTGGAGGAAAAAAAAAAAAAAAGAATCAGAAGATGAAGGAAGATGGAATAAAAATGGAAAAAAAAAAAGGTGAAAATGAAGTGCTGCATATTAAGGATGACAGAGGTTCATGCTCTTCTCTTCCAATTTAAATTTTTCTACTCCCTTAATATTTCTTGTGCCAAATCTTTTCTCTTTAGAAATTATGCTTTCAGAAACCCAGATGTGACATTACAAGTTTGCCCCAGGTCTAATTTCCCCTTAAAACAGAAGATACTGCATGCATACATACATCTCCTCTGCCACCTTTCCTGATGTATGGCAGAACCGTCTTCTAGCAGAGGGCATGAAGAATTTCAGACACAATGTCACAGGACTTCAGTGCAGCAAAGAAATTAAATGCAAACATTTTCTCCTGTGGATTTCCCTAAAGTGTGAGGCCCCAAACATTGTCTGCCTGCACACTGCCATGCAATTATCACTGCTATTTTTTACTCTTCTGTTATTTGATGGGGTAGATGGCACTCAATCTGATATCTGTGGTGCAACAGGTCAAGAGATGAGAGGATGAGGAGGAGTGCTACACAACCGCATGAAATAGAGCTTTAACTGTGAAAGGACATGAAATGGAGATTAAATAAGTGCTATGCTAAACACCGAGAGTCAGCACATCTCTGCACACAGGGATATATTCTAGCACTTTACAGTATAATGGCATAACAGACAATGTTTTAAATTTAGGCAGTTCTTTTTCCTCTTTTTTTTGGTTAAGTCTTGGAATGGAGAAAAACCTAATTACTGCACTTAATTTTGATTTTAAAAATTGATTTTCCACTCTAGTTTCTGCTGGTGCATAGGAAACTCCAGCGAGTCACAGAAGTAATATAACAACCATTAGCAGCCTTAGAAAATAAATAAAAATTTGAAAAATGTTAGTTTATTCCATATTTGTCCCTAGTTCAGCACAAATTGCTTCCTACTGCACCTTTCTGATAGAAATTTTTAAATTTCTTCCTGCTATGTTAAGATATCACAATCAAAACTGTGTATAAAATCCTCAGATGTGCCATTACGCTGCTCAGACTCGTATCAAATCACAGCACAGTGTATGTAGCACAGTTATGCATTTGCATGGCAAGTACTCCCACGGGAAATAATATAAACTACAAAATTTATCCTTGGGGAGGGAAAAAAAGAAGAAACCACAGACTGCAAGCAGTGCTTATGTGTGTCATCAGTACATTTTGCAAGGGACTTGCCAAGTATAATCCTGAACAAAACTGAATTCAGTGTGGAAACACTTATATTACAGCTCTGTGTATATGCCTCCCATCCTGTAGTATTTAAGTACATTTTTTTTTATTTTTTTTTTTAGGAACAGCAAGTGAGGCAGCTTTTAATGAGCTAATCACAAAAGAATGCCCCAAAACAGTTGCAAGCACGAGCCTGGGAATATACATCATCCTATCTTAAATATTATTTTATTCCTTGCTGATGACAAGCTGTCTTTTGTTTCAAAGACATCCTTAAATCTCACTTTTGCTTTATCAGCCTCAAGAGCAAAATTAAAAAGTCAGTTTAAGCAGAATCACTGCAAGTTATAGGCAATGTATCAGTGAATCCCATGCACTCCTTTCACCCAGCATCATTTAACAGTTTGAGGCAAGTATACCTAGCCCTTGTCCTTGTTCAAGCTCTCCAGAAAACCCTCATGCACATGAAGCTGGTTTTGCACTGAATTATGAAACATAAAAGAACCACAAATGGATGAGATCTAACAAGACAGCTATAAATTAACTGCATGCCACTATCTCCTTACAGGCAGACACACATACACCTGTGTAGGTTGAGCCCACTCAGCAGCACATTTCCGAGCAGCAGCAGAGTCCACATGCAAAACATGCACACCGTTCTTTGACAGCTCAGAGGCTGGACTGCCTTTTCTCCTTCCCCAAGCCTCTGCCAAAGCAGCAGTTCCTTACTCTTAGCTGGGGCTGTCTTCAGCCATATTCTGCAGTTGGCTGGATCATACCCCAGATGAGGAGTCCCTTTCCTCCAGAGGCTCCTACTTGTCTTTTTAATGCTTGTAAGAGAACATCACACATGTGCAGAACCAATGCAACAGATAATGGCTTCTGCCAGTTTTCATTTCAGTTCTTGTTCTTAATCCCTTTCCTCAGCTTTTCTAGGCTGTGATCCTCACCGCTCACGTGAGGAGATCCTACAGCTCAACAGCTCAATATCGCTTGGGAAGTTAAATCATTTTAGGGGCAAATTGTTAAGGACAACATTGCTGAACATTTCAGGTGCTGAACACGGGTTTAACAAAGCAATGTATTCCTGCTAAAAAGAAAAAGAGAAGAAACATGAAGGAAAAGGATGTACTTAATTCCTCCAAATATAAGATGTTCTACTACTAAGTATGATAGGAAGACAAGAAGTCTTTATCCAGCATTGCCTGCAATTCTTGCTTCCTATGGACAGAGACAAGGAATACATCTCCTTGCTTTTTAAACTAACTCACCACATTTCTGTTGCTCAAGCAAAGAGAGGACAGCCTAAACCACAGCAGACCAGGCACCAGGTTTTCTCCCTTCATTCTACTAAAATTCTTCTGCATGAGATTAATTACTCTTTGCAAGCCATTTGCTCACTCTTGAAGAGAAAAGAGTAATGCTCTACTGTACTGGGACAGTCTAAAGATAAGAGTATTAAAAAATGTGAAGTATTGTGATAGAAAGCATTATAGAAAGCAGAACATCTACCCCCACACTGGTTGATATAGAATCATACAGAATTCTGCTGAAAGGTCTGTTAAGAGTCCATACCAAACCCAATTACATAAATGCTTCATTGTAATGTGACACATGAAAAGGTCCATTTCAGCAGTAACAGTCATAAAAGGTGGTGTTATACCCATTTTGATTGAAAGAGAAAGGAACTATAAAGGAATAAGAGGTCAAGGACAAGAAGTTGTTCTTCTTACACCCATGAGATGATCTTAAGAAGTAGAAAAAAAAATATCTACCAAATATTAAAATCTAAAATAGAGATTTATCTAACCTATTTCAGGTAATTAATTAATTATATATTAACAAAGGATATGAGAAAATTTGTCACACAATGTTATCTTAATCAATACCACTCAAGTGCAAGTCCAGTTCATATTACTCCCATCCCTTAGGAGAAACATGAGTGGCACAGTTGTGGAGGGAAATTTTTTGTTGCAGAGGATTTTGGCACTTCAAAAACCAGGGGAAGAATTGAGGCTGCATACAGCTAGTGAGATATACTTTGACAACAGATGGAATAGAGCTGGAAAAAAAAAATACAGAAAAATTGTGATAGTTTTTTAGGACAACAATAAAAAATAGCATCTTTCCAAACACTTCGAAGTTTTAAAATTTAATCTGAGTGTTTCAAGAAAACAGAAACTTTTTGAGTTCTCTAACCAGTAGAAAATTGAGAAGTGTTCCTTGAAATTGTCAAAACATTTATCTTTCTTTTTCATCAAAAATCAGAACATTTCAGCCTTCTGCAGGGCTGTCAATACTGCTGTCTAAATTACATTTACATTTAATTTCCTTTGGGATCCCAGTCAACAGATATTTTTAAAATTTCTGCTCTGCACAACTCAGTGAAAATACTTGCATTTGATTCATACATCCAGCACCCTCAAAGATTCTCCCACACCTTTTTGCAAATTGAATTTTGCCAAGCTAGGCATATTGGTTGTCTTCTCACATGTCATACAGACAACATGAAGATGTTGCTAGAATGAACTCATGTGAACTTATAGAAAAGATCATAAGGAGAGAAAGTACCAAAAAAGCAAGCAGTTCACTGCTTCTCATTGTTCAGGCATACTGGGAATCACCAGATTTCATGCCTAGACCTCCCAGAAGCAGAATCAAAGCTGAATAAAGGACTGTTTCTCCACAGCTAAATGCAGAAAAGATTTAATATACCCAGATTTGCACAACGCATCTCTGCCCTCCACACAGTGATGCCCCAGAAAAAGTATCTCCAAGGACTCCAGTTATTTTTCTGCGGCTCTAGGGGAGCCAGCTCTACACTGAACTGAACCAAAAGCTCTAAAATGCTTCCTGCTTCCAGCCAAGAGAATTAAATAACGAGCAATGTGCCAAAATCCCATTCCCAGCATTGGAGAGGAGCTCTGATCTTAAGAGAAACAATCTGTTCTCTCCATGCTCCCTCTCTTTGCCATTCAGTCTTGAAAGGTTCAGTGAAGGTAAAAGCTATAAAAGCACCCGGACTTCTAAGTAGTGCCTTATCCTAGCAGGCTCAGGCTCTCGGATACTGCTGGTTGTCACAACCTACCAGTCTTGTTGTTAAAGACAGCTGTTGGTCTGGGTGATTGTGAGCACCAGCTCTGATCCAGATTAGATCGTTAATACACCAAACCCCACATGCAGTGGATAATAAGACGAGTGCTCCCAGTTGCCTGCCTACCTGGCACTAAGCTGCCTAACACTCCCACACTCATTTTAGTCAGTTAAGCATATCACTGCCAAAACTGTTATTTTGTTAAAATACCCTCTGACATGTCTATTTTCTGCTTTCAGGCCTATCCTTTCAAGAACATAATAGGCATTTATGCCTCTCTAGTTCCTTAAAAATAACGGATTAAGTACTACTCACTTACTGAGTCCTCTGCCTACAGTAATGCTGTAGGAAGACAACAAAAAGATGGTAGATTGCAAATGCATTACACAAATGTCTTAGTAATTTGATGTGATTAAAAGATGAGATAAGCAGGCAGCCTAATCTTTCAGTCTCAGATGATCTCAGTCTGAAGAGGACTGAAGGAATACACCACTTGATTATTTCATCTATTATAACAGTAAATGACCACTAAAACTCAGGACAGAACATCACAACACAAATGCATTATATAAATGCACAACCTTGGTATTCTTCAAGGCAACATCTCCATAGCAATACGTGGGTATTAATACCTGTTAGATTTTATGCTCATGGAAGAGCATGCTAATCCTTTGGCTTTGATTGCATGTTCAATGCACATTCCAAGCAATATATCATGGATAAACGTTACACATTAAATCTCACACGTTTGCAAGTGACAAAGAGACACAGAATACCAGACAGTACTTCAGAAGTGACAACTTTGGCTGCTTCTAGGTCAGGGCACATAGCCTAGGATTTAGCCTCTACAGCTGTACATTTCGGAATGTGCAATGTGCCTTGCTGAGAAAGATCTGTATTTTTAGTTACACAAGCACTGAATATGGCACAGTAGCAAGGCAAACTACATTGCAAATGCAAATTCAAGAGGTTGGAAAAGAAAAAAAAAGAAATTGATTTCAAGCAATGTTTGAAATATATGCAAACAAAGTCACTTAAGTGAAACTAGACTAAAATTTGAAAGTTCAAGATAAAAAATATTCTTTACAAATTACTTGCAAAGTTCTGGCTTTCAGAAAGCAAGGTAAGTTCCCCCAGTGCTTTTCTATGTGCAGTGTGAGGGAGGGTGTTAAAGCTGATATAATGTAATCTGAGTTACATTTAAACATCTGGTCTGTCTGCTTTATGTGCATTGATAGGCTCTAGTCAGAGCAATCAATAGAGTCTTAAAATGCTCTTGAATATAACTTTTAATATATGTTTTACTTATGTGTCCTTCTTGGGCAGGCTTTAAAATCAGAATAATAAGTAAAATATGACTCAAACCCACCATAATATTATATAACATTGTTTTAAATGAAGTATATTCCTAATGTGGATTTAGCTACTGTAAAATTTGTAGTTGATTAGTACTATACCCCACAATTTTCCCAGTAATCATTTAAAGAAATAGACATATTTATACACAGGATGGATAAAGCTTCACTTCTGGTGGTCTGTAGGATCTTTCACTTGAACAAAAAAATCCCTGCAATTCCTGAGAGTTAAATTATCTTCTTGAACTGATTTAAAAGGGAGTTTTGCCTAATGAATAACATTTTTTCTCTCTCATTGTGGTAGAGCCTCTGTTCTTCTGATTAAATGTATTTCAGAGTTTTAGAAACTATACAAGAATTTATGAAAGATTGAATATTCACTTAGAAGAGGGAGCCTGACTATTTCTATGTTCCAGACAGTACTGGGTACAAAAACTAAAGGTTGCCTAAATGGTTTAGGCATTTAAAATATATTTAGCTGTTGTCATCACCAGAAAATAACCAACAAATAATTTTTCAGTTGGAAAAGACAGGTCAAATATAGACTACAAAAGTCGTGCACGTTTGATTCATCCAACCTAATTTCTTTAAAAAGCATCAAGCCTAAGATATTTCAGAAAGCCACAAAAAGTAATAGCTTTCATTTAATTAGACTTCTCAATACATGTGAAAGTACTTTAGAAGTGTACCACAGGGCAATGGAAATAAATATCGACAACCATAAAACCTCTAAATTAATTTATAAATAAATACTGATTCTGGAATTAACTCTGATGTAATTTATCCTGAAGGGGATAAACTCTAAAGGAACCAGCAATTTATCCTTTGCTCAGCTGTGAGCATAGACCATGGTATTAAACAATCTGAATGATACCATTTTTTCTATAAGCACTCACGTATTTTTTGTGATAAAATAATTTTCCACATCTGTGTTATGATATACATTATTATTATTTTTTAAAATCCAAATTTTAATCCTCACATATGATAGAACATTTCTGGAGAGAGCAGAGATTCTGAATAACATTTTTAATGCGAACTGAAGCATTATATCTAAAAGATTTGAAAAGCAAAAATTCAGTAATGTGCACAACTCTAATTAGACTGGAACTGAGCAGAGCTGCTCAGCAGGGTTGCTTAACAGCTGGTCCAAATCTCTTAGGGAGGAGCACATTTTTACAAAACATTTTATGAGGCCACACACTGAAAGCTATACTACTTTATTATAGAGGCAGACAGGTTAATTAATAAATATCAGTTTTGCTTTAGGAATCAGAAATGTAAGTAGTTTGCCTGTCCAAGGAGACTATGAAATTTATTACTTTATGCTTATTTATAAAGCCTCATGCATAAACAGCCCGGAACTTTTATCAACTTTCAAATGTTTATATTTGGCAAAAATCAGAAGTGAATAGACTCATCCTCAGGAAAAAAAAAAAAAAAAGAAAAAAAAAGAAAATTGCAATAAAATAGTTGAGCCAACATGTAACAGCAATCTGTCTCCAAGACAAATTTATAGACAGTCTGGCAAGATAACTAGGGCAATAGGAGTAGAAAGAGAGAGGCCAAAGACTAGGGTGTGTCAGATATGCAGTTGTGAGTCACTTTATTTTCTAAGTTGCTGCACAAGATAGATGTCACGACCTCTCACACAGCGCTGCTGAAAAAAGTGTTAGCATTACAAGGTGTCAGTCTGGACAATAACTTGAAACATTTTATAAAAGCTCAAAAATATTTGGATTTTCCAAGAGGTTCTCCTTTCTGGAGGCCACTCGTTCTGTATTCTAGACAGAACAGTAGTGCTTTGTAGTCTTCAAGAATATGTATAAGGTGGATTTTCTAATTTTACTTTTTTTTAAGGAAATCTACATCTGAAATTCACTCAAAAAGGTTTAATACTGAAAAACAAAGCATTGGTTGTATACCCACACTGTAAAAAGAAAAAAAAAAACAAAATTAGAGTCATAGAATGGTTTGGGTTGGAAGGGATGCTAAAGACCATCTAGTTCCAGCTCCCCTGGCATGGGCTGGGTTGCTCAAAGTCCCATTCAACCTGGCCTCAACACAGTCTCAAGCTACTGTGACTCTCTTTTCTTCTCCACCTCTTCAATTAATATTATAGATTGTTACTATTTTCAACTATGTTTAATACCCAAACATTAAATATATAATACCCAAGCTGACAGCTCCTGGCACTGCCATAGTAGGGACAATTGTCCCGAGTCACTGAACTCCATTCAGTTCATCTCTAAGTGTACACCCACCTTCCTTTTCCTCTTCCTTAGTCTTTCATCATTCGGGACATAGGTAGCATATTAGCCCTATGAAACACAACATGGAGCATTCTACACAGATAGGTCGAAGTGTATTACTTCTCTTTCAAACTCATCCACGTAAAACAAACTTGCTACAAACGTACAGACCAGGTGCTCTTGTCTACTGTCTGTCTGAAACTGTCAGTGTGCCTCCTCACTTCCTCTTCTTTCTTATGTATTTATTTATTTTTCATTTCCTTTATAATGTCTTTCCGCTTGATACAAACTGGACACAGTGTCATTCCTTTAAAACTGGTCTCATAAATCACGGAAACACAGGCCGACGGTAGGGGTTGGAAGGGACCTCTGGAGATCATCTAGTCCAACCTACCTGTTAAAGCAGGTTCTTAGAGCAGGGATCACAGGATCATACCCAGGAGGGGTTTGAGTATCTCCAGGGAAGGAGACTCCACATCTTCTCTGGGCAGCCTGTTCCAGTGCTTTGTCACCCTCAAAATAAAAAAAGCTTTTCCTCAGATTCAGATGGGATTGCCTACATTTCAGTTTGTGCCTGTTGTCCCTCGCCCTGTTGCTGGGCATCACTGAAAATAGTCCCATCCTCTTGACATGTGCCCTTGAGATATTTGTGTGGATTGATGAGATCCACTGTTGGTCATCTCTTCTCCAGCCTAAACAAGCCCAGCTCCCTCAGCTTTTCCTCACAAAGAAGATACTCCAATCCTCTCATCATCTCTGTAGCCCTCCACTACATCCTCTCCAGTAGTTCCTTGTCTTGTACTGAGGAACCCAAAACTGGACACAGCACTCCAGATGCGGTCTTATCAGGGCTGCAGAAAGGGGCAGAATCAATTGCTGTGATCTGCTGCCAGTGCTCTTCCAAATGCACACCAGGATACTATTGGCCTCCTTGGCCCCCAGAGCGCACTGTTGGCTCATGAACAGCTTGTTGTTCCTTGGGTCCCTCTCGTCAGAGCTGCTTTCTAGCAGCTAACCATTACTGCTGCATGGGGTTATTCCTCACCAAATGCAGCTCTGCATTTGCCTTTGTTGAACTTCGTTACGTTCCTCTGCACCTAACACACCTCATTACTTCATTACCTTTATTATTGAACTCACTCAAGCATAGATCCCTCACAACAGCTGAAGAAGGTTATCTGGCATTTATTCTCCAAACTCCTTTGCCTGTACTTCCACCCTGTAAGACTTAAGCAATAATATTTTGTGAAGTAGAAAGTAGGCAACTTTTTAAAATGCAACAAAACATCTACCAACTAAGTTGTTAAAGAAAAAAAAAGGTCAATATCATATTTATAATTCATTAAAGATCTGTCACTTTTCAACTATTCTTTCAGCATCTCATTCTACCTCAGAGGTTTTCAGTTCATGAGAGAATGTTTTATGCTGTGACGCAGGAACCAGAGAGAGTCTGGCATCAAAAATTCTTCATCCTGACACAAAGAATAAATCCAAAAAGAAGAGATGATGGGACATTCCTTTGCTTTAATAGTACATTTTTATTTTTGACTGCACAGGGTGAATTTTCGTACTCTGCTCTCAAAAGGCAATACTGGGAATATAGCAGAATATGTGGGAGAAAGCCCCCATCACCCTAAACCAGTGAGAAATAAGTTAAAAATTTAAGTAAGTTTACACTTGCTAAACAAATATTAGTTTTTAAAAATGTGTTGGTTATGAAGATTCTTCCAGTAATATGTCTTGTCAACTGCTGAATCACACACACATACACACACAAAGTCATAGATACAGCATTGTGCAGGAAAAGAAACTAGTTTTACAGCAATTTGGCAGTTTGGCAACATTTCCAAACCAAGCAATGTCAGTTTAGTGTGTTATACAGACCTTGTTCTTGCACATTTCCTGATCATTCCCTTCTGTAAAAATCACAATTATTTGGGAAGGTCAGTATCTCCCGTAGTGCTGTTCAAGCACTATGGCAGAGCTGACACTCATGGATGACACTGGGAAAGTTGCCAGGACAAGAGAGCTACTACTTGTTTTCTGTTGTTTTCTGTCTTGTTTTTGAAAGAAGCCAAAATAGCTCTTATTTGGCTCACATTACTCTATGCCTGGGTATCTTTACAGTTATTCAAACCATCTCAGTATTATATAGTATAGATGGAGGTCTTAAGCTATAGCTGCAAAATAATTTTCAGAAATATTTGCAAAGCAATTGCATAATTTACCCCTGGACCAAGATTCTTTCAGGTGTATTCCCTGAATAATCAAATACTGTTTTGCTTCAAAGCCATTAATGCCTGCCAGATGCCACACCCTGTAGTACATCCTTCCTAATTGCCAAACTGGGACCTGATATGGACTGCATTGTCCCTAAAAATGAATCAGCAACTACAAGCTTCACTCCAGGCCCCATCTCCTGCCAATGCAGAATTTCTGGGATTTCTGAGAGCTCACATAATCTCAGACTAACCATCACAAAACCAGCAATACAACATGACTACTTTTTTCCACTATGACAGAACCTGCGATACCAAGCTTGGACTGAGATACCTCACTTTTAGATGTCTAAAAAACATTTACATTACAGCATTTGTAAACCTCCTACACTGCTGAACAGAAAATGTTCATTTGCGTTTTTTTCAGGAGTTGACAGGAATATTTAATTATATCCCTTCTGTACAATTAATTATGATAGTTAAGAATAACACTCAGAAGAACATTTGATTTAATAAGATTGATGACATTCAAAGGTATCTTAGTCTCAGTATACTTTTTTGACTCCTGCTTCACTGGCTTTATGAAAGAATGATTTCAAAATATTTGGGTTTGTGTTTCACAGACACAGATGCTCAGCTGACTTAAGAGAGGCATCAGATCATCCCAGTGTACTTTAAATATATGCAAATATGTTTTTCAAAATAAACGTATACATTCATGCTCTAGGGCCATGCACTCCCAACAATTTTTTGGAATTCTGCTGGACTTTCCAGTAACTACTGAAGAAAAAAAAACTTTTCTTATACAGAACAATCAACATAAACCTCTGTAATTGTAAAGCAAATCATGCTTCCAATTTGTTTCAGATAGTATATTTAGTTTCTTCACCAGAGCGTCTGGCTGCAAGTGTAATCATGTATTTGAAGATGCTACTTGACAATACCCAGGATAGTTTAATTTAAAATTTGTCCTTGGTCACAATATTTAGGAATTAAAATTCTACAGAAACTTGGTGGTTTAAACATTCACCATCCTTTCTGTCCCTAGGGTTTGAGGAGATTCAAAAGGGTGGCACCTTATTATGTGTTTTCCACCAGGGACAGATAACCCCTGTAAAGATTAATGTGCTGCCAGACTACTCTATCATCCCCAAAAGTATCACTTTAAAATTTCATAAGACTTTTTTTCTTTCCCCACTAAGCTGAATAAAGCCCACAGAGCTTTCTCTTGTAAGCTTCAAGGAAGGCATTATGAAATATGTCAATACCAAACATATTTCCAATATTAGCATTCATTTCACACATGAACGCTGAATAAGTTAGTGCAGAATCAAGACTTCAGACTAGATTTTTCTGCCATTGTAGATTTCATGATATTATACATTACCTCAAAGGAAATATTCAGGATATCTTAGTGAAGGTTATTAGAATTGATTTATTAATTTTTCCAAAAAAAGTATCTAAAAAGGCAATGAAATAGTTAAGTTGGATGCCACTGCACTTTATTAACTCAAGCCCTCATTTTTGCAAGATGAAAACTTGATCTGAAATATGCAAAAGACAAGAATTTATTATGCATTAATGCTAGAAGTTACGTATTAATTACAGAAATCAGAGAGAGATTTGACAGGAAAAAAAATTCAGTCTAATACCAATTCTGTGAAGAGAATTGAAAGCAAGCCTCCAAACCCAAATGCTTTTCTCTGTTACAGTAATCTCAATAAAAACGTTTCCGAGTCCTTAATTTATATCTAAAAAATCTGGAACTAGACAGGATATAGAAAATGGAGAAAATTTACTGAACTAATCTTTTAGTCAGCTAGATAAAATCTGAAATTATTTCCTCATTTACCTCCTTGCTTTAGAGATCAAAATCATGTTTCTGGCTTGCTGATACAATTATTTGCTTGTACACTTGCCAGGTAGTGTGGTACATATCCATCTTCACTACATGCTACATGCCAGCAATTGCTCTGCTTGGGGTAGGCAGTTGGAAAGCAATCTGTTAAAGTCCACAGCATGATTCAAACCCATTCTCCTCTCCTCCTAACACCTTTCTCATTGAGAGCTGTCTTAAAGAGCGATCTCTCTCTGCCAGCTCATCTCCTTACTTGAGCCTAGCCAATAGATCTTGCGGTGTACACGCAAGTTTTTAAATTCCGCTTTCTTGGTTTACAAGGGTTTTTTATAGATTTGCAGAATATCACAAAAATTAAAAACTACTTGGTTCTACCTCAGCTAACTATATATTTTGTTACAATTTGGATGACCATTACCCAGCTATTTCTCTAGGCAAGCTGAAGAACCTGGGTATTTCATCAATCTGCTAAGATAACCCTCATTTAAATCCTCATGTACAGCAGAAAATATTTAATATTGCAATCCATCACATGCCTCCCTTGCTGGTGTCGCTACACAAGGAATTTTTTGATTATTTTTTTTTCTTTTTGAGATCTACATTTGTTGCCCAGAGAAGCTGCAAAAACCCAATCCCTGGAAGTTCAAGGTCAGATTGGATAGGGCTCTGAGCAACTGTGGGAAAGTGTCCCTGCCCATCCATGGCATGGGGACTGGAATTAGATGATATTTAAGGTCCCTTCCAACCAAAACCATTATGTGATTGTATGATGTTAAGTCACATTAAAAGAATGCATGCACTCTGTAGATATGATTTCAAAAATGTCTTCCTTGCAAGTTACCCAAACTCCTAAACTAGGTACTCCAACAGTATGTGATCCACTATTGCTGGGATAGACAAGTTCCCATCAACATCTGGTAACACGACTCCTTCATCACTCATCCATCATGCTTGAAGTTCTCCTGCCCTATTAAAGCATCTCTGACTTGTTGCAAACACATTACTTTGGAACAGAAAGATATTTTTTTTTATGCACAATACTGATTATTAGTGATGGGACAGATTGCTAAGGTACTGAAAGGGAAACAGAGCTAATCTGCTGACTCAGCCATGAAAGTATGCAACTCCCCCACTCCATGCCTTTGTTTCATCAAATCATAAGACAGTGGTAATGCTGATCCCTACCGAGCCTTTCAAATTATGCAGATCCAAACTGCTTTATAATTCAGTAGAATTAAAGAAAGGTAAAACTCTACAGTATTCATTACATCTAAAGGACATAATGCATAACTGCATAGTAATGTGCTTAAATTTCCAAGAATGTATAAAAAAATTATTTGTAAACCCCTCCCCCTTTTCCCTTCAGCCTTTCTTATTTTAGGATAAAGAAAGCAAGGGAGAAACCCATTCGTTCATCATGATAGATCCCCTCTGGCCTACTCCCAACAGATTAATTTCAAATTACTAATTGAAATTAAGAAAGAAATGTAGAGCACAGATGTAGCTAGTATGAGTTTTACACTTGTGATTCCAGAATGAAGACTTTAAAACCAAAGAAAGCAATTTCAGAATGGCATTGAACTTGCAAAAAGGCTCTGTAGATAACACAGCAACAGAACAGATATCTCACCAACACCAGCAGCAAAGCTTAGCAAAGCTACGTTTCAGCGCAGATATTGGGGGCACTTCTGCAAAAGATTTCTGTGCTGGGATTGTAAAACCCAGTTTCTCAAATTGCAAATACATGTTGAATATAAAACTAACACTGAAAAGCCAGGAAGTACTTTCCAGAGAAAGGGGTAGCAGAACTTTCATTTTCACTGAACTTCATTAACTAGGTTTTAATGATCAGAAGTTCCTCTCACCCAGACAGAACATATAAAAAGGTTTTAGCGTGGAAAAAAATAATTAAGAGGACTACTTAGCACATGTGAAAGAACCATCTTCTAGTCACAAGTTTCTTTTTTATCTTACTACGCTTTAATTCCTATACTTTATTCTATACTTTTTTTCTCCCAGAGCTACACTTTTATGTCTTAAACTAGATGCAGAATTTGGAGGCTTCTAGGATCATGCTTGAGGCCTACTCTGTAATTTAACATAATTTGTTATAACTCCTGGAATTATTAAAAAGATTTCAAGGGATAATTTTTAGAATAAAATATAACTCAAAGATTTCTTGCAGATTTATCTTTTCAGCTGTCAAGTGATGGTCGTTTATCTATACAATATATTACATTTTATATCAACTTTCCTTTCTCTGATTAGTATAATTTTTATCTCTGAAATCCACCAGTATTCAGCACAATTCAGATAAAATTGCAGAATAGCTGTTCAGTATCTTTCTGTAGATTTGCTAACATGTAAGATATGCACCAAAAACCAAAATTTAATGGAGCAACTTAAACAGAGAATGAAAGGGCTGGCTACTGTTAACACACTAAATGGCCAACACTGTTTTTCTCTGTGTCTCTGGAAGATTGCAGAAATGTTTATGTTTCTCTTATGCTATTTATTTATCTCTGTCTAGTTTGCCTATCTAATTCTTTCAAAATAAGCACCGTTTTTCCTCTCATCTTCATCGTTTCATTTTTGTCTACAAAGACAGTCAGCACTATATAATGAGGAAAAAGAGGTGCTAACTCTTTAAGGAGGATGAAAGTAAGAAAACACAAAATGTTGCTTACCCTGGTGTGTGGTGGAATATATTTAGTGTCTGAGCAGATAGACTGTCCTTGGTGAGACCCAGAACAAAGCAATGGAAGATAAGTAGAGAAAAAAACTTTTCATTAGGACAAGTGAAGATAGAAAGCAGTAATGTATTATCTTTTGTCTCTTGTCCAAGGTGGAGAACAAAAGTCAAGAGTTGTGTGAAATTAGCATCCCCATGTTAATGGTTTGATGTTGATAATTTTTGGTATCATATCAGAATACCTGGAGCAAAAAGACTTTTCTGAGAAAGGCTGATGAACAATTAATCACAAAATCATAGAATGATTTAAGTTGGAAGGGACCTTAAACATCATGTAGTTACAACACTGCTGCCGTGAGCAGGGACACCTTTCACTAGATCAGGCTGCTCAAAGCCCCATCCAGCCAGGCCTTGAACACTTCCAGGGGTGGGGTACCCTCAAATTTTCTGGGCAACTTTTTCCAGTGTCTCACCAACCTCACAGTAAAGAATTTATTTCTTATAGCTAATCTAAGCCTATTTTCTTTCAGTTTAAAGCCATTGCCGTTTGTCCTAACACTCCATGCCCCCGTAAACGGTCCTTCTCTAGATTTCTTGTAGGCTACCTTCAGGTATGGAAAGGCCCCAGTAAGGTCATCCTGGAGTCTTTTCTTTTATAGGCTGAAAAATCTCAATTCTCTTAGCCTTTGAAAAATGTGACTTCCCTCAAGAGCACTGTGGGAAAAGTGCATCTACCCAAACTAATGGATATCAGGGTATTAGAGGTAAAGACAGCACAGTAACAAGCAGATCAGTATCAGAACGATCAGTATGGTCAAAAGAAGGTGAATAGGCCCTGCTATTTACCCAAGAATTACAGAAAATTTCCAAACTGGAGCTGGAGGAACAGAATGCAGAACCTTGGGTCTGCTCTGCAGCCACAAACTGGACAGTGGGTAGTTTCAACATTCAACAAACCAGTGTCCTTTAGGAGCACATTTCAGAATTAAAGTCCTAGCACAATAATCAAAATTAATATTAACAAATACTGCTTTTTAAATTATGTCTAGGACCAATGGTAGCATAAATTCTGTCCAGTATCAAATGCAAGAAAAATAGCCTAGACAATATGATAAATCAGATTATTCTTTGAGTAAGACAAAGTTTAGCCTGGGCTTTGCTTTGTAACAAAACCACAAAGCTTCATTAGTCCTAATGCATCAGCACCAATAGTAAATTGGAATAGGCAAACATTTCCC
Organism: Myiotriccus ornatus; assembly: GCA_036023395.1. NCBI lineage: Eukaryota > Metazoa > Chordata > Aves > Passeriformes > Tyrannidae > Myiotriccus > Myiotriccus ornatus. The sequence goes on along the minus strand of JAYRBT010000001.1, from coordinate 33,334,070 downwards.
CAACAATATATAAGATTTATGGTTAATTTTTAATAAATTACAATGAAGAGAAAGGAGCCAACCCTGAGAATTCTCAAGTGGGTATTGAATCACTGGTCATTTCACCCTCAAAAAAATTTGAAATTCAACAAGAATTTTTAATTGAACCCCCTGGATTTTATCTTATGATTTAATCTACCAAGTTGCTAAGGCAACCAACGATTATAGCTGCTGGGCAAAATTCACAGAATTGTTAATCGATCTTAATCTGGATACGCTGCATCAGTAGTTCTTTCACAGGGTAAACAGACAAAGCTAAGAAAAAAATCTGAGTTTAATTCTTAAATTACAATGTGCAATGACACTAGAATTGTAAATATGCTTTTCATAATAAACATCTATATTAGAAATACCATCTTTTAAACCACGTGTTCAAACAGAGGGAAATCTTTTGCTGAGGTTTGTATATCCCCCAGCAGTGTCCCAGAGACATCTAATCAATGAGCTTTTTAATGTGCTCGACTCTCCCTCTGCTCTGAAAGGGGGAGAATGGATTTACCCTAATCAGAGCTTACAGTCATTATTATGATTGTGTTGGGGAATAACCTCTGTATGGTGCTGCTTTCAAATCTGTGTATTATTTGCCTGGCCCACTGTATGAAGTATAATGACCAGTCAAGGTATGGTCAAGAACTTTTGCAGCTCTGTTCTTTATTCTGTTTTCATCATGAGCATTAACCAAACACTTAAGATCTCTGTGTCTGTTCCAGGTTCCTATTTCCTATTTTTCTATCCTCCAGTAGACCGATGCCATTAGATTTAGCTACTACAGAGGGGTGTTGTGAGATCAGCTAACTAGAAATTTATTTTTAAAATATTCTTAAAATCAAGTGTTGTGGTTAGCTAATATATAGTATATTAATTTTAATGGCCAGCAGCAGTTAGCCTGAAAATTTATTTTCTGTTATATGGTCCCATTAAGTGTCCATAAATTTATGCATAAAGATTTAGCTAACTTAGCATTTATGAGCGCGATTTCATTCTGGTTTAGTATAATTCACTCTTAAAGTGAGCAACTAAACCTTCTGAACATACTCTGTTAGTGTCTTATTCTTGGAATTTCTTAGAAAAGATGTAGTTAGAGTATACTAAGGTGATATTTTGCACAAGTCAATGTAGCTATTAAATATATTTATTTATTATTACTTAAACTGATATTTCTAATTTGGTGACTGCTCTTCAGACTGTTTCCCTCATAAAATGTAGAGTATCTCTTGTTCACTTTGCTTACCTCAACAAATTTAATCTAGAATACACAATCTGCAAAAATAAAACAGTGCCCATGAAAAATTACCACAGAAAAGCATCAGAGGCCAAGGACCAGCAAAAGTTTCAAATAAATTCATGTGAAAGACCTTTTGGACTCCATTAGTCGAACAAGTGGAGTCCAAATGAAGACAAATTTTCTTTGGCAGCTGATACAGAGAGCAAACTATATGGTCTTTCACCGCATCCTGGAATTCAAGAAATTTTTTTAAGGGCAAATAAACCTATCACAACATTCAGAGGTATGATAGGTCATTCATGCTTTTGATATTTAATAACCAATTAATATTGCTTATGGAAAAAGGGATGTGGTCCTCTCCTGTAGCATCTGAAACCAGAAGCTCTAATTCTGTAAAGGCAAACAAATGTAACTCACCAATGAACTGTCCCCTCACGATTCTACTGCATGAAATACTAAATGAGATAATGCCCCAAAAGAAAGGAAAATGGTGAAGCTGTGTTTCAAGTGGAACTGTACAATCAACTTCCTTTTTTGCATCATTCTATTTAGGATGTTTATCCAAAAGATACACTTTTTCCAATTTAGATCTGAAAATCAAAACTACTGGATCAGAGAATCACAGAGTCATAAAGGCTTGAAAAGACCTCTAAATTCACTGAGTCCCACTATTAAAAGTTTTTGATGGAAAGAGTAAAGAAGGATGGAACTAAAACTGGTAGCATGAAATTGTTACTTTTTTAATCCTTCTAGTTTGCTCATCTATGTGCCTCATCTCTTCTTCCATCTTCACAACAGTTTCTTCGTTCTCTCCTCAGTGTTTATAACAAATTCCTCATTTGTTCCAGTCTCTTTTCATTTTATCTGCTGTTAATTCATTTTTTTAAAAGCCTTCACCCCCCTCTGCATCTTGTGTTACCTACTACCTTCCTTTCTACCTTACAGCAGTTGCTGTATTAAAATATATTATCTGAATATCTATCTGAAGAAACTTGTCTGTTTTAGCTAAAAGAAACACATACTACACTGTGATAAGGACAAAAATGGATTATCTTAAAAGGTTGAAGCTAAGAAATGTATATAGCTCCAATGGTGTGTTTATATTTGCACTCAGTGATCCTAAAGGTCTCATCCAACCTAAATGATTCTATGATTTTATGATATTTTTAATAAGATTTTAGACTTTTTTTCAAATATATTATATAATACATATACACATACATTCACACATATATAAATGACTATTGGCTGTCTTTCAGCCTTCCTAAGCAAGCTGGAAAAGATAGAAAGCTTTGAACAAATAAAGGGATTTCTGTCTAAAAGACAGAAATAAAATTGTGCATTCATTTGAAAATTATTATACATTGGAAATTCTTAATAAATTATATCCAATGTCATGTACATAACACAGGGTGCTACTTGAGAATAACACTTAAGAAGTCATAGCTGAAACACTATAAAGTGCTTCATCATTTTTTCAAATGATTCATAAATAAATCTTACAAAAGACTCTTAACTGTAATCCTCCAAAACTTTTCCATCAAGACAACCCGGTTTTAAACCTTCTCTTATCTATACAAAGTGAAAGGTAGCTAAACAAAATATAGTACCGTGCAATAAATGCTTTTTCATCTAAAACACATCAGTACAATTCCCTTTGAAACTCTCTTTTATACCAGGTGCCTAATTAAAAAGGCACACTGTTTATGCAATTTTAACAATATTCCAAGTAATGGCCAATAACATGGCTTTTAGGCTGAAATCCCCATTGGCCTAATCAGGACTTCTGCCAAAATACAGATATGAGCAATAACAGCTATGCATGCATACACTTACAACAAAGCATAATATGAAATACTTTGGGTTTGCTGCTTTCATCACCTGGTATTTCACCATCTTTTTTTTCCCACATTCCAAAATGACTTGCTCACACTTTACAAGAGTTATATTTTGCCTGTCTGATTCTTGGTTTTTCCTTTACTGCTGTTAATTCAAAATGTCATGATAGATCAGTCATGTATAACAATTATCATATAGAGAGTATTTAAAAAGAAAAAAAAAAAGTGAACCAACAAACTATTTAGAAAGGTAAAGTCTATAAAAGATGACTCAGGCAAATAGCTTATGAATGACATTTTCGAAAGCACTTTTCAGAAAATAATGTCTACATCCTCTCTAATTAACTACATGGTATGTTATAAATGCAAAAATAAAAGTTTTTTCATTTCTTTTGACTCTAAACATATTAAAAAATATTAATATCTACAGTACTGTAAATAGAACCATTCACAGAAGATTGGACCTTAGAAAGCCCTTCAGAGCAGACTGAATCCTGTCTTTTTTTGCATTTGCTGAGGAGAGAGTGGGGGTAGAGAGGGACAAGACTGCAGCCACTGTAGACTGCAGCATAGCAGAGGTGCACAGACCTATGAATTGGTAATTCCAGAATTTAGATTCAAGCTACAGTAGAGTACACCATATGTGATATCCACCAGGGACTTTTACACAGCTTTTGTACTTCCTGAATGCAATACCACCCTGACCTCAGAGCTGGCTGTCAGCACACCAGATAACCTCAGCTGCAAAATTTAAGGACTGAAAAATTTAAAACTGTATATATTTAAGTGCATTCCCAAACAAGCAGTTAATTATATTGTGCTATTTTTTATGAGGATATCGGAGGCAAGAGACTTGTTCCACTTACCCTGGATCTGTAGAAAGCCAGAAATGGCACCTCTCATCTCTCCCTTCCAAGCCATATTATCCTTAGCCTTTGGACTATGGTGCTGGAAGGACACATGATGACTTATCCTCAGAAAGCCTGCTACATGGGGAATGCTAAGCAGCCTGAGCACTTCCAAAACCAGGTTTAAACATCAGTGACAAGATATGTGAGTCTCTGGTTGTTCTTCTTGGGGAGGGGGAGCAACTCATGAACATTTATCAAATAACGCAACATATCCTGCCAAGAGCAGAATGGGAATGCAGTATATATGTGGCAAAACTGCATATTTTTCCAACATCAGACATAGATGATTCATTGCGTACTCTGAAAGAGTTTACTATTCTAGAGTTCACAGTCCTCCATGTGGAAATTGTATGTACTTACGGTATGAAGGTAAGCTTTATTCCTTATCTTCATAAATCAAAAGAAAGATTCAAAAATGAAAGTATTGCAGCATGTGTTCTGAGAAAGTCTGTACATATTTTGTCACATAGACCCTGTAAACCTGTGCAAATAATGGGTTATTCACCCAATAACAGAAAAAAGACAGAAATCAGGTCAGCTAGACCTGAAATATTTCATTCAATCTAATACAAAAGTTTTTGTCTGGAAGAGGGAACATAAATTCTTTTGCTACATTTACTTTTGGATATTTTGTTCCATTTTGGAATGCCAGTTTAAAAGTACAAGTCCAAAACTGTTTTGCAGCTTTTAAATACAATGTTTTGACTTTTTCAAACAAACCTTACATTAAAAATGTCAGTACAGAACATTGTAATTTCTGATCCTTTTTTTCTTCATTATTCAGATGAAATTATTTGTTGACTTTGACTTGAAAGTTTTAAGTAAGACTGAAGCAGCTTTTTGTGGCAAATTTGCTATTAAAAATGGTACCAGCTGCACTCATAGTAAACATTACATGCAGTTAGAGTCTTAGCTTAAAGCTATCATTTCTGACAACAAATATGCACCTCTGATTTTTTCTTGTTTTGTACTGAAAAATATAGTTCTATTGCAGCCATGTCACTTAAAACCAAGAAAAAGAAATCCGTTCTTCCCCACATTTAAACATGATACAATTCCTTAAATATTTCAGAAGGATCACAAAATGTTTACTAATTTCATCAGTCTGCTTCTGGAACAAGCATCAAACTGTACAGCAAAATCAACAAGACACCATCATCTTGTAGAATCAGTTTTTTTGTTTGGTTGTCTTTCTTGAGACTATAAACCAACAGGAAAAACCTTACTAATTTTATTTGCTCTATAGCAGCAACTCTGGAGCAAGTGAAGTTGTGCATTAACTTGTGCAACTCCTAGGATGACATATGAAAATTCCTCCTTCCATTTATCTGGGGTTTCAAAGCCTACACTGAACTTAACAAAATTATTATCATCAGCTTTTTTAAAAATTAAATTAGTAGACAAACAAACTACTTTCACTAAGATATGTTTTGTTTCTCTCAATACCTGATCTCATCAGTCAATGATGAGAAAGGTAACAGAAATGTTCCAAATGATCCAAATGTTCTCAGTGATCTATTTGGCTAGAAAAAGGTTAAAGTTTTGTTAAAAGCATGATAAAAATACATCATAAAATTCCAATGTAAAATTTCAAATGATACACACCATAACACTTCATTTTGATTATACATCCAATGAGCACATAGCTATGGTATAAAAACATACTGTAAAATAGCAGTGGAGGGTCTTATATACGAGTGAATTGTAAAGAACTGAAAACAACACATCATGTTTCTCTTCCATGAAGCATTCAATACCATATTGTTACTGACACAACATTTATTTATTTGTTTGTTTGTTTGTTTATAGATTCTAGTAATCTAGAGGCATATAATTATAGTCTTTTCACAGAGTAATATGCTCTAATAGTTTCAGTTGCCATAAGAGCTTTGAGTCCAGGAATCAAAACCAAAACAAATTAAAGGAAGTCTTTACCCTTCTGCAGGTTTCAGAAATTACCCCTGAGCTAGCAGATTTCTGGAGTTTCCAATCTGCACAACCTTGAAAAGGTTAATAACAGGTTATTATGTTCTATTAAACACAACCCTGTTTTATCAGGCAGAGAACTATGGGACACCAACACACTGTGCTCTACAGCTTAACTGAAAACCTTACTTAATTATAATCTCCTATCAATGTGCAAAGTTCCATATGATAAACACGTTCTGGCTTTAATTTCCTATCTACAAGGCTCTGATTTTTCATGTTCTGTCATGAATATTTCCAGATTCCAAATAAATAGACCCATAACTATCAGAATAAAAAAAAGATATCCCTTCTTATGGCTTCGAGCTGCATTGTTAAATTCTGATGGCTAATAAGGTATTAACTCCGACATAAGTTTCTGTTGCAGTGAAATTTTACATTTCCTATTTCTCTCTCACTCCACCACCTCTTAACCAACACAATAATTAGACGGTATTGATTAACTACTATTTATACCAGATGAGGTAATTCTGTATCTGTCCTCTATTTGGTTACCTCTTTTTATGGAAGTCATGGGACTTCCACTTCAATCACTGACCCCTTTCAGATTTGATTCAATATGACTTAGAGATTTGGCTACAAATCTGTAAGTTATCCTTTAAACATTCAGCTAGTTAAATATGTATGAGAAATTTATATATCCCTTTCCACTGCATATATGTATATTTTTTGAAATTACATTTTATCATCAACCTATTCTTCTAGTTCTGTTTAATTCAACTGAAATACTTTACTGCTTTGTCTTCTTTCCACTACGTAAAATAATTGCATGTCATCTGCAAATTGCCCTGTGTCTCTCTAGCTCATTAACATGTTTGTATTTCTATACCACTGTCTTGTCTAGGACAGATTTCAAAATGAGTACAGACTTTGCCTGGTTCAGGTTATCTTAGAATAACCTTAGCCATAAGACTTCTGCCATATTCCAGATAGTCCGTTCATTTCTCTCAGTTGTTGTTCTCACTGACACTCTGATCCTCCCCAGTATTTTATCTTCAGAAGTATTTTCTTTCCTTAGCATCTTAGAGTGATAGCACTTTGTCAAAGTTATGTAGTATGTACAAATAAATTACTTCAGCCTCTTTTCCACTTATTACTAATTTACTGACACTATCAGAGATGCCATTAAGCTAAAAGAAATCCATTTTTCCTTTACAGAAACTATTAGTTTGTTCAAATCCCATTACGTTTATCTCATTAAAAGTATCTGGCACAGATTTTTTAATGTGCAATTCCCAAGATCATCCCTAGAGTTTCTGAAAAGACAGATAAATATTTTCTGGCATCCAGTCCTCTGAATGGAACAGCTGTGACACTGCACATTTTTATTAACTAACCATCACCCATTCTATTCCATTTAATTAATACTACCTGTAAGAGAGAAAGATTTTTGTCTACTTTTTTTCCTTTCCAAAAATACACCACCACCAACAACTCATAAAAATCTAGTGAAATTACACAAACTACAAATTTACTTATATCTCTGGAAAACAGACTGTACCAAGCAGATGGAGTGCTTTGCTCCTAGGATTAAGTTTTGTCCCTGAAACATATCTGCAGTTCTGGGACCTCTGAGAAAAGTGGTTTAGACCACCCTGAAACCCTCCCAAATCTGCAAAAGAGCAGCTGACACTGATATAAGTAAAGACAATGAGGACAAGTGGGTGGTAGATTCCTACTCTGTGACCTTAACACTTCAGAAAAATAGATGGCACTGGAGCAGGAATATCCAGGGTCTACATGGTCTAGCACTGCATCAACATTTATTAGTCTTTGAGAAATGTTAGCAATGCAAAACATTGTTTTCCAATTCCCCCACCATTTTCTCCATAGTTTTTTGCAGAAAGAGTGTGAAGTGAGAGCTGCAGGGTAGACGCAGTACATAGAAAGGCTAAATTGGGGGTGGAGGTGGGATTAAAAGCATTAAAACTATGATTTCCTGTCTTCTCCATCTTTTTAATTTTTCCTCATGTGGTCATTCTTGTCCCAGACTGCCACAGATGCAGATGCAGATCTTGTTATATTACATCTCAAACCTCTTAATAAAGCATTCACCCTATCATAATTAAGAAAATTCATTTATATTAACCATTATGATTGAAATTATGTTGAAACACACATCTAATTGAAAGTATAGTAACACTCATCAACTCAGTTAAACACATGTGGAGAATTAAAACAAGGATATTAACTGATTAACACAGTAAGTAAGTGGTGGTATGTTAGTTAGGGGGTTAATCTCTATATCAGACAATCCTGGCAGATTCTTACTTTTTAGGTCCCCTTAGTTAAAAAGGGATTCTATTCTCAGAAAAATTTTCCATCTACCAAGGATGGTTTTTTTGTTCTGTTTTTTTTTTTTTTTCAAAATGTATATTTGTCCATGTATTTCTCAGTGAGATGCAAAGCATCAGTGCAGTGCTGATGAGAGAAAGCTAATAAATATAACAAGATAGCACTGGTCTATAATTCAGCCTCAAGATATGAACATCTCTAGCTAAAGAAATTACAAAGGAACTATACAGTAGTTAAAAAAGATATAATTTGATTATAATAGGTAGATTATTAGATAAGATTTGAATATACACATGGATTCCTAATAATTTCTGCCCATTTGCATTGGTTTTAGCCTGGGCAAGTCTGTGGTATCATAACATTAAAGCTTTTCCTTGTCTATATAACGCTTGGGACAATGGAATCCTGCAGTGCTATCACAGCCCCTGGGTAATACTATAACCTAAATTATCATCATCATCATCATTCAGATTGAATTAAGAGGCTTGGAAAGAATATGCATCTAGGGGGGAATTTCCAGACCAGTCTTGCTTAGATCATTACTGATAGCTATAATGAGAAGGGCAGTGGTATATCTGCTTCGATGTATTCAGGAACTGGAAGGATTGCACTAACCTGGTCAATAACGTTGATGTAGCAAAGATAAAATAATATCAGTTGTTCTACAGGATGATGACTCTAAGAATGGATGAATTTCATCCTCTCCCACACCTCTCATTTTATTATCAGATGAGATTCTCAAAAAGAATTTAAAAGGGTTTTTGACTTACAGTTCTTTGAAAATCAAAGGGAGATGTATTGCTGCCTAAATTAGGCTGAAACCTACTTTTCCCAAAAGTCTGAATATAAAAGCTTTTTGAGATTATATATAAACACCACCGCCACCCCCGGGTTTAGCAGTGTTTGGGAAAATTTTGTACTTATCCACCCACACATGATCCAACCTAAGTCTGCAGAGCATTCACCCACAGAGGGATATGACCCACCATGTTTGTATCTAGAATGGTGGAGTAATACTAAAAAAACCAAAATTTCAGTCAGGGAAGTCCAGCAAAAATCATTTGGGGGCTGCTATTTTTGTTCAAGTTTCTTCCTCTGTAATCCCCAGAGGCAATGCAATGAGCAGCTACTATATGGGCTCAGCCTCCTTTGAATATTAAATTACTGAAGTTCAGAAGAATTTAATTAGTATCTCACCTACTTACCATCTTGCAATGATGCCTCTCCTACAATTATGATACTACATTACAAGCAATTTCAGCTTAATTGAATAACTGGAGTAAAACCTTGGTTCCAATTGCCAGAATTATTTATATTAAATAGTTATAACTGAGTTAAAAAACAGAAAAGGTAAGATGATCTCTGTGTATGCTATGATAGCAGGTTTATGGCAGATACTCTAGTATTCACCCCTAATATTACCATATTCACCCCTAGGATTACCACACTGTCAAAAGAAATATGTTTAAACAACATTGCAGATATGCCACTGCTCTGGGTGTGAGAAGCTGAATAATTACAAAGTTAAATAAGGCTGTAAGGTAACAAAATATAGGCTCTAAATTATTTTCAAATATCCTCTTCATTTTACAATTTTGTTCCTCTTTCCCCCCAGCTGCACATACCTATGTGCACTTCAGCCACTGACTGCCAAACTCCCTTCTCATAGTTCCCCACACTCAAATTTTTTGTAACATAAATTTTCCGACAATAAACTTGTACTGGAAGCAAGAAAGGAAAAAAAAATTGCAGAGAAAGTCAGAGTGAGAGAGGAAAAGAGCAATGGGACAAAGTCCAAATTGGATTTTCCTCAGCCTGTTCTTCTACCCTGCTGCATTTTGTGTAGTTCCAAACTGGCTCAGATCCTCCTTGGTTTGAGACAATGACCTGGCACAGGAGGTCAGCTGCTGCGTCATCCTGTTTCAGCAAGAAAGTATGAGAAGAAAAGGTGTGGTGATAAGGTCAGTCTATGAAAGGTGAAAAGCAATAGATGTATGTTTCTGATGGCTCCCTATGGTCCAGTTGAGTACAGAGAGTTTCTAAGTCATTCTGGTCTGAAAGATAAATCTGTACTGGGAGACATGGAATCACTAAGGCTGGAAAAGACTGTAAGATCACTGAGTTCAGCTGTTATCCTAACACTGTCAGGTCCACCACCAAACCACGTCCCTACATATTATATCTATATGTTTTTTGAACACATCCAAGGATAGTGATTCTAGCACTTCCCTGGGCAGCCTGCTCCAATGTTTGACCACTCTTTCAGTGGCGAAGTTTTCACTAACATCCAAATATTAGGAAATACCTATCCTGCTTCTCTGATGTTATATTGCAAAGTGAGATTGACTCCGCAGTCTCTAAATGAGGAAGGTACAACACCTAAACAAAGAAACACACAGTCCTTCAAAGACATAAATGTGGAAATTCCCAGTACACAAAGTGATGAAGGAGAATAGGGGATGCAAACAAAGTTTTCCAAAGTAATCCCAACACTTCACTATTTTAGCAGCCATAATGGACTTACGTAGTGATGCTCTACCACTTTGCACAGCATCGCTTCTCTTCTGTTTAGAAACATAACTGAAACAGGCTCCCCAGGGAAGTGGTTTCAGCCAGTTTTTCAGACATTCTCCATCATTACAGGTATTAGCAAAGTACAAGCAATATAGAAATGCCTTTTTCTTAACTTTAATGTACAAGACTCTGGGTACCTTAAATTGGCTACGCCCTGTGGTGGGTCTCTCCACAGATGACCTGCATCCATTGTTTGAACT
>JAYRBT010000001.1:33273907-33322687 GCA_036023395.1 Myiotriccus ornatus | reverse complement strand
AGATACCAACATCTCAAGGATACTGAAAAAAATAATGCCTTTTCTAAGCAGAAGTAAAATTATGAACAGAATAATTAGGAAAATAACCCAGTTTCAGCTGAAACCTCTAATTCAGTTCAGACCTGCTCAATCTGCAGATTTGTTGCAAAATAGTGAAGGAAACTGCGTAATGAGTGCTGAAGACGAAACAGCACCAATTTGAATGTGAAACCATACACAAGTGTGGTCTTCAGAAGCTGGTTGATGACTCTAACATGCCCGGAGTGTAAGTTGTTAACTTTGCACTATTTTGGCCAATTCTCAGTAATTAATATGTCTTTTGTACTATCACTGAAAATTCTATTTCCCTGCTTGGCATTTACTCATCTAGTTGATCAAAGACACAATTTGTGACACTGACTTCAAAGTAAAAATTTGTTTATTTTCTGTGAAAACCAATACTCTTTTTAGTCTTTGTCATATCATGTTATCAATTATAATAATTTTATTAAGTCTATTATCAGGTTTAATGATTTTTTTATTTGGAAGCACAAACTTCAGCCACTAAGGGCTGATTAAATCCAATGCAGCAATTCAGGTAGATGCTTATTAAAATTGTAGAAGCAGGAAGGCTTTGAAAAAATCAGCTATGTAGACTTTCTTTGAGAATGCAGTCATTTTTTACAGAACACACTTTAACCTAAAAAGCTGTCTTGTGTATTGAAAAGTCTCATTCTGTTCACATCTGGAAGATAACAGATGCAATTTGTGGTGCTTGAGTTTGTTGGCTGAAAAAACTAATTGCATTTTCTGTGGCTCAGAGTTTCTGTAAGTATTAGTAGAATAAAAGCTGCCCAGGGTGCTGCCATTTCAGTGGGCAACTGAGATCCACTAGACTTGATAATATTCAACTATATTTCACATTGCTTTTGTTCAGAGAGAAGAGAACCCACCTTTTAGCAGCAAGAAAAATAACAGAAACTGTCCATAAAGACCACGTATGACAAAGGGGAGACAGGGAGAACTGTGTCTCCTGTTCTCTAAAGGAGCCAAAAAGCAAAACAATCAATAAGAGTGCAATTGTCTCATACAGAAGGCCATCAATCGTTACACGTTAACAGCTCCCTGGTACAAACTTGTACTTCATGGGTGGCTTGCAGGATTAACAAGATCCACGAGTAGGCGTAGGAATGGATATAAGAGAAAAGTAAGAAAAGGAGAAATATAGGAATGGATCCTGAAGGCAATTCAGAAAAAGGAGCAGGAAATAGGAACATTGATTAACTATGGAAAAGAGAAACAACATGATGGGAATGAGAAAGACAGCACTGAGAAATCAAGTTAGTAAACAGTGCAGGTCTTAAAAAGTCACCTGAGTCATTAAGCCTGACTATTTTTTGACATTTACCCTAACTGCATCACAGTAGCAATATTTAAAGATTATTAGAAAGCTAGTAACATGATCTTCTGAAATAGAGAGATCAAAAGGAACTAAATGTCAAAAAGCATTTGAAATCTTTTTGAGAAGTCTCAATTAGCTATTGATCCCAAGATTGCAGAATCATAGGATCACAGAGTGGTTTGGGTTGGAAGGGACATTAAAGATCATCTGGTTCCAATGCTCCTGTCCTGGGAAGGGAGATGATGTCACACAATAACAAGATTGTGAAGATCTTGCACAATAATAATCTCAAAAACTCTTATTTACGCTTGATTCTTGAATAGATTTGGAAAACAACAGCCAGTTCAGAAATCCGTCTTGCTTTAAAATGTCCAAATTCTGTTGTTTTTTTCACAGCTCCACAGTCGACAAAACTACATTACAGCAAGATGAAATAAGAGCCATGAGAAACAGGAGTTTAAAAATGTTGGAAATAGCATTTGTATTAGCTTAAGCACTTCTTAGTCAAGCTGCCAAGATATTCTTTCATAAGGTTTGACTAGAGAGTTTCTGTCTTCATCCTGGAGGCTGCACTTATCCAGAGCTCCTGGAAATGCAAACTTCTGTTTTCTTTTACACCTGATACTGACAAAAGCCAGAACATTCTTGATGTGTCACATCACTGCATGTATAAACACATATATCTTCTATTGAAGGAGTGAATTATCAGTATATTCCTCAGTGAAAAGGGATTATGGCAGTTTAGTGCTCCATTTAAAATGTAGCGTACATTCCCAAGTGTCAGCAGTAGCTGAAGTCTGACAGAAGGGCATTTCAGCTACTGAGCTTAGGGAAACAACTGGTGTTAAACCTGTCTGACGTATCTGAGAAAAATCCCCCCTGTTATAGTCTGACTAAGAACACCAAGATGCTTTATTGCACTTTTCAGCAGTAGGTCACAAAACACTTTGGAAAGATGGCAAACATCATTACAGATACTTTACAAATATACTGGTACTTGTACTTCTAGCCTTGGAGAAAGGAACTGGCAGAACATACAAATCTTGTATTTGCAGCATCTAGTAGATATTCCACAGATTTACTGTATATATACTTCATTTATTTCAGATAACTCCCCCCTCCCCCCTTTATAATAGTCCATCTCTCTCTTTATATTCTATGACCATTTCATATGGCCAACACATCAAGATGATAACAACTCAGTGAGTTACAGGGAAGCAAGGAATAACTATGAAAAACATTACAGAAAGATAACAAGAAAAAATGATTCTTGGAATTTCTTATTTTCTTGATTGGAAGTGAGAGACATGGTCACAAATACTTGCGATATATCAGGCGTTTGTTTTTTTTTTCCCCCAAAAAAATAATAGAAACAAGGCTATCCTTAAAAGGAAATCTGCTATCCAAAAAGAACAAGAGATAAATCAGCTAATTAATACTAATGGATAAAGGACACAGCAGATCAAGAAAAGAGAAAGTCTCCTGAAACAGCATTAACATTTGAAAAGACCTGCAATACCTAAGAGGCCCATATAAAGTAAACAGGGTCTGTAGACTGAAAATATTTTCAAATTCCTTTGAAAATTCTTTTTCTCATTCTTCAGGGAAGTCTAACAACATATAATGGGCTAGCTGATACTGTCAGAATTTGCTTTCATTGTGTCCATCAGAGGCCATAATTTATTTTGCCAAAAAATAAAGGATTGCAATGCCTGAGTTTTATGTTAACTTGCTGAGATTTCTCCAATTAAATCACCCACTGACAAAAGCAATTTTATTTGGTTTCTCTTTTATTCTGTCAGAAGCTGGAAAAATAAAAAGACACTCTGCAACTATATAAATCTTGTGAAAAGCTATCAATCAGAAAGCCAAGGCAAAACATCAAGCCCACAAAACAATGGACTTAGCTGTGATGACAAAACCACCAGAAAGTATCCTTTATTAGTAACTGTTCTTCACTGTAACATTCAAATTTTGCACCATTTTAGGACTTTCTTTAGAGTAAGACAAGGACTCAAAAATGGAGGACATTTCTGCCCACATGAAAATGAGACACAAAATATTACTCAAAATGCTAATTTATAAACGGCTTATTTTGACTTGAAACATAATGAAATAAAATCAGAATTCAGAGCTACTTTTGCCACTTCTGCAAGAGCAGGAACAGATACAGGCACATTTGTGAGCTTCTTTTGTCTCTTTTTAATCTGATTGCATTTTTATATTAAAATACATAGATCACAGATACAGATCTATGATGTATGCTTATCTTCTGTTACAGTAGGAGACAAAGAAAAGCAGTACATGATTAAACATGTAACAAGTGTTGTATCTTAATGAAGCAACCTACTGAATATTCAGTGGAATTCACTAACGGAATGACTGCAGCATGGGGCTTTGCCAATAACTGCATACTAAAAAGAGGTGGGGGGGGGAAGACAAAACAAAACCAACTCCAAAACACAAAGCCTGGGAAACTACCAGGGCAGAGATCAAAAGTATTCTTATAAGATCATTGCTACTCAGCTGAGCCACCCTGGGGATAAAAAATGCTTCATGCAGATTAGCTATACTTATAACATATAGTCAGTGTAAGCAAAGAAAAGGATGCAAGATTAAATTTTAGATGGCTTGCTAATATATCCATGCATACATTAATATGTCCTCTATATAACCCCAATTAATTTTGTAACTGCAAGAGAAACCTTCAGACTGCTGTTCCTGCCATGTAACAAAGCCTTAGCCTTTCTCAATCCTCCACAGCTCTTAAAGAGCCTCTGAAATGCGGCATCTTTGCTCTGGAAGAACAGCCTGTGCTGTGGCACTGCCTCGACTCTTTGTCACACCTCAGCAACAGAAATTAAAACAAATCCAGCCCTATCTTTTTCTCTTCCCTATCCGAACTTCACCCCTAGCATAGCGTTCTTCCCCCCTGATAGGAATTAAGGGGTCTCAACAGCTCTGGAAAAATAAATGGGATTTCTTATCACAGTTAGATTATCACCCCAAAAGCACTAGGAACTACATTTACATAGGAGTATCAGGCATGGTAGTGCTGAAATCTGCAGTAACCAGCTTTCCCTATGTAAATCTGGCTCCCTGGAAACTAGAGATACTTACAAGTACGGGAGCAGAGGACTTGTCTGCAATTGCTCAAGCCTGGTCTGGAAGGTGTCTCTGTCTAAGGAAGGGGAGTTGGAACTAAATGATCTGCAAGGTCTCTTCCAACCCAAACCACTCTGTGATTCTGTGATTCTGTGATTTAAAACAGCTACACAGATCTGTTGAGTGTATTTCCTTATGCTGTTTTGCATCTCTGTGCAGCAGTATCCCAAGTTAATTTACAATTCACGTTATCCACTGCAGGATATCAGGACAGTCTTGGAGGATGCTATTTTCACAGTATCTGTAACTAGTGCATGACTTTGGTTTTTATACAGAGTTCAATATCAAGAAAATAGTCCCAAAGTTTGTTGAAGTGAAAAATGAGACTTTTGCATCTGAAAAAAAAAAAGGATGTTTTGACTTTATTTATCCAAATAGTCTTTAGAACCCAATTTTTCTTAAGTCAACATTAATTCATGAAATAATTAGCTCTTGCCTGATCTACATTTTTAGACACAAAAAATTACTCTTTAATAAGGAAGAATTACTCTTCTAACAGGAAGTTCAGGCCAATACATTTTTGACAGAATTATTAATCATCCAGCTTCATCCCCCGAGTCTCTTTCCCTGTCTTTGTTACCTTGTTGGACAAGCATAGCAACCACAGTAGTGAGGTCTGACTCACACCTGGACAGGGAAAGCTTCTGAGATGGGCAAAAAAAGCTGTATCATTACAGACAGAAAAGAAAGAGTGTCAAATTCCAGGGCCTTTCACAAGAAAATAACCTTCCTGTACTCAGGTAAATAAAAAGAAGAATGATAAGCATGCAAAGGATACTACACACTTACCAGAAGACTGGAATTGGGAAGGAGAGAGATCTGCCTTGGACCAGAGAGTAAACATCTTTCCCCCACTATATACAGAAAATCTCAGAGAATCTTCCGGTCACTAGTGGTACTCCCCACAGCTCTGTATTGGGTTCAGTTTGTTTAATACCATTACTGATGATATGAATGAGAGGACGAGTGTAAATTTGCAGATGACACCAAGTGAGGTGAGAGTGTTGATTTGCTGGCCAGTGGGAAGGCTCTGCAGAGGCATCTGGACAGGCTGGATTGATGGGCTGAAACCAATGGTATGAAGTTCTACAAGGTCTTGCACTTTGGTCACAACATCCCCATGCAGTGCTACAGGATGGGAGCAGAGTAGCTGGAAAGCTGCCTGACAGAAAAGGACATGGGGGTGTTGATCAACAGCAGCTGAACATGAGCCAGCAGTGTGCCCAGATGGCCAAGAAGGCCAATGGCATCCTGGCCTGTATCAGCAATAGCGTGGCCAGCAGGACCAGGGCATGGATCGTCCCCCTGTGTCTGGCACTGGTGAGGCCGCACTATGGATACTGTGTACCTTTCTGGGCTCCTCGCTACAAGAAACACATTTAGGTGCTGGAATGAGTTCAGAGAAAGGCAACGTTGTTGGGGGAGGGTCTAGAGGGTAACTTCTATGAGAAGCAGCTGAGGGAGCTGGGGTTGTTTAGCCTGAGAAAATGAGGCTCAGGGGTAACCTATAAAACCACCTGAAAGGTGAGAGTTTGCCTCTTTTCCCAGGGAACTAATGAGAGGAGGAGAGAGCATAGCTTGAATCTGTGCCAGGGGAGATTCGAGTTGGACTTCAGGAAGAATTTCTTCATGGAAAAGATTGTTCAACATTGAAATGGACTGTCCAGGAAAGTGGTGAAGTCACCATCCCTGGAGGTGTTCAAGAAACCCCTGGATGTGGTTGGTACTTTAGTGCCATGACCTTGTTGACAAGGTGGTGCTCAGTCACAGGTTGGACTTGATGATCTCAGAGGTTTTTTCCAGCCTAAACTAATCTGTGATTCTCTGATTCATGTAATGAGAAAAAGAGGGATTTTTGCCATCAACAATGAAAAAGAAGAAATTAAATCAATATGCTGTGGGATTGGGAGGTGCAAACCTACTTCTTCTGTACAGCAGTTTGTACAAATGTCAATTCATGGATAACCTTAACTTTGGAGACCGCTGAGTCCATTTACTCCATGTGGAGATGGTTTTTTTCCCCTCTCTCCACTGGATAGTCATTCCATCAATCCTGCTGAGCTGCTGGACAACGCCCCAGGACAGAAAGAAAAGAAGGAATAGCTCCTTCCCTTCCAGAAAGTGAGACCATGGAAGACGAGGCAACTGAAGAGGTTTGTTCCTGATCATCCCTGTTTGAAAATAACTTAGGTTAAGAAAATAACAGTAATTTACCTGGTTACTTGCTTTTGCACATCTTTCATTGATGCTTACAGTCAAACCTGGCATTAAATTAGGAAATGAAGGTAGCTGGAACAGCCTGACTTTTAAAATGTTCAGACAACCAAGGAGATACAAGGTTCTTACGGGGATTTTTACTTTTTGGCTTATCTAAAAGAAGTGGAATATACTTAAAAAGCAAAAGCAAATCTAACATCACAATAATACTAATAAGGTTCATTTAGGAGCCAGAGTTATAATTCATTTAATGAACACTGATTAGCTCTATTCCTAGGAGGAAGGGGAAGAGACACACATTTAATTTAGAGACAGAACTTGCACGTCTGAATTTCAGGTACAGTTGTGTTGAATTCAGATTTCCCAAAACACCAGAGATTCACAAAGCACTTTTTACTGAATTAGCACTTTCTAAGACGTTTCAGAAAAACCTTTGTAGAATATAATGAAGCTTTCTAGATGCAGATCAAAGGATTCTGAGCTTACTGCACCATCTCGTGTCAAACAAGGGGAAGTGCAAGAAAATTATTTTAAACTTCATTATACTACATACTTTTCCCTTTAACAGATTAATAAAACACAATTTCATCACCTCTGTAAGTTGCAAAGAACATTTATCATCTTAATATGGCAACTCTAACAAAACTTGTTCAATGTTAGCATTTTCCCAAATGTTAATACAGCCATGTAACTGAAAACTTCCTTTACAACCTCAGTGTTTGACATCCAAAGTTGCTTAAGCTATTGAAAATTTTATCTTCTCCACAGTAATAAGCAGATCAACCTTTAACAGAAGTTTGAAGCTTTCTAAAATTAAACGTTTTCCAGTACTGATTTGAGTGTACATGAAATGCTAAAGGAGAGTAGAAAAACAAAGCTAATGCAAAATACACATCGGTTGCAGAAGTAAAAAAACACAGAGAAAAGAAGATCTGGTTTCCAGCACAACTACTCTTGCTCATTACTATCCTCTGAAAGGGAGTAATCTGGCTATTGCATACCACATTTTAGGTACTTGGAAGCAAAAACAAATCTAACTTTAATTTCAGAAAATCTGTTCACATTTCAAACCAGTATTTACCATAATCAGTATCCGTGTGTCTCAAAGAGATTTTCAGAATGTCTGAGGACGGGATTTCTTATTATTCAGCATATATAATTAGTTCAAAGTTGTTAAAGAAAATTATTTTTATATTTTGCTTTCCAAGAAAACCCTTCTGAAGTAATCAAGAATCACAGAATCATGGAATCATAGAATGGTTAAGTTGGAAGGGATTATATTAAAAATCATCCAGTTCCAACCCCCCCACCATGGGCAGTGACAACTTATACTAGATCAGGTTGCTCAAAGTCCCATCCAGCATGGCCTTGAACACTTCCAGGGATGGGGCAGTCACAACTAGACAACCTGTGTTAGTGTCTCACTACCTTGCAGTATAGAATTTCTTCCTAATATCCAATCTAATAATCTAATAATTATGACTTCCACTAGAATATTTTGTGGACTACATCAAACCACATAATCCGGAATATGAAATTACAGTCAAATTCTTTAAAAGTTTGTATACTTCAGCTTGATATAAAATTTTAGATGCTTGATTTTTATGCAGCTTGGACCGTATCAGGCATTTTGAACCATGTGTGATGAAAAAAGATGGCCTGAATCCTTCCATCCTGAGTGTTAGAAAATGTTTCAAGAACCCTTGGAATATTTTACTTGGACAGGCTCATGGTTTTTCTGCCTGAACTTCAACCATCCACAAACCTTGTAAGTAATGACGCAAGCACTTCCTCAAGCTGACAGGCTGGTTTACGAATGCAAACTGACATGCTCACTGAAAACGTGGGAGCAGGGTGATGGTCGCAAGCAGTCTACATGTACAGACAAGGTATAACACCTATGGCTTCCAGAGATGGCTGTGGGCACTGGTCACTTGCAGGGGGCAGGAATCAGCCATCCCGAAGGGCAGCTTTATAACTGTATGATGTTTGCAGATTTCTTTCCAAATGAACACAAATGTGTGGGAACAAGCAACTCTTTCTTCTGCTAAAGTCAAGTCACTTAGGAAAAGTGATGTGATTAAGACAGACATGTGACTTGGTCTTGGGACAACACTTTGGTTTCAAAGCATCTTAACCAGAATATTTTTATGCACAAATATTTTTCTTTTATGATATTATGTCACACAAAAATATTGGGCTAATCATCCTGTCATCAGGTCATCATGCAGCCACTAAACACAGGACACACAGGAGATAATGTGATCCCTTGTTTTGGTGTCAAAGAAACTTCCCATCTGATCGGAACATTCATGAGACTCTCCGGCAGTCACACTCCCAGTGTGAGAGACTTTCATTGCTGGGACCAGAGTCCCTTCACAGCAGGCAGCTCCAGCTCCAACGCATGATCCTGCTTGACCCCCTGCACACCCCACACTCACACACAGGCAGAGCAGGTTCCCCGTAGCAGAGTCTCAGATGTCTTGTTCCATAAGGCAATTTATTCACGTGGCGGTAACACAGAAACAGCCTGAGCTGGTGCCTCTGAGGAGAAATCCTGAACAAAGGAACCCTGTTTTTTTTTACTTAATGATATCAAACTATGGGATGGAAAGTCTCTAACTGAAGACGTTAACCAATTTTGACTAGATTTTGGAGTACTGAAATGCTATTTCTCAACTATGTGGAAATCATTATGATAAAAAGCTTCTGAACAGGGGTTTCAGTCAACTCCCAGAAACAGAAGTGAATCCAAAGCAAGTAATTCAGATAGGAAGGGCACCACAGTGGCATGAGCTCTAGCAGGTTTTCTCCAGCTTCCTGATGTAATTCTCTGCTGAAGGTTAAATAATGGGATACAGACTGCACAGAAGAGAAACAGGACCTTCAAAGCCATTTGAAGAGACAAATTGCTAAATTAAGATTAAATGGCAGGCATGAGATACTAAGTGGGAGACATGAGACACTGTGAATCTGAAGGAAAGGAAAGGGACAGGGTCAAAGATAAAAATCCTCAGACTGAGGGGAGAACTTGCAGAAGACACTGATTTCCAAGATGAAATACTATATGGTTCCTCTCTTCCCATCATTTCAGAAAACAGCAGCAGACAACCTTCTCCTGTCACAATAGCAAATTAGACTGGGAGCTGTTTTAAGGCAACTGTAAATGTCTGGGGATACCCTTCACCTCACTTCCCAACAAGCCTTTTATCATGACTGCTATATCCTCAGTTTGGATCATATAACCTCACTTGAAAGTCTCAAAATGTAAAGAAAAATATCTATTTTTGATTTTCATGAATAAGAAACACCACCTTAATCATAATACTAAAGAAGTCCTGGAGGAACAGGGATGTTTCCCTTCCAGGCAAGAAATTGCTTCATCTGTGATTGTCCCCTGATGTTACACAGAGGCCTCATGGAGGTAGTTGATTACAAATAACTAAAGTGATATCCTCAGCATAAGATATATCATTGTTTGGTACCGCTGGCTTCTGCATTAGAAACTGGGTAAGTAACCCAGAAAGCTGCTAAACCAAGAAAAGACAAACAATATACAAACTAAACACAGGACCAACAAGAGCAGAGGACAAAGATTACTTCACATGGCTATTCCATGAAGGCTCAATAAACACCAGCTGTATTCACATCAATCTTTAATAATAAACATTTCCTTTCACTTGTAACCATGCTGTAAACACTCCACTAGGCAAGCAATGCCTATTTCACAGGCTTTGAGCACCAGAAGGAGCAAAGCCCATCTGCCTTGTTTGCTGCTTAGTTAATTGCTGGAATAAAACCATTACCCAGAACATTACTGCCTCTAGTAAAAAATATTCTTCTTTTTTTTCTCCTTCCTAGGTCTAGTAGAAAATAAAATAAGAAGTTCATTATGCTCATAACTGCATTTATGCTCCTTCCATTAGAGAAGTTCTAGGAATATTTTCAAACTACTGCAGTCTTATGAAAGAGCAAATGTAAATTTTTGGAAGTGGATTTCTTTTTGGTTGTTATACAGGTTCATCAAGAAGATGAACATTTTTGCACAAGAAGATATATCAGAGGACACCAAACACACGTACAGGAAAAGCTTCTATATTTTATAAATAGTTGGCTTTGTAAACAGAAAGATATCTCTATAGCACTCTGAATTGCATCCAACTCCACAGAAAATAGCAAATGCTTGAGCAGTAAGGATATGAATAGTGGCAAATGAGCTCCTTTTTCAGGCATAACTTGTGACTTTGATACAGCTTTTTGAGAGATGAAAAAACTAGGGTTCCATCAGATGGATACATTAACAACATTTTTTTCAGTTTCTGAACAAGGAAACAAGGATAATCAGGAAAATAAGTCTGCCATTTCAAAATCACCATGATATTGAGGCCAAGAACCTGCATTATTCCTTTCTCAGTGTAGAGAAAAACAGGCTCATTTGCCGGGAATTATTTTTACTCAAGAAAAAAACCCACTCAAAGCTAAAAGCTCACATCTCAGCACAAAGCTTTGCCAACTATACCTGTTACACTGCAGCAAGCCTTAAAAACCTATCACAGGACAATCAATCTGCAGCGATACGTTTCAAAAAGCGGCTTGTCTGTTTGTACAACAAAATAAGTTTCCCAAGCATTTCATGCTACACATTTTCTCATATTTGAGGATCAAAGCCATGGGCAGTATCGATCCTACCTTCAAAGGAGAAATGTGCGACTGTAACACATATCCATGGACATTCTCTATTTGAGACAAGTTCTTCTCCGACACGTGAACAAGCTCTGGGCCTCTCACTTCATGGGTTAAACGAGGCAAAGTATGATCATGTGGAGCATCTTCATCTTGATAACGATATTTCTAGACAAAAAAAAAATTAGCAAGGAAGAACACATGAGCTTTGAGGAGACAATTCATATGTGTTATTATAATTACAGAATAACAAAGTATCAGACAGTAGACAATAATTATTGGATTTCCTAATCTGTTTGGGAGAGAATGCCTCATTTTTTAAAAACATTTTATCAAAGAGAGAAATGTGGTATATTTCAGCAGTACAACAAAACTTTCACCATCAGGTAGACTTCTGAGACGACACACTGATAATGAAAAAAAGGACACGTTGATTAGCTGAGCTGTGGTGTCAGACCAGTTTCACATCCCCATATTAACAACTGCACTGAGATATTTTTCACTTATCCGTGTCTATGCTGATGCTGGAGAGCACAGATATGCTTCCACATAGCCACAATCTAGCAGAAGATTCCCCTCCAGTAAAGTTCTCTCTTTACTCCGCGCACAAATCTGGTATGAGGTGTTACACCCTTCTTCTCCATGGAGACAGCATGAGATAAAGGAGACAAGTGGCTTGTCCAAGATCCTAAACAAAGATTGTAACAACAAGGAAAATAACCCTAAAAATTAAATTAAATTACCAGATCTGTCCTTCAGCTAGAATCCTTTGTAAAAATGCACCACCCACTTGGCTGGCGGGTCCAGTTGTGTCCTGAGGAGGGGCCATTGGGTCAAAGTCTAAGACCTCTTTGGATGGCCATATAAGAAAAATAAGTCTGAAGTCCAGGTACAATCACAAGGACATCACAAAGCAGACCTCTCTGCTGCTCGTCCATTTAACTGAGATCACTCAGCTCTAGAGTGTTACTTCATTTACACATCTCTCCTAAGGAAACCACCCCAGTGTATTCCTGCCTTCACTCATGTATGGAAATGTTTCAGCAGTTGCCAGTTATTTTCAGATTACACGTGACATGATTTATTCTCTTCTTTCCTGGGATATGCTTGCAGCCCTTCACATACTCATTTTTCATATAACATAATTAATGAATATATAAAAGGACTGGCACCAGGCAAATATTATTTGGGCAAGAAGCCATCAGTCTAATAGATGGTACTCCAACCAATGTCACATTTAAGACTTGGCACATAGATCGTTTGAGCCACAAGCAATCAATTATTTTTTTAATCTAGTGAGTATTCTTTCAAAAAAAGACAACTACTCAGAGATACCATCTTTAAAGTGAGTCATTTGCTAAAACATAATTAGGAGAAATAAGAGCAGAATACCAGAGTCATCTCATTAACCCAGGAACAGGCAAAATGAAAACATCCAGTGACTACTTTCTAAAAAGACAAGACAGCAGTGACAGAAGCCATAGGAAGTTCTATATCATGGAATCATTGAATCATTCAGGTTGAAAAGGACCTTTAAGATCATTTAGTCCAAACATTAACCCAGCACTGCCAAGTCCACCACTAAACCATGTACCCAAGTGCCATATAGACACACCTTTAAAATACCTGCAAGGATGGTGACTCAACCACTTCCCTGAGCACCATGTTCCAATGCTTGACAGGCCTTTTGGTGAAGGAATTTTTCCTAATATCTAATCTAAATCTCCCCTTATACAACTTGAGGTTGTTTCCTCTCATCCTATTGATTGTTACTAGGGGAGAAGAGACTACCCAGACTAAGCCCCACTTGGCTACAACCTCCTTTCAGGCAGTTGTAGAGAGCAATAAGGTGTCTCCTGAGAGTCCTTTTTCCCAGGCTAAACAACCTCAGCTCCCTGCTCTAGAGCCTTCCCCTGTTCTGTTGCCCTCATCTGGAGACACTCCAGCCACTAAATGTTTTTCTTGTAGCGAGGGGCCCAAAAGTGAACGCAAGATTTGAGATGTGGCCTCACGAGTGCCAAGTATGAGGGGATGACCAATGTTCTGGTCCTGCTGACAATATTTTTGTGGATAAAAAAAATGTTATATATATATATATATCTATCTATCTATTTATATCTATGTCTCTATCTATTTAGGCTTCCCACTTCTCTCAAGTTCCTGACCCTCTGGGTGGGAGTGGGACCACTTCATGGAACTGATTAGCCACAAGTCTACAGGACCTGATGACATGCATCCCAGGGTCCTGAGGGAATTGGCTGATGTGACTCTCCATCATGTTTTAAAATTCATGGCAGTCAGGTGAAGTCCCCAGTGACTGGAAGAAGTGAAAACATTGCTTGCATTTTTAAGAAGGGGAGAGAGGAAGATCTGGGAAATTGTAGACCACTGTGACTGGGAAGATCATGAAGAGCCTTCTAGAAGATATGCTAAGGCAGATAGAACACAATTAGGTGACCTGAGGCAGCCAGTGCAGCTTTACTAAGGGTAAATCATGCCTGACCAATCTGATGGCCTTCTATGATGGAATGACAGTGTCCTGGTTCCAGCAAAGGCCAGGGTTAGCTTTTGCAGTAGCCAGGCTAGGATCCAGAGGTTATTCTGTATGACATCCTTATCTCCAAATTGGAGAGATATGGATTTGATGGATGGACCATTCAGTGGATAAGGAATTGACAGAATGAGAGTTGTGGTTAATGGCTCTGTGTTGAGGTGGAGGACAGTGATGAGTGGTGTCTCTCAGGGCTCTGTCTTGGGACTGTTGCTTTTCAGTATCTTTATCAGTGAGAAAGGCAGTGGGATCAAGTGTACCCTCAGCAAATTTGAAGGTGACACAAAACTGAGCAGTGCAGTTGACACAACAGAAGGAAGTGATGCCATCCAGAAGGACCTGGACAAATTTGAGAAGTGGGCCCACAAGAACCTCAGAAGTTCAACAAGTCAAAGTGCAAGGTGACAGGTTAGGGTGATCACACTGGCTGATCTAATGGATGGCATCCCTGCCCCTGGCAGGGGATTGGAACTAGATGATCTTTAAGGTCCCTTCCAACCCGAACCATTCTATGATTCTATGATTCTTTCTATGATATTATATGTTTATTTATATATACAAAATATTTATAATACATATATGCTATTCTGTCCAGATCACCCACGCAGCTTTACATCATGAGAAGCAGCGTGATGTGGCCTTAAAGAGAGAACATCTCTTTGACCAGCATTTAGTCCTTTCACCATCACCACACTGCAGCGTAGTTGTCGCATAAATGGGAGCCAAACCCCAGAGGCAATTAATGAGCCCTGTGGTCCCAAAAAGCAGAACACTTGCATGGATCTCTGCTGGTAGACTTCCTTTATAATCTGAATTGATCTATTTATCCAATAACTACATATTGCTAGGAAAAATTCAGTAATATCTATGTTCATGTGCCATAAACTAGAAAGTTTACAGATTTCCACTTTCCCACTTGCCTTTGTCTCCCTCCCACCCCAAGCACAGCTTTCTCTTTCTTGACAAAGTATGAGCCTAGAGCATTTCTGGGTCAATCCTCTTATGGGTTTGCCTCATGTTCTTAGCACCAACTCATTGATTTTCATACATCTTTCCTCCCACAGCACCTCTTCACTGAAATGCTTTCAGCCGTGAACCAAAACGGCTTGACACAGCACAAAGCTTCTGGTAAGGATGAAAATACCAAACTAGAATTAAGACTCTCCTGCAGAAATGCCTCATTAGTCTCAATCACCCTCCCCTGATGAGGTCCTGCAAATGTCCTTGAAATTACCCCATTCCCTAGAAACCTTTCTCTAAGGATTAATTCAAATTTTTGGAGGGAAAAGCATGATTGCACGGAAATGCTACTCTTCATTTGACAAAAGAACAGGTGGATGTCTTATGATAATTAAATTACAAATCAGAGCCTGCTGCTGACAGGGTATTGTACGCTGCCAACTAGCATCAGATATTTAAAATCCTCTGTAATTACCTATAATGGGGGAGCGGAGTGTGCTACTGTGAATATTTAATATGAGCATGTCTTTTTATAAGAGATCATTCTCTCTACAGTGTGAGATTATTACAGCATCGCTGCTCTTCACATAGTACTCTCTAAAGGGGCACTTTTAAGGCTGTGATTGCCAAAGAGATGTCAGCTAGACAGGACTCAAGACATGAATCCAGCAGGACATAATGGTCAAAAGCCTTAAATTTCAGCAAAGGTAGTTCTCAAGTTACAATAGCCAGGCTACTGCACTGGCATGGAAATACAGATGTTCTTACAACACAGCTTTGACAGATTGACAGTGAATTAAGATACCTGGGAATTTGTCATTCAGTTTTGGGCTGAAGGGTGCTGGATTTTTTTACAAAAGCCCTCAGTTTTTTGTTTTTTTTGGGTTTTTTTTTTTCAGTTGCCATCTGTTTGCTTTGCAGAAAATGCAAATAGAACATTTCATTTTATATCAGTTCAAATTGACTTGTATCCTAAGATGCTGAATGTGGTCTGACTGGACTTGCCTTCTAGAAGCACAAGTCCCTGTTCTCTACATGACTTTTCAGCTGGATCACACTCATTACTACTGCTTGCAATAGAAGTGCTGCAAAAGGAGGGAGCAAAGGGTGTTTTAGGAGTCACAAGGCTCTACAACATCCTGTGAAACAAGGGTAACCAGTGAATCCTGGTCTTAAGAATCTTGACCTACTAGAAGAAAACCTGACATATGCAACAGACACAGAGGCAAAAAAGAGACAGTGCTTTTCACTCGGCAGAAATTTTATAGTAGATACAGCTGATAGATATTAATGGTGGAAAAAAAGGCACTGCAACACACTATGAGAGGATAACCCATTCATGAGTGGATTCTGCTCCCAATCTCTCTTCAAAGTCATTGTGATAAAAATACTCTGGCTACCACATTATGTTTTGTCTCAGGAAACAATAGCAATACCACTAGTTTTAACTTTTACAAATCAGCATTTCAAGTCTCAAATACTATTTCGCTTTTACAGTCCTCTTTGGGAGGGGCCAGACTTTCTGCACCTTAGAAGCTGTGAGACTTCATATAACCCATATAACTTTAAGACCAGAGGGAAGGGAATTCTGCAAAAAATTTCCCACATGAAACAATTACCTCTTATGGATCCAGTTGTCCCATTGCAATCTGGAAATAGACAGTGTATGCAACTGGGTCCCAACACTACTTTGTTATTTCTCATGCACTTACTTTTTATCTCGAACTGGGATTTGAGCTGTTTTGCAACTCCCATGTATGCTAGCTCCACTGCTAGTCATCTGCTGCAACCTTGTCATGGGAGCTACCTTTGAACAGGGCTCAAGCACCAACCAAATTCTGCATGATATAAGGTTCAGAATGCAATAAACTGGATTTGCCCAGAGAAGTTGTGGATGCCCACGTCCCTGGAGGTCTCCAAGATCAGGTTGGATGGGGCCTTGAGGAAAGTGTTCCTGCCCATAGCAGGGGGATTGGAATTAGATTATCTTTAAGGTCCCTTCCAACCCAAACCATTCTATGATTCTGTGATTTGTTCACAGTATCAGCAATCAACAAAAATTAAAATCATAAAGGAATTGGGCCATTTAGACAAATGTTTAATCTGCAAAATCCCACTAAAAATCTTAATGTCATCTTGTCTTATTTTGGTGGTCAGTATTTTCTTTGGTCTTCAATGTGTTGAATTCTACTGTCACTGCTCTTCAAAGGCAGCAAATTTCAATGTCATACCAATGAGCATCTTCAGAAAACAAACTTTACAATTTGCACACACAAGTCATTGGGCATTCATCCAGTCATGAGTAGAAATAATGTTACTCATTCAACTGATTGCAAATGAGCAACACAGCTTGAATTCTGAATATTTGCAATCAATCTATAGAGTACAAAGAAAAAAAATACTCTTCTCATTATATAAAATGGAAGAAATCACAATTTGCTTGCCAAGACTGTGGAAGTAGATTAGGAAGCTTAAATCATTGAATAATTATACTCATTGTGAATTACTTGCTCTTTTGCTTATCAAGTAGATTTCTAACAAGCTTGTCACTGTATCACAGCAATACCTTTCATCCAAGAAGCCCAAAGACAAGTGTTAGTTAAGTCTGACAACATCCTGTTGATGTGCATCATTTAAAGGTGGGTAAAATTAGGCACAGAAATACATCAACTTGCTCAAGGTCACAGAGAAAATCACTTAATTAAGCAGTAGTAGAATTTAGGAGATTTTCCTAGTCTACTCTTCTAAGTCGAGGATCTAGTGCTACCACACTGACTTTAGGAGTGATAATAATTATTACTATTTAAAAATAAGGTTGTATGTTTGCTGCTGACATTGTAATTTTCTTTTAATTTTCTCACAGTGCTTTGGGTAAGTTACAGTGTGTTATCTTGGAGAATCACAGTGAATTTTAGAAGACGAGGTTTCCTGTAAGAGCCAAATTGGTTCACAGAAAAACATTATCAGTGTTGAGAATTTGCATAGATTTTTCATTTAGTGCAATTAACAAGAAGCTTTTTTTTTTTTTTAGGAGAGAGAGAAAATGAGTATGATTTCTTATCTCAGTTTATTGAAAGCAGTAGGTTTTTGTCCACTGGAGGGAATACATGTTCATTTAAAAAAAGAAAAAAAAAAGTAAAAGGCAGTGGAACAAATATGTTTTACAGTATTATCCTCATTTGTTTTTGGAAATGCTAAATAATTTTATTTTTCATGACAAAATAAAAATGAGATGGACATTAGCCAAAGTACCTCTTCCTTGTATTAGCTGGAGGCATTTGCACGTTTTCCTCACAAGATGGCACAGTAACCATCAAGTTAAAGCATATTCTCACTTTGAACTACGAAGTGATAAAAGGAAAAAATAACTATCTATGCAGTGTCACAAAACTTCAAACGATTTTTATTTTGGACTAACCTGGCATAAAATCATTAAAAAAAAAAAAAACAAACAAACAATTTTTACAGTAAGTATACACATAGAGGTAATGATCATGCACAAAGCTGGCAGCTGGAGAAAAGTTTTAAGAGTTCATTTACGTCTCAAAAATTACAAGCAAGTAGGAACCTATCAGTTATTGTGAGCTTTAGCATGAACAAAACCACTATGTATTGACAAGATTGAGACTAGCCCAGAATGCTGCATTCCTCCAGGAATTCTAAATCCTAATTAAAACCGCCTGCATGCAAATCTGTACCATGAGGTATTCAGCTCCATATGCTGCATCACATTTTGGACCTGTTAACAGCATCAGTTTAGCCCTCTGGAGGCTGCTACTTGCTATCCAATAATTTAAAATAGATTTTTAACTTGAAGTGCCAATATTAAAAAAAAGACATTCTAAGAGGGCGGCTTTGCTCAGATTAAATGGTGAATGTGGCTGCACACTATAAAAATCAGTAACAGGAAAAAAAGAAAATCCAGCTAATACTGATTGTTTATCTAAGGGGAGCAAAGGAAAGACGTGGGTGAAACTGTACCAATTACCATCATCAGGCAGTAGCCACCTCTTTATCCCTTTGTCCTGTAATAACTTCACTTGCATACTCCTTTTTATAGTCTTCAACAATTCCACTCAAAATATTTTTTATATATGTCCTTGATCCCACAAGCTCTATAGAGGTCCTTACGCCTCTGTAGCTCCTCCTTTTTGCCCTGCAGCTCCCCATGCAGATCTAGATCCATGCGTGCCCACTGATGCCTTTAATCCTGCTGTCCCAGTTCCCCCACGTGGAGGCACTGAGCTTCACAAATTCTCCTTTTCCACCCCTTGCCTGCCCTGAAGAGCAGCTTCTGGCATGGGGTGGCTGTGCTGCGGTTACAACTGAGCATTTGGAGAGGCAAAGCTGGCAAATGCTGTCCGTTGCCGTGTCTCAGTTTCCCTGCCAATAAGCCTGCGGTGGGAATGCAGCATGGCAAAACAGACACCCTAAGCTTACATCAGAAGATTACGAAGAAATCACGTGATGTAACAAATAATATATAATTATTATGATTATTGCCTGAAACAAATGATAAAAGAGAAACAAACAGAAATCACAGAACAAATGGCTTGCCGCTCTTGTGTTTTCTGTACCAAAAAAATATATTTTAATTTAGTCCAGCAGCATGTGACACAAACAGCCATTTCTCTGTTGCAGCTGAAACCCTCTCCCCTGTCTTCACACAGGAATTGTGTGTCTGTGGGATTCCAATATAATTTTTACAGAAATTGGAGAATTCTGGCCAAAAACTCTATGAGGCAAAAGGATGTTTTCAGGCTAAGACAGGTGAATGCTATTGTAGATAACTATTTCTATTCTTGCTTTTGCCACAGAACTCTCATGCAATGTTAGGCTTTTCACAAAACCTAACTTTCCACAAGTGTAGAACTGTGATATTGCTTGTTTTGAAAGGGCTTGGTAGCCACAGATGGCCATTTTTTTGCAGAAGTGCTGAGCAACAGCGACTTAAGCTGAAATCAGGAGGAGCTGGGCTTTGTACAGAAGAAATCACAGAATCATAGAATTATAGAATATACTGAGTTGGAAGGGACCCACTAGGATAATCAAGTCCAACTCCTGGCCCTGTGCAGGACACCCCTAGAGTCACACTGTGTGGCTGAGAGCGTTGTTCAAATGCTCCTTGAGCTTGGAATCCTGTGCCCTTGGTTGCTCACACAGTAAAAACTTTTTTTCTTGTGTTCAGGTGGAATTTCCTGTGCATCAGTTTCTGCCTGTTGCCTCTTGTCCTATTGCTTGGGTCCCCTGAGAAGAGCCTGGATCCATCCTCTTGACACCCTCCCTTCAGATACGTTGATAAGGTCCTCTCAGTGTAACAGGAAAATCAATGAAAAAATTAATAATGGAGCACAGTTTGAACTGCTTGCATTAAATAATGCATGGAGATATATGCTGAATGTAAAATGCCATAAGAGGTACCACTCCATGTGAAAGAAGAACAAAGCCCATGAAAAAAACAGTAACTCAGTAATTAAAAATGTATTGGGGTTGATGTATATTATAATACAACATTGCAATATATAGCCACAGAAGGCCTGCAATAAAATTGCTCAGACCATCTTAATTCCTGCATTTCCTAAATATGAATGGTTAACTTTATCACCCTGCCACCCCTTAACTGTACTTTGAGCACAGTGTATACACACATAAAAAAACCTCATAACCTTTAATAGTATTCCTGCTTCTTCTGCCATCAAGAAGGTATTTTTCAGCGTTTGTGGAAAACTGGTTTTCTTAAATAAAAATACAAATTCTTTGTGTACATAAACTTGACGATCTCACTGTTGTCACCCTGATGAACCCAGACCATTAGCTCTGAAGATAATGTTCTTTGTGTACCAAACCAATTTATGCTGCTGCTAGAAAAGTTATTACAAATCTCAAATATCTAGTCTTCTTATCAGCATCCTCTTTGAAAATCCATGAATTTTTACTAACAGAAAGATGGATTTAATCCATTTTAACTAGGTGTTCAATAGGCCAGCAAAACACATTTATGTCAGGTTAATTTGCATGTGCTTGACACTCATAAGAGTTGAGATAAACATTTCAGCAGCAGGGTGCTTACTGAAAAACAGCTTTGGACCTTTGGGTCTTAATCCTTCCACAGCCTTTCAGTACAGCGTGATTGTGGTAAAATAATCTCCACTTTCAGATACTTTAATAAGCCCTGGTTAGTGCACAAACAGGCAAAGTAGCTGTCATTGTAAACACAGCACAGAGAAACATGAAGCTATTGCATGAACAAGGCAATATTTGCTTTACTGAGGCTATTTTAAAATCCAGTATTTTCACATTTCACCTCTCCACAGCAACCCGATTCCTGATCTAAGGAGTCTATGGTTCCAGGGGAACCTCGTTCTGCTCAGTGATCAGATGGCAACACATCAGGGTAAAAGTAGTCCCTGGTCATGGGCTGGGCAGTAAAAGAGTATCCCATTTAACTGTACTAACTGCAGGTACACTTAGTTTAACGTAACTGGAAAATTGCTTGAGTTTACATTCTTTGAGCCCACAGAGGGAATGAATTTATCACTTCTTGGTGATATTACTCCTTCCCTTTACCTGAAGTGAAGACAGAACATCTTATCACCATATTTCTTTATTCTATTTAAAAATAAGCTAACAATATATTACATCTGCATTTTCTGAAGGGCAAAGCAAGCCTGCCAGCACAGTCTTCTTTAGTTTTTTGAGATCGATAGGGCCTGAACCAAGGCAGTGAGTGGGTCATGGTGAATACAACTGCAGGAAGCTAGCAAAATTTCAGAAAACCACAGGATATATGCACAGATGTCTACTATCTATGGAACTTGTAGATCTAGACACCTGCAATTTGCCTTTGTCTTATTTTGATAGGGAGGCATTTTTCACATTTTCATATTAAGCATTTGAGCTTAAATGTGGGAATCAAACAGCATTTTGTCTGCTGGATGAAGACAGTGATTCTTGTTGGGGCTATTGTTATCTGGGATTCTCCTTGCATAGTCAAGTTGGAAGAATAGCACTTATTTTTTTTTTTATGAGTGATTTGAGCACTTATATTTTAAATAAACAAACTGGACTCTTGGTCCCCCAAAATATAAACTAGAGTCCATGCCTAAAGTTTGGAAAAAACCTTTGTGTTCCTTGAGTCCAACCATTAACCCAGCACTGCCGTGTCTACCACTAAACCATATCCCCACGTGTCACTTTCGTACGCCTTTTGAAAACCTCCAGGGATAGTGATTCCACCACTTGGCATCCTATTCCAGTGCCAGACCACCCCTTTCAGTGAAGAAATTCTTTCCTAATATCTAATATAAACCTCCCCTGGAGCAACCTCAAGCAATTTCCTTTTGTCCTCTCACTTGTTACATGGGTAGAAGAGACTGACCCCCACTAGCTACAACCTTCTTTATGGTAGTTGCAGAGAGTGATCAGACACTTGATTTGTACCATGTTATAGTGTATATTCGGCAGAGTTAGTAATGTCTGAAAAGTTATTTAGAGCTGAAAAATGCTATAAAAATACAAATTTATAATACATGGCATAGAAGAGTCTGTGGGCACCAGACAATGATTTAGATGGAAATTTACTACCATTTCATTGAAAATCAAAATTCCGCATGTCTTAACCTGGAAAACCTCAAGCTTTATTGCTTTGGAAAGTTTTACCTGACTCTTTCGTTGGATACAACTGCTGTGTCTCACCATTGTGCCTGCCTATCTTTGTGCTGAATTCTACAGAATTTTGTGCCTTTCTTGATTTTTTTTTTTTTTTTTTGGTAGTTATTACAATTGCAAAGAGCAGGGGAAGACAAAGGGGAAGATCTAATACCTTAGAAGTTAGTAATGTTATCTCTGAGGCAATAGAAATTTCTTTCTGGCAAACAGAACTTATCAATGCTCAAAGCCAGCCTTCTTTGTGATAACGCTAGCTTAATTAAAAGGTTAAAACACTATTGTGTTGAACAAGAATTCTTATTTGAAAAAGCCTAGATACTTTTCAATTTCTTCATGTTTTCAGCTGAAGAAAGTAAATTTCTTTTATAAAATATCATGAAGAAAACAAAATCTAAATTCCTTCGGTCCAACGACTAGCTGTCAGGAAGGCTGAGTAAATGTCAGCTGCATAACAATGTCGTGGTACATTTTCTGTGTTCTTAATTATTAGAAAATTAGGACAAAGCAAAACTCATCCTGGTTAAAATTAGATTCAGCCCAGATCATAAGGCAATCATGAGGCACTCTTAACTTTGAAATGAAAGACATTATGTTAAAATTATACCCAAAACAAAACTCAGACAATCCCAAGCAAATAGCTTGGTCTAGACACAGCAGTTTTATTATTAGGCAGTGAGGGTTTTTTAAGTTTGACCCAACAAATGGATTGATTGATTATATAAACAAATACTTTCCAGAACTTTATATATGCAGTAGGCCAAATCTGCAACATCCATCTGGAAATATAGCCTATTTAAAGATATTTGATTATTCATTTTCCATCTTTTTTAGTGCTTGACTAAGTACTAGATGGATAGCCGAAGACCTACATTGCTGCCTGTTTTCTGATGAAGTAGCAATCTAAACTCCCCAAAACAAAAGTTTTCCTGTAAAAATCAAATAATTTTCTCTGCATAAACCACCTTTACAAGACCAGAAAAGTCGCTCTGCATTTTCTGTCAGTCCTCTACTACTCAGCTGATAATATCAAGAAGGAATACAATTTGTTGAGTCTGGAGCTGTAATTTTCTGCTGAGGAAGAGAAATGCTTCCTGGGAACCAAACCGAGAGCTACAGCTCATTTTTATCTTGACAATGAGAAAGCAAGCATAACTTTCTCTGGTTGTTGACCTTTCTTGCAGTTGGATCACAGATCTAAAAGTCAGTGGCTATATATATAACATTATTCACATCGAACTATCATGTCTAGAGTGGGAAAAACACATTGTACTATTTATAAAACATGTCTGCATGAGCACAGTTCTGGCAACATTAATCACAATTGTGTGAATGATTATCCACACTAAGGAAAATGTATCTTTTTGAGTGATTCATCTCGTCTCTGATGCTGAAGAAGGGCTGCCCTTTAATGGTGCTTGACACTAGCTGCACAAAAGCTGAGATATTGGCACTGGTGAGCCTCATCCAGAAGTTCCTCTGGTTCTCAGACTTTGAGATAAACGGTGGATGTGTGCTTTCCTTTGGGAGGTGTGTTAATTTTTCGGTGTGCTAACTTTGTCCTAAATGTTAGGTGACTAAACCAAAGTGAAATGTGGGAATTGCCAGAACTTGTGAACATACAACTAGATTAGAGGTTTAGATTAGATATTGGGAAGAAATTATTTGCTGTAAGGGTGGTGAGACACTAACACGGATAGCCCAGAGCAGTTGTGGATGTTTCGCCCCTGAAGGTGTTCAAAGCATTCAGGATGAGGCTCTGAACAACTTGGCCTTGTGGAAGATGTCCCTGCCCATGGCAGGGGAGTTAGAACAAGATGACCTTTAAGGTCTCTTCCAACCCAACCATTCTATGGTTCTATGATTCCATCATTTTAAGATTATTGATTACTTTGGAAGTGTTTGTGGAAACCAAAATTTAACAATAATTTTCTGTAACAACCTTGTACTATCTTTATGTGCCGAATAATCACGATGATCCCTTCCAATCCAAACCATTCTATGATTCTATCTGTATTTTTGAAAGCTGATAATCTCCAGGTTGTGGTAAATTAAGTTGATTCTTCTGCATCTCACTTGGGAAGGACTGTATCATCTCATTTCCCTTGCTACCATGCAAACCATTAGACTCAACATTGAACATAGCATTAGCCAAATCGCAGCTGCTAGTAATATTTGGCCCTATCCATCCATGTTTTCAGAGATACTTTTCAGCTTTATGAGCTTATTAAAATTGCATCCTTAATAGTTTTTTTTAACTACAAAAGTAATGTTTAAATGTTGCAGCAGGAAATGTCTAGAAGAGTT
Organism: Myiotriccus ornatus; assembly: GCA_036023395.1. NCBI lineage: Eukaryota > Metazoa > Chordata > Aves > Passeriformes > Tyrannidae > Myiotriccus > Myiotriccus ornatus. The sequence goes on along the minus strand of JAYRBT010000001.1, from coordinate 33,297,758 downwards.
TCTTCTACAAATGATTAACTAGTGTTATAAGATATATGCTTGTTGTCTGAACTAATGTAGGATGATAATCTCACTTATGTACTGACTATCCTAATTTTTTTAAATATTATTACAATAATAAAGTAGCTAGAAGTATGGAGCTTACAACTTTTTCTTCTTGAACTTTCCAACAAATAAGTGTTATGGAACCACTGTAAAAATATTTCCTTCATTCTTTATCACACTGCATTTTCAAATAAAATCAGTACAAATTTATGTCTTAAAAAGCTTGATGAATAAGACCCCTGGAGTATATTACATTACCAGGACAAAGTCTATTCTCAAAGCTTCTGAAGAACTTTGTTGGAGCCAATGTTTTCCAAGTGAAGGTTATTCTACTGTTGCACCAAAATTTCTGAAGTGTTTCAGTTATTATGCCAATTGCATGAAAATTAGCAGTTCTTGAGTCCCTCCCACCTCACTAGCTTTCTCACATCAGTGTGGCTCATTTGCAAGTGCTCAGCTCTCACCTGGAAATAGGTCAGATGTCTGAATTTTCCAACCCCCCTGCATTCCTTCTGACAACTCCCTGCATGCTCTCAGAGTTGACCTGCCTGTAAAATAATTTGAACACCTGCACTTTTGCTACACGTTGCCAAGCTGTACAAGCCAGCCTCATATGCATAAGTGGCTAATCAGGTATTCTGGACCCATTCTGTTCCTTTTTCCGGCTTCAGAGTGCTTCAGATTTCTAGTAGTACTTTTATATAAAACACACTGACTTGGAACAGACTATAAATGGCACATATTTGCAGTTCTACAAAAAAAAAAAACCTGCAGCGTCTTTTTTTGTACCCTATAAATGTGAAATTGCAAAAGGTGCCATTGCCAGCTTTCTTCCTCGAATTTATTTTAAAATATACCAAAGAAAAAAGGGTAGCTGTTTCGTTCAAAACATGAATTCTTGAAGTCTATATCTGAAATTTCCATCCTGTCATGTACTTGTTTATTTTTATATTTTTGTTGGGTTTTTTTTTAGGATATATCAGAAATCAGTATTTGGTCCTCATTAGTAGGATCATATATATGTCAAATATATATCACTTGTTATCAGTAAGAAAATGTATGCAGAAAAGTCCCAAAAGACAATGAAAAGGTTAAAAACCAAAAGATATCCCAAGTGAAATTAATGTTAGTATCTGTATTTATTTATACCACAACCCACAGGGCCTCACATTAAATACTACTATTTCAAAATCTGTTTAATCTGATTTCAGAGGGAATTAAATAAAGAATTGCCTTGAAAAAACAAATGAAGGAAAATCAGCATCTCAGTTGCTTTACTTTAACTCGAGTGTCAGTTTTTAAAATAATATTAACACACAATTCAAAACAAAATTAAAAAGAAGACTTGAAATATATTAACTTTTTTGCTCATCTGATTTTAATTATTTTTAAGACCATTAATGAGGATGGATACACTCCTATGAGGCATTCCCAAAAGGAAAAAAGCTTTATCACAAACTAAGGTAGTTTCGACTACCTTAGCATTACATCAAACCACATAAGCAGCCTACATATATAAATTTGCACAAAATTAATTTTCTGTTTATTTCCTGTCCTCAAAAAAGAGCTCATTCTACACATATTTTCACCTAAAATCTCTTTAAAGTACTTATCTTAGATTTCTGTATATTAAAATGATAGAAAAGAAGGCTTAGAAAAGAGATCAATGCTATTCATTAGACCTAAAGTTCAAGAAGGGATAACAATGTAATTTATTAGAGCTTTAGTATAGCTGAAGAATCGTGGGCAAATATTTGAGCACACATCCTGCGAAATTAAATTTGTTTTTATCTTTAGACATTCATAATCTGTTTGCCATTTAAGTCTCAAAGAGAGAATTATAAATAAAGCAAAACCAAAAAAAAAAATAGGGAGTTCAGAGATGATGTTAAAACTCACATTCCCTCCAGGGATGAAGGAATTCATAGTTATCCTAAAAGTGCAATTGTGTACTGCAGAGTTTCTTGAACCTCTCTCTGATATCTTATGCAGTCCCTTATATTTTCAAGTTTCAAAAGAATTTTTAAGAGGGGCTAAATTATTTTTGAGTTAGTTAAGTTACCTACAATTCATTAAGTGGAGAAATTCAGTACACACATCGTATTAAGAATGACTGTCTCTCTTTTGCCTTGACACTTCCAGCGAAATGTGCTTCACAAAATTTGACAACTCTAAGGTGAGATGTACAGGCTTAATAGTCAATGGTTTACATTCATCTTTTCGTGCAAGGTGCTTTGCAAAAGCCACCATAGTGACAATTAATTTCAGCAATGTGAAATATTCAGTGAACCCAATTCCCTCTCCCTTATAAATGGCCATTTTAGCTGAGGACTAATAACACAAGTGGCAAACTGAATATTGAGAGCACATCTTTTCCTCTGGATATGCAGAAACCACTGAATGCTGAACTTTCTTCTCCTGCAGAAATTATGTTCTTAATTTCCCAAGGTTCATTAGTAAGTCCCCAGACAGTGCTGTGCCCAGCAAATATACTCATTTGTGATCAACATCATTTGAATGAACGATCACTGCTAATGGAGAGAGGTTTCCTGTGCTCCCAACCCTCTTAACGACCCTCACAGATGAGTTATGCTGCTTTCTGCCCTGCTCCAGCGCTGCAGCAGTGCCCGAGATGCCTACAAGGGGTGTAAATATCAATAGAGAGAAGCAAACCTAGACAGGGAGGGGAGATGAGAGACTCCCCTCCCACACCCCAAATAAAGGAGGCAGTGGGATTTGAACATTTTAAGCTCTGCATCAGCAGTACAGCCTACCTGAAGAGTTAGGACGGAAGATCATCAGACAGATAGCAATATAACCCAGAAATTTCACGAACACATGAATGGTCAAATAGAGTTCAGAAATGGAAAAAAAAAAAAAAAAAGAAAAAAATCACACTCGAGTACTTTTTATTCAATACAATCTTTCATAAACAACTCATGATTTGGTGGATCATGATGGAGGGATTTGCAACTCTTGGGAATACTAACATCTATAAACAGCAGTAACAAACTCAGAGGAAGCTGGAGAGCTGCAAGAGGAAAACCAGGGCTTGAAGAATTGAAATACGTCATTGCTGTATGTCGACATAGGAACAAAAGAAAATGAAAGTAGCAATACTGAAAATGCCTTTGTCAATGGTAAGAAATAGGGAGATAATGTAAAAAATTACCACTGATGGCCAGGGAGGTCCATGACCAGCGTACATAATACTGCCAAAACCAAAAGAGTGGGAATCTCTTTCTTTAAGGAAATGCTATGGCTTTGACATACAGAAAAGGTCTACAACAAAGCAGCTGTTAGTGTGTATATGGGGACAAATACATATTAACAGTATTTTAGAATTTAAATAAAATTGTCAGGCTCAGCTTGCACTGGAACACCTGAATGGACATCAGTATTACATAGCATAAAAAAGGCTTTAAAGGGATATTCGTAAATTTATCTTACTGAATTTGAAATGAAAAGTCATTGGGAATGTCAACTCTAATTTTTCTGACACTCCTGATACTTTATAATTTCTTAGGCAGAAGGAAGACTACACTGCCAGAGCAAAAACAGTTTCACTAAGACATTTAAAGTATTCTCTAAAGAATGAAGAAAAATGCTGTTATTGCAAAACCTAAAGCTTGGAATAGCTGGTTTATTCAAAAGATTCCTACTAGGTGAGTGGGATCAAAATGACCAAATTCACTAACATTATTCATATAGAAAAATATTTCACTTCAAAATGACAAGTTCTTATATCAGTTTCATGGTGATGTTGAGAATTAACAACAGCATCAAATGACGATTTTGTAACCAAATTTCTCTAAATTAAATAAGATACTGTAAATAGGATTTACTTCCATTTTACTTTATATCTGTGACAGGCCTAAATCCACACTTGCATCTCCCTATGCCTATTTCTATTGCCAGGGATATTTATTCAATACACCCAATATATGAAAGGCTTGATAGGTTTGCAGGTATCAACAACAACAATAGGATAAGCATCCTTCTTCTGGCAAGTGAACTGAAACCAGCCTCACCAAATTAAATGCTTCTTTTAACAGAAATTATTTTATAAACAGGCATCTTTCTTCTGTCCATAATCACGGCTCATCTGTTTATGTTTTCCATTATGGGAAGAACAGGTAGTATTTAGGGGTCAAACTCAGTGATGTTCGCAAACCTAGGAACAAGCATGGAGCATTTGTTTTGCATAGCTGTCTCTTAACATTTTGTTTTCTATATTTTAATTTTATTTATCTCTTAAGCTAAACAAATTCCAAAAGATGAAAGACAAACCAAATCCTTCAATACAGAAATAAAGCTTTTAGGAAGAAACAAACTAAGAGACTCCACTGTTCTCCAGTATTCTTCAGTTCTCCTCATTATTTCTGCATAAAAAGCTATTTTTCAGTATCTTCTGTAGGCTGAAAAGTCTTGCTAATGCTCAGCAACTTAAAAGGTTCAAAGCTGCAGCCCCTAGAAAGTGCCATTAAGTGCCTACAGCCATATCCCAGGCATTACTAGGTTAGGTTTACACCTCAAGTTGCTGCAATTGTTATCATCAAAAAAGTCTATGAAAATGCAAGGATTTGAAACCTAGTCTTCAACTCATACACTAATTCTTATTCACAGAAAATTCTTCACTCAAGCTCATGGGAGGAGAGAAATAAGGTCTCTAGTAGCCAAATTCCTAATGCCGTGCACATGATCCAGACCCTGGATCTGTTGAAAATATAAATATAGACACCTCCTTTTTAGGAGGTAAAAGAGAGCAAAAAAACGTAAAAAGAAGATACTGCATTGAAAAGTCCTTGAATTTTAGGTTTTTTAACGGCAGGTCTGTCTACACCAGTAAATACAACAGAACAGTATCTTTGCCTGCAAACCCAAGTCCATCCACTACACAACTCTGAAGTTTATCCAGCAGGGAACTGGCAAGGTGATATTAAAAAGAAAAATCCATGAGCATCTGCACAAAAAGTGGTGACATTTTAAGTTCCGATCAATGCATTTCCTTTTCTTCAAGTTCTATTTACACTTACATTTCACTGGAGTCTTACTAGGGAAGTAATCACAGGCACTACATTGTAATTTGGAATGAGATTAAGGACATTATTAGTAAAGGGAACATGGGTGGGTTGCAGTTTACTTAAAATGAAATAGTAGAAAAGAACTCTAAGAAACTGTATTTAAAGCCTAAAGAAATAATTCAAGTCCACAATGAAATATTTTTCATAGTAATACCTAATATTCTCTATGGGCAACAGAAAATATAGCTTCATTAATAAAAATAATGAAAGGCAAAAGAAGACTTAGAGAAATAAGCAGCACAACGTTTTGCACATCATTTTCCTTATTTCAAAGGAAATCTGTGTGCAGAAAGAGACCACAAAAATTCACTTGTAGGCATGAGCTGTAACATTTTAAAACCACAAGGACCTGTGCCACTGGAAAAAAAACCCAGAAAAACAGGGAGGGAAAAGGAGCATTTTGCACATTCAGATGGGATTGTTAAAAAATGCTGAGTATGGGGAGGAGGAAGTCTTCCTTGGAAGTGGCACATGCAGGGAGGCATCTCACATTTCAAGAAGCTACTGTTGTCCTTGGTGTGATATTCTTGCTCCTACAGGCCACAAGCTTTGCCATCATGCTGCACTGCTCTGTAAGTGACTAGAAAACATACCAGATGTTTCAAGATCTGGAAACTTAACAGTATGAATCTGGCACTCGAGCATACCACTGGGATAATAGCAGAACTCTTAGATGTGTGTAGGTGGAAAGCAGAGGTTTTCCACAAGGCAGCCACAGGGCTAATGATGGAAAATTGTGTTGCTGGACATTCCCAAGATTGCTCTTTAAAAACAATATACAATTAACCAACTATTTTCTGCCTCCTGTAGGATTGCAATCAGTTTCTGACTTCAAAAGTTATTATCAACGCTGTGAAAAAAAATGTATTTTGACTGTATAAAAATATGTAAAGGAAGGATTGTTTGAACTAGGTTTTAGTCATGCATTTTCAAAAAGCTAATTTATTTTCTGAGTGTTATTGGTTTGAAATAAATTCTCAGCAGGTGAAACCTAATGGTCCTAACATATTAAATGCACGTTAAAAGAAAGGAGAAAAAAAGAAAGACAGTGTAAACACAACTTTCATTAACTTGAACCTGATTTTCTTATACACACATGCTGGTATGTACCATGCTAGCTGCAAAAAGAGATTTTTAACTAGGGCCAAATGCATAGTTTTTACCCAACTTAGCAACCCTTTATGGTGACAAAGGTGAATCAAAGAGTCTTAATGCAAATAACTATGAGGTGATACAAGTAATAAATAAGGAAGGAAGCTTTTTTGTCTGTGAAAGACTCCTAACACATTTCCTACAAAGTAAAGAGCATGCTCCAATTTTTTTTATTGTTTGTTTCTCACAGACAATTCTCCAGGGTACAAGAAGCATTACATTCCTAATGAGCTTTTTTCTATTTTACTGGATATAAAAATCATTCCAGAAACCATCTGCAAATAACCTAATTTTATAATCTGTACAGTAGCAGCTTCTTCTCAATATTACTTGAAGAACCTCAACAAGACCTGGTATTTTCTTTCCCAAATTGTCAGTAATAATAAGGGGTTTGAATCACTGGAGCACCAGTAATGTTTAGAAATGGAATGCTACGACAACAGAGGATGACAACCTTTGTTTGTGATTTTGATGAAATTCCTATGAGCTATTGTAGCTCCAATGATTCAACATCAGACTAGCACACTCTGCAGAGTGAGCTCAGTTTTGTCAGCTCCTATGAAATTTGCAGTTACTGAAAGTATGGCTAAGGGATTAAGGTTATTATTATTAAATTCAAAATTTAATAAAATAATAAAACATAGATTCAAATATTTTTAAAAGTTTTCCGTAGTCTTTTCACTAAACAAACTAAAAGGACTTCTTTTTAGATGTCAGTTGTATAAGCTTCCTTCATGAGGAAAAACAAAAACATGTCAAACTATGTGGCCCATTTCCACCTGCAAGGCAAAAGCAAGTAAAAGAAAGAATTGTTTTCTGAAAGTGGCAACAAAGGCTTTACTCACGCTTCTATTGTGCCACTTCATAAGTTTAAGTCTTTTCCAATTAAAAAAAAAAATTCCATTTATTATTGTGAGGGCATCTTCAAAATGTGAATTCAAAATTCTCAGAGGATGAAGCTACTTTTTCCCTTGAATCTAATTTATTATTTTAATTTTAAAACTTTTTCTTTGGATTTAAGGAACAATTCTCACTTCTTAGAGTTAGAAAATCTCTAGGCATCACTCTGCATTTCAGAATGATGAAAGAAGGAAATTAAAAATTTTTCACTAAATAAAGTTTGAAAAAAAATATCCAGAAGCATGTTTTACAATCTTGAAATATTAGAATACTAACTGCTAAATAGAAAATATAACACATTAAAAATGTTAGAAGAACTAAGTAAATATAATAAGAAACTACACTAAAAAAATTAATGTAATCATGTCCCAAGGGAAAAGGTAATTAAAATGGGTATATTCTTATGAAATGCTCTAGTCTCAAAGAAATTGTATTTATAAAAAAAAGGGAATAGTCAGTCAGATCTAAGAGAGACTGTATTTGAATAACAAAGCTTTTACTGCTCAGCATTGATACAATATCTAGAAACACATACCTATATTTGCATTGTCAGTTGCAAGAAAAAGCTATCTGCTTCTAAGCTGCTTTCTACCTCTGGCAAATCTGATCATTTTAACTCAGCCTGTGATCATTAGTAAACCTGGAACCTTATTTTTTAATGATGTACTGATGGATGAACTGATCCTCTTTCAAATAAAAAAAAAAGCAAGCACTTCTGAAGTGACCTAAAATCTATTCAAGTCGGTGGAAGGACTTTCATTTCTTTGGACTTTCACTCAGACTTCATGTCTAATTTGAAAGAATTGTAAGCAAAGAACAAACAGAGGTATTGAACTGGCTGTACTGAAGTGCAAAAATGTGCTAAAATGTGGGGGCAGAGGTACTTTTAGTACCTGCTTTTGCCTTTTCAGTAATGATAGTTGAGAAAGGCAGCTGACAGAGGCTTAAAAACACCAGTCTTCGTAAATGTCTTGTAAAATCTCTACCTGGATACACCTGGATTCAGATAATGAAAGCTTTGGGCACATGTCCCAGTTATCCAACACTGCTCCCTACAGACAAGTGCCTCAACTACTCAGTCCTTATCTCCAAAGCTTTCACTGATCTGGACCCAGTACAAGGAGAACCAACGCACTTTTAGCACAATAGATTTGTCCCTCACAAGAGGAAAATTGATTTGTCTAATCATAAAACCACAGAATCATAAAATGGTTTAGGTTGGGAGGGACCTCAAAGATCATCCAGCTCCAATCCCCCTGCCATGGGCAGGGACACCTCTCACCAGACCAGGTTGCTCAGAGCCCCATCCAGCCTGGCCTTGAACATTTTTGGGTAGGGGCATCCACAACTTCTCTGGGCCATGTGTTTCAGTGACTCACCACCCTCACAGCAAAGAACGTCCTACTAATATCTAATCTAAACTTACATACTTTTAACTTTAATCCATTCCTCCTTGTCCTATTGCTACATGCTCTTATAAAAAATCCCTCTCCGTCTTTCTTGTAGACTCCCTTCAGGTACTGGAAGGTTTCAATTAGGTCACCCTGAAACCTTCTCTTTTCCAGGCCAAACAAACTCAATTCTCTCAGTGTTTCCTCATACAAGAGGTGTTCCATCCTTCTAATCATCTTGGTGGCCCTTCTCTGGACTCACTTCAAAAGGTCCATGTCTTTTTTGTGCTGAGGGCCCCAGAGCTGGATGCAGTACTCCACGTGGGGTCTCACCACAGCGGAGTAGAGGGGCAGAATCATCTGCTGGCCACACTGCTTTTGATGTAGCCCCCAACACGGTTGACTTTCTGGGTGGCAAGTGCACATTGACAGCTCATGTCCAGCCTCTAGACCACCAGCATCCTGGAGTCCTTTTCGTCAGGCCTGCTCTCAATCAGTTCATCACCCACCTTGTATTGATACAGTTGGGCAGTTTCCCCGACCCAGGTGCTGCATCTTGCACTTGGTCTTGTTAAAACCCATGAGATTCCCATGGACCCACTTCTCAAGCCTACCCAGCTCTCTCTTGATGGCAACCCATCCTTCAGGTATGTCAACTGCACCCTCGGGTTGGCGTCATCAGCAAATTTGCTGGAGGTGCACTCAAACCCTATGGCTTTCTTGAACAAAGGAGGGTGATAAGACGTTAAACTAATTCCTGTAAAATGTAGGATATATTTCAAACAAGCCTACATGTAGTACTTTCCTAGTAAATACATATAATGCAGAAAACAAAACCAAACACTTTTATGTTGTATAAAAAGCCACACACGTTATTTTCTTTAAAGAAAGAAAGGCAAGAACTAAATGTTCAGTAGCCCCTAAGAGAAAGGGAAAAGACATTCCCAAGTTAGGTAAAAGAAGCAATCAAATGCTGGAACAGTTTGCTCAGAGAAGTGGTGGGTGCCTCAACACAGGAAACATTCAAGGTCAGGTTGAATGGGACTCCGAGTAATCAGATGTAATTGAAAACGTCCCTGCTCATTGCAGGGAGCAGGACCACATGACCTTTAAAGGTCCCTTTCAACCCAAAGTATTCTATGATTCTACTCTATGATGCAATCCTTAATCTTTCGAGTTACTCTCTGAGAATGTTCTAGAGTTTATCCTTAATTAAAAGAGGGCACTTTTCTACTTCATTGTGCATAAATTATTCACATGAGTTCTGTGATTCAGTGATAGCACATTAACAGCTCTGTTATTTTATATAATTGCTGTACATAGGTAATCAGAATGCATTATGTTGCAGAGATAATTATGGCAGTGTTTTCTGTTGTCATGTGATGCTGGCAGCTTCAGCAGTGTGTTTGTGTAACGTGCTGCATTTCATTTGGATGGGGAGGAAATTGTCAAGAATTTCCTGAGGCTCTGTAGTTTTTGGCAAATATATTACTCCAGCAAAGAGATTAGTGCCAGATCTTTCTTTTCTAGTAGCCAAGTCACGTTACCGAAATTTACTGCATTTAGGAAAATGTTTCCTTATTTTGTGGGTTTAAGAGACACTGCAAACATACTTTTCAGCCCCTGTGTTATTACTTTAATGAGTAATTCACACAGAAGACCCTTTATCAGTGTATACACACATGTACTGGTGCCATAAGTCAGTTCGAGTACATGACAAATTTTAATTCATGGATTTTATCCTCAGTAACAGATTTTCATGTTTACATACTTGTATGTAAGTAGATGATGTGGGGTTTTTTCCCCTTTCTAGAGACAAAATTTTATAACAAATGCTTATCTGCTCAAGAATGGAAAGAGTTCTCCTAGCTCCAATTTTCTTTTAATTTGAAAAGTTCAGATGGCAAAAATATATCAGAAATGTTGCGTTACATACCAACATCACACTAACAGGTACCACATTACCCTAATTTATACAGTGTTTCTTCACTCATTTTTTCTTCAGTGAAACTTGATTCTGTAAGGCAGTGACTGTTATCATCAATAAGCAATTATCAGGGAATTAAACATGGTATGTGAATTTGACACCACGTAACAACAGCCAGCAAGTACAGGACGAATTTCACCCCTAGTCTATTTTGATATATTCCATTGTTTTAAAGTTATGTTAAATAATTGCTGGAAAATGTCAACAAAGAAGATCTCACAAGTCTTATATTCTATCTTCTTACCAGTGAAAGTTGTTTTTAATGCATCCAGTACTTAAATGTATCCAAGTTCATTATTTTTCTTACATCCATGTATTAATATGCATACCATAAATACTTTAGGTTTAGCAGGCAATGGCTTAGAATCTATTAAATGGGTAAATAATACAGTGTAAAGTGCTTAAAACACATAATTATATTTAATGCATTTTTTCTACCACTTTTCTAATTATCTGTTTCCATTTATGGTGAGCAGGATCTCTTTAGAATTACAGTATCTTTGGGGATTGGTCAAGTTTGCCTTGGAAGTCTATTGGAAGGTTTCTAGAGCTGAAAAATCAAAATCCTCAGGCAGCAGTTTACAAAGTATGTAGGGATCTCATATCTGCCTGAGTTTTAGGCACTTCCATTGCAAAACACGACTGCACTCATTTTAAGATGAAAAATGACATGATGCAAAATGAAAATATCCAGTAGATTGCAGTTGAGTCAGGCTAGTACAGGAGGTGACAGCTGCAGTGGGAACTCCTCATATTTTAGATACAATGTTTTGACCTTCTGTACAGCTATGAGCTTCATACCCTGTGACTGTAGCTTTGAGAATTTGGTCACTTTTCACTGTAGATGTAGCACAGTGGAGTCCCCAGAACAAGCAGTTACCTCAAAACTGATCATAACCTATTTTAATAACTCCAGTGGATATCCTAACCTCCTAAAGCTGCTGTCACATACTGATTAGTCTTTGGTTTTCCCGTACGTGGCAGACAGTACTAGCAGTATGATGGACAATTGTTTACACTGTCCTTCCCAAGGTTTTCATTTATTGCTTGATGCTGAAATTGGGTTCTCTGTGGTTTACCACCCTTATATTCATCTGTTGTCACAGATTAACAAATATCTGATCAGCTCTAGTAAGCTTGGAAGCACTGAGGAAGGCAGTGTTGGCCTTACTGTATGCAGGAACAGGATAATACTTTTGTTTTAGTCACATTCTTTATCATCTGTGTTGATTTTTTCCTCTTTTTTCCCCTTTTATAATCTGTGTGACACACTAACTGTATGTATTCAGGGTTTTGAATGCAATATCATATTAAGACAATTTAACACACTATAAACAATAATAATTTTTGGTTTTCCTTCTAAAATTAACTCTAAAAGTATTGCTCATGACATAAAAATTTTTAACAGTGACAGGTAACATTTTTTCTTTTGTCATGTATTGAGTGCAACAGTTTTATCTGTCATGTAGATTGTAACAGTGGAAAACTGTACATGGATGTGAATCTCCTGAAAAATGAGTTATTGTTCTTGTTCAAGGCTAAAGCTAGCCATGAGTATTTATAAATTATAGAGATTATAAAAGATCTGTTAAATTTGTCGTGCAATTGAAATGAAGAATCTTACCTAAATCTTTCAAATACTTCTTGTTTAGTAAAACCCCACTTTCATATTATTATCACAGAGTAATACTTTTTGTAAAACATAGTATGTATAAAATTTTTACACATTTTTTTAAGTTAAAATATTTTTAATTATTATTGGCCTACTTTGTGACCAAGATCATAAGCATTTTCAAATAATGGAAGGCTTTCAGCATCAGCTTTTTAGCCTTCATTGTGCTACAATTTTCTATGTAGCAAAAGTAAACTGCTATTTGTAGACATTTATTCATCATCTCTAAAACAGGTATACTTTAATGCATAAAGACTTTAACAAAATTGGGTCACAGTTCAATTCACATGATATGATCACAAAGATGCATCCACAAAAATAGAAGAAGAATCCTCATATTTTATGTATTAAATACTTTCAAGGTAAATTGCTTTTGTTTGTTTGTTTGTTCACAATTCAACACTATATAAACATTTTCTGCTTGGAAACTGACCTTATTCTAAGAGTGTCTAGGTTTTATTTAATTTATTTTCATAGGTTTGGGAATCAAAAATTAACATTTACGACTTCAGAAGGAAGTAGAAGGCTAATAGCAATGATAAGGATAGATTTCTTTCTGATTCAGTGTCTGAAAATTCAAGAATATTTTTCATGTTATATATTTGTAACCTTGAAAGTCATAACTTGAAGCCACAACATTTGTTCTGGTTCACCACACACACTTGATCTGTTGAAGCACTGACTCATGAAATTCAGGTGTGATGAGTATATAAAGATCATTTGCTACAGAATTAGGAAGACTACAGAGGTTTTAAAGGAGAATAATTTATGGATGACATAACTGAACTAGGACTGGAAATCTTCCTACATCATTACCATCGTATGAAGACTAAAGAATATATTAAAAAGACTGTATAGTGATAAAAAAGACAGACAATAATTTGACGGTATTTGTTTTCATTTCAACAAAAAATACTTTGGAAAAATAAATAAAGCCAACAAACTGTGTTTTACTGAATGATTTCACCTCCCTTCATATCATATGCCATACTTTTGTGTTTTGAGAACACATATAAAAAGCCATTATTTGAGATGTAGAATTGAAAATATTCATAACACCAACTGATTCTGTAGCTTAGAATACTCTGTCAATTATTTTTATGGGTATATATATATGCATTTTTTAAGACTAGAATACTATATTTAAATATGTTTTCAATGCTGAATGACACTTTATATAAAGATATTTCTGAAGAATGGCTCAAAATAGTGATTACACAGTTTTATCATGACAATCTTGACATTCATGGTGATTGCCAACTGGACCCTGGGCTGCATCAAAAGCAGCATGGTCAGAAGGTCAAGGAAGGTGATTCTCCCCCTCTACTCCATTCTCATGACACTCCACCTGGAGTGCTGCATCCAGCTCTGGGGCCCAAAACATAAGAAGGACATCGACCTATTGGAGTGCATCATGAAGATGATCAGAGGGCTGAACACCTCTACTATGAAGACAGACTGAGAGCACGGGGGCTGTTCAGTATGGAGAAGGAAAGGTTCTCAGAAGACCATACTGCAGCCTTTAAAGGGAGCTTTTAAGAAAGATGGGGACAAACTTTTTAGTAGGGCTTGTAGCAAGCAATAGGACAAGGGTTAATGTTTTTAAGTTAAAAGACCGTAGATCCAAACTGGACACAAGGAAAAAAATTTTATGATGAAGGTGGTGAAACACTGTCACAAGTTGTCTGGAAAGGTGGTAAGTGCTCCATCCCTGAAAATATTCAAGGTCAGGTTGGATGGAGTCTGAGCAACCTGATATAGCTGAAGTATCTCAGCTCTCTCACTGATGAGGGGTTGGACTAGATGTCCTTTAAAAGTCCCTTCCAATTCAGACCATTCTATGATTCTACGAATTCCTCTATGACTCTATGAGATGAGGTCTTTAATTTGTGTAGAACTGAGGCTAGATTGAGCAAAGGGAATTGAGGGAATCAGTCATGTGAGTTTTATAACATAATTATTATAACAAATCCTTGCACGTTTCATGCTAAAGGGTCATCATGGTAGTGCAAAACATGGCTATTCCTATCTTCACAGCAACTTCAGGGGCACAACTCAGTGTGTTAGTACAAAATTTTTCTTTTACACATCTGATCAATAATTGCCATACTTCAGGGTTATTAAAACATTGGGGTAACAGCATTGCAGGGCCATAACATGAGCAAGAAAAGAATCGCCAGCATGAAATTTTGTCAGAGGATTGCAATAGTGGGATTTCTTTAATAGAGGAAGCAGGACAGCACAATGTATAAGACTTATACACCTAAATCTATCAAATTTATCCAGCCTCATTGAAGAGCACTGTGGATTCAATCTGGAGGACAAACTCTAACTGTTCCTCTTGACTTTTCAGTGCAATGATGTGTGGGATTTATGGCCTGTTTGAAGTGATGGTGGAAAACTTCTGGCCCTCTGGATGACCTGTTGGCACCTTGCTGATGCCCTCCTGCCAGCAGTGCCCTCCTGTTGTCCATCTCATTTCCCAGAGGCAGAGTGGAGGAGCTCTATATTATGCTCCCCTGGCCCTGTAGACTAAGAAATGCTGTTCCTCTTGGAGGGGAGGTGTTACATGAGAGTTCAGAGTGTTGTGAAGCCTTCTGAGAAACTTTTGAGCACAGTCCAGATGCTGTAAAGTGTGGGGTGCTGTGAACTGGGAGATAGAGTATTATCATGTGTTACTCATGGAGCACAGTTAATATTAGAGTGGGTAGAATATAAGAGCTACTATATAAGCTCTATATAAGCTACTATATAAGAGTATAAGAGTGGAGTATATTCAGATGGAAAAGCTATGACACAGCGTTACTGTGGAGGAGTCAGGTTTGGTCCCTAAGGCAACAGTAGTGTCACTTACCACATACAGAACTCTATCTTTCCATGTAACTTGGAGTCTAGCATAATTTGGGGTATAGGGGTACTATGGCCAGTACAAAAAAATAAATGGCAATTTAGGAGGATAAATTGCCAACTAAAATTTGAAAAATGCACAGGTTTATAGAAAGCAATTGGTGATTGCTCAAATGATTGGTAAATTGATTAGCTTAACTAGGCTGTTA
Organism: Myiotriccus ornatus; assembly: GCA_036023395.1. Lineage (NCBI taxonomy): Eukaryota > Metazoa > Chordata > Aves > Passeriformes > Tyrannidae > Myiotriccus > Myiotriccus ornatus. The sequence continues at coordinate 33,282,471 of JAYRBT010000001.1, read as the reverse complement.
ATCTATTAAATGTGAAGATTTTCAAGGTTGTTTGAGGATGGCTGCTTTCATCGGTCTCACTTTTCCTGCAAATGTGACATGACTATACTCTCTGGACGGATAGTTACTGGTTCACTCACCTCTATCTCTTGAAGACTAATTGGTTCACTCCTCTTGTAAACTGAAACCAATAAGGACAAATCCTCATAAAGTATAAGCAGAGAGTGACAAAAAGACCTCAGCAACACTGTATAAAAGTAAACTAGCTTCTTTGCATGAAAGCTAAAGGTGTAACCAAAAAGTTTGAGTATCCAAAGTTATCCAAGGTTAAACCCTTCCTTTAAGCTTGATTCAGACTGTTATGTTTGAGTTCTATTCAGTTCTGTGTGAAATTATGTACCTATGAGCCACAATGGCTTGGCAATAAAATGAAAGTAAGTGTCCATCTGCCTTAGTTTGTGCTCTTATTTCTTGCTAATAAAACTCTTCTCAGCAGAGAGATGATAAACAATTTTCATTTGCCTACAGTTGCTCTGCTGATCACTGTCAAATTCTTCCCAAATCAAACCAATGGTTAATGAAGCTTCAAGTGTATGTACAGATTTTTAAGAGAAAAAAAGTGCTACAATTCAAGGGGAGTGCAATGATTTCCAATGATAAATCTTGTCACAAAAAACAAAAAAGCTTTCCTGAGATTACAGCACCTGATGATTACAACACCTTCACCCAACATCACAAGCACAACCAATACATTGTGCATGAGAAGTGAGAGGCAAAGAGTGCAAATGAGAAGAAAAAGCGGCATGAAAAGCCTCTTCTTATCACACATGATGCTATGTTGGAATCTGAAACCATGAAAGAGGCCATGCCTATCGGCACCTTCCAAAATGCCTTTCCACTTCAGCAGCTCAGATCTGTCCAAGCTGCTGTATCACACTCCTTTACAGAGAAACAGGTCTGAAATAGCCTGTGCATCTCCCACAGGCAGCAACCTGCCCTGGGATCTTGGTATTCTCTGTCTTCACCATGGCAGCAAACCGCTAAGGAACTCTGCCTTTCAAACAGGCAACAACACATACACTGAGTGCTATTTTTAAAATCATCCCAGTTAAAGGCCTAAAATAGATAACTGATAACGATGATTTTAAAACTTAATAAAACAAATCAAGCCCATCATAAATTGCAGACATTAAAATACACAAATAACAGTGGAAGGTATATACACTCCTTTCTGTTAAAAAGTCAGGATGCATAGTCTACATAGTGAATAAAATCTAAAATATTTCACTCATCCAGGATACAAGATTGCCACAAGCCAAAACTTTTAGATATCCAAGCAAATAAAAAATTTTACAGTATTATTTCTTTATAAACCCTGGTCCAGGGAGGACCATATTTTAAAATACAGTAATAGACAACCAGTATTCTGTTTCTTTCAAAGTTATATGAGGCACGTCAGCTACAATGGAAAGTTGATGAGAACACAATGTGGTTTAACCCCAGCCAGCAACTAAGCCCCAGACAGCTGCTCACTCACCCCCACCCCACCCCAGTGGAATGGGTGAGAGGATGGGAAGAGTAAAAGTGAGATAATTCATGGGTTGAGATAGACAGCAAACACAGGACAGAAAAAGAAAAAATAATAATGGGAATAACAATAATAATGGTAATGATAATAATAATAATAGAATTTGAATATACAAAACAAGTGATGCACAATGCTATTGCTCACCACTCACATATTGAAGCCCAGCCAGTTCCCAAACAGCAGTCCCTCAGACAGCTTTCCCCCCAGTTTATATAATAAGCATGTCATTACATCTTATGAAATATCCCTTTGGCCGTTTGGGGTCAACTGTTCTGACTGTGTCCCCTCCCAACTCCTTGTGCGTTCCCAGCCTTCTTGGTGGCTGGGCAGGAGAACCGAAAAAGCCCTTGACCTAGTAATAAACACTACTTAGCAACAACTAAAAGCATCAGTGTGTTATCAACGTTATCCTCATCCTAAAGTCAAAACACAGCACTGGACCAGCTACCAGGAAGAAAATAAACTCTATTCCAGCTGAAACCAGGAGGTGTTTATAGAATAGGAATTTTAAAAGCTAGAATCCAAAACATAAAATTTGTTTGCAATCGCTCTTTACTTGCAGATCTATAAAGCTCACTGAAAAGCCTGAAAGGTTATGTTGTAGTAGATTAAATTTTAAATCAAGTGCATACACAGCCACTGAAAAACTAATGCATAAAACATAATGAGAATATGTATCACTGGGACCGAACTCTAAACTGCATTCTGATATACAGCTTCATAGACTCAGCACAATTAAACAAAACAAAACAAAACAAGATTGGAAGTCCAAACTAGCTACTAGATTCAAATATTTCCCTAAAATTGTTACAATAAATCATTACATCTGTGGTTCTCTGGTTTCTCTTATTGTTTATCTCTGGGTTTTAATATTTATTTGAACTTTAAAGCTGACTGTAGTTTCATAACACAGTAAAAGGTTCACTTGTAACATTGTAAGCAATTTAATCCCTACAAAGAAAAATTTAGGCTACCAGTTTGCTAGCCTAAGGATAAGTTTATTTCAATAGAGAAAACCCACAGTAACTTACATAATACTTAGATATAACTGAAGAAATTTAACAGGATTTAACTATTTAACAGGACTTTTGTACATTCATTTTCGGAGGGTATCTCACCACTATGCAAATGGAAATTGTGTATCTGTTATCCCTTCCTCAGTTATAGTAACAAGCTAAGGAAAAGAATAAAATGAAAAATTATTCAAAACTGGAGGACAGTGAAAATGTGTTTTCTATGTATTTACAATGAAATGCATTTAAGTTTTGCTTTTGAAAAGAGATGCTACCTCCCAGAAGCATGCTTAAGTTCATCTTAAATGGAACATATACACAGAGAGAGTTAAGGGCAAGAGTAAAGCTTTTAGATCCCAGAGAAGAGTCCAAAATATGATATGTAAGCATCAGATTACTTCTAAAAACTTATAAGCCAAGTGAAACCATCCCCTGGTAAAAACATTTCTATTTTACCTCACAAAGAATATCAAAAAACAAATTAAGATGAAGCCTTGCCAGACAGTAAAGGTATTATAAAATGCAGTTATTTAACAGATAAAATGAGCTGAAATTTTTTCCATTGCTAATGGAAATATACACATTTAGGGCAAAAATATGGAACTTTGTTGACTCAGATATTTAAATCAAGTGCACCGGATTTCCCTTTATCTCTGCTCTTTGAGGTGTGTAATATATAATCCTTATATGAATGGATCTTCAAAAATCCTTTGCAGCAAGTTTCTCTTTGAAATTCAGGATATTCCATGGTGATCTATTTGTACCAGTTATGAATTTTATAGGAGCATGGTAGTGGCTTATCATAACAGTGCAAAACTGCTAACAGAGGTGGTGACAGGCTATCAGTTCCAAATGGTACTGGCACCATGGGATTCCTGGAGTCTCTGAATCAAACTCCAATTTCAGTTGTACTAACTTTATCCTGTATGGGTCAGTTTTGTTGAGAGTAGTCGCTCTTAAGAGTCATGAGTATTAATTTAACAAGGGCAAGCATGGTTGTTGATTTGCTATTGCAACATCCCAGCTTTCCAGTGACTGCAGTTAAGTACTGCAAAGGCTTATTGCAGTCTGTGCTCTGAATTGGGCATGAAGTGACAGGACCATTAGTTTGTTCAGTTCTTTCACTACTGTCAGTCTAAAAGAGTGAACAGGCAGCTCTGAATGTCATGAAATGCATGATTTTGCCTCTATATCTTATCTACTGAGTATTGAAAAGTCATAAGCTAAAGTGCTTTTATGAAAGTTGAACATGAGTGGCATAATTTTAGATTTTAAAAAATGAAACTCTTTAGTGTTCAAAAGATGAAAGAGATTGGGGGGAAAAGAGAAAATACAGTCAGAAGCATTTATCCAAAGCCATGAAGCACAGGCCATTATTTACTTGGCCATGAAAAAAAGAATTTTTATAGAACATAATGATTTAACTATAAAAAGAACTCTGGTGTAAACATTCTATGACAAGGAAGAATAAATGCACCTTCAGTCACATTGACAATAGAGACACATATAGAGACCATGTGGTCTCTATATACCACAAACAGAGACATATGTGGTATTTTACTGAAATTATTGTACAACATATGGCAGGGAGTTGCTGCAATTTTTCTTCCAATTGTTACACAGATTTTACCATTTTTCTTTTTGAACAGGGAAAACTATGGTACATTATTTAGACTTTATTGAACAGAATGGAAACTACAATTTATTTCCACAGTTGTAAAGAACCAAAAAAATGGTCACAGAGGGAAAGAGAAAGTAACAGTAAATCAAGAAGAAAACTAAGAAAATTTCAGTGACGAGATGAACTGTTTATCCTAAGCCATTCATAAAAAAACCCAACTAATTTTCTGTCCAAAACACGGTTTAAGACACTATAAGACGGCTAACTAATATGATTACTAACACTAGAATTAGTTATGTTCTGATCAGACTTCCTATAAAGAATGGACTGCCATGAATTGTTTTAATAATTATATATGAAGTCTGAAAAGATAAGGATGGCTTGTCTAGAATTCTTTTTTATCTGTCTAGTCATCACAGCATCTTATGAAAATAGCATTATGTGGGATGAAGAAAGGCTTGAAGAATCTGTAGCATTACTAGAAGTTGCAGGCAAGAAAAACTGGAGGAGATTATTAATCTTTTGAGGAATGTGAAAGTTCTGTCATATATATGTGTGTGTATATCTATATACACACAGGCACAGAGATGCATATTGAAAGATTAGTGCTCCAGGTCCAGCCCCTGATCATCATGGTGATGAAAAGAAATTTTTTGTGAAAATGAATTTTTATGGGCATGAGAGTATGGACATTAGGACTCTTCTAATTTCATCATTGTGGACTACTGTGGGCACAGTTTAAACCTGAGCACAGGCCGTTGTCTAAGGTACAATGCTTTTTGGGTTACCTGTTTCACAAATGTGGTGAGGCTGTGTCACAATCAGCCAAAAAACTGTGCTGATACAGGACTGATCCTTAACCTTAACCCCTAACCTTTTGCAGTAGCGGGTGATACCAGGTATTTTTCGTGTCATCCTCCTTCCACCCAACCCAGACTTGCCCTACAGTTGCCACCTTTTGACTTGTAACCTCTCCCACATCTCTTGTGCCCGTTGGCTGCCCATGGACGTTGGCAATGACCTAAGGCTATGTCCCCACATGAGCAAAGAATTAGCCACTAATAACCGATCCTCACTAACGCACGTTAATTTTTGTTATGCTAACCAATACTGTGCCATGATAGCTATGTTACAATGATCTCCATTTCTCTCCCCTCACTGCAGGCTGAAATTCACTTCCCTGTCTGGCTCCCACTGCTCACAACCACTTTTTCTGGACCCACCCTATGTCAGTTGCTTCTCTTGTCTTGTGTTACCTTTTCGCCTGAGAAACATCACATTCCTGGCAAATTACTTGACATCATAGCTGAGTGCCCAAAGAGGTGCTGGTTCTGTTGGCAAGGACACATTATAGCTTGAATAAAAATTCTGCAAAGTGCTTGTCTTTGCTAAAATCCTAGGAAATGTGTCTCCACATCTGACTTAATGTACCTAAATATCTGTAAATTTGGGTAAATTTTCTTTCCTTGTACAGAAACACTGTGTGTAACTGCTTGGAGTTGTTAACTTTACATCAAGGGGGTTTTCCTCCTTCTATGTCTTTAAGGCTTTGAACCTTTGGTAGTTTTAAACCCCAAATGTACAATGAAGAGCAAGTATATGAAAAGATAAATCAGTAGAATTTATTACCACTTTTGATCACAATCTGAAAAAAAGGGAGACAAAAAGTAAAACAATTGTAAAGGCCAGCAAGACAATATCTCTCTTGCATACTTTCTCTAATTCCATAGGAAGATGCCACTAATAGTCAGCAATCTCTCTCGTTTCATGATGCTTATTCGGTTTCTCCAGACTCACAGGAGCACTCTATGAAATGTCTTAGAATACATCTTTTTAATCTTACGTAAGAAATACAGGGTTTTTTTTCCCCACAAAAATAAGTGTGACAGGAAAAGGGAGTATAAAAAAAATCATCATTTTTCAATTGACAATTGAGGTATAAGGTGTACAAAAATATTTCCAGAATTATAAAAGTGAAGATTTTGCTTAGAAAGCATTTGTATGAATAAATGCCACACTATAAACATATAGAAAAGAAAAATGGCCTATCACTCATGTTAAAGTCTTCTTTCTTTCAAAACTGTGGAAGCTTTTAGACTTTTGCTTCTTGAAATAATAGAAGAGCTTATAGAATTATTAGATTGTTACTTTTTACATGAATCAACACTACACTGGCTTGAGATATTGTCATCGAGCTTAGACAGATTTAATTAGTCAAAAAGTGTGATAAGATTTAGGAATATTTAGTTGCTTTTCAGATTTTAAAAATTATCATCCATATTCTTTGTTAATTTTAATATTTTTAGATAAGAGCTGTAAAATTAAATGAAAAGGACAGTAGACACTGTCCTAGAGTCAGGTCCCCTTTATCTCTACGTATTCGTTTTTACTTCCTGCAAGATTTTGTTGAAATAACTTGTCACTTGTCCTCTAGGTTCTTTCTTTTCTTAGTACTTTTTCTGTTGGATCATTTTAAGGTTTCATTGCTGTTGAGCATTCTAAAGTAATTTTGAAATAAACATGGTCCAAACCAAGCTAGTCTGAATGATTTTTAATTCTGAAACATTAACAAAACCCAAAGCTTTGTCTTCCACAATCATGGGTGAACATCCACAAGGTTTTCTTTCTCATCTTTGAGCTACCTTCCACAGAACCACAAAGCAGAATTATTTCTCCTACAAAGCTGTATTTAAATACCTTTAAAATTCTTTAAAAAAACTAGATATGGAGCCAAATTCCTTTCCAGCTTGCAGATGACCAGGAGTTCTCTTTTTTCTACTATATTTTACCTGAATTACCTGCTTAGGAATCAAACTCTTGCAACAGAGACCTGGAACAGCAGCAGACTCAGGCTACATAAGTCACTGTCCTTCAAAAGCATCTTAGCAGTGAGTATACTGTTATTTTAGGTGAAATGATACCTGTGAGTCTCACCTTCACCATGCCTACTCTTAAATAATACTAAAATTCAAAGGATCTTTATCCTATACTCCTGAGCTATGCCTTGCATTCTCTAGGCCAACACCTTCACCCAAAAATGTGCTTATGTGTTTCCTTTCCTACAAGGTGACCTATATTGTCTTAGTTCGTGTATAAAAACCTTCCCACACTCTACATGCCTTTTAAGCAAAAGTCAAGCAGAACTTGGCAATTACACCGAGTACAGTCAGACAAGAATGACCAACCAGTTCAAGGATGGCCAACCTATTACACATGAACAAAATCAAGGCCATTAGAAAGGCTCATACAGCTCACAACCCCCTCACTGTCCTCTTTACTCAGTAGCATCGGAGAAAGGCAAACTATGTCATATGGAAAAGAAACCTGCACACAATAGTTTGTCTGTCAAGGCACAGAGCCCCACAAACTGGCTGGGCTATTTCTGAAGTAGTTAAAATGTTGAACTATTTTAATTTCTAAATAAAATTCCCAAAAGTCTCCTTATATCACAGGTCTATCTGGGTCAGAATCCTGTGTTTCATAAATATCCCCCTAAATTTTAATTTTCAATTTAGATTGAAAGAGATTAAATAAAATATTTCTAATTTTCAGGAAAAATACCTCAATCAACCAACCAACCAACCAACCAAAAAAGCCCTAGACTTTTGTGTCTGATTTTTAATGAAGATTTGCAGACAAGTATTTTCCTTACAATTCGTCTCATGGAAATAGTTGGAACTAAAGTATTTAAAACAACATAAATTTAGAAATAAACCCAAACTAACCAATGATTTTCATTGTCTAAATAAGAAAAACAGGAAAAAAAAGTCAAATATTTTGTTTTCATTACCTACACTTATTTTCAATGTAATATGTACTATAAAATGACATGCTCAAACCTCATTGTCAGCTTATATACAAAATGCTATGGATATGATTACTGGTCTCTTTACTAATTACATTTACACTAGCTTAAGAAAATAGATAAAATTATTTTTATTATAATTTTTAATAGTAACTGATGGTGCAGGATTAAATGATCAGTTAGGGTATTGTTTTGTTTTGTTTTGTTTTAATTTAGTAAGATCACTACTCATTACTGGTAACTAGAATAGATAGCAGAAGAATGAGGTTCAAGTTAAGAAATAGTTCAGCTCCAACTTCCAGAAGGGTCTAGAAGTGAAGACATATGAGGAGCTGCTGGGGTCACATGGTTTGTTCATCCTGGAGAAGAGGAGACTGAGGGGAGACCTCATTGCAGTCTACAACTTCACAGAATCATAGAATTAACTGGGTTGGAAGAGACCTCCAAGATCACCAAGTCCAACCCTTGATCCAACCCCACGGTGATTACTAGATCATGGCACTCAGTGCCACATCCAGCCTCATCTTAAAAACCTCCAGGGACGGTGAATCCACCACC
>JAYRBT010000001.1:33252816-33273807 GCA_036023395.1 Myiotriccus ornatus | reverse complement strand
CCCTGTCTACCAGCTCCAGAGGACAGTTGTCCCAAGGGCCACCTGTCCTACTGGTGAATACTGAGGCAAAGTAGGTGCAAAGTACTTCAGCCTTCTCCTCATCTCTGTTAACTATGTTCCTCCCCAAGTCCAACAAGGAATGGAGGTTTTCCTTGCCCCTCCTTCTGTTATTAATTTATTTATAGAAGTACTTTTTGTTATCTCTAATAGAAGTATCCAAATTGACTTCAAATTGCGCTTTTGTCTATCTAATTTTCTTTCTGCATGACCTAGTTATATTCCTAAAGTCATCCTGAGTAGCCAGCCCTATTTTCCAGAGTCACTAAGCTCTCTTTTTATCCCTGATTTCCTTCAGAATCTCCCTGTTCAACCAAGCTGGTCATCTACCCCGCCGGCTTGCCTTTTGGCACACTGGTACAGCCTGTTCCTGTGCACTCAAGACTTCCTTCTAGAAGCACATCCATCCCTCCTATACCCCCTTGGTTTCAAGGGTTTTTTCCCAGGGTATGCTCTGAACCAGTCTTCTGAACAGGCCAAAATCTGCCCTCCGGAAGTCCAGTGTAGAGGTTTTATTGGTGGCCTTCCTTGCATCCTTGAATATTGCAAACTCCATTATTTCATGGTCACTGTGCCCCAGGCAGCCTCTGACCACTACATCTCCCACCAGCTCCTCTCTGTTTGTAAACAACAGGTCTAGTGGGGCCCCACCCCTGGTAGGTTCATTTACCAGCTGGAGCAGGAAATTATCCTCTATACACTCCAGGAATCTCTTAGACTGCCTCTTCTCTGCTGTGTTGAGCTCCCAGCAGACATCTGGCAGGTTGAAGCCGCCCACAAGAACAAGGGCTGGCGATTCTGAGACATCTGCCTGTAGAATAATTCATCCCCTTCCTCATCCTGGTTGGGTGGTCTATCATCATCATAACAGACTCCCATTTGGATGTCAGCCTTGTTGGCCTTCCCCCTGATTCTGGTCCACAGACACTCAACCTTATTGTTGGTGATTTCAAGTTCTGCAGAGTCAAGGCAGTCTCTAACATATAGACCCACCCCTCCCTCCCTATCCTTTCCGAAGAGCTTGTAGCCATCCATGGCAGCACTTCCTCATGAGGGGAAGAGGAGGGGCAGACACGGATCACTTCTCTGTGGTGAACAGTGACATAACCCAAGGAAATGGCCTAAAGTTGTGTCAGGGAAGGTTTAGGTTGAACATTCGGAAAAGGTTCTTCGTCCAAAAGGTGGTTGGGTACTGGAACAGGCTTCCCAGGGAGCCTGGTCACAGCACCAAGCCTGACAGAGTTCATAAGTGTTTCGGCAATGGTCCCAGGCATATGGTGTGATTCTTGAGGCTGTTCTTTGCAGGGCCAGGATTTGGACGATCCTTGTGGGTCCCTTCCAACTCAGGTTGTTCTGTGATTCTACAATTCTCTACATGCATACATATCAGCAAGTTGGAATCATGTCAGATGTTTTTCCCCTGCTTTGATTCCTTAGTGTGGGAAAGTTGATGCTTTCTTTTTGAAAATATTAAACATTACGTTCAAGATACAATAACAAAAATAGATTTTTTCTAACAAGAAAATATTGAGAAATTAAAACATTCTTGTGTTACAGAAGAAGCAAGATGGTCAGAGCTACGTAACTAAGAAAGGTTGTTTTTAATGGATAATGTGACACTCAAATTTTTCTCAAGTGCTTTCCAGCAGACACAGTCAAGAAAATTGCTGCTTCAGCAAATTAGCTTCTAGTCTTCTAGTGATTGAGTTACTTGCCGATTGACTACTGATCGCTCTAACTCATAATTTAATAGGTCTGTGACCATTAAAATCTTACAGGTATATTGTTCCAGGTCCTCCTGCAGTCTCAGTGTCAGCATTGAGAAAGATGACTCAGCAGCCAAGTCAAAAGACACAATCCGCTTAGTTTCTGATGGATGTTTTGCCTTTCACAGTGTCTAGTCCTATGCTTTAGATGAAGCTATGTTCCTGGGATATTTAAGGGAAAGTCAGCTACACTTAATTTATCAGAGAATTCACCCAAAGGCTTAAAAAAAACATTTTTGTTTAAGATATAGACTTAGGGGAGACTGCACGGAAATATATCTGGTATCCACACGCTTGTTAAGGAGGCAAAGCCATCTGCATAGGCCAACTCAGGAAGAGTATGGTAGCCTTCAGCAGCAAGAAAACATGCTGAAAAACATCTTTGAATACTCCGAAGTATGACTCTTAATTTAAGGAGCTGACAGCTAGGTAGCAAATTGGGCTGAAGTTTCCTTGGCCCCTCTTCACCTTATCCACAGAAAATTTCCTAGTCTCTTACAGAAAGTTCTGATAATAATGCAGATAAAAGTAAAATACCCAGTCCTTTGATCTTTCACCTACAGTTTGCACAAGTGGTGAAGAAATAAAAGAATTAGTTTTTACTTCTATTTAGCAACTTTTAACAGAGGTACAATGAATCATCAGCTGCATTTCAGGAGACTGTATCTGAAGTGCAAATACCACGGTGCAACTTCTGACACTTCAATTTTTATTCAGTTCAAGAGATGTTATTTTTTTTTAAATTCTTCTCAGTTGTGTAGAGATTAGAGGAATGCTTCATGGTATGATTATTTCTGAGCTTTGCCCAAAAGTCTCACTTCTCAGGTTGAAGTTTTTCAAGTCTCCTTTGCCATTAAGAGGAACCCTACATCCAGTATTAACAGGGTGATAAATTCCCTAAAATGTTTCTAGAGGAAAATAATGTTTAACTAGGATGGTATGAACAAGTCTTTGTCTGAGGCAGCCTTTTGCAAAGTGTGAAAGTGAAAACTCTCATCGCAATCACCATTTGCCCAAAGAAAGCCTGATTAACTCAGAAGTAATGCTTATCGCTTTTATGTAGAGCTGATGTCAACACTCAGTGTAGTTTCAGACTAATGTACAAAGTGCAACAAAGATCTTCCTTTACTTTGCTTGTTTGTTGCAATGCTGATTCTGCTCCTCTAATTCGATAGGCTGAGTACATGCAGCCGGAGCTTATTTGGGATAACTTACATTAAAACAGTTATGAGGGGTAGAAAACAAAAGCTATAAGATTCCCACTAGGAATAATTTTGGGTTTTTTCTGCAAGACCCGTTAAGGTATAAATTAACACTCAGCTTCAGCTTCTGTAAAATAACACCCAACTGTCAATATGTTAGAAACATGTGAGCATATTATATCACTTCCTCAAATCTGTACTTGATAGGATTTCTTAAGGTAAATTCAGAGTAGAATTTGTAGATATTTTCAGTTAACTGCACTTATTAACTGCTGATAATATGATATCAAATAGCAGTAGAAATGTTACATAAATAGTTGTTCAAGGATATTTATGATCTTTTCCTGGGACTTCACAAAACAAACTAGACCAAACACCATACTAGAAAAATATTGATTTTTTTTTTTAACTTTTGTTGGAAAGAACTATAAAATAATATCACAGAATCATAGAATATCCTGAGTTGGAAGTGACCCACAAGGATCATTGAAATATGCCTCCTGACCCTGGAAAGAACAGCCCCAGGAATCACACCATGTCCCTGAGAGCACTGTTCAAACTCTGTCAGGCTTGGTGTTGTGACCACTTCTCTGGGGAACCTGTTCCAGTGCACAGCCACCCTCTGGATGAAGAAGAGTAATATCCTAATAAAAATTTCCTAATATCCAGCCTAAACCTCCCTTGACACAACTTCAGGCCATTCCCTTGGGTCCTATTTGCTGGTGACCAGATAGAAGAGATCAGTGCCTGCCTCTCCTCTTCCCCTCAGGAGGAAGTTGTAGACTGCAATGAGGTCTCCCCTCAGTCTCCTCCAAGCTGAACAAACCAAGTGACTTCAACTGATCCTGGTATGGCTCAGTCTTTGTAACCTCTTTGAGATAAGGAAATCCTATATGCAAAACAAAATTTTTTGTGTGTCTGTAAACAATAGTGAAGGATCTATATAGTCCTATATGATAATCAAAGAAAAGAAACTTTTAATTCAGGTATAACAACTGACATCAGCATTTTCTATTATTATCAGATAAACGACCAAAAGCTTCTCACAGGTGTAGGATTTTGTATATTTAACTAACGGAGGATTATAATATACAAAGGTCTTTGCATTTTTAATAATAACAATGTAATTAAGCACCTCTCAACTGAAGCAGTATCCAGAGGTATTTTTGCTCATTTCTGAAGATTTTATAGCAATCTTTTGACTGTTTCCATCACCTGGTAACTATGAAACTCATCTGCCTACTGTGTTTCATTACTGTGTGTCCCACAGGAAAGATCTTGGAAGAAGTTCAGTGGAGGTCCAAAAAAATGATTAGAGGCTCAGAGCACATGATATAGAGAGGTTGACAGAAGAGCTTTTGCTGCCTTGAGAAAAGAAAGATAAAGAAGGAAACTTAGCCTTCAACTACCTGATGGGAGGGGATGGAGAAGAAAGAAGAAGACTCATCTCCTAAACGCAGAGTAAAAATGCATAATTCATCAGACAAAAAGTACAACAGCGGTGGTCAATCACTGGAACAGGTCACCTGGAGAGGTTGTGAAGTCCCCATCCGTGGAGATATTCAACACTTGACTGGACAATGCTTTGGACAACCTGATATAACTTGGAAGCTGGATGTAACTTTAGAATACAAAGTTGTTTCTACTTTGACTGGGCATTGCACCAGACAACCTCCAGAGATCCCTTTCAACCTACATTATTATACAATGCTAGGATTTTTCAGAAAAGAAGAATTTTAATTTGTCCTTTTAGCCTTAAGGAATAGACTTGGTAATTTTTTTTTTTATTAGGGAAATGTTATAAAATCACCTCATCAGCCTAGGAAAAAAATCTTTGACAGTGGAATTTAAAACCTGAAAATATTTCCAACTTTCACTCATTGCCTCTTTTATCCTCTAAATATATATTTCTACAATTGTACCACTGGTAGTGATATTGTCATAACAGAGCAAAATATTCACGAAGACCAAAAAGTTTTATTATAAAAATATTACAGAGAAAAAAAATTAAATTCTCATCACTTTAGGCATTGTTCTGAGTCATTGGAAATACTGGTATTCATATTTTTCAACAGTCCAGCCAAACTGAGGAAACAATGAAATATTATTTGCATAAATTATATCCTGCTACACTTCACATAAAATGTAAACCCAAGAAACAGTCTCCTACAGAAAGAGTTGCTTTTATGAACAAAGTTTAGTAGATTGTTTTAAGAGTCAGTGAATTCCACTTCTGAATGCAAATTATTGAGCATGCAGGTTTTGCACCACTGCTTTTCAGGCAAGCCAAAATCTCCTCAGAGAAACAGTGGCATGCCAGATACTTGTAAAGCAGATGCAGCAATTCCCTTAATTCCCCGATGTCCTGAATCCAGATTTCCATACATTAATTGGTGTAGAAGGAAGAGTGTTATCATGAGTTACAGAAGCTTACTTCATCTATTGGCCAGTGCACTTTGTACATTCCTTTCTTTGTTGAAGTTTGCCCTGTGCAGCCTACAGATATCACGATCTTTCCATGTAGATGGTGGCTCGTACTGCACCAATTCTGATGGACAATACAGAGCCCAGCATGACAGTCAGCAATCGCTAACTTCTGGAAAAAAAATGAACTGCAAACATAAAATGCCCCCAGTGAAAATAAAAGTATGGGCAGGAGTGAAGAAGGGAACAGCCTCAATGCATGAAACTCTCTAATGCACGGAGTTTCAATCTAGTGTTAGTGAGCCCTGTGTTCTCTTTTGCCCTGGAGCTAGAGAGCCTTGCTGAGCTACCAAAATGCCATTAGTGACCAATGGTACAAATAATCAACATTTGCTGTAATACAGCCAAATCCTTTCTTTTCCAGATTACAAAGGCTGCCCTCCTCGGTGCAGACAACATTTAATTGCCAACCACAACCAGACCTAACCAAGATACAGTCTCAGTTCTTGTCAGAGGTGGTTTAATGAATTTATGCGTTTACCTTTTCATTATACCAGTCTGCCTGGCGTTGGAAGAAAACCAAAAGCCTGGACACTGAGCTGGGCATTACATTAATGCTGGACAGTTTTATGGAGTGCTTCCAGAACAGCTGGGCAAAGAAGTGCGTGGTGTTTTGCAGGAATGACCTCTGCAAAAGCTCAAGCTGCGTGGGGAAGAAGAGGTTGATGGTAGCCCTGGCACCTCAGAACTACCTCCATGATTTCCCAACACTGGGCAAATCCATGCCTGAGGTGGTGACATTTAGCTCCATCTGACACAAAACTCTTAGCATGAGTTTCTGTGCACTCAGCCTGCTGTCAGTGCAAAGCCTGGAGCTTTGCCATGTGGGAAGGAGGAGCCGATTACACTGGGAAAATCATTTTCATATCTCCAGAAGCCAGCATTTCCCATGCCACAGGGAAGAACATTAGCCATATCTCTTCCATTCATTATTTTAAATAACATAGAAATGAAAGGAGCTTAATATTCAGAATCCCTTTTTTACAATTACTGCCATTTTAATTGCCTAATATAAGCCCTTTTTGCTAGATTGTTGCAAGCAAAATATTGCAAAAAATAATGCATCAAATGGATTTTTTATTTAATATATGTTAATACTAGGAAAAAAATCCACATCTAAAAATAATGTAACAACTCAGAAACATCAAAAAACAGTGATGAAAACAAAACAGCATTTATTGATGTTTTGTTTCATTGTCTTTTCATGCAGTCATGGTGAGTAGAAGTTCTCCTTTAGAAGGAAAAAAATTCTTAAATCATCATATATTTCTATTAGATGAAGAAATAAGGAAAAAAATTAAATTGTTATTGCTGTGGGAGAAGGAGAAGGGTCCAGATTCAAAGTGGAATATTAAGGAACATGGTAAAAAGGACCTCTTTGAGTTTTGTAGTTTAATATATTCATTGTAATTAAGCAAAAAAAAAGACTTGTATTTGGAGTGTTTTAACTCAAATAGGCCCAAGTTAAACAGCTGTTTTATCAGCTCAAAACATGCTGAAGAGAGAGAGAAGGTGTATAGAATGCTGCTGGCATTCTGTCACATTTATAAGTCTTAATTTCCATATATGCACCTACTTTCACTTCATGGGTGTGGAGGTCAATTATTGCAAGCATAATTAACATCTTACTGCCAAAAGTTGTTAAGCTATTAAGGCAAAATGAAGATTTGAATAATAGAACATGATAACTAGATGCTCTATTAAAGGATGAGTAATAAAATTTAGGATCTGAAAATCTTGGCTCATTTAGAAAATTGTCGGTTCCAAGAAAAAATTATTTGACTTAATAAAATCAAAAGTAACAGAAGTGATGGAATTCTGTAGCTTATTTGGGGGAGAGGAGCAAGTGGGTGAACCTCACAAAAATTAGGTTGCAAATGAGCATAAAGAAAATGTCTAACAAAGCAGAGAAACAGATATACATCTTGGAACAGCTAAAGGAGTAGGGGACTTTTAGGGGCCACTTTTCAATACCTCCCAGGAGGTAACCAAGAATACAAAGCCAAGCTCTTTAGCCAGATGCTTAATGGGAGAATAGACAACAGTCATCAACTGAATTGGGGGAGATTCCATCTGGACATAAGGGGGAAAAAAATCACTATGAAGTTAATTAAGAACTGAAAGAGGGTCCAGCAAGGTTGTGAGACCTCAGCTCTTGGAGGTTTTTGGGATGTAATTGGATAACCCTGCTCTGATTTCAGTGTTGACCCTACTTTGAAGAAACAGGTTGGTACAGAGACCTCACAAAGTTCCTTCCACTTCAGCAGTTCTGTGACACATATGACCACGATGAAAAATAAAAACCCCACTGAAATTGCTGCACTGAAAGAAAGTAGATGTAAATTATGTGTCGGCCTTGAAAACGGAAGAACTAGTAGTATTTATAGTTACTCCATTGTAAAGCACTTCTCAGAAATGGTAAATAAGCTCTGTGCCTGCAAGAAGGAATAAAAAATCAAAGGTCTGCATTTAAGGTACTGATTGAGGAGTGGGGGTTTAGGCAAATTAATTCCCATATATTCATAACATAACCATATCATTTTTATTGACTTTAAAAAATCCCTAATAGCCACTTAAATCTTACAGAGTGTGAGAAAACATGAATAGTAAGCAATTAAAAAAGCATTTTATTTTTTAAAGAAACCAATAAAGCTGAATTTAGATCTGAATAGCTTTCCAACTTGAAGCCCATTCACAGATTAAAAATAAGTTATTTGTAAAATCTTGTTTCTGCAACTTTGGAAGAATATTTAAACATCTTTCACAGATGAGGTAATTTCTCCCTGGCACAAGACTCAGCTGTTTGGGCAACAGGATCTACCTGTGCTGGCAAATAAGGAATACCAATTTTGTCATAAGCATGAAATTATATGAGGATGTCAGAAGTATAAAAACTGATTTCATGAAAAATAAAGGGTATTGCTCACAAGACATAGAAATCAATTAATCACTACAGTTCGGTGTTTTCAGAACACAAACCATAATGGAGTAAGTAAAGAAGTCTGGATGAATCAAATGGAGAGATTCTGTATGGCTTCATTCAGTTATTACCAGTTGCTGCTATGACTCCAACATCACCTGGACTAACAGACTAGAAAAAGTGAAGATGCCTCATTGCCCCTGACAGTTTTGAGAAAATGGGTAAAATATGTTTTTATATACCAAGCATTCAAAACATTTTACAGAGAACTCTGAAAGTAAGAACACGAGTCACAGCAGCTGCCATTCAGATTAGGAACTACTAGGAATCTTTAGGAATTTCACAGTGGAATATAAAAACTGCAGAACACTATATGAAGGATCTTAAGAAGTATATTGCTATATCTGAGCATTCTTCAGAAATTTAGAAAAAGCCCATTAATAGAAAGTAGAGATTTTCAGTTGAACAGAAATTAAAGACAAATGTTGCTAACTGCTTGCCCTAGATTTCATGGAAAACAGGTCTTGCTAAACCTGTTTGCACCCTCAGTTGAGTGTATGACTTTGGCTGACAAAGACAGCTGTCAAATGTAAAATATTCAGGATCTGAAAGGCTGAACCAGTTAAAAAATTAGCACTATTAAATAGCATTAAAGCATAGATTTAACAGACAAAGAACTGTCTAGACGATAAATATAAAAAGTAGTCAACAGTGGAGCAACATAATTGGAATTAAAATGTCTCTAATGTAGATTTGTAGCTATAGCAGCACGTCCTGCACTACTGAACCATTTCATGAAATCATTTGAGATACATAAAGGTGCTTCTGATGAACATTTTGGATGACATAAGGATTGGTGTAGTCAGGAATACTGAAGGCTGTGTTGTAGATGTTTATTCCCTCAAAAAGGGACAGGATTCTCTGACCAAATAAAAGTGCCTGGTTTGTGGATATCTTTGGATATATGGCTCACCATAAGAGCCGCTTAATATTTTTAGCCAGAGAGAAATAGGCACCTTTAGATGCCTATGCTAATTTAGATTAGTAACACCCTAAAAGTGCCTATTTCTCATCTCTGAAAGAAAACACAGGCTTATTCATGAAATTAGTTGAAACTACTCCTATTAATTTTTTTTTTTTTTTTTTTTTTTTTGGTACAAATAAGTTGCATGCTTAGAACCGAAGAAAATAGGTAAAGTCTACAGAAAGATACAGAAAGAGGGGTTGAATACTGGAAAACTGGGTCTTGGGAAATAATTGAAGGCTTGTGATAAACTCCTACCGTGTTTATGAAACATGAAAACCATGACAAACTGGACATGAGCCGACAATGGGTACTCTTAGCCCAGAATGCCAGCTGCATCCCAGGCTGCATCAAAAGTATGACCAGCACAGTGAGGGAGGTGATTCTGCCCCTCTACTTCACCATTATGAGACCCCATCTGGAGTCCTGCATCCAGCTTTGAGGTACCCAACATAGGAAGGCATGGACCTTCTGGACTGAGTCCAGTGCAGGCCATAAAAATGATCAGAGGGATGGAACACCTCTGCGATGAGGACAGGCTGAGAGAGCTGGTGTTGTTAATTCTTGACAAGAGAAGGCTATGGGGACCCCTTCTTCCAGTCTTTCAGTATATAAAGGAGGCTTACAAGAAAGACGGAAACAAACTTTCTACCAGGGCCTGTAGTGACAGGACAAACGGCATCAGTTGTAACTAAAAGAGAGTAGGCATAGATTAAAAATCAGGAAAAAAAATATGATGAGGGTGGTGAGATATTGGAAGACGTTGACCAGAGAAGTTGTGGATACCCTGTCCCTGGAAATGTTCAAGGCCAGGTTGGCCAACAGCAGGGGCATCAGAGCTAGGCAATTTTTAAAGGTCCCTTTCAACCAAACACATTTTTTGATTCCATAATTCACTGCTTATTTTGGAAAAAGTTTAACTTAATCCACGGGTATAAATTTGAAGAGCAATATATCCATTTAGTAGCAAAGTGCAGTGCAGAAGCAATTTTACTTCAGTATAGTGAACTGTAACTCCAATGCAGAAATACTGCTTAAAATTAAAGTGTCCACATTTTAATAAGGACACTGTAAATCAAGATCAGAAAAAAAGAAAATATTCAAGGCATAGGGAAACATTTTCTTTCAGTAAAAGTTTTAAAAGCTTAAGCTGTTTAACTTTGCATCTGATGACTGAGAAATTATTTGAATGCAGTATTTCATATAGTAGAAGAAGCCATAACAAGAACCACTGACTGTAAACTGTTGCCAAACAATGCTACACTGGAAAGGTGGCACACACCAATATTAGGAAAAGGAGCCATCAGAGTAAACTGCCAAAGGAAGGTACTGCTTCTCTGTTACCTGATACCTTTCAGTTCTGAAGGCTTTGCAAGGAGACAAACCTTTGAAATACAAATGCTCCTTGTTGCAGTGCAAGTTAAGGCTTAAGGAAATGTGACTAAATCTAATGATTCTTCAAACAGCCTGCTATTATAGCTCCTCCTGACCTTAAACTCTCTGTGTCTTTCTTCCTGTGGATTGATGAGTGGAGAATAAAAATGAGACGAGTACACAGGTACTGCCTACATTTCACTTCTGCCACAAGATCTAGTGACACCAAGTCCCTTAATTTACATGTGAACACATTTCTTTGCAAAATCATCTAAACAGACTCTGTGACAAACTGGTGCTTGAGCGTAGCATGTGCCAAAGAGTGAAGTGAACAAAAGCACAGCAAAAGCCTGCCATGAAGAATATAGATGGATATATGAACAATGTTAGGTTATGTGATTATCTAAACAAACACAAAGGAGCACTTGGAACAGTGACAAGAGGAGAAACCCTTGAGTTTGCATCCAAGGAGACTTTCTAGATCATTAGATCAGGAAGATTTGCAAGAACTGCCAAGGAGATACAGAAGGTGGAGATGACAATTGAGTAGGTAGAAGTCTCTCCCTCCTCCATCAGTACTGGACTGGTATTTGATGTGATGTTAAGGACAGCATCATAATTCTGTACCTTAGCATTGCTAAAATAAATGAACAGCGTTTTCTGAAAGGTTAGTCATTTTAATCCCAGCGTCCTGTGTAATACTAATTTAAAATTTAAATTTCATCACTTGATTTTCCTGTCATTTTCACTTATTTTTACTTCTTGTTATGAGTTATATGCACTGTTCAAAAAGCTGATTGATTCTTCCTCAGATGTCTGTCAGATACTTCTCAGTGCCTGGAAACGTTTTCTATATATACTTATGTCTCTTTAAGTTTTTGTGTTGATGACATCACCTGTTAGTATGCAGTAACTCAGAAAGACAGAAGCAGATTTCAATCATATTATTGTATGCTAGGAGGTAGCCAGGCAAAAAAAGCTGTGAATTTAAATTCCACATGGGTATTAAAATTGTTCATTTTAATGAAAATTACAACACAAGTTAAACATAGAATGGTTTGAGTCAGAAAGGACCTTAAAGATCATCTAGTTCTAACCCTTCTGCCATGGGTAGAGGCACCTTCCACTAGACCAGGTTACTCAAAGCCTCATCCAAGCTGGCCTTGAACACTCCCAGGGATGGGGCACCTACAAGTTCTCTGGGAAGAAAACACAGTAAGACTAATCTCATACTTGCCCAACTTTCTATGTTAATTCTTTTCTGTTGTCTATTAATTACAGAGACTGGCTAATACGAATCCAGAAAATTTAGTACAAAGTGTTTCCCTGTTTTATGGATACTAGAAAGGAATGCCTTCATAGACAAGCGACTGAGTATAAACACCAAGTTCATGGCTCTCCAGTCTGTGCTTCCAAAGACAAGTCATTTCAGTAGAAAACAACACACTTTCCCCTGGCTGATGTCACTACCCACTCTGGGACTCGAGTCACATATTGCTCTGCACTGACTGCCTGCCACTCTCATTAGGAGGAGATGATGCAGTTTCTTACTTTCTAGCTTATCAGATTTCATTTAGAAGAGTTTTCCATTCCACTGATTCTCAATAAATCAGTCCTTCAAGCTTCATGCAGATAATTTTGTTCTTTTTATTCTGGTATAAAAAAAAAAGTCTTGATTCATAGCATCAAACCTCAGAATTCACATGTGAAATATATATTTATTTAGTTTAGGCATACAGTCCTTACTGTTGCAGGATCTGAAAATAGCACCAATAGCTCACAGTTATGTTTACAAGCAATATTTGCTTGTAAAGCACTCAGGCCATTATATCTGAAAGTAACAAACAGGGATAGAAAGCTTGTTTAAGAAAAAAGGACAAATTAAGTTTATGAACTAAGAAATTGTGTCAATGGAGAGAAAAGTATTACAATAGGGCTAAAATTTATAATATCTTTATAATAATAATAAAATATATAATATTTTTGATATAAACATTATTGATAATTATTACAATATTTTATTATTTTATAATAATGTTATAATAATATAATATCTTTTCTAAGTAAAAAAAAAAAGAGGAAATAAAGAAAAGCACTGTTTGCAAAAGCAAACAAGAATCTGAAGGAATACATGTTCCCAGTTATAATGATACATCATATAGATAGCTAGCACAATGAGCACTTCTGTAGCTGAGTTTGCATTCTAATTTCCTTGCACTTTCTTGCTATTTCCCACTTTTTCAGATACAGGTTACATTCTATTTCCTTTTAGCAGCATCACATCCTTTCTCTCTGACTAATACATTAAGAAAGTTTATCTCACTAAGATCTCCTGAAAATGTTTCACACAGGTGGAAGATCCTTTGAGGAATCACTGGAATAAAGAGGTCGCACCAAACGAGAAGAAATTTTGTCCAAGTCCACAAATATTTTCAGGGTATAAACTTTAATATTTTAATTTCTTCTAGTCCATAGAATAGTTATATAAAAAATATACTAAAAAATATCAGAGAGTTCAGGTTTATTAATTACCATAGTTGTTTCTCAGTATTATGTGCCTGACATAACCATGTTATAATAGTAGTCCCAGTTTTTCTGGCAGCAGCACTGAAAGGAGGATGCAGTGGCATCCTGAGGTGACCAACTGAAGGCTGGATGGAGGTTGCTGTTAGAATATTCTCTGTTTAGGAAAAGTATATGAAAAGTGTTAAAACTTTATTCCCATGTTTTGGATTAGGGAACCACATGGAGTTTTTTGATATATTATATAAATTGGCCCAGCCACTAGACTGAGAAGCTGTATCACTAATTTAATCTTGAAATCTCACTAAGGTGAATATTAAATCATAGCTCTTCATTAGTTCAACCAATAGATACAACAGTAGCAAATCAGAAATATTTTAATTGACTTATCCTGTGGGGAATTGGTGGTGTGTGGGTTTTATGAACTTTCTCACTATGAACAGACAGCATTCACAAGTGATGCATTCTGAGCACCTTCCCAGGATTAAAAAGAAATAGTAAGTCTGGGTGAGATTTTGCAGTTGATCAAAATCTCCCTCAAAGACAGAATAACACTAAGAGGGAGCAGAAATTTCAAATTAGATGCTCATAACACATTGCTGAGCTGCTTTGATATCTTGTCAATGTAGAGGCTAAGATGAATATTGCTCTTTGAAAATTTTAATGAATATTAACACGTGTCTTCTGTGACAAATTGGACACTCCTTTTTTATAATATATAGAGAGGTGTCAATGAACATGTGAACATGTAAATATATTGATAAAAGAACACCAAATGCTGGGCATTTGTCCAACCAATGTAAAAATTAAGTGTTTATTTAGCTGAACAAACTTGTATATATCAGTATTTAGGTAGAATGATATCAATTGTCTGAGTAAGCAGAAAAGGGATTATTAAGAATTTTGTCACAAGTTTTGGTCATAAGTCTGCCATAATCAGTGTTTGTTGTTATTTTAATTATGGTATGTGAAACCCCAGAAATTGCAGCAATACCCAAATGCAATTAAATGAGAAACAGTTTGCTGTCCTCTCAAGAAAAATAAGGAGATGGGCAACGAACATATTTAATCTGGGAAGATACTTCCATCAAAATCTAAAGTGTAATTTATGAGGAAGATGAAAGCCTAAAATATTTTCCACTGCTCCAGTGGAGATTAAATACCGTGCATCTGTCTGAAAACGTAACACATTTAACAAGGCATTAAATGGAACTTCCAATAAATATTCCATTTAGTTAAAATATCTTAGTGCATGGGGTATGTGCATTTGATATGCATGCATTTCAAGTTATTAGGCCAATTTTCATTAGCAGACACTATATCTGTATGCTTTGGAGTGCTAGAAAAGACGTACTTTGATTCCTTTTCTGCATCTGTATATAATTTGATGCCAGAATTAGCTTTTTTTTTTTTTTTTTTAACCTCTTCACTTTCACAACATGCTTTCATCCAGGTTGTTTTGATCACTTCACCAGAGTGAAATATATGGGGTTTTTTACTGAGCTGAACAGCATCAATGCTAAAAGAACTCAAGAATGCCGCTGTATGTTAAACTAGTAGAATGAAGTACATGAGTAGGCAAGGAAAAGCTGTGGAGAGTCCTGGTGAGTGGCATGGAAGGGGACCTCGCTTTCTTAGCTCAGTGCCAGTGCAAACCTCTAACAAAGCTGTGCTGTACATGGCATTGCTCTCATTTCTGGCTCTGGTACACAGTTTCCACCAGGAGACTGTTTGGAACAAGATATTTAACATGGTACCATTTTCTGAATATTCTTAAAAAAAATAAAAATATTATTTCTAAAACTAGTAAGTCATTTTGTACAGAAATAGGGGAGTAGTGATCACTAAGTAAATACTGAAGTCAGTGCATGCAACTCTCTACTGACATTTTAGAACAACCAATGTCAGTATATTAATACAAGATGAATACAAAGGACAAACTAGAATTAGGCATCAATTGGAAGGTCTTAATCTCTCTCTACAAAGTATGTATGAAAATCTTAAGCTTTGTGACAGCAGTGACTAATTTTAAGTGAACAGTTTATGGCTGTAAACTAGCAAAGCTGCAGTATTCAGCTTCACTCCACTGAACCTAGTTTAGTGCATAGTGTAAAATTTGTGCTTACTCCACAAAGCTATTTATACTTCCTTTACATTAAGTACCCAAGGACCCATGAAAATATTGCTTTTAATTGTGGGACACTCCTACATCTAAAAATACATTTTTTCACCTGCCAAATCGGGATCAAAAGCCAAAGGTTCATAAAATTAAATTGTATTGAAACTGAATTCTCCTTTAAGACACTGACACCACTTGTCCAAAACCTTAGACTCTATTTTTCATCACGATGAATTGCAAGAAAATTTAGGCACAGTCTTGGGAATGTGTCTTCTACAAACAGATTTTCATAATTGGTAAACCCCTCTTAGCTTTGTCTCTTCACATTTCCCCCTACGGTAACAAAATCATCCATATTCTCTTCCTGAAAAAAATTAACTGAAGAAATACAAAAGCCCAAAGATGAACTATTAGAAAATCCACGTCTTTTTTACGAAGTTGATCCATTTTGTTTCTCAACTTACTTCTGAACCTCCTTCCTCTGAATGTACTGTGTTATGTCATTAGATCTAGAGACAGCCTTGGCATATTATTCTCAGCCACAACAAACAGATGGTTTGTGCACATGCAATGTCATTTTGTGCTCCATAATTCACTAAAAATCTGGAAAGAGGAAGAAGTTTCACTATGGTTAGAACTGATGGTCAACAGCCACATTTAGTTCAGCTTCTTTCAAGAAAGCAAGCGATCATTTTCTCTTTTACCTGGAAACAGAATCTGAGCTTTATTTACCCTAAGACAAGCTAATACATACAGTCACATCTTTTCCCATCATTTTTGTTGCCATTTAACTCTTAATTTGATTTCATATTCTCAGATTTGTAAAAGAAGTGCAGTATGCTTCAGGCATCAGATTAGATGATTTATAGTAGCTAGGTTTTAAAAAGATCAAGCTTTTAGTCACTTTTGTCAGTTTCAAATGCACAAAATTGATTAATGAATAAAGTTCAGGTCACAGTTTTCAAAACACAGTTTTCTTTTTTGGTTTTTGGTTTGTTTGGGTTTTGGGGTTTGGGGTTTGGGGTTTTTTGTGTGTTTTGTTTGTTTTGTTTTTGTTTAACAGAAAGATAATCAGTAAAGGGCTCTGGATCATTCTGTGTTACTTCTCCTTTCATCAGATGACTGTCTCAAGTAAAGACTGTAGAGGACTCAACCCCAAGTTTGCCCTCTCCTATTATAGTAATTATGCTGAACTAAGCAGCTCCTTTACCAGTATAAGGTTATATATTGATTTATCTATAGAACAGCCAATCTCTACACAATCAACAGAAAGAGCCAGCCTAACATAGGAGTGTCTCTGAACAGTGCTCTGCAAGCCTGTGAGGATACAGATTTCTCTCCAGTCCCAAGAACTTTGGCCTGACATGCACTCAGATAATAACCTGTATTAAAAAATTTAAAATACATAAAATGTTTCCTTACACTGGCATAGCCTGTGCACCAAAACCACACTCACTGAAAAGAAAAAAAGTTGATGCCAAGGACTTGAGTTCTCATATACTTTTAAAAATAGGAATTAGATCAGTTTTGAGTCCTTCAATTCACTGTTACTGAAAGACCATCAACAACTGCTTGGGTTGACTAATGAAGTCTTTGGGTTATTTAACCAGAATCTGAGATGCCTTGCCATGGTTATAGAAAGCAATCTGGTTTAGGAGATCTGAAAAGTCAAAAAACATCAGAATCAATAATGTTCTGTATGTTTATTTTTCAGATACAGTACCTTAGCATGAACATGTTGAGCTCCCACTTCCAAAACCTACTTTTTACCTTGAGCAATTTGTTATTTGAAAATAATCAAAGAATATTAAAAAAAATGAGTTACAGCATATGAAGACATAAGAAGGACAATTTACACAACATACACCACTATGGGGCATAGAGAACTTCTGTTTGCCTACTAACATAAACATTAAGCCAGGATGAAAAATA
The DNA here is from genome assembly GCA_036023395.1 of Myiotriccus ornatus. NCBI lineage: Eukaryota > Metazoa > Chordata > Aves > Passeriformes > Tyrannidae > Myiotriccus > Myiotriccus ornatus. Next base: position 33,256,406 of record JAYRBT010000001.1, on the reverse strand, counting down.
TACATATTTCCGCAGTTTACGGGGACTCTGTGTCATATCACAGAATATATTAAAATTAGTTATTGCCAGAAGTATTAGAACTTAGAACAGGTTTAGTTTCAGGATGGTGCATCAGCTCTTGGTCTACCTAGGGAATACGACTTATATCAACAGAGTGGAAGAACTTTTCTTTCTCCATAAGGTTGTGTTGCAGAGGTAAAAGAAAAGTTAAAATATACTTTAGAATCAAAAGGAAGAAGTTTTATCCCTTTTGTTCCAAAGCCACTTCCAGTATATACTTTTGGGCCCCTTCTTTAAATCAGTACTGAATCTTTTTCCATGTGTTCTTCTAACACCTCTTCTGTCCTACTTTACCTATTTTTATTTTCTCCTCTACTTAATTCAGAAACTATTTCACAGAGGGAATGTCTTTTCATTCTGTGCTTCAGTGGCACTATCACCCTACACACTAGTTCCCTGTTTTCACAACAGATACAAAGAAAGCTGGGAAAAAAATACCTGAAGGAAGGAGTTGATTTTGCACAGTTTGCTAGTACCAAGTAACGAAAAGTTCCTTAATGTCTTGAAATATAGATTTTTAATTTTTCTTTTTTCCACAAATTTGGCTTAGATTTTAAGATTTCATGAAAGGATGCATTTACCTGAATTCTAAATGTAGGTTATAGCATAATATATTAGTTATATTACTGATAACATTAAATACACTGTTTATATAGCTCATATTTCACAATTTCCTCATGTTTTTCTGAATTGGTGATTTGCAGTAGGAAGCAAAGAGAAAAATAATTTCAATCCCTTAGTTGGAGAATGCATACATGAAAAAAATTAAGTGGGACAGTTGACAGAGGCAGCAGGCATGAATGTAAAGTAAAGCCACATAGAAGTACATTTTAAGATACAACATGCTTCTGTTTTCAGAAAGATTATGCCTTTGCAAAAGCTATTTTATTTTAAGCTGCAAGTTGAATTATGATTAATTTCTGAATTTATGCTCAGAAATAAAAGAATTACTACAATCATTCCCAATGGTCAGGGATATCCCAACTCTCCAACTTCAATAAATAATAGGATTTTAATGTATTTAATCCGCACAATGTCTGCAGAAGCAATAAAAGTTCTTAGGTTTCTTAAGGAAAATTATCCTTAGCTGCAAAATTTTGAAAATATCTGAAAAGGTTGTGAATTCATTTTACAACTTCAGGCTCTGGAAGTTTTCAGAAGCTAAGTTTCTCATCTCCTTACTGCTGTATAATGATGACTTCACAACATTATTTTAAGATTTGTCTGATAACTTGCAAGATTAAGAAGATTGCTGATTTTTGAGTCTTTGGCCTCAGAACCGCTGGGTCAGTCTTTCAGGGTTGGGAAGCACTTGTAGCTCTCATGATGGCCAGCTACTTATTCAACCTAAGTTTACTGTAGAATCATAGAATCTTAGAATCATTAAAGATTCTGGAAGAGATCATCAAGTCCAAACTTCAGTTGAATACTACCATGCCTACTAAACCATATCACAAAGTGCCATGTCATCTCATTTTTTGAACACTTCCAGGGATGGTGACACCATCACTTTCCTGGGCAGCCTCTTTGCTTAAACACTCCTTCAGTGAAGAAATTTTTCTTAATATTTATCCAAACCTCCCCTGGCACAACTTGAGACCATTTTCCCTGGTCCTGTCATGAATTGCCTGGGAGAAGAGGACAACTTCAACCTCAGCACAACTTCCTTTCTGGTAGATGTAGACAGCAACTTTATATAACTAAACAATGAGGAAATCCCAAATGTTTCAAGTAAGCAAGCTGTAACGGAGGTAAGCAGGCTTCAGCCCTACCCAAAGAAAATTGGTAACTAAAAAAAAAATTAAAAAAAATTAAATATTATGTCCACCATGAAGGGGGGGAAAACCCAACAACTAAAAAACAATAATAACAACAAAACTTCTCAAGAAAGTGAAGAACAGTCTGATATTGCAAGCTGACTATATGAGCATATCTATAAAAGAAAGGAAATGCAGGAATCATAGCAGGAGATGCTATTATTAAATCTAGCAACTCTGAATTTTACTGTCTAAAAATAAGAAATAAGTTTTCTTTCCTTTAAAAAGGCCTGACTTTTAAACACTAATATAAACAATCTTTCCTCCAAGTTACCAATACAAATCTCTCTGTTTCTATGATCAGATGGTATAGGGACCATATGACAGTCCCCGTGGATGTGGTCACCTCCTGGATGAAATATGGAGTATATTCAGCAGTTCAGTGAGGTTTGGGCTTACTCCAGAAACCAAGATTAGTGGATAGTCAGGACCACACACTAGATCTACAGGAGGCTACGGGAATTTAAGCTGACACAGCTACATAGGTACCTCTTGGAGCCCACAAAACTGTAGAGAAGGGACTGTGAGACTGAAGTCAACATCGTGTCAGAAAACAGTTATATACAAGTGAACAGCTTTACCTAGTGTAAGTAAAAATAACTGAACTAGCCCCCACCCCCCAGTTTTTAAATTTTATATAATGAAAATGACAACTGACCCAGCACCACAGAGTACAATTATAATTAAAAGGAGACTTTTCTGAAAAACGTCTGTGTTGCCTTAGGGAACAATGTAGGTCACAGCATCAATTAAAGGCAGAACAAACTCTTCATTGCCTTCATAACACCTAACCCTAAATCATTTTGTTGCTGTAAATTAAACAACCCATGCTGCATTATATCACAGCAGTGAAAAAAGCCAAGAATAACTAGTTTTAAAATTTATTTCAAGCTCCAGCACTCACTTTACCCCATATGACATGGGCAAGAAATGTGGAATACTGATGTTATCACTATTTTCCTCATCTTTGTGGAGCAGAATTACCATCTGTATATTCAGTTTTCTTTTACATAATCTGGATATTAATGTTCAACCTCTGCAGGAAAGCATATGAGAATTACTTAATTGATGATTAAAAACAGCAGTCATCTTTGCTGCTGACTGCAAAGGAAATACCAGATTGTTTCAGACTCTAGGCTTCAGTTTTGAAGCTCTAGTGAACACTTTTCTATGCAGGAAAGTGGAATATAGGAATAAATCACTTCAGATAAAATGTATCTGCAGGGGTCATTGCAGGCATTTTACCTAATTACATCTCTAATATTATAAGAAATATCCAGGATGATTGTCAATAGAAGCAACGCAAAAATTTAAGAACTTTCACTTTGAAAGAATTGTCCACAAATACTATCCCTTTTTGAGATCAATAAATTCCTATTTCTTAACAACAATTTTCAGCAGAATTCAAGCCATAAGAAAAATATTTGGTAATAAAGCGTCTCAAATGTTGTTGACCCTTTGTTTGTTCATCTAGAAACATTGGGCAATATCTTAGATGAAATTTAATGTTTTGAAGTTTTATTGTTAGCTTGAGTGGGAGGGGAAGCAAATTCCTCTGCTCAGCTTGTGAGACTGGAAGGGCAACTACATAGTGTTGATAAGCTGGTCTGCCTGAGTATCTGACAAAATCCATTGAGAGACTGTCGGGGTTTTGAAGTTGTTAACTCACTGGTCTATCATTGGTTTCTGTGTTGCCATAGTTATTATATTGTC
>JAYRBT010000001.1:33226070-33252716 GCA_036023395.1 Myiotriccus ornatus | reverse complement strand
GGACGGGCGGCGGGGGGGTGATCTCAGCCCTGGAAACCTTTACAGAGCAGCCAGGAGGGACCCTCCAGAAACCCACCGAAACTACAACAAGAGACCACAAAGGGAACATCAGCTGACACAATAAAGACAGGGAAAACAACTCCTCTACTACTCATGAGTAATTACAAGTGATGAAAAGGTACTGCAGGCAAAATTAAGACTTCCTGATGTCCATGCAATACTTGCAGCTCAAAAAATTCTTCACAGATAAATAATTCAATAGGGGTATATAGTCAAGAGCAAAGACTTATTTCTGAAAACATAACGTTCGATAAAGCTAAATAGCTATGCTTGTTAATAAATACATCTCTCAGGAGAGTACCAAAAGTGGATCTGTACATAAGAGAAATTCCATTTTAATACAATCGGGTTTTAAGACTCAAACTCTCCCTACATTTTTGCTTGCATTTTTCAAATTACAATATGGGTCCAAGAAGACCATAGTTCCCTTTTCCCACTCGAAATGTTAAGATTATTCCAAGAATGCCTACTTCTGATTAGCCATTTATCTATAGCTATAACATCCCAATGCCAGTGTTGAGGACTTCAGTTACACTGTTGAAGGCTTTCAGCAAATCCAGAATGAAAAAAAGTGGAGTATCCAAGCTTTAGAGAGTTTCCAAGCTGAATATAAAACAAGAGACAACAGATGCAACTCATTCCTCAACAGTTCGCATTAGGATTTCACCAATGTTTTAGACCCTTCTTTACTGACATATTGAAATTTTTTTAGACAGTAAGACAAAGACAGACCTTGCTGAGGAATTGAACAAAAAGCATGAAAATGTTTTTTGGAAGACTTAAGAATTGAACAACGGACCCTTCTACACTTGCCTAACCAGAGAGGAGAGCCACTTTCTTCCAGGGAATGATGCAGGAGAAGTAGGGTGGGAATAAGTGAAGGCAATTTATTTTAGGTGTAAGTCAAATAAGGGAGCTCCAAAAGAAATGTTATAATGGGACGTAGTGAGGGGACAAAACAAAGCTCATTTTAATTATACTTTCTCTAGGTCAGTAAGTGCACCTAGAGATTTGTAGGCTAGAGGGTTGCAGTTTCTTCTTACCTCTAGGGTTCTAGAGTGTTTTCAGATGAGAATATATAATTCACTGCTCTGAGAATATGTGTAATAGTAGTATAATAATGAATTAGTACTACACAAAACAGATAGAAAAAGCCTAAAAAGACTCTTCAGCCACTATAATGCTTGTCAAAGCCCTTTTAAAAAGAAGGGAAAATGTTGTCAGTCTTTTACAGGTAGGAAAGTAAAAGGACAGAGAATGAAGCAAGCTGCTCAACATGACTCAAGAGACTAAAAATCGAAAAAAATGTCCTATGTCTAGAATTTCATTTTAAAGACCACACAATCTTCAACCAGTTATATCAAATATCACTGCGATGTAGATTGCAGACAGACATCACTGAAAAACATCAAGCCCTCTCAACCAAACCTTCCTGTTTCAATCCAAATTTAGACTCCAGACTGAAAACCGATGAAGGAAAACTATTCAGAAATTCATGATCTGGAAGAATTCAAACTTCATCCTCCACACATGTAGGCCAGGAGGTGGCTGTACTGAGCTTTTTTAATGATCAGCTGTATTATGGAGATACAAACAAAAAATAATTAAAAATAAAATAAAAAAAATTTAAAAGGCAGGAAAAAAGATATATCTCAAAAACAAACAAACAAACAAAAATCCCAACACAGTAAAAATAAAAACCACATACATACTGTGATTTTTTTTCCCCTGGGACATTAATAACAAAAGTGAGGATGACTAAGAATGCAGGTGTCCCTTTTTTTTTGTGAGAACCTCTTCAGGTAAGTGGTTTTTGCTTACTGTGCTAGAGCAAAGAACAGTCACCTCAGAGACCTGGGGTTTAAGACAGAAAGCATGACTGGATCATTGAGGTTAGCCTAATGTACTGCCAAGCGTTAAGACTAACAACAGTGTCTCTTTAACTAAAACGTGCATCTATTTCAGAAAAACACCTAATCCTAAAAATATAATGAGATTGAGATGTACCACTTTCCTTGATGGTTTGTCCTATATTCTCACTTCTAGAAACACCTGCCAGGCCTTGGTTTGCTCTTACTCTGGTACACATTCTGCTTTTCTCTGCTACTTTGAAGAATCCTCTTATTCCAGTCATCCCACAGAAATACACTGCCATTAAGTCATGTCTCTCTCTGGAAGAATTTTTCTCCATTCTAGTCTCTATTCTCTCTTTTGATATATATTTAATACCTTTATAAATTATAGACTTCAAAACTTGGCACAATATTTCCATAGCCTCACTGTTGCACAGCCAAAAAACCACCTCCTTATTCTTAATTTTTAGTGGGCTTTTTACACTCAAAGTTCCTAGTACAAGACCTGCTGAGTTGTCTATTCTTTCCTCTGGAACATTCTTAGCATCACTTATTTCAGCTGCAGGGGGCCTCTGTGTATGTACAGCTGCATTGCTTCCTCTGGCTGTGTAACACTTCTCGATAAAGACAATTTTCTTTGAATGGCTTCTGTTTGCCAGGTTAGATTGTAATTGGATGGTATTATCTGATTACTGTGTCCTCCTTGTTTCCTACTTTTTCAATCTTTGCATCATTTTAACAAATTTTAACATTCATGCTGCTTCCCTAATAATTTGTGAAAATATTGAAATACATTTTCCACACCCAGTTCTAAATCCTAGAAGGCTTTGGAGAGAGCCTATTTACAAGAGAATGCAGTGACAGAACAAGGGAATGGCTTCAAACTGAAAAAGGGTAGGTTTAGATTAGATATTAGGAAAAAATTCTTCACTGTGAGGAGGGTAAGGCACTGGCACAGGCTGTCCAGAGAAGTCGTGGCTGCCCCATCACTGAATGTGTTCAAGGCCAGGTTGGATGGAACTCTGGTCTAGTGAAAGGTGGCAGAGGGTTTGGAAGCAGATGATAATTAAGGTCTCTTCCAACCCAGGCCATTCTATAATTCTATTCTATGATTCTATGATCTATTCAATTTTTGTGCAAGGGTCATTTCTCATTGAGTAGTACTTGGAGATGTCAGTCCTTAAGGAATATTATTTTGATAAAGTATGCTGTTATTTATTTATAAAAGATACAATATAAAATTAAATTAAATGCCTTACAAAAGCCTTAACAACACCTAGGACCATTCAACAACAAATTCACATTCCGGAATTAAGCTAATGTAACACAATTGTTTTTCTTGAAAACTATGCTGACTATCACTAATTTGTTCTCATGCTTGCATTCTTAGCTAAATCCTCATTAGTTGTTCCAATATTTTTTCCAGGGCTGCAATGCAACTAACCTGCTCTGCAGCATTATTTGGGAAAAAAAAAAAAAAAGAGAGAAAGTGAAAATAATAGCATGACACTCACACTCCATATCTCTAGAATTTAAAAAATTCTCCAACAGATCTTTTCAGCATCCTTTTTTAAAGCTCTTAGGTGAAAGTTACCAAGTAATGAGCCTTCTGCTTTACTTATTTTATCACTGGCAGATGTTGTTTAACATGCTTTGAAAGATTCAGTGCTGTTTGTACAGTAGGGACACTGGATCTCCTACCACCATATGGGCTTGTTAAGGAGCAAACAGCACTTCCCTCCTACTGTGTGCCACTCAGTATTGAAGAGGTATCAGAGTTTTTGTTCATCTTTGCATGAATAAATGACATATTAATTAAACAGTGATTGATTGGCATCATTTCTTCTTCATTTTAACATTACAAAAAAGCAGCACAACTTAGCTATTCACATCCAAAATAAACCAAGAAATAAGCTTCATTAAACTTTTCTCACAATCTTGGAAGGCAGAAACTGAGTGTCCAGACATATACTGTAAGAGTTCTTATCTATTATGCCTGCCACTGAATTCATCCTGGACTGCTACCTTAATCACTATATATTTTTGGCCCTTACATTAAGGAAAATTACCTAGACATAGTAAGCCATTATAAATTGATGTCCAGCTGGCAGAGAGCTGTGCAAGATCAGAATCCTCATCTGTCCTATTTATCCCAGTGTCTTGGTAACTCTGGATAACAAAGGATAGCAATTTGTACATCAACAGTATATCACTTTAGACTGCTTTTACCAGAAATACCCCATTAGTGTGCATTATCCTCATATCTTAAACAGCATTCTTTTCCTCTTGAGATCACAAAGGACGCAGCTGGCAAACAGCCAGAATATCAAGTTTCTCACACATCTATTATCATAATGGCAGGAGGTCATACACTGAAAACTGAGAACACAAATGCAACATAAACTAAACTGAATATTTTGATAACAGAAATTTATTGAGGTTACTGTCATAGAGGGGTTTTGTACTATTGTTTCAATGGCTACTCCTCTATTGGAGAAAAGCCCTTTGATTGAAAAAGCAAACAAACAAAGAAAAAAACAAAGCAAACCACAAAAACCCATACCAAAACCAAATTCCACAATGCTTTTTGTCTGTCAGGCTCTTCTGGTCCATAAACATACTTAGTCTTCCTGTCCTATATCCTAGTTTGGTCCTGCCTGTTACACCGCAGGGACTGATTGCATCTCTGCTGGACCAACAGGCAATAAAAAGAAATTTCAAAAAGATAAAGTGAAATTTTCCTTACCGCATGAGATCTCTAAGGTCTAGACACTTAGATCTAAGTTTTTTGACCATAAAAAATGTCTAGACAATGGAGAAAGACAGTCATTTTCAGGGCATGATCCATCTCCATCCAAAGGAGACATCCAAATCAGGTTAAAAGAACTGCGTTCAGGACAAGTCTTTCTGTTTGCTGCCAGCTGAGGCTTCTTATATGCCACAGCATCTTGGCAATTACTGAAGCATTCAGGCAAATATTCTTTTTAACTTGAAATGGGTGCTTTTGTGTCTAGGGAAGCATTGGTAGAGAAAAATTGGCAAAATTATGAAGCAGCAATTCAGAAACTATCTGCTTTCCTCACTTATTTCTCAGAGCCAAATTCACTACTCTCACCTGTGTATTAGTCCATTCCATTTCAGGAAAAGGTCCCAGCTGAAGGCCTCTACCTGTGGGATTTTCTTCCTCTTGGCCTTTCTGGAAGTACATAGAGACATCTACTCAGGACATGTTCCAAACTCAGATTTTTCATCGTCTTTGCATACGGTGCTCAGTTGTGTGTGTTTGCTTCCCATGTTTTTTTGGGGGGAGGGGGCTCACTTATTCCCTTGAAGCTGTAATTTGGTGTTAATACATGCTGAGTTGCCCAGAGGCTTTATAAAAAAAATAAATTGGCACTACACTAAATTGTATTAAAAATGGGATTGCATATTACTGATTATAAATATATATGGAAGAGCTATCTATCCTTGAAGGCAGAAAAAGTATCTTATGTATTCTTTGCAAGAATTAACATTGTACTACTGTATTTAGGTTTATTTTTAGTATGCAACATCTACCAATCTCATGTAATTATTAGCAAATTGAGAAAGAAGGCCATAAGGAATAAATAAACATCCTCTTGACAGCCCACCTCTTTCTAGCTAAAATTAGAAATAACCCTGTTGCTTCTAAATTTTAAAACCTACTCTAATTATCACTATGAATTTATGAAGTTCTAACAGTAGGAGGCTATACATTTGCTTTTAATGAACATCAGGCTTCAATTTTTTTTTGAAACAGAAAATCTGCAATGAATTCAGTCTCCCACATAGGCATGAGTCAATGCCATTGTAGAAAACACAGGAGTTCTTAACAAACAACAACAATATGGAAAAGCCATGTCAGTGAGGGGACACCTGTTGCCAGGATCTGTTTTTATTGACAGAAAAACTACCATGTCTGTAGCTATACATCCAATAGCATTTTTTTGCACAATGTTTAATACCTAAGGGACTGAAAAGCACTTTTAAAAAGGCCGTATTCATTATTATGTTTATGTAGTGCTAATCCTCACCTTTTACTAAGTTACTTTAGTGACTTTTGTTTCTATTTTAATACAAATTAAATAAATAATTAAAAAAAATAAAGAGAAATCATAGAATAGCTTGGGTGTGAAAGGGCCATAAAATCATCTACTTCCAATCCCCTCTCCATAGGCAGGGACATCTTCCATTACACCAGGCTCCTCAAAGCCCCATCCAACCTGGCCTTGAACACTTGCAGGGATGGGGCATCCACAGCTTCCCTGTGCAACCTGGGTGCCTCACCACCTTCACCTCCCTTGTAGTGAAGAATTTCTTCTTAATATCTAATCTAAACATGCTCTCTGGTGGTTTGAAGCCATTCCCCCGTGTTCTATTACTACATGCCCTTGTAAAATGTCCCTTCTCCAGTCTTCTTTATACCTTTTAGGTATAAAACCTCTTCTTTTTATGTATAAAAAATAACAATTTTTCACTCTAACCTGCAAGATTATCTCTTTTTTAATAGCTAGTATAAAAACCAACAAGCATGAAACCACTGGGCTAACAAGTCATTCAAGGAAGTCTTGAAACACTGTTGGTATGGAGAATGGCTAATAATAGCAAAAAAGCTCAGGGTGTAAGACTTTTAAATGTATAGTCTAAGGAAAAGGGACTTCTGGCTCTGCTTAAAAGGATTAACACTGTCATACAACAATATTCTTAACAACTGAGGCTTATATTGATGCTGTCACTCTTCAGGCATTTAGATGTGTCAGCTAGGAGCAGAGTCCTTTGAGACACAGGAAACTCCTGAGAGCAGTTCAGGACTTAAATGCACTGAGTCACTCTTTGGAGGATGCATTCCCACCTCAGTGAATTGGGATGAATTGAGGTCTGAGGGTTTTTACACGAAAAAAGTCTAGAGTAATTTATTTTACACTGTAATGAGTGGCTGTGGATTCCCTAATATAAGCACCAAGCCAACCAGGAGTAACTGGGAAGCATTTTATTGACACACTTTGACCACCACGAGTTTCTGTGTATATGTAGTTTATCTTGAATCCTTGATTTTGGAGACTTTTGAAAAGGAATGTGTAGTTTCATAAGTACAGACAGAAGAAATGCACACAGAGCAATAAGCACTTCCCTGACAGAGGAAACATCAGATGCAAAAATACAGAGTAAGGAACACCTTTGTGGAGACCATTAACTAAGAAGAAGCCAGGAATGAGGTTCTCTTGCAAAATGTCCTTCCCTCAAAAAATGAAAATATGAATGACTGATTATAAGAAAAAGGGTTATAACTATTGAGCTGTAATCACTGATAAAGAGACAGCAGCAGAACTGTATCATTTTGGGGCACAAAAAGCCAAAAGAAATCCTGAGGAGACTCATAACCTAAGAAAGACTGAAAACAGGATATTACATAGGGATAGTGATCAGTTATCTCCACCAAGAGAGAAACCAGAGAAATCAATCTAAATTTGCTGCTGTGAAAAAAACCTTTCAACTACTAGGGTGCTGAAACATTGAAAGTTTCCAGTCCTTTTCCTGTCCTACGTTCTGTGACTCTGTAGCTTTCATTCATGAGAGGTTTATTCCCCAGTAATTTTAGCAATTTTAATTTGGAACCAGATGATTAACAGCCAGCTAACAGCAAAAGGCATATTCCTCTCTGATAACTTAAAATAAATACATATTTGCTTCCAAAGTAAGATTTTAGAAATGGCACTAATGGATTTAGTGGATGTAGAAATCTAATCCCATTTGTAAAAATAGTCTTTTGAATGAATTCTATTCAAATGCAAGTGAAGTAGCATTTAAAACAGCATTCTTCATAAGCATCAAACTGTATGATACAAATGTGACAACCTTAAAGGTGAGACTGAGTTTCCCAAATAGAGTTGTCTCATGTCATTAGATGCATTAAGGTATCATTTTGTCTCCAGATGACTCTTCAGAAGGGTAAGGGTTTCCTTCTGGCATTTCTGGCAGCCATACGCATATCTCAGATTTTATAGGACATCTAAAACAGCACTATATGCCTATCTTGGACAACTGAATCTCACCCTCAAAAAGTTCTTTTTTTATTTTAAGGAGGTCTTCTATTTTCTAGCAGACATTGTCATTTATAATAATTATTATAAATTCAAATATATAGTTTAAATATAAAAATTGGGTGTTTATCGTGTGGAAAATCTAAATCTCCTGCTTTTTAACTAAAAAAGAAAGAGAAAAAAAAAAAGTCAAGCTACCTTAATTGTTATGAACTACCATAAATCCAAATATCCAAAATTCAAAATCCAGTAAAAGTTTTACACAAGACTTAGAGCCAAACAAGTTTTGGTGTCAAAGTACTCCACTTTTACAAGGGTTTAAATACACCTGTCATCTGGAAAGCCTTGCTAACATGTAGATTAAGAAAGGATCAGTTTATTATCGTGGAAAAAAAATAGCACGTACTAAATACTGGGAAGTCACGTGGCCTAACGATAATTACCTTCATACAAGAACATCATGCAGTATCATAAAAAGAGTCAGCCATACCAATAAAACTGAGGAAAATTAAGTTCTCTGTTTAAAAAAAGTCTTCAAAAGAAGATGTCATGAAAATCAAAGTTCCTGATAATCTTATGTATAAGGCATTGAAGTACTGTTATGCGAAGTAACAGTAATAAAACATGAACATAGGGAGAAAACGTGTAAAGAAAATTATGATAGTATTTCTAAAGAAAGATATGAAAAATTTTTGCACATACAGGAACTTCAATCTGCTGAATAGTATCTATGATCACAGTTCAAGTCTGTTCCTTATGCCAGTGATGTGATCGCTACAGATAAATTCTGCAGATTCCACACCTATGCAATTAATAGTCACTTAAATCAGCAATTAGCATGAGGGGATGAACTTTTGTGGTGGATAATTGTTTTTAAACTAAAAATTTCATTTACGTGAGACAGTGAGGGAAAGGCAAGTTTCAATGAAAAGCTCAAAAATATATAGGAGGCTACAATTTCCTTTTAAAATTTGAGTAATTCTTCTTATCAATTTACAACAGAATAATAAACAGCTGATAGCACATTGGTGACAAGTCCAAAAATACTTTTAAAACAGGCTTGTGAATGAAGTGAAAATTCAGGAGCAGCAGATGGGTTTAACTGCTGCTGAATGTGGAGTGGTTTCCAAGAACACGTTGTATGTAATGATAAGTAGCCAGAGGCATGAAGTTTTCCCAGTAGTTTAAATCCTGAGCATACAAGCTAAGTGAGGGCTTTCAAGCTTTGGCTCGCTGCAACATCCTTACATTTTACCCTTGTCTACAGCAGAAAAAATGATTGTTATTAACAGTGTGTTCCAGCAATGGTTGCAATTACAGCAGCACTGAGCACAGTTTCACAAGCAGGCAAGTTTAACATGGGCTTTCTGAAACAACAATAGTTCTTGGCTGTGCTTGCAGGTTAATCACATTCAGCACCAGCATATCCATTGTCAGCAGTGGATAATTATGCCAGTGTATCCAGTGCATCAGTTTGTACATATGTTTTACATAATAAACATGTTAGGAATTGCCTCCCTTTCTAATTCTTGATCTGGATGTGGGAACTGGGATGTTCTAGGGTTTCTGCAGTCATGATCTGACAGCCTCCATGTCTCACACCCTCTTGGATTTAAGCAAAAATGAAGTCCCAAAGGTCCAGGAAAACAGACAGCAATTTTTTCGTTTGTACCTAAAACAGTTCTGGCTTTGTCTCCTAATTCATCAGAAAGTGGCTTTATTAAGTGGCAGCTATGACTAAGTTAAAGCTTCTACACTTGCTACTATGTATTATTATACTTGACTGACACATATTTGTGACATCGAATGAAACTGAAACTTTTAAACTCACGATGCACTGAGGCACAGACAGAGAAGGGTTCAAAAGAAAGAGTGCAACTGGAAGAGAAAATAAATCTACATTGTGATTAAACACACAAAAAAATCGCTGCTATTGTCTCCTGTTAATCTGATTGCTTCTGTAACGACAAAGTGTTGGCGAGGAACTGTGGAAAAGGGCATCACTGGGTCAAAGGAAATCTCTGGAGTTCACACCTACACTATGTGTCTCCTTGCTTAGATGCGTCAAGGATGATTCTGGTTAGCTACTCTGTAATTTCAGTATCTGCTTAATAGTTTCTTGGATAAGCTGGAGGGAAAGGGATTAGTAGGGCAACAAGTGATAGAAAAGAAAGGTGAGGAACCAAACGAAAGAACTGTATCAGACCAGAGCACAGATACGAGGCTTCACATGGGTTACCATCACTCTGCTGTTAATGTACTACTTTTTGCTGCTACTCTAGCAAATCATAATTACTATACTGTCATCCCATAAACTACCTCTTTTTCCAATTAATTCTCTCCATAAAAACAAATATTGATAAAACTATTGCAAAAACACTTCTCTCTAATCCTAATATTATACTCCATTCATAAAATGGATAAAATTAAATCAGTCCACTGATGGTCATGTGACAGTCAGGCACTACTTTTTCCCCCGAGATCTTCTAAGAGGTTTTTATATCCTTTGACTGGTACCTGCTGCAAGGCTTAGAAATGACATTGCTCTGTTGTCCAGGAAATTCAGCCATTAAAGCAATAGTCCTCAAAGCATGCCTTTCATTCCCATCAGAAGATGAAGGATTAGAAAACATCAAGAGTATAGTTAATTTGGAGATTTCCAGAGCTGTTGCTTCTGTCCAGCATATCTCAACTGAGACATCCTTACTACGGCTGTCAAACGGATGCAAACACACTTGTTTTGGTTGCTCTCTACTCAAGTTGCTCCCAAATGTGGTCAGCTTGATCTGCCAGGATACTGTAACACTACTACTTTTGGAAATAGCCGTATTGCCAAAAAAAAAGGAGGTTCAGGAACATTCTCAACACTGGATCCTCATTATCCTCATTATTAGATGTTACATGAAGACCTGACTAATTTGGGTCACTCCAGCTGGCTCCTTCCAGGCCAAAACTTCTCTAGAAGGAGTCAGACTTAAGTAGTGTGGACATGGGCAAGCAGACCTTCTGTTGGGCCGTGCAGACTTTTTCTACTACAGAGGTGCACAAAATCATTACCTGAAGTAGGAGTACCCAAGATTTCAAATTATATCAATTATGTATTTTTCTTTTCCCATTTGAAAGTCTCCAATGACTTTAAGTGTGGTTTCTGGCAATGCAAATATATGTGTTTTCAGGTTTCTAATAATCAGAGCTATCAGCAGCAACCACTTCACTAGAGCCACATTGGAATTTGAAAATAGTAAATATGGAACAAAATCTGATTGATTTTGAATAGTCATTCTGAGGGTTACACTATTTTCACCAGCCATTTAGACAGGGAACTATGGGGATGAGAGACTACATGATTAAAAACTAACCTTTACTGAAAAGTACTTAAACACATTCTCAGTAAACTAAGATCTGTTCTCAGCTATCACTCAGCCAGTTGTACTATCTGCTATAAAAATGGATGATATACATGAGCTCCTCTTTCATGGGAGCATTTTCTGATACAGTAAGGCTAACCATCAAGCAAAAACACAAGGGCTTGTAGGATTTTTCTGAAAAGATAAAGAAATAAAGGCCTTTTTTTTTTCCTGGCAAGCCTTTTTTTTTTTTTTTTTTTTTTTAGCTACCAATATGAGCCGCTTTTGCATTTTGTAGACTTGTATATTCTTCAAGACTTCAATCAGCAATACTGTTCTTCAACTGAAGCAAATTTAATATATTTTGCACCATCTTTCATGGGTTGTTCAAGCTAAATGACCTTCAATTTAATATATCTTTTTCCATAACATTTTGCAGATAATCTTTCTAGTGCCCAGCTCCTATCTGCTCCAGGTATTTTTCCCAAAATTAGTAAAAAGTGTTAAATACATGCCACTGCCAAATGTAATCATTTTCCAGTGTCTTCATTTGAGTCTGCTCTGGCAGACCAGACTGGTTATTAAATTTCAGTTATTAGGAAACAAATTTAGGCTCAGGACATTTTTTTCTACTAAATCTTTGTTAAATGCATGAAAGAGTTTGTCTACAAACAGCAGCTCTTTTACAGGTTTATATTCGCTTTGTGAATCACACATTTTACCAACAACAACAAAAAGCTTTTTATTTATGTAAAAGTGAGGATTTTCCAAACCACCAGTTTGTGATCAATGTTAGCTTAGATTGACTTCCCAGGAATAGGAGCATGAGATATTTGCACCTGCAATTGAAAGCCATCTTCTGTATTACAACAAACTGCTCAGTCCTGATCACCTGTATTGCCAAAGCCATTTCCAGGCTTCACAGAGTGGAATAAGAGGATTGAAAGAAATTTAGCATTTCAGTTATGGAGATCATAAGTGAAATAAGATCCTCTAATTCACTCAGCTTCCCAAACTCCATAGTAAGACTGAAACATTAGCATCCCTCTGTTGCTCTCCCCTCAAAGAAACCATGTGCATTGAGGACAGAGGTATCAACATGGATGAATGTTATGAACTATCGGTACCCACAAAAAACAAATAAATCACACAACAGAACTTAGTTGAACTCTGACCCAGCAGCCCACTTAGTTCCAGAGAGCATCTAGTCATGGCTTTCTAACCTTCTGGGTCCTACTTCCTCTGAGGATATCACAGATGTGCTTCCCAGTGAAACATTTTGGTTTCCCAGCACATCTCAAGTGGACATATAAGGGAAGAATATCTTCCAGGGGTGGAAAAGAATTAAAGTACTGTTTTTCTATGGTATCTATTGATATATCAAGCTCATTAAAACATCTGGTATAAATTTTGACTGAAACATGATTCCCTTTTTTTTTTTTTTTTTTCTTTTTACCAAAGCTAATAACTGCTTGCTCTCACATTCCTTAGGGAAGGGATGTTTTACCAAAATGTGTGAAATGGAGGTTGCTTGGTCTCTGCCATCTCTTCTTATGCCTCTGGAGACTATAACCATGCTTATCAGCTGAGATGATGGTGTTTACAACATTTTAGTACCAGAGAGACCTGTCTGGCCTTCAACTGTCACTGGACAAAGTCACGGGTTTCCTACAGGTGTGGTGACATATCTACCATAGACACATTGGAGGATGTCTCAGACACCCTATGACATTTAAAATGCTGCTAAGTGTCTATGTTTTGGCAGGTTTATTACTCCCAAAAAATATTTTTCCAACCTTCACTCTGCTTCCCTCATTTTTAGGAGTCTTACTGATCAGGAAAAGGATCTCCCATATTTTCCGCTAGTAAAAGATATATGTTTTCCTTAGTGCCATTAAAAGATGAGTGTCTTCCAATGTGCAGATCATCCAGGTAGTTCAATATGTCTTTAATGTAGGGATTCCAAAGCAAACTCTGCTCTTCAGAGACCCTTCTCCCTGTTTAGCTTTTGCACACTGATGTGTCTGTGCTTCTAGAATGGCAGTAGGTTCACCACTTAACTCTTTTACTGTGAATAGTAAATTTACTAGCTTAGCAATGAAAACAACTATTTTTGGCAACAAATAGTATGTGTGCCAAGTCCAACTTCATAACTATCCCATTTGCTTCCAGTTCAATACTCTATTTATCTACAAATGAACTGCTGCTCATTGTTCCTGTGAGGATTAATCTGAGCAACACACATTTTGGCTCTTGCCAACTTTTGCAAAGTGATATAATCCATCCTCCTTCTCACATATTTCCTTTAATGACACCCAGTGGGTTGGCTTCTGTTAACTAACTCTGCTCCTCAAATTCCACATGCTCTTTGCTGCAGTCAGAGCTGTGATGCCGTACACTTTGCTCCTACACTGTTAAGGATCTCAATTAGGACATAATTGTCCACTCACTACTCTGAGTCTGGACTTGGTCCCTTCTTTTGTTTGTCAAAATCTTATATCTTTACTTTCAGAATTCTGAGTGATGTTCCTGAGGGTTTTTCTTTACCCTCCCAGTCATAAGAGCTGTGTTGGGATGTGACTTGGGCATGCCTAATCCCTCCTCCACTATTTTCTGCCACAGAAAAGCTAAGCAGGCTTGATGTGCACTTGGAAGAGCTCCAGCTGAATGACTGGCAGAAAACAAACACAGGGTGTATGTAATACAGAATACAGAGTCAGCACACGTTTGTGGTGCACACTGAGGATCAGTCGTGTTGGGGGCACAGCAGACTATGCTTATGTCTCAGTGTGCATGTAACCAACAGGATCTCTCATCAGATACTCAACCCCCCAGGCATTCTACTCACAGTTTCTGCAGCCTATTATATCTGATTAAAGCTGCTATTTGTATTTCATGCTTATGGGGTAGAGAGCATTCCTTATCCTTCTATGCTCCAGTTTTATAATTTTTTGTCCAAGGCAACAAAAACTATGAAAGATAATGAGATTTTCAACCCAGCAATGTTAGCAATGAATCTGCATTTTGCTGGCATTCAGGAATTGGAAAACTAGAGTAGTGTTGCTTTCGTTATCCTCCACCTTCCTGGAGAATTCTAGCCCTGATGAGGCTGGCTTTGAAGTGTTTCATTCTCCTCTGTGTATATCCTCTGTTCCTTTTAACTCCTTCTCTGCATCCTGTTCAGCAATCCCTTTGTTCTGACAGCGCTTGCAAGAGGGCTCTTTTATGCCTGGTTTCATCTAGCTGGGAATAACCACAGAGATCTGATGTCACCTCCCATAACCCAGAGACTGTGTTTTACTGACATGAGCACAGAGGTACCCACTGATTATATCAGAGAGAACTAATCTAAAAAAGTTTTTCATTGGGCTTATTGCAAATATATCACACTTTTTTTTAAAGTTTAATTCAAACCCATCCTTCTAACAAAATAGAGCAAATGTTACACAAAAAAAAGAAATGTAATAATGATGAAAGACATTTGGGGATTATAACCGTTCCGTATGTTCAAGTGTCTTCAGGGGCAAAAAATATATTTTTCATTTTGTTCTATATCCAAATAAATAAAATACACAAATTCTGAAAGGTGTTGGCAGAAAACCTCTATGCTGTTTAACTTTAGCAGGATGCTAAGTATTAGACTTTGACCTCACGACTCACAGGAAAACAATATGTACTTAAAACACTGAAATTATTGCTCTACTTCAGTATGTCCAACTTTCCTATATTTAAAGGCAACTCACTGCCTGAAGACATTCTGAAATTTAATTGTTCTAACATTTAATACCACTCCCTCAATGACAACAGAATAGAATTTTTCTGAGGTTTTTCTTAATATTTCTCAATTCTCTTTAGATGAATTCTTAGTGAGTTGATACTTACATCTGTTTTATATACTAACAGCTTTTCAATACAGTGAACTGTAACTTATCTTTAGGTTTATGTCTAGGGGATTTAGAAACCTGCAGATCTTCCTTATTATTCTATGTGTCTACTCAGAATATATTTATAGATACATTCTGGTAATGCTGTGTATATATAATGTTGTCTTTTTTGACTTTACGCAACAGGTCAGCAAGAATATGGTCATATTCAGTAGATGCAAGGATGTTTCTTTATTTGTATAGGAAAAAGTTTACACCTTCAGTTCTTCCTCCAAAGTATTAATCCTCTTTCTGAGTCACCACCCTGAAGAATTATGTCACTGAAAATAGAGTTACAGGCAACCACATGAAAAAAAAAAAAAAGAAAAAAATAATAAGCTGTAGTTTGGAAAAGTACCTTACATAATACTTGTAAAGCTCACTACCAGAAGCATGCCATTCACAGAATCTCATGACAGCAATAAAAATTAATAGTACCCTTCAATGCCTCCACCATCTAGACACGTTTCACAAGTGTATAATATGCAGTGGGATTTTTTCACAATTTCCTTATTCACTCTGCCTGTACAAAATAGCTCAAATTTCTTACAGCTGTTGGTCTCTCCCCACATCAGCACTTAAGACTTCCCCTCCATGGTCATCGGTCCCCTTGCTCTGTCAGAGAGTGATGGCTGATGTGGGCACTTCGGAAAAATTGAACACGGGTGAGGTTGGGGAAGGAAATGAAGAGATTAAGGGAGTGTCTCATGGGAATACCTGCTGGAAATGCTGTTCCTTCAGGTGATATCAGAGGACTAGAGACAGTTCTGCTACGTCACCAGACCACTGCATCCTCCATAGTCCTTGATGGATAGGCAAACAGTGCATAACCCTTTTAAAGGAAACTTTATGAGCTGAATTAGCTCTGCAGTATTAAGTGTTAGCATCACAGTGCAGTGTGTAATCAAATGTTTGACACTAGTGAGCTTACTGGAAAAAAATGGATGCCAATTTCATCTTACTAGCTCTAGAGATTTATGACTGCAGGGTGTCTGTCACAATCACAGTTAAATTTGAACAATGATAGATCAGAGTTATGACAAGATATGGATGGTTCATGAATTATGTTTTAACAGGAGTACTTATCAGACTGGACAGAAATTAAAAATCTTCTCTATGTTGCAACGCTTGGCTAGAGAAATAGCAAAAATAAATCCCTTTTAAAAATGAGATTTCTGGTCTGATTAACATCTTCCTGATCAGCAAGTCCTAAATCACTCTGACCATGATAATGAATGTTCCTATTTTACACAAACATCCACACATATCCAATGCACACAGGAGACAGAGCTAAGGTTAGCATGGGAACTTTACCACCAGATTTTTTGGATTTGTGTAATTAAAATAAATATGATGTTTTAATAATTTAGTCTTACCTTGTAATTAATTACGTTCACATTTTCTTTGGGCAGGAACCTACTTCATCTGATGGGTACAGCCTAGTGTGATAACTTTATTCAACATTTCCAAAAGTTGGTTTTCTAAGCAGGGAATATTTTAAACTTAATCACTGTGCAGGAATTACTACAGTGTAGTATAAAAATAGCTGCACCAGGGTTAAGCCAGGTAGTTCAGCTGCTGGTAGGGTAACCTCCATGGCAATGATGAACTCAGCACAAGCTCTGCAGGTGCACTGTAGGTTGTTCCAGCTTTGGCATAGGCTGATGTTGAGGTATGGAAGGAAACAGAACACTTCTGGGACCTGATTCCTCCCCTCCAACAGTAGCCATTACCCCATATGTATTTAATCCACCACAGGGAGCCCCAGCAGTCCCCAGCCTTGCTTACTAGGGTTCCCCTCCACTCACTTTTTCTTGGTTCATCTATTTTATTGTCCTGTGCTCTTTCATGTCAAGTCCCAACTTTTCCTGGATGTTCAAAAAACTTGAGTTAGCTCTGAGCATAGGAACACACTCAGACTCCTCGCTCTAAACTTAGGCTCTGGGTTTTCAGAAGAGGTGACCTACAAACCTCACTGATGTTAACAATTCGAAGTGTGAAGCAAATAGCCTTCCTTCAACAAGTTATTCAGATGAGGGCTTTTGTATCTTACAGATGTGTGAAGATATCAGAAAAGAAGACTGGTCCTTGGAGTCATCTGTCATTTCAGTAAAGGGACATTCAATCTTTTGTGTTATCAATCTCTAGAGCAAGAAATACTATTAAAAAAAGCAGTTGCTTCCTCTAGAGACTTGGCCCTTGCCACAGGCTGTATGCAAAAGAGAGGATACTCACACTGAGTGTAGATAGATCATTATACATTTAATTGCAGAAACAGTGCCACTGCTGACCCAAAGAACATGAGCTTTATAGCCTGCAGTTGATATACATGTACAGATACTGCTGTCAGTGCTGCATACATGGAAAATAGGCTTTCTGAACAGCCAGCTGGTTTAATCAAGGGAAAAGGAACTAAAAACCCCCAAGTCTTTGGCACTGTAATGAAATCAGACCCTGCCATGTATCTGCCCACACTGAGGAAGAAGTTTAGTTAAAATATTCAGTATAAGTCTCCTCCCTAAAGGAATAGAACTTAATACATGTTAAAATATAATTGTATAATTGGAACTCAAGTGTTTGGGTTATGTAAAAGGTGCTGTAGGCGTATCAGCTTAGACAGAGGTAATTAGATCTTGTATATTAACATTTTTCCCTTAAAGGGATAATCAGCAATACTTTTAGTAGGGGGGGATGTTTAAGCCTGGAAACTTGGGCGGAAAAAGGTGCTGGTTGGAACTCCTCATTTAGCCTTGTGTTTGCTTTGTTCCTGCCTTTGTCACTGACTGGACTGAAAGAATATTTTTGCAGTAGATTACTTGCTTAATAAAATCTCATCTGGGTGCCCACACAATGACAATACTGCTACTGCTTTTGGTGAAATCAGCATAAAACTGAATCACCTGCAAGCATCAATCATGATGTTGAAAATAGAACTAGATAGTAGCATTAAATAATACAATACCTGGCATGTATATATAGTAACAAGTCACGCACTGAAGCCACAGAAGAAGTCTGTGGCAGGGCCAGGAATAGAAAAAATCAGAGCTCTAACATCTCCTTGAGGCAAGGGTTAACATTTTATACAGATAAGAGTAAACAGTCACATACCACTGCTTAGTTCAGTCAGTTTGAAAGATAAAATAACAACAAATATGATTTTACTCACAGTAGGTCAAATGACAATCAATGGCTCTACAGCTTTTGAGTATCCAAATGAAGCCCTTGAAAAATCAAGTGGATGTACAGGAACATAGGTTACTATTCCATCATAGGATGAAGGTAGCAAAATGTCATAGGTTTCTTGGATTTTCAAATATATTGCAAAGTTTTCTAGAGAAAATAAGCTGTTTATTTTGAAAACAATGTACTTATCTTAGGAAGTGGAGCTCTTGTAAATTTCATTTTTGTTTTAGATAAAAGAAGAAGTGTACAGTTCCTCAAGCCAGGAAAACAAAACACAACCAAACAAACCACACACATACAAGGGCTACACCAGGTGTTTTCTAATTTCATTACTGTTATCCATGTTTGTCTTTCACATATAAGAAAAACATTCCGTGAAAGAAACTACGGCAGGAAAACTCAGACTTTATGCTTCTCATTGAGAAATTTGTACCAAACTTTGGAATCCAACAAAAATATCAACTGAAATCAAGAGAAAGTTAATCCATGCTAGAAATATTTCCCCAATTTCATATTTCTCCCTTCATTTTCACTGAAGACCTCCCTCTCTACTCTATACTACTCATATGAGCCTTTCTAAAGAGCTTGAGAACAGTACAGATATCTTGCTTCTAGGTAAGTCAAAGCTTCTCTTTGTACCTGAAGGGGAAAACCTTACTTTTTGGCTTTGTTCCTAAAGTCTCAAAAGATCAGGACTTGTGAATTGAAAGAGTCAGGTAGCCCAGAGATCTCTCTTCAAGGCTCACCTGCCCTCATGTAAGAGACAAGAAGAAGGAAAGAATTGTCTCCAATACACACAGGACAAGGTCCCTTGTCTTCACTTAGTTCAATCCACACCATGTACGTGACAAAGAGATGGACAGTCCATTTCCAGAGGCATTGTCAGCACAAATATCAAGCAGCTCAATATAATTTTACCTTAAGGTTAGTGACTAGAAGTTCTCAATATACTTATTAAAGGATTTTTTAAAATGAAGACATCAAGACCAAAAAAATATGCAGCAATAGTTACAGAGCTCCTTTAAAAAAAATCAGAGCCTTTTTCACTTGCACAGTTTTTCAAAGTGCATTTGTTCTAAAATGTGTTCTCTGTTGTGGGACTGCACCTGAACCTGATCTTTGTAGTCAGCAGCAGAGCATGACACTGTATTTTGGGTCAGGGAACAGCAGCAAGTCAATGTGTCTCTAAGCAGTCTGCACCCTTGTTAAGGGTCAAGCAGCAAGCTGCTAAATGGTTGCTTGTATCAACTCTGAAGGCAAGGCCAATGGATTACCTACAGCCAAAGAAGCGATGAAAACAGATGTAGTTGATAGCAAACACTGCTAGTAGGTCACTATGACCTGGAGTGGTTGTTTCCAACCAAAGAAGCTGTCAAGCTCAGGTTTCTCTGCTCATATTTATAGCTTTTAATACTAAGTGGTAACACATTGAAAAAAAAAATAAAAATTAAGAGCTTTGCTCTTCTTTTGGGATCTCACCTGTTAAACCATAAACATGGGGGGGGTGCCCAGAATGTCTTTGTCTTTTGGGAATGGCACTGTAACTTTAAACATCATTATATAATCATGTGTGTGTCAGATATAGAATTATTGTCCTGCACACAATAGGTTCAAGTAAATTATTATGAAGGGGAGAGATTCATTTAATTTTCAAAACTTCATACACAGAAAATGCAATTTGCAGAGTAACAAGTTCAAAAACAGCTCTTTTCAGCATCTTCTCTTTTGTCCTGCTACAGCTTCATTATTTTCTTATTCTTTGCAGTACACAGTCTTTTTGAATGAAAAACATTCCTTATTAGTCACACCAAGAAAATGAATTTTGCTTTGCAGCTAGTTAATGAAGATTATCAGAACTTTTATTCACATGCAGAAGATAACAATATAATAGCTAAGGAAGACCAATGAAATACTGTGTTTAATTTATCTGTTTTGCAACTAGTACTTTAAAAAGCCACCTAATGCATGACTACATTAGTCATCTTTGATAAATTTTGTGCCAAAACTTTATGACCCTAAATTCAACTAAAATCCAACAGATACCAGGGGACCACTTGTAGTGTTGTACTAAATACTCATTTAATGCCTTGTGGAGCTTTTAATTACAGGAAAAGCAAAAGAAGCCAATATTATGGGGCCTTGCATCCCTTAGAAAGGTAGCAATATGTTCAGACCAAATAACCAAATTTCTTTAGGTACCAAGTCTGACTGAAGTCTGAGAAAAGCATCTCAATAAAAAACCCTAATCCTAATTTCTGAAGATAAACTCCACCAAGGGATAGAATCTTATTAAGATGTACTGCGCTTTGGTCTTTAAATCAGTCATTTCAAAGATTTAGTCAAATCTGAAATTACTAACATGGAGGTATGTCACTATGATACGATATCAGTCTTAATTTGAGTCTCTGCATCAGCTTCTCACCATCTAACTAAGGGAAAAATTGCGCAGGAAAGTCAAAGCAGAATCTGCTCTCTTTCCTTGTCTTACCTTATTTTTAATTTAGTTCAATTAATTCAAGGAGTTATAACCTCCTTAAGAAAGAAATGCTTTAAATACGGTAGCAGGATTTAACTTATTAGAGTTTTGGCAACAAGTCACATTATTATTTACTGCAGCATTCAAACACCTCTTTGACTTCTCACTCTTGCATAAGAAATTTCAGGGATGTGACAATGTGCAGTTTCTATTTAAGGCGAATAGACCTCTTCATCACAAACATTTTTGACACTTTCAAATGCAGTTTACAGCCTTAAACAGACATTCCACTCCTCCCACCCACTCACCATAGCATCCAAGGCCTACAGTCAACAAATTTTCAGAATTGAGAGTGGGAGTATTGCTAATCTGACAGGTGAGTGCAGAGTCTAGTGACCTGTTTGTGTGCATGTCCACGTATGTAAGAAGGTATGGACACATTTCCCTACTCCTGTCTGACATTTGCTCTACGAATGCACTCTTAGCTTCCCTAACTTTCTCAACCACATCCACTGACCTGGGGTCTAACAGTGAATTTTAAGTAAGAGCCAGGAACAGCAGAGAAGGCATATATGTATATCAGAGAAGTGAAGTAAAGCAAAGCAAAGTAGGAGATAAGGCATAGGCTGAATGAAGGAAGCATTGGAGAAAGAGAAGTGCTGCATGGGCAGATCCTTAGAATGTAGTTAATTCCTGTCAAAAGCCAAGGGGGTTGGATCTAATTATCCCAAGTATCTTGACCTTAGAGTCTCACAAACACTACTGGAATATTTTTAGAAACTTATTTAGAAACTGAGGCATAAAAGGTGAAGCCCTACACCTCTGTGACAGTAACCACTACTATCATGGCTCATGACAACACTCCCAATTTTAATCAAAACAGGCCAAATCGACTCTCTACACATGTTCTATTGGATCAGCTGAAGAACAGGGACTAATGTTCAGAACTTTTAACCTCCTTTCCCTAGTTTTAAACATTGAATTGTGCTTCCCATATTTCCTTCTAGTCTAGTTGAAAAGATATTTCACGTAGCATTACTTAAAATCCAAACCATTTCTTCTGCAAAGATAGGTGTACAGCTGCATGCTAAATCATCTCTTATTTCTCCTGCTTTCAATGAAATTTTGATGAGGTCATTTATAGAGGTTCTTTCCAATCAAAAGTTCTGTGATTCTGTGATTTCTTTGTATGCATTCTTATAATGTGAGCTGACCCATTCCTATCAGGGCTTCTTTCTTTTATGATTAACTGAAGACAATAGAAGAAAAATCATCAGACCACAGGACAACTGACTCTCATCTAATGACTGAAACTTTATTAACTCATGGAGCTCTATGCTGTCCCTTCTGATGAACAAAAACAGTCAAGAAACAGCTGGTGTTTGCACGCAGAATGTGAATTACTTTGAGAGCATCTCCATTTCTCTGGCTCAGCACACTGAATGTTTTTATTCCAATTACACAGGAAAGTAGTAGTTGCTAATGCTCTGTAAAAAAGCGTTGCAATCCAGCATCAGTAAGAGATTTATACATCAGTTCCATTCAGATTAGGCAACTGTAGGCAGCAAATTAAACCTCTGTTTCAGGAAGACAGCTTCAGCACGTGATGCAGTAGCCTGAGGTTCAAGACCCAGCTCTGTGAGGAAGATGGTATTCATCTGTCCCTACAGCTGTACCTTACCTGAGGAAGTAAGTGTGAAGGCCCTGCAACAGTAACACTTTCAATACAAAAACTACTTAATCATAACCAGATCTTGCCATCCCCTGAAAGTTTAATTCACAAAGTCTCTATTCCCTCTCTCTGCTTTCTCCCAATACCTTTACAGGGATGTGATCTTCAAGACACTGAAAAGACATGCCCTTAATGCTGGAAAATTAAAGACCTGCGTGTCTGGAACTCACGTGGGGGTTGATGCATATAGAAAAGAGTGCAAAACACCAGGGCTTTAAGGGAGGAGGTGCAACAGTCTCCTCTGTAATACGTACATACACACAAAATTAGACCCGCAAGTGCATTTTCTAGGTCATCATCTTTTCCCTCCTCTGCTCTCGCCGCCTCCCCTGACTTTTCTTAATTGTTCTGGGAAGGAATACATGTTTCCAAATGTATCACCAAACTTTATCTTATGAAAACATATTGTCCTGGTTATTTTATATCCCAAACTACTGTGTCTGGAATGTTAGTCCTCAGTTAGCTTTGCTAGTACAAAAATTTCATATGCTTTCTTATGCTGTCAAGTGATTAGTTCCTACAAGCTAATTTATTATCTTTCTTAAGCTAAGGACCTGGAATCCAAGAGAAAACACTATCACAGAGAAGGGAATTTAATGAGTAGGAAAAGTATAAATTTATTTTAAAAGTACAATGCAAAACACTGATACAAAAACACCTAAAAGACCTTCCCTCACACCTCTGCAGATTGTTGTGTCTTGGATTTGATGGGACTCTACCGTGCTTTGCTTAATTTATTGTAGGCTGCAGAATCTGGTATTTAATGTGTGTTTTGAGAGCCATATGGCCCTCTGAACAGGGCTGAATGTCCCTCTTAGCAATCAGCCCAACCACAATTCCTGAACACTCACGAGATTTGCATGATGCAGTTACTAATTTGCCTCCTTACAACAGGTGTATGTTCATCTGCTTGTCAGCTTCCTTCATCATGTATCCTATAACTATTTTTAAATAATCTCTACAAAACAAAAACTCAACCAGAGTTCTGGAAACTGTTTCTTCCCTTCAGCACTTCTGTATAACAAATCAGGAGATAGTAGCACTACTTGGCTGGGTGGAGATAAGAGCCTGTCAGCACTTTCTTCTCAAACCCACTTTTTCAGGGACTTGCAATTCATCTACAATTATTTGCTAGAGAAAAAAAAACAAACCAAAACAAAAAACCACCAAAAAAAAACCGATGTGAAAGCTCAGACCTAGAGGAAGAACTTTAAAAAAAAGGATGAATAATAGTATTTCAAGGTATACCTGAAATAAATTCTATGGGAAGAAGGATGGACAGAAAAAAAGGAGGAGAAGGAAATGCTCTGGTTCTCACTAATGTTGCTCTGTTTTCATTTATATCCTCCCCTATCTTTGCCTAACCATGGCTTTATGTTGGTCCTTTAAACCAATGGTGTATTGTACTTACACTGTTCATTTCATTTCAGTGCTGTTTATATACAATAACTATTAATTCTCAATATTCCTTTGAGACAGGTATTATCAACTTGATTTTCTAGAAACAGATGCAAGGCACAATTTTCCTCAGACCACAACAGGAATTCTATGTGAGAGCCAGGAATAGAAATAAGGAGTTCCCATTCCCTGTCCTAAATCAAGGTCACAGAACTCTCTCTGGCACAGGCTATTTCCGTGATATTTTATGGAGGTGATTATCCTGTTATGGAACTATATTTTACACAGACTGGGATTTCCCTGGGATATATAAGAATTCCAAGTCTTCTCACTGCCTGCTGACAATACTTCTCATAAACAATGTAAGAGCCAGGACTAACACAGTTTAACAACATACTGTTAACCGGTGATTGTTATAAGCCATATAAATCTTACAGGGTTTGTAATGCAAGTGTGCATTACTAATTGAAATGCCTTTATAGTTATGAAACACTTTAATTTACTGAATTTAAACTCCTCTCTTATTTGAAGGACCCATAGCTGGTAAAGGGTAAATGGATATAGATAAGATAGTGGAAAGTATTCAAGGGTGTAGTACCTGTCTGTGCTGGACATGGGATCTCTTGCCTTTGGATAAGTTCAACACAAGTTTCTTGCAGTTTTTGGCTTGGATCTCTAACACAATATACCTAGGTACTTTCCAGGTGAACTGTCACATGTGCAGTGGTTGCAGGTCAAGAAGAACCAAGCCTGAAAAAGCTGTTATGGTCTCTGTCCTATTTGTTAGATTTTCAAGGTCTGAGTTGTGGAGTCATGACTGAGACTTTATACTACATCTACTGTGCTAAATACATATATTTCTTAGCATGATCCTTGGTTCCTGGGCCAAGTGCTTGAGAGAGGTTTATATCCATGTTGCCACTAAAGTAGTATTTTTATTAAATGAAAGTGAGTGTTGCAGGCTCCCAGATATCCAAAGGATATCACAAAAAGACAAGGGGGAGGGGTTGGAGGTGTTTGAAGATACGTTGGAAGTAATCTTCCTTGATGCAGTCCCATCCATACTGCCTCTTGGAAGGAGTTCCTGGAATGAAGAATCTTTCAAGCCATGTCTACAAATTGTCTTGAAAGATCTTGGGATCAGCCCAAAACACAGCTAATGAACAAAACTAACAATTTTGCAACATTGAATGTTGAGTAATTGACTATACTCATTAGTCCTCTTTTACTTAGAAATATAGATATATTCTAAAATTTTTGCAGCTGGCCCAAGGTCTGCAGTTACAGGTCTGTTTCCATAGGGAATGAGCTCACATCTTGTAAATAAATGAGATGTCTACATTCCTTGTCCGGCAAGTACATGTTGACACAGGCTCTGTACCACATACGCCACATCTACAGAGCCTCCAGGTGGTTCACTGTGTGGACTTCAGTGCTAACACCAGCATACATCTTTCTGAACATTCACATTTGGCATATTCCATCTTAATTACACTGAGTAGCTGTCAGCATCTCCTAAAGGAAATCTCCTCAAAGCAATGTGTCAGGATTCTCAGAATCAAGGTTCCTGAAATGTCAGTTTGAGGAAAAATGAAAACCAAAACTTTTTTGTTCAACCGAGCGTCAGACATTTTCCCAGTAAACCTGCTTTCTGGCCACATACAACTTGGTGGGGATCATCTGAGTACCTAATAGACAAAATTCTTCATTGAGGTTCTGTGAAGATTTTTACCTCTCAGTGATAATCTCAGTACACCCAATAGCCAAGTGACTCAAAAGAACAGCACAAACTGCCTTAATACTTCATCAGATCATTCTGTGCCATCTCTCCTGGGATTATAGATCATTAACTTCTACAGGGAGTCAGAGGAATTCCCATCAGTAATCTTTCTTCTCATTCAGGTTTCCATTACATTCAGCACAACCCCCAGCTAGGCTCTCTTAAAAAATCCTGTCCTTAATGCTTATTAGTATCAAATGCTTAAAGCTGAATGAAATATAATCAGAAAAGTGAAAGTAATAAATAGATATATTTTATTAATGAGAATATTTCTGACAGCTACACTGGAAACATAAAAGCTCCTTTTCAAAGATCAGGAGAACTGTTCAGTGACAGTTTTCAGTTCTATTGCTATTATCACTTAAATATATTTATATAACACTTCTTTATCATCATTCTCTTCTATGACATCTTTTACAGCTAAGATGAATGTCTATATATAGCCCTCTCTTAGTCAATAATTAGTTTGCAAAATCAAGAAGCTCAAGTAGCTGTGCATCAAGTCATTTCTATTTGAAAGTACCTCATTTTATGTAATTATTTTGTATAATTTAAAGTTAAAATATATTTTAAAAATAAGTGTCTGAGAAAACTGAACTTCTCCTTCAAAATGTTCAGCAATCCTTAGCTGTGTGACTCCTGTCCTACTTTTTCCATAGGTAAACTTTATTGCAGTGCTTATGAACCACAACAATCAGCTCTTCTTTATTACTAGCTTAAAAAAGAAACCCATTTGCCACTATGGCTATATGTTCACAGGCATAATACAGAGGGTATTCATAGTGTCCTTTAGTTTCAGATGAATTTTAAGTAATCTAGAGTAGTGAAAATC
>JAYRBT010000001.1:33162485-33225970 GCA_036023395.1 Myiotriccus ornatus | reverse complement strand
ACAGGCATAATACAGAGGGTATTCATAGTGTCCTTTAGTTTCAGATGAATTTTAAGTAATCTAGAGTAGTGAAAATCAGACTTCATTGCTGCACTACCATTGAATATTCTTGTTGTGATGACAGAAGCATCACAAAAAGATGGGGTTGGAACTAGATGGTCTTTGAGACATCTAGTCCAGTGTCCAGCCACTGAAAGCAGCTAGAAGATGCTCTGGTAAAATTTGGAAAAAGGACCAGTGATTCAAAATGGTGTAGGGATTGAGGATCTCACCTTCAACAGAACTTTCCTTTAGTGTAGAAATTTTTTTAAATAAACCCCAAACATCTTAATTAAAAAAGCCACCTTTAGCATTATTTTCTTAATTTAAACTGTCTCAGGAAATCTCCCAACAGCCACCCAGCTCCTTCACAGCATGCAGGGAGCTCGTGGGCAGGGCAGTGGTAGAAAATGAGACATGGTACTCTCATACAAACAGAAATATTTTTAACATCTGATTTTGATGTTTTTTGAAAAATGCCTTGGCATTTCCCTCTCAGACGTTGGCCATTGCCAGTGGTGACAGCTGGCAAGTGAGTTCACTCCAAATAAGACAAAACAGTAATGCTTGTTTGCATTCCCTTACCAGTGATTGAATAACTCCTGCATGATTGAAGGGATGGGCCTTCATGATGAAATTTCAGAAAGTTCATGATATAAGTACTTCTTTTTTTCCATTTTCAATTTAGCCGGATCTTGCCAGTATTGCTTCCTTTTCTTCTTGCCTCCTCAGAACCCTTGCCCAGGCCGCTACCTTCTCATCCTACCCCTAAGCTGCTGACTTTGCATCGTCCTTCCTCACGCCTTTTCCTCCCTTTGTTGCACCAGAACCTTCCTGCTGCTGCCTCCTACCTCTCCTTAGGCTTCTGCCATCCTGTGTCTCCTGTAATATTGATTTCTGCAGCACCCACACTGATTTCAAGATAACAAACTCAGGATCACTTCCAAAGTTGCTGTCCACTCCTCTCTGGTACCAGAGTACCTCACCAGTGCAATGCTGCTCAGTGGTGGGGAACATGAAGTTCTGAAGAGTAGGATGCACCTTTATAAACTTTTCAATACTGGGAGGCGTTCTTGGCAAGGTCCCACAGCGTTATAACCTGCTACTTTGGCCTCAGAAGATCTCAAACTGGTGGCCTTTGCGTACAACGTACAGTTCTTTTCCCACACTCATTAATGACGGGTGGGAACTGCAGGAGGAAGCTTGCAGTTGTTCTTCAGCCAGGAGTGTTAAACTGTAGGAGGTTAGGGAATGCCTAACAGAAGCAAAAAGATAGGGTCATGTAAATGTGCTTGGGCTTACACCCCATGTCTAGCTTGCATAGATGCAATGCCAGAGAAGAAAACTCTCCCTGCCTTGAGCGTTGTACTCTAATGCACAAATCCTCTGTGACTCAAGTGATCATACCCAGAGTCTCTTGCCAGTGGCAATCCTGAATCTCCTCTGCAGCTCCTTCTATTGCTGAGCAGCCTAACAAGAATAATATGTGGAAGTAGGTTTCTCAGTTCCACTGTCAGTGTTACGTATAGCAAGTGGCAGCAATGTTCCAGCTGACTTACTCTGCTGATTGCCCGTGAATAGGCAGCAAACCCTTTCAAAGGTTCTGGAACCCTGTACAATATATTGGTCTCTACAGATGGATCACAGAAGTCAGCATGATCATGAATATATTGTATTTTTACATCTCTCCAGTTCAGGCCCCCCAAAACTCAGAAATTAAATATGTCAGTGGAGTCAGAGGTTATGTCCACATCTGCAAGCAGTAGGGATGGATCCACAGAATGAAGAGGTGGCAACAAGGACTCAACCACATCATCACACATATGTTTTGTATTATACTTTAAAATAGTGTTAATCTGGTTTTATAAACTGAATATATGTAAGATTTTTGCAGAATACTTGGTGTATTTCTGGAGTGAATCTTTCTGCTTAGTTTCATCAAAAAGACATCCTATTTCCACACCCCAAACCTACTCTGTAATGCAAAATAAATTGGGACACATGGATAGGGCTAAGGGATTAATGTAAAAAAAAATCATTTCAAATTTGAATGAATAGTCCAACTATTTCCATCCATTGTGCTTGAATTCATGTGGATACACCAAGAAGCTAAAGCATGTAAGGCCTTGAGCGGGGTCTGTGTATCATGCCTAGCTGGAGAAGTACTTTCCAGCCATCTCAAATTCTGCTTCTTAAAGTAACCAGCTCTAGACTATGACAATATAGAGACTCTTCTCAATTAAGAACTGACGTACCAGAGTTTGTTCAAGAGACTAATAATGCCAGTACAGAAAACTAATAGTTTTCCAGTAGTTTGATAATGATAAAAACAATAAATATGAATGTCAAGCATAGAAGTTTTGGCAGTTGAAGAAACAAGTGGATATCCATGAATGCTCACCTTGGATAGAGGAATATGTCATTATTTGGCTGTTTCAGCTAAAACTGAGCAAAAGTAGGGAAAAAAGCTACCAAAACCAGCTATTGTGCTGGAGGACCAGTTGGGATAGAAGTGCTGGGAGGAAAAAAAAAAGGAGACAGGGTAGAGAGGTAAATATATCTTATCCCTTTAAAAAAGAAATTAAATTATGCTAGGACAGATATAAAAATAAACCTAAATCAAAAGGAAAGTAGGATTTATCAAAATAGCTGGTCAAGGTCAACAAACAGAGAAGTCATTCATCTTTCAGTAGAATCTCCTCCATATCTATTTTCAGTACATAGAAGTAAAACAGGTAAGACAGAATAACACTTCCATGCGAGAGTCAGAATTGTGGCTAAAATATAATTTAGGTAACATGTCAGTCAATCTGAAATCTCTTCCTGGCTCTCTTAATAAGTGCAAAATGAACAGGATATTAAGAGCCTGGAGATAACTCTTCTGCAATACTGAATGAACAATTCAGCAAAGTGAGTAAGCACATACTGACACTTTAGCATGCATTTGAGTTTCAGCATCTTCAATGAGAATCTGATATATGTTTGGGCACTCCTTAACAGAGATCTGTGAATGTGGGTCTATCTTACACAAAAGTCATCCTTCAATCTGTGGACACGAATCTGTCCGGTAGCTGTGGAGCATCTCTAGGACTCAGGGAATATACATGCATGTGCCGATCCTGCAAGATTATGAACAAGACAGTTCTGCAAAACACCTCCTGGCACCTGACAGACATATTTTAAAACCTGCTTATCCCCTATCTTTTTTTGGCTTTGTACTGCTGTGATGGGAACACTGGTGCTTCACTATAAGAAATGGGAAAAGTGTTCAAGTGTGTTAAAGGGCAATTGTGGCATTTCGGGTAGACACTACCCTGTCTTTCAAATTAAGCTGCTCTAAATTATTTGCAATTTCAAGGTCAAGGATCATAAAACTGGACATCATTGAAAGGAAAGGTCCAGGACAAGGTCAACTATCAAAGTCCAGGAAATCAAGCTGACAAGGAAAGCTTCCTGTAGGCACAGTGAGGGCTCATCCACTGCCTTCTTTTCAACATATGGTGTAGTAAGACATGAACACTAACTCCCTGGAACCACCTGTTAGGAGTGAGAAGACTGTAAAATTATTGCATGAAGAACAGATAAAAATGGGTGTGATGGTTCTGATGTGGTGCATTTCTCTCACTCACTTATGAGCCCATAGGAATAGAAGTCTGTATTTGAAACAAAATTAAAATTAAAAACTGTAAATCAAGAGTGTAAGCAATACTGCATTCCTATATCTTGCACTGTCATTTTGGAAGGAGCCAGTTAATAACCTGACCTGGTTATTTTAGCACTTGGAGATATTTGCCTGTACTTTAAATTCCTCTGTTGTGTATTCCACTATCTATACTTTAAAACTCTCCTATTCTGAGGACCTATTTTCTCCTCTGTCATCCAGAATATAAACTGTCATTCCAGGATATTACTCCCTTTCCTGAGTTCAAGAACCACATGTTAGTAGAAGTCATAATATTATGATCACGCTTAGATCCATGACCTCATGCCATGTAATTAAAAGATTTCCTAAAAAGAAACATTCTTACTTCTTATTCAAACTTCTTTTCTTGTTAACAATAGATCTGCATGCATAAATCCTAGAAATATACCCCTATGTTGTCCAAAGCAAAAATTCATGTATTTAGATATGGGCTGCAGAAAAAATTGAAATGAGGAAAAGGTATTTGAAGTGAGGTGATATTCTGTACGCATACCGGTGTAGCTCATGCATGCTTGATGGTGGTATCAAAGGGTACTAATCCAACACGTGTTGAACCAGCCCAAGATAAATCAGTTCACTCATGTTTCTTCTCATCTCTCTGAAAATGATCACTATCCCACACACCCACTTTTCATTTGAGAAGTAGTTCATACACCACCACAAGAAGATAAAACATTGACTGTGACTAACGTAATGAGCCTGAAGCACTAAAGAAAGAGGAGGGGGAAAAAGTTTTGAAATTTATGATTTTTATTCTCTTGCTTCCTCCCAACAGGATCCAAAAATCATGAAAGAACTTAAGTTCATCAAAGAACATCCTTTGAAAATCACACTTACAGGCAGGAATACAAATTGGATAATAGTCCCTAGGCCACTGGCCTACCTTTGTAGAAGGGTGGTTTGCATTTAATTTCCCCTCTGACTAACAATTCACCTTTATTAATTAGAATTTAACATTTGAAAACAAGAGGATTTAAGTTTTTAAAGTTAAACTAAAAAAAATATATAAATTGCTCTTATAAAAAAATCAAATTAAAAAAGCTTCTAAACTGTTAAACTCTTGATGCTATTTATATCACTAGTAGCATCATGACACAGCAATTAAATTATAACCCTTTCACTAATAGAACATATTCTTGCCTATTTAAAACAGAAGTGAAGAAACAAAAAACTTTAGTTCAGGAAAGTCTGAAGTAACCAGAGATGTAGGCAGGCCATAGTTAGAGGAAAAGATGACAAATAATTTGTATATGTATATGTAGATGTTTGACTATAACCTAGTTTGAGTTCAAGTATATTATATGAAGGAATATAGGATCTGTCATTAACTTGTAGTTGAACTACATTTAGGGAGCATTAAGCCACCTATAACCTATTTCACAAAGTTTCTTCATTTTATTTAGGCTACTCTGCCACATAGAAAATCAAAAAATCATATTGTCTTCCCTAGTTTGTGGACTGTATAGCTAGAATTTGATTTTTGTAGCTTAGATGTTTTTGAGGATTACCAAAGTCACACAGATGAATTAAAATAATTACTACCACCCTTTTATATATATATATATATATATATATATATATAACTGCTCATGTCCTACTCTATTTAGACATAGAGGAAAAGTTTTAATATCGTCCAGTATTTAAGGATAGCAAAGAAAAGGACTGGGACAAAATCTGTATCCCCCTTGTAAAATCATTAGAATTGATCCAGTAATCCAAGAATCAAACTTGTTTACCCAAAACCAATAAGTTCTTAAAACATGTCATACTTTTTAATTATTTTAGTAAAATGACAAACAACATTGTTTATACTCGAATGTCAAGTCATTATGCATATGGGGAAAAATATAGTCCAATCCAGTACTTTTGTTAAAAAGAAGTGGGATGGGATTACATTACACAGCCAGAAAAGAAACTTCTCTGGCTAACTGCGCCACCTTATGATTTAAATTTAAATGAAAAATTAAATGATTGTCCAGTCCCAAGAAGAAAACACTTACTTAAAGATATTCCTGTACACTTAAAAATGGGTTCAGGAGCTCACTTTGTTTCTTTCTTACAGAGAAGTGCAGGATTGTATACTTCACTATTGCTCTTCTGGTTAAAAACCATGTCAACAATATAAATGGAAAAAAAATATATTCAATCTTGCTGGTTTCTTTTTTTGTAATAACAGTATACCCATCCAAATCAATAATGCCAGGCAAATGGCAGAGCAGTGGTTTAGCAATCTTAGCACTGTTAGCTAAGTATACAATCAACTCTAAAACAAATGCTTCATAATCCGTTAGATTCTCCCATGTAAATCTATACTTGTATAACCCTGGGAAATAAGAAAGCTTTACTTCTGATCTCTTTTTTCCTAACATTTAAAACATACCAGCTGTAAGCTCTCATATATAGCCAACAGATCATAATTTGCACTAAAATCTCTAGTCAGACATGAAATTAAATAGCACAGATATTCAAAGGAGTTACAGCATGCATTTAAATATATTAACCACATCCTACCTTGCATCCAAACATCAACGATAAAGTGTTGTTGGTGCATGCAACTTTGCAGTGGCAAATCATTGGTGTAAAGCAGTCAGGATTTTTAACAATAGGGCACATTCCTTTAGTGCTGCAGTAGTGGCAGCCTACTGAAGGCTGAAAACAAGTAGCTAACACAGCACATGGAGTGGCAACATATGCTGCTCAACAGCTAGCTTTTCTCTTGCTGGTCAGAAGCAGCCTGCTTGAATCTCTACCTGGGTCCCATTCAGCCATCCCCTTCTTTGTTGATGAATCAACGATGCAGCATTGATCACGATTCTCAGGATTTCCCTTCCACTGGGAAATTAGTTTTTACATCGGGGGAAAAAAAAAAAAAAAGAGGAAAAAAAAGAAAAAAGAGAGAAATGGAAATGAGGGGGACTAGCAGGTGTGGCAGTATTAGCATGTAAAAGGATGTAAACGCCTACTCATAACAATCACATAAGATTGTCATGCTAGCTGAAGTGGGCTGAAATTATTCCATCGGAAGAAAAATACTGCAGCTCCTGATTTGGTAAAAAGCCAGTGAGTTGCTGCAATACATAGTCATAGTGTGGAGAGAAGAGAAAAAAAAATTACTTATCTAAGAAGCCAGAATCCTCAGCCTTTATCAATATGCATTCCAGTAAGGATTCCCTTCCCAGCGCCTCCCCGTGAAAAAGAATCAAATCAGTCGTAACTCCGAAGAAGCGATGACCTTTGCTTCCCCCAAAAAGATGAATCTCAGCATGAAACAAACTGTACTCAAAGCTGAAAATCCCAGATGCTGGGAGTATGCAATAAGAGGAATACAAGCAACATTTATCCAATCCTGGCTTGCCACATGGGAGCTTTCTCCAGGCACAAATTTACAAATAGACAGGTTGAAGGATTGCAGGAGACACTGAATAGCGATACGAAGTTACACAGAAAATGCACCAGCATGAAGCTAAAAACTCAACCCTCTTTAAACTCTGCCTTTGAGGCAATAGAACTAATGACTCCAGCTAGTACTACTATCCTGCAACCTGCAAATGCCTTGCCGTATTCCAGAAATGCAATAATTAAAGAAGTTTGGGAGCATAACGCTGGTTCGGATTCAGTTACAGCTGTCGCTGCTTCTACAGTTAAAGCAACACCAGCTGAAAATGCATAATAAAGCACTTGGATGAGCAAATCGCTAGCTGTGATTTTTAAGAGGATTATTTATATCAAAAGTTGGATTAATATATCCCCCAGTTTTAGGTTTGGTCATGGCAGGCACATAAATATAAAATGAAAAGGCTATGATATAGAAAGTAAAGTGATATCCTCAGTGATTTCACAGCTGATAGCAAGGTAAACCGAGCAGTTGTTTCACAGTGCCCTGACCCTGCTTTTCTGTGACTCACTAAGCTCTGCCCATCAAATTAGAAACTCTTTCTAAAGAAATGAGAGCAGCTTGTCTCCCTGGCAATCGCAAGTGAGTTCTTAAGTCACAACTGAAACAATTTTCTGTAATAAACCCAAAGTAGAAATATGTTATACAACAATACAGAGAAAATGGCAAATGGAGGTCTCTTTGTGCAGCCAGATCAAGCAGTACAGAGGGTGAATAGTACAGAATTTTTAAAAAGAGCTGCCTGAGACTGCAGACCTGTACTTAGGCAACCTCTTCTATTAAGATTTTATATTTATGTAAATATAGATACGTGTGTGTGTGTTGCATGTGTGCATATATGTAAACTTTAAGTAGAATTTCTTCAGTATAACTTACCTTTGCTCTGCAAAGTTCAAAACCAAAAAAGAACCAGTTTCTTGAACAGCTTTGATCCTACTATTGCACCATACACTTTATTTTTAACCAAATTTTGTGTGTGGCTAAATTTCAACTTGGTATAATGTTTTCTGATTATTGTTTCTCACTCTCTGTTTTTAAACTTATAGCTTGCAGGAGCCCAAGCTCAGTAAAATTACAGTAGTTTCTAGATGGAAGTGGCAGATAGAACTGCTTCACAGTTAGAGTTACAACCCCGTTCCATTTCTGAAGATTTTTTTTTTTGCAAACAACAAGCTCTTTCAATCCAATGTCCTCAGTTCACTCAACTCACACTTCTTTCCCTATCAGCCTGGACATGAGCATTCCATGCCATGTGAGCTCACTACACAGATGCCATCAGTAGCTATTCAATAATCTGAGTTTGTCTGACCTTTGAGTCCAAAGTGACACCGCAGCAGCACTTCTTTTGGACTCACTCTTCTGGTTATCACCTGAAACCATGACTGAGCCTGTTTAGAAACATACTGTGGTGACAAACACCAGCTGCAACATTGCTGAATCTTTGATCTGTTTATTCCTAGCTTGCCTATCTTATTATTAAGCTATATGTTATACAGATTTTCTTTCAAGTACTGTCTCTCGCATAACCAGCACTGGTGTAAATATAGAAAAGTGTAGTTTCCATGACAATACATTCCATAGTTACAGCCGGCAGCCACTATCATTAAAACATGAATCACAGTGCTACCTTAAGATGTGAGCACACTACATCACTGGCCTTAGAAGCATTAATTTGGGATGAGGGTGGCATGGCAATATTTTTAGGAGACACTACTATAAAATGCCAGAAAACCGTGCTTTTAACTATTTTGGCTATTCTAATATCCACCTGTCTTAGAGATTTCAGTGATCAGTAATTCCCAATCTGTACTAATCATTAGCATTTCTAATAGAGGAATTTATCACATCTGTACTTCTCAATGTTTTAAACACAATGTCTTGATTGAAAACTGTATTCATAATCACACAAATGTGATTTCTAATTAATATGCATAGGGCCTAATTAAAATCACCTGCATTATTTTCAAATTCAGATTTCAAAGAAGGGAAAGACAATTAGCCAGTTAGCCTCTTGAATCTGACTGCATTCAGCTGGCTTGTGCTCTCTAAAGGGAGGATGGTAAAATTACCATTTCTTCCCCAGTTCCTGCCACTATTGCAGATTTTCAACCAGAACAGGTTTCACCTGTGATTTCATTTCAGTGTTAGGATGCACCAAACACCAAGCACCAGGCACAAAACTCATCCCTTAACTTTTAAACTAGTAGTTGCTTTCAGGTGAAAAACAGTTACCTGACCCACAGTCATCTGAAAAAATCTCAGAAAAGAACGATTTATCCCAATGACAGATTTGAATAATAACTCATTTCGCAATTGGCCAAGACATTTATTTTCATTAAGTGACAATCACACATAGAAAAATGCCATAAGAAAACATTTGCTCAGAGATCCTTGTCTATCTTTTTTTTTTACAACAGCACTCATCACAAACACAGAAATAAATTGCCACTTGCCAGGAAAGGCATTTAAATCACAGTCAAAATGCAAGAGCAATGATTACTGGAAAATCTATGTCCACATTTTTCCGCTACTGGGATACACAGAAGAAAATACATCATAGGTGTTACTGTATGAGAAGAGAGTCCACAGATCTGCTCAGGTTTTTGAGTCTGCCAGCCTTCTTTGGACTTGAGAGCACTGATCCAGCTACTTGATCACAGCCACTGTCTGTTCAGCTGCTAGATTTCTCCTGCTCTACCGGCCTCCCTGGAAGCTGCCAAACCTTTCAGCTGCAGGTTTTCTAACAATGTCTGCCTTTCACAGTGCATTATTTTGTGGAAATGGATGAATTAACTTGGAACAACTAAGTTACACCTCAGGAAGTACTATGGTCATGTTTGCATGGTACTTTCTCACCTGTTTCTCACCCTCCTGCATTGGAGCTAGTTCAGACAGTAATCCTTAGTCTTGCACCTAACATTGTGAGAATCAAGATCAATATAAGTAAAAATAAAAGACCTAAAGAGTCACAAAGATTTTTTTAGGTACCTACCCTTGCTTATATTAGCATTTTAATTTTAAGGTTTTTAATTCTCTGATGTTTCTATTGACAAAACTGCTTAAGCTTTGGTACTGTAGTATAGATTTATGCATTTCTCCTTCCCTGTTTTCAGTACTCAACTTTTTGTTCCACTGTTATACCATTAAAAATTCCACTAACTCTTACGACATCCATTAGATACCAGAAGATCTAAAGACCCTCAGCCAAGCTATATGATAGTTAAATTGCTTCTACTATTTGTTAGAATTCAAAATCACCTTCTTTGCTGCTGTTCTCTGAAGTC
The DNA here is from genome assembly GCA_036023395.1 of Myiotriccus ornatus. Lineage (NCBI taxonomy): Eukaryota > Metazoa > Chordata > Aves > Passeriformes > Tyrannidae > Myiotriccus > Myiotriccus ornatus. The sequence goes on along the minus strand of JAYRBT010000001.1, from coordinate 33,215,550 downwards.
CCCTAATACTAATCAAGCCTCCTAAAAACTAAACCTGTCTCTGACAGTGATTAAAGAGAAATTGTCTTCTCAAAGAGTCGTATTAGATGAAAGAAAAAAAGGCTTTTTGCACCACAGGCAGCACATACAAAAGGAAAGAGAAAATTTAAATATAAATCAAACTTGAAAGATCCCCCATCAAAATAGAAATGATTGTACACAATTGTCTCACATGTTCCTTAAGAACAAAACAGTCTCACACCTCTAAACCAAAGTATTTACAGCTGTTCTGTCATTTGGAGGCACTCTGCTTAGGGCATTTCAAGGACCTCAGTTATGTCTACACTTTCCATGAGCTGGTCATTTTGGGAGTAGAATGGATATGTAAAGTCTTTATTTTGCTGATACTTGTCTATTGGTGAGTATCAGAAGTCTGGGCTTACATTGCCTGAAAATCCATTTCCCTTTGGAACAGTTGTCATAGAAGCATAGACTGGCTTGGGTTGGAAGCAACTTTTAAAGTTCAATTAGTTCAAGAGTCCTGCAATGAGCAGGAACATTTTCAACCAGATCAGGTTGCTCAAAGCCCTGTCCAACCTGGCCTTGAATGCTTTCAAGGACAGGGCATCCACCATCCCTCTGGGCAACCTGTGCCAGTGTTTTACCACCCTCATGGGGAAAAAAAAAAAAAATTCTTTAATCTAGTCAAAATATAGTCTCTTTTAGTTTCAAACCACTACCCCTTGCTCTGGCACAACAGGCCCTGGTGAAAAGTCCATTCCCACCTTTCTTCCTTTAAGTAGTGAAAGGCTACAATAGTCTCCCTGAAGCCTTCTCTTGTCCAGGCTGAACAATCTCAGCTCCTTCAGCCTTTCCTCATAGGAGAGACATTCCAGCCCTCTGATCATTTTTGTGGCTCTCCTCTGGACTCGCTGCAACAGGTCCATGCCCTTCCTGCACTCAGAACCCCAGAGCTGGATGCAGTACTCCTGGTGGTATTTCACCAGAGTGCAGTAGATGGGGAGAATCATACCCCTCAACCTGCTGGTGACATTTGTCTTGATGCAGCACAGGATACAGTCATACCCTCTGGGCTGTGAGCACACACCACTGAAGTCCACTCAGGGAAGACCTTACAGTCACAAGATACTGGCTCAAGAGCTGCTATTTTGTTATCTTTCCACACCTGATATAAATCTATGTTTGAACTGGTACCAAAGGGTAATATGGGACTAAATTTTCACCCCCACTTTCAGAAATAGGGATAAGGCAACTTTTTTATGCGTCCAAAGGCTCAAGAAGTAGATAAGGTCTGGGCCAGTCCTGGCATAAGAAGAAGAATAGGGCCACTGGGGTGGAGCTGGAACAGAGAGCCCCAGGGACATCTGGGTGGAGACAGTTTTGTCACTTCTGTGAGATGCCATTGTGACTGCTGGGACCCACCCATTCCACTGTCTGAGCAGCAGCTGCCTCATCTCACATGGTGGTTTGTGGCAGCTGACTTGGTTTCCACAAATCACTGTATATAGACAGGGTTGAGTTGCCAGTAACTCCTGCCAACAGCAGACCCTGCTGGTGGAGAGTTGGTTTGCTTCACCTAGAGCTGACAAAGACACGAGCAACTCATGGAAATACAAAGTTCTCTTCAGGTATCTTGTCATCACAGCATGGAGGCAGATTGATAGGCAGAGGACAGATCGGATGCTCTGAGAAAACGTATGGATCAAGAATTCAGATGTGGTAGGCAGCTTGGAGAACATTATATGACTCAATCTCTCCACCTGAAGATGGAGAAAATGCCTTCCAATTAAATGCCCGTATCTCTAAGTATGCAGTCCTATAAACAGTGATTTTTAAGTTAATGGGAATACTCTCACAAAAAGTACTCATGTTCATAAGCATTTACACCTTTTAAAGTGCCACATTACCAGTATAGTTCACATTTGTAACTAGTGAAAAACAGTCTGAATTATTTATGAAAATGATTTTGATCTGTTAAATCATTTACAAAGTCACCAACTCCATATAATTTTTTTAAGTAACTTCTCTAGCCAGGTAAAAAGTTAAAAGAGAAATATGAAAGAAAGGATAAAAAATACTTGAATTAAACATCAACTTGAAGAAAAAAAGCAAGTATATTGCTGCCAGTCCTCAATAGATACAAAACAGCTCTACTTATCTGAAGATTTCTATTTATATCTTGTATTAGAATTTTTAAGGTTTTTTATGACAAACTGAACTGAAATAAAGGACTCAGAGTGGAAACATGCACACAGCATATTCAGAAAATATACACCCCACTTGAATGTCATTATGTAGACGTACTGATTTTTTCAAGTGATTATGGTGTAATACTCATGCACCTAAATGAGCTTGAAGTGATCAATTTAGCCAGCACATGCTAGAGCTCAGCAAGGACTAAGAGCCTCAGTATTTGCTGGGGCAAAAGAGGGTTAGTCTACATGGAATTTTGTGTTAATGCACTGTTGCTAGCACTAAAGTAGCTAGCTCAGTTATGTAAATGTGCTGAAATTATTGCACCATGCACGTATTTTGTGATATGCATTTAATAGAGATATAAGCTGGGTACCATCCTCCACATGGCAACCAGCTGTGCACGCATGCCCTTCCTGCTGTGTGAAAGTGGGACTCCCTCAGTAAGAAGCAGTAGGAATGGGTAGTAATTTTCCATTTGTTTTCATGTCTCGCCTAGAATCCATCCTACTTCCATAACATTCTTTGGTGAGGAGTTCCTCTGGCCTTCCAATTCTATGGCGATCTCTCTTTTTTTATTGTTTATTCTTAGTCTTGTTTCTGATATCACTATCACCTGTCTTTACAACAGAAGGATCGAGGAACAGTTAACTATTCATCTTCTCCATGACATATATTATTTTATAAACCAGTTCTGCACCCTCTCCTACTAGTCTCTTTTTCGTAATGAAAAGTTGTAGCCTAATAGACCTCAGTCATTGTTATAACAATAGCTTTTATATATTTGAAGATGATCACTGATTATCCTACCTTGTTCCACTTAACTCTTTCAAAATTCACCATAGCTTATACACTAAAATCCTTAATGTTCTTGGTGTTTTCTTCTAGAATCTCTCCATCCCAAACTGCAACACTTGCCATTGCAAAATATTTCTCCCATCTCTCACTTACAGTAATTCTCTAAATATAGTCAAAGTTTTTTACATTAGCTTTGCAATAGCCTCCCATTTTTCACTGAAACTCACTCTGGGATTTATTTCTACCCAATTCTGTCCTTCTCTGCTTCCTGGCTAATCAATACACATTTGATATTCCTGCAATTGGATATCCTTTACTACATGAAACACTCTATATTTTTACTTCATGTTATTGCTTTCAGGCCATCTATTTACGTGGAACTTTACACGTGCCATTCCTCTGACAATTTCTGGTGTGCTCAGGATATGGACTTCAATAAAAAATACTTGGAAGCAATTCTTCCTGGACCTTAGACTAGCTGGAGCACATCCCCAAAGAGAGTTTCAAACAGGGAGTCCAGTTTCAAGGAATGTGTCTCAGTTACTGAGAAGATACGTATACTGCTTAGACTTCATTGCCTTTAGATCACACAGAATTAAAATTTTGGTTATCATGAATGGCACTTATAGATGGGAAGTCAATAGGGACTATACCCAGCTGAAGGAAAGTAAGGAGTCTCTCTTATAAGAGCCATGTGTGAAACCCTGTTATGATTTAAATAAAAGTTAGGAGACAGAAAAAATCGCAAAATCAAAAACAAAAAGAAATTAAAAAAAAAAAAAATCATTACTATTACCTTGACCATTTCCTGGAAATGTTTCATATGGGCCTGGAATTAATTTTCAAATGTGGTTCCCATAATTGGCCTTTTGTGGAAAATCAGTGCCTATACTACCATCTCTAGTAGTGAGATATTCAGACTGCTGCTGGCAGCTCCAGAGAGGAACCACCAGAAACTAGACTTTGCTTCTTGGGTCATATGGTACTACTATTTAAAGAGGAATAATAAGAATAAAGAAAAACTGCTTGATAAAAATCAGAAGTAAAAATAAAACTGATGATGCATCATAATTCATGGAAAGATTGGGCTTTTTTGGCACCTAAGAGAAATGAATTTTTCACAACATTACTAGAACTTTGCAAGAAATTCTGATATCCTGAATGCAAAACATCATTAAACTGAACTACAATTGCAGGTAGACATAAATAAATAAAACAAACAAACAAACAAAAAGTTGTCTGGGCCTAAAACCAAATCCTATGCTGTAAAGTCTTACTTGCTCCATATTATTGTATTCAAGATTTGCTCTGGCTAAGGGTGCAGGCATCCTGGCTGGGAGAGCCAGACATACCTTTCATGTCAGAGTTGAACCCAGGCTGTCACCATGTGTGCTAGAAGCAGTAAAACACCTTTGTTTTCCTCTATGTGGCTTTTCTTTTGCTCAGAAATTCTCCCTGACACATAGAGAAAGAAGTCCTGATTAACCAGATGTTCTAATTTTTTTTTCAATGTTTTCTATGTATAAATGTATCCATTTTCCCAGTTCCTGTTAAAAGTGAGCATTTTCTCAGCAGTCAGGAAGAATGTCAATGATTTTCCTCAAATTCTTTTAACAGGAAATTCTGTGTTCATTTCTGGCAAATGCCATTATTCTCACAGCTTTTAGTATTTAATGGTTTTTCAGCTATGAAATTCTCATCCGATGAAAAAAAAAACAAAAAACAAACCAAGTAAAACTCACAGATAAGAAATGTAATTGTGGTCAAAGCTAAATTCTATATCATTTTCCATCAAAAGTGTAGCAAAAACATCTGTACGCCAATATCTGCTTTGGCTGGCATTTCTAACCCCACCATTCTTAGGACAGACCATTGATCTTGTCTCTGGACACACTGGACACATAGGATCCCCTTTTTTTGGGGAACAGAGATTGCAGATCCCTCTATTAGATATATCCATCCCACATCTGGGAAATAACCATTGTCAACAAGAGAAAAAACCATCAGAGCCCATGGTTTCCTTTTGGAGGGGGAGCTGCCTTGACTCCATCCCATGCAGAGATGCCAATCGGCTGAAGCAAAATGTTTCTGAAATAGTTTTTCTTCTCTCAGCAGTTCCTGTGTATCTTGCTCCATAGCCTGACCAGTTTTTCACAGTGGGAAAGAAAAAGTGAAACCCAGTGAAAGCTGGAAGGGTGTCTGTTTTGCGTGTTTAATATTGTGGCACAGACAGCAGCTTCTCTCCACCTCCATGGGCTGATGCCCATAGTCATGGTTTTAAATATGGGCTGTAAAGCTTTGCAGCTCACACAAAACAGACAGAAGAGAAGAGAGTTTAATCCTGGGACTCATGAATTCTCTCATTCACAGGAGCTTCTGAACCAGGCACTTTCAGGCACAGCACTCCCTTGATGCTCACAGTTCTGGCTTGACCCTCTCTGCTGGAGCATGTCCAGGGAGAAGTGCAGGGCTAGAGGCAACAATCCTTTTCTTCTTCTTCCTGGTCAGCAGTGACCACTGTCCCTTTACAGCACCTTTCTCTTTCTAGAATGCCTTTAAAAGTCAGGGTAGGGATTTTTCACCCTTATGGCACTGTCCAAGTTCTCTCTGTCCTGGGGTTGAGAAGTACTAGCAGGGTCTATAGTCCTGTAAATTGAAGTAATTGAGAAAAAGCACACCTACAGCTCTATGTTGGCTGGGAACGTCTCCTACCTCCAATGCACCACCACCCCAGGGTGGGGGAAAAGAAAAATCTTCCTAAAATGACATTATCCTGAGGGAACGTGTCCTCGAAAGGGTCCACGGGAATAATAGGATGAAATAAAGAGAAACTTTGGAGAGTTATTGGAGTTCCCAGTTTGCAGTCCTTTAAAGATGACATTTTTAATGTCTCAAAGGAGAGGAGCTTAGTGGAAAATCAATGTGTTTCTGAGGGAAAGGAGCCAACACAGCTTAAACTTCTCCCCGTGACTGCAGGCCTACGAGAACCTGCAGAATCCTTCTGAGCCAAGCCCTTGGCCCTCTGCAGTGACTGAAGACCACTTCCTCACTATGGGGTGAAGGGTCTGCTGCCGGGCCCACCATAGCCCTAGGACCATAGTGCCACAGGCAGCTCCCATGTCATGCAAAAGTCCCTCCATGGAGGTGATGCTAACGCAAAGGAACAGGCACAAGCTCAGCTTTGGTTGTGCAACAGGAGTCTCCCTGTCCTCCTCATAATTAAATTTATGCCAGTCAGCCAGGAAAGGAGTGTAAGAGAGCCCAGGCCCAGGGCTGTTTGACTCTTGCCTGGTTGAGAGCTGTTGTGAGTCAGCTAGAGAGACGGACGGAGGGGGACCATAATTTTCAGGATGGCAGCATCCTTGGTGCTGCCCTGTACAGGTATGGGAATGAGCAGCTTTGGGGCAGTGGTAGCTTACCTGGGGAGAGCTGCCCTCCTGCTTCTGCTCAGTCTGCAGTGCAGCTGACTTGTCTGGAGCAAGCTTCCAGGAAAAACAAAAAAAGCAGGCTGGGCAAAGTCTGCTCACAGGCTGTGCTGCAGCAGGAGCATCCATCTTAGATCCAGTGGAGGAGGAGAGCTTGGACAAGCTCCCTTTTTAAAGCAACAGTGCTCCTACTGAGCATGGCGAGTAAGGGGAGTGCTATGTCCCAGCAGCAGTTGTGCTGGATGTTGTGCAGAGCACTTTATAGGTATTAGCTAATTGATCTTTGCAAATGCCCTTTGTGCAGTTAAACATCATCCCTCCAGTTTTACAGGTGCAGAAAATAAGCTGAGCTAATGTCACCTGGTGCAGAAGTAGCCCACGATGTTTTAGGGTGCCTGGACGAAAAAGCTTTTGGACTGATTTTGTAGGTGCAAAACATCTGCAGGTTTGTCTGACTCTGACAGAGCAGAACATCTGTAATCAACTTATAAATAAGAGTGAACATCTGTTTTTAAAAGCCAACCTCAGGGGTATTTCAAGTTGGAAATGCCAAAAAGCAGGCACCCCAAATCACTAAGCCTAAGAATAATGGTGGCTTTTAAGTCTAAAGATATCTAAGAAGAAAAGTCTAGAGTCAGGTTTAATCACATTTTCTCTCTCTGCTTCTTTTTTATGCATCTAGACAGGCCCTTTCCTGTGGCGTCCCCATGGATTCCCGTGGACCTGTTGGCAGGGAGTCAGGGTTTGAGAGGGAAAATAAAACTTTTCTTCCCCAAGACCACTTTTTCTGCATGAACTGAAGGAAAAGATGGGACACCCTGTCTGGGTCCACCATTATCTTACAAAAACTGCCATTAGGAAAACAAGACAGTTGTCCTGAATGTGGCACTTATCCTTCCATGGCCACTGGCTACTCTAACTCTGCATTGGCCTTACAAAACAGAGAAAATGGGGAACACAGATAGCACGTGGGGCATGCCACATAGCTGGGAGCAGATGTTAACCACGTGGTTCGTTTGGTTTACTCTATTATCTTCAGGTCATATTTCTGTTCTATGGCAGACCCTTAATAAACAGCACGTTTTTACCTCTAAGTGTGCTTGACCAAGTAGCTATAAAAGAGACCTCAGAGGCTGACTCTCTCCCAACGTGCTGATGCTGTAGCAGTATTCTATCAAAGCCCAGATTTTTAAAGTTAGCTAGATGCAGTCTAGTAGCTCATGGGATTTTCACTTGTAGGCTGAACAAGTTTTGAATTAAACTTAAAAAACAGGGCAAGTAAAAACACCCACTAGTGGCTACCTGTGATTGTAGATACATAAATAGCTTTTAAAATCTCAGGTTTCTCTCATGTATTGCTTCAAATTGGAGAATTCTCTTCTCTTACAGCTGTAAGACAACAGCTGCAGCTCCTGTTGTCCTTCAAACTGTGCCTCAAGGTACATCCATATACTCAAGGCAGCCTGTTTTTTCCTCCAAACCTTCCAGATGTGTGAAAGCTACAGGCTGAGTATTCTCCAAAGGGACAGGCCTGAAGGAATGCAAAGTCCTTTGTTAGCCACTCTGTCAATGTTGTAAGCATCACTATTTAATTGATGTACTGTTTTTACTATACGTGCCCTAAGGGAGTGTGCTGACCAAAGCTTCTTGAAATTGAATAAATAAACAAATAAATAAGCAACCATCTTCGCCTTGACCAGTTCACGGTGTGACAGAAAAGTCCATGTGGTTTAATGTGGTTTTACACAACAATCTAGCTGGCTGGAATGGCTTGTTTGATCTTCATTAACCCTGGCAGGTCTTCCAGCTCCTTCTTCCACCTCAGCAAAGACAGAGAATGCCACTCTTCCTTTACATATTCTTAAGGTTACTTTGTTGATTAAACATGTCATTTTAAAAGCTTCCTATAATGTTAAAACTACCTATTTCCTTCCTTCATCTGGAAAATGGGTGAAGAATTTTGTCATTTGCTGTTAAAAGGGATGAAGTAGGATCCTTCTTCTCCCACTCCTTCCCTTTTCTCTGTTGTCCACCTGCCCCACTTCACAGCTCTGCAAAGTCCTGAACTCCCATTTGCTTCTTACTTGTGAGTGTCTGGACCAAAATACTTGTCAAATAAATCTTTTTACAAAACCTTAGAAAATATAGTTGTATCAGTCAGAGTCAGCACTACAGTGCAAAAAAAAAAAAAAAAAACCAAAACAAAAAACGGGTACAATTTGGGGAGATAACCTGGCTATATCCAAGTATAGAAAGCACCATAGCCATCATTCAGTGAGGGCTGGCCACCCAAAAACTTTCATTGCTGCTTGAGCAGGTTTTGCAGCCTATGCTCATCACTGGGCTGCCTCAGCAAAAGCACTATCAGTGCCCCAGCTGGCTTGTGCACATCTACAAGAGCTGCAGCCACATGCTGACTGCAGTCAAACCTTCATGCTCATGAATGTTATGCATGTGAGAGAGTTTATAGCTGTGACTCATCATCTTGCCTACGTTCATGTGTTCCTTTCCACTCTGGAAGGAAAGCGCTTTCATTCACGAAAAGAAAAAAATTAGGTTTCAAGACGTATTATGGTACAATCGCACTCTTTTATAGTGTTCAGCTTCTTGTTATGAAATATGATTTCCCTGAGGCATGACTATAGTTTGGAGTGTGGAAGAATGAGCTAAGAAGGAAAACAGGTTGTGCCAGCCATGCCCCCACGACTGCCCAAATCACCTCCTCAGACTGTAGACTTCCCTTACAGAGCTGCTTAAAATTTGCAGGACAGTTATCCTAGGTTGTCTTCACACTGAAGTAAGTATGTTCAGACTATATTTAGTTCAGAGCTTAAGGAGACTGAAGAAATGAAGACGAACTGAACTAGAGACTGAACAGAGTCCACTTGTGTGCCCTGGTGTCCCAGAGCAACATGCTCTTTCTCCCTTAACCATACTGCAAAATTGTTTTGGAGCAGTGGGGATGCCATAGTCAGGCTTTTATGTGAGCCAAACGAAAAGAAAACATTGTGCCCTTTTTCTCCCAAATATTTGAGGCCTCTGCTGTCCTTGGAGTAGATACTGGCCAAATTAAATTGAGATAAAATCAAAATCAGGGAAAGTGTCAGAAAATGGGTATTTCTCAGGGAACATTTTCAGAATCCTTGAATTTGGACATATTCCTAAAATTGTTTCTGAATAGGAAATCAGGCAGGATGTCTACTTCTCCCCTGTGAGAAGCTGGTAATATTTGACCTTAACATATGATTAGCTGTTAAATGACTTTCAAGGAGACTTTCCTAGGATAATCTACTTAGCCTTTAGCACCCATTTATCACTTCATGGTGGAGATTAGGGTTGATTCTGAAGAACCGCATTACTTAGAGTCTCAGCTACATTTTTTTTTTCAGTGAAGTAAATTATTCCTTTATGGGAATAATGAGAAAATGTTATGTCCTCTTTTTCTCTATTTAACGTATTGTTATGAAATAGGTGACTATGAAAGTCATTTAAGGAACAATTGTAAATGAAGTACTGTACAATTCAGAAAAAAAAATCACCAAAAGAACTGATGGACTTGTGGTCACAAAGAAGGTTCTTGAGATATTTTTGAATTATAGATGTGCTGGTCACCATATTGTTGCTACCAGGTATTGACCGAGATGCTGGCTCTAGATAGAAATTAAATACAGACAATTTTTAAGTAAATAAATCAAGGTGAGACCTGGTGTCTGGACAATACAGAGAGAGTGATCAGGCACTGGAATGGCCTGCCCAGGGAGGTGGTGGATTCACCATCCCTGGAGGTTTTTAAGATGAGGCTGGATGTGGCACTGAGTGCCATGATATAGTAATCACAGTGGGGTTGGAACAAGGGTTGGACTTGATGAACTCGAAGGTCTCTTCCAACCCAATCAGTTCTATGATTCTATGATTCTATGATTATGGTAGGGTTGAAGACTACTGCATTTTCAACCAGAGGAAGGAGCTAAAGTTACATAAATTTCCTGGAGGAGTACTTAGACAGCTGTTTACTTGAAATTGTGCTTCTTTCTGCCATCAATGCGATATACAAGTTATTTTATAGTCATGGCAGAGAATTAATAAAGAAATTGTTGAACTATTAGTACACAATTTATATGCCTGCACATGTACCTCACAAAAAGATTCTTTTATATTCTTTGAAGAATATTGCTAACCATAACACCAATATATGACTTCCCCTCACAACAGATGTAAACAATTTAGCACATCAGAATAAATATAAACAAGAAGCATGCATGCAGTCCCTCAATGTTTTAAGATGCTCAAGCAGTCAAATCCTCAAACAATTTACCAGGGACAAACACAGCTACACTTGGTTTTAATGGAAATTACTTGTGTTAATATTCCACATACCAATGCTAGATTGAAACTAAGTGCTGTTCAACTTTAGAGAGTGCTATTTTATAAAATGGAGTTGTCAGGATGAGCCAGGCACCTGCTGGAAAGCAGACAAGAGTCAGAAGGTGGGAATTGGCCTTATCACCAAGGCAGAACTGTAAAGCCACAGACGAACCTCCCTCTAACATCCAAGTGGTATTTCTGGCTACTGGTAAAAATTAATTTTCTTGGATGAACTGGTTACCCCTAGAATTCCCTATTACTTCATGTCCTATATTTGGGTAACAATCATCTGGTAGGTCTTTACATCTGTAAACCTGAGCTGTCCTTAAATTAAGATAACTATTTGCAGGCCTTCTGTAACTGCAGGTGATGGTGCAGTTATGCGAACGTAGGTTGACATCCTGAGGCTTTGTCAACTGTTCCTTCCTGCCACCTGTACCCATCCCTCCATGTCCCAGGCAGTCTGTTCTTCCCTCTCTGCTGGCACATCCCATCTCTGCCAGAATATCATGAAGCTTGTGTCACATCTTGGCACCAGAACATAAAGAGGAGAAGCTGAACAGAATTCAGTAGCTGTGGGAGAATTATATCTACTACTGTGGCTGCTGATCCATTATGAGTATCACAACCAGAAATGTCCATCTGGAGTCACCCATCAACTGTTCCTGGGCAGGTATCAACCAGTTGAAACTTGACCCTATAAAGGAGTTCAAGCAGAAGTAGAAACTACCCTCTTGAGATATCAGGATGTACAGGGGTCATATTTTAAAGTATTTCTCTGCCACTAGGTGTGTTAGAAACATCCTGCAACCAAAGGAGGGTTAATTTTAACTTTTTGACTACTCTGTTCTAAGGAAAGGTAAACTGAAAAATATATTGAGACAGAGAGATACAGTTCTTATGAACTGGACATTCCTGATACTAGATGTTTCTGTAGAGGTTTCTTACAGCTATCTTGCACAACAGAATAAATTGCCATTTTTCAGTGCAGACACATTTCTCATACCATGAGAAAATCTGACAGTTCTAAAAATGTTTCCTTCTTTTTTTATTTTTTTTTTACAGAAAGGAAGACAGAAGACTGGGGCATTTTTACTTGGAGCAAGGAATGTTCTATGCCATGCATTATTTAATGAGAAGAAATTTAGATCACAGAATCTCAGGATAATTCATACTGGAAGGTACCTCAGGCACCCCCCTGTCCAAACTTCTGCTCAAAGGAGGATCAACTAAGAAGGCTAAAGAGGTTTCTCAGGTTTTTTTCTAGTTAAGTCTTGAAAGATCCCAAGGATAGAGACTGCACTGGCTCTCTGGGAAACTTGACCCACTGCTTGGCTGTTGCAGTAGTGAATGTTTCCCCTTTATATTCGTTCTGAACCTCTCTCATTTCAATCTATGCCAGTTACCTCTCATCCTTCCACCATGTCCCACCGTGAAAAGCCTGGCTCCATCTCCTTGAGGACAAACTTGCATACATTCTGGTCTGTGGTTAGGTCTTCCTTGAAGCCATCCCTTCAAAAGCTCAATGAGTCTCATTCTTGCAGACTCCCCCCAAAGAGAAAGTGCTCTGTCTCTGACCATCTTGATGGGCATCTTCTAAACTTGCTTGTATTCATCAATATCTTCCTTGTGCTGGAAAGTGCATGAGATCTAATAAGCTTTGAGAAGAAAAAGGTAATCACTTCCTTTGATAGCCTGGCTCTTCTCCTCTTTATACATGTTGAATTTAATGAATTTTCTGTTGGCTTCATCCTCCAGACCATCCAGGTCCCTGTTGATAGCAGCCCCACCCTTGGGCATGACAACTTCACTCCCCATTGCTGAGTCTTCTGACCTGACGAGCATGTGCTTCTCATCTCCAGACACTGATGAAGATAACTGGTAAAGAGGAAGAGTTCCAGAATAGATTTCTGTGATACACTTGACACCAGTCTCAAGGTAGAGAGTGACCCACTTACCACTGCCCTCTAAGTCTGATCATTCAACTGGTTTGTTTCTCATCTAGCTGTCCAGCCATTCAAACACTAACATCCTAATCCTGGATACAAGAGGAGGCATGGCAAAAGTCTTACTAGAATTGAAAGAAAATATGACCATGGGTATTTCTCATTCACATGGCTATTCATTTTATCATGGATTTATGGCAACCATGGTCTGTCTGATGTAATAAAAACAATCCTATGGACAGCACTGCATAGTTTGGATGACCTAGAAGAAGCTGGCTTAAGAACAGAATGGAATCTAGGATGAATTTGTAGGGATCAGGAAGATCACAGAAAGCAACCATGGACACATGCTCTCTCCCTATAACAAACCACCCTACTGTTATAGCACCATAGAGAACTCCCAGTGAGAGAAAGGATAAAAGCAGAAGAGAAAAATGAGAAAACCAACTGATTTGGGCATGGTGAAGGCAAAAATGAGAGAAAAAAAAAAATGGTACAAGTGCCACAGAATCAAAAACATGTTGGTAAGGAACCAGAAGGGCAGCCTGAGCAGGGTACTTGCAACATCAGTCTGCTCCCTGGATCTACCCAATAAACCAGCAGATATCGCTCCCTGCTGCTCACTCACAGGTGAGAGAGGGAGGCAAAGGAAACAGAGCTCAGCCTCCATAGAGTCTCCACCATCAAATTCCCTCTTCTGGTCAGTGTGTATGCCCATGGGTGGGGGAAGTTGGTGATGGTGTCCGGTGTTTGCCTGGGGCCCTGGTGAGGAGAAGCTTCACATCTAGGGACAAGATATGGGGCAAAGGATGCATAGATCCATAACAGCCCAGTGCTCAGCAGGGCTGTAACACTTTTTAAAACTAAACCCCAAAACTTTTAAAGATCAGATTTTTTAAGATTTCAAAATTAATATATTTTTACATTAAAAAACTGAAGCATTAAAATTCAGAGACAACAGCTTATGCTAAACACAGACTTACTGAAGTTACTACTTCTGATTAAAGATGTAACAAAGTATATTGCAACAGCAATTCATTTCCAGATTTTAATGAGTTAAGGAGTGCTACCTTTTTGCATAATGACACAGCTGAAACTGAGAAATTGCTGCTTTTTTAAGAACAGCTCAATCTTCATAAATGTCATATTACCCCGTATAGCAATTCTTACAAAAGACTGAATGCAAATATTTACATGTTTTCCAAAGGCCAGTACTTTCTAGTTTTGTTGTGTAAATAAGCATTTGCCTTCATTTGAGTTTCTACTTATTATCAGATGCAGCAGGAATATTTTCCTCATGTGAATTATCTATTGAAATCTGAGCAAATGAATCAGAAAAGAATTAGCTGACATGCTGTTCTCCTCTTCTAATTTACAAAAAAAAAAAGCCAGATAGGAGAATTTGAGAGGTACAGTAACTAAAATTTAAAGAACACATGACCAGCTTTTTGAAGTACCTAAAAAACATGAGACTTCAAAAAATACCTACCAAGACTAAGTCCTAATTCTGCTTTAGATCAGCTACACTTATTTTATTGAAAGTGAAGTGCTTGGCTACGCAGTGGTTTTGAAAATCCCACTGATCACCTCTTTGCTCTATTACACACCAACACATCAGATTTTCAAACAACCATCTCTCTAATTAACTTATCAACCAGTTACATTCAAATGTAATGTAAAATTCAAAAAATAAAGACAGAAAATATCTTATAAATGATAAAATTTAATAAATGAATGTGTAAGACTCACACAGCCTTTTCAGTGCATCCTTTCCACTAGGAAATAAGGAGAATCAGGTTATTTTTTAAAGCTGTGTCTGTGTGCATATCACCACATTAAGCCACTGGACCAGTCACTGAGAAAGATTCCTTCGGACATAAAATGCAAACAAAATAAAAAAATCACAGTTTAACTGAAGATTTCCAGCTTTTGATTTAATTCATGGTTATAATCAGTGATTTAATTCACTTTCATTTAAATCAATCTACATTGCCTGGGGTTCCCTATTTATCTATTTCACATTTATAGAGTGATACTGCGAGGATTTTTTTCCATCAGCCGGTGTACCTCATTACGAAGGGCGATGCCTCTTACCGCTGAAAGGGATTTTGCTCTTCTTCACAGTCCCTTGGTGCTTTGCTGATTTTTCCTGCAATAATCAGCCAGAAACACAAGGTTTTTTGTGATGTGGACACTTGTCCACTAGATGCTGCACTAAGCCCACCTACTTATTTCATACCTCCATCCTGCCTTAGACAGACCTGAACTCCTCTGAGTAATTCCTTCAGGTATCCAAGTTACCTTGGCAAGACATCAGGTGTATGAGCCTGCAGAGACAAGGGGCCTCCATTCAGTATCTCAGCTTGGTGAACTATTTGGTCTTGGATTGGGTGACGTGCCTTGCCAAAGTAATATACAGATTAGTGATTATGAATTAAATTGCCTTATATACCTATGTACTCATGAATATTCACATTGACATACTGTATGCAGCTTAATGTCCCTTTCTCCATTTTTTACCCTTTTGAGATGGAATGCAGCATCTTCTGGGTTCTGGAGCATGTTCTAGTAAGATGTTGTGAAATAAAGAGTTACTGCAGACTTTGTTGCCTGCTCCTGGGGCTCAGGACTGCTGGGGTGAAGCCCAGATCCAGCAGAGCAGATGATGCTGTGGCTCACTTAGTAAAGGGAAGTGCCTATGCTCTGCAGGAATGGGAACCTTTAGATTTGTTTCTCCCCTCCAAATTTTCTACTGCTGAGTTCAAACAGCAGAAGACAGCCTATTGTGACTTTCTTCCATCTAGTTCTTCCCACTCAAAAAAGCCAGACAACTCAAACCATTATTCCAGAAGGGAAGATGACAAACATTTCCAAAATGACACAGAATAAATAGTTCTTTCCCAAACATTTACTCTGTATGAGTTTTTTCTTTATGCAACAGCTATAGGAGCCTAAAGTACTTCAAATTTTAGATATTATATTACAATTCTGATGTATAACTTGCTTTGGTCCATCCTAAAATGGAATTGGTTATTCAAAACCATTGCAATTTTCCAGCAAAATGATACACCAATGCTTGAACTTCAGCCTATCCCTTCCAAAACACTTTGCCCTTTATTTTGGAGCTAGTACTTTCATTCAAATTCACAGTCAAGCAACGGATAGCGAATGACCTGACTTCCCAAACTGCACTTGCCTTCTTGATGGAGAGTGGGAGCAAAGGTGGGTGAAGGTGTCTGGCTGTGGTACACCATAACACAGGATCAAGATAGTGTTCACAAACTGTGAGGTGGCCACTGGTCTTTGTGAGGGCCAAGAATTCTGCCCACCACTGAGTTTCTCATGTGACATTTAGGTTCTGATCTGGGAAAGAAAACGTAAAACATAACCCAAAACATGACCTGAGCAATCTCTGAATGCTCCTGTTTCCCCTGCTGCTTGTTCCCTACATCCAAGTGGGGAAACAATCAACACTGGCCACTGCTCTACTGCTAAATACCTTAATTCCTCTGCTGACTTGCTGGTCCCAGATTGTGATTTTATAAAGTTTTAACTATCTTTATAAAGTTTTAACTTTTTGGGGAAAAATGAAACCCTATTTGTTCTCCTCATGTTGAAATTCAAATTCCAGCTAGGGCCATCTTAGACCATGTCTCTAGCATTACGCTAGAAGGCTGTGTCCTCCAGCTCATCCCACGTGTTAAGCACACCACACACAGACTCGGTTTTCAGCTGAAGTATCAAACTGCTGGACCACAACACTGTGTGGACTGGTATTTTGTAGTGAAAAAACAATAACAAAATGGTTCTAGGTCCCTAGGGAAGATACCTCAGGTTCAGAAGATACCTGGGTGTGCAGCTGTGGGTATGACATTCCTGCTCTTGGGTATTCAGGGACTATATGTCACCAAGCCTGAGAACAAGGATTGCCTCTGTCAAGGTTTTCTTAACTGGGTAGGCATAGTCAGCATGGTTAATATTAACTATGGATAAATTATTATCCAAGGACTTCACTTCCAAAATAATGATAACTATACACTGTCATAGCAGAGAAAGACAGCAATGAGAAAACTTATCCACTTATACGCAGTGGTCAAGTTGGCACTAACTGTCCCAGGAGTAGATGGGTAATTCTTCAATCATTAATAGTCCCAAATAATCCCTAAAATAAATTCCAAATCCAAACTACATTTTTGTTCTTATTGCATTATATATTCTGAACCTACAGGTTCAAGTACTTTTAACTACGTGTAAAATTTGAAAGAAAAATATACAGAAAACATTTGAGAAAAGTTTTGATTTCAAACTGAGTTAGTCACAGAACAGAAACAAAAAAACAGACATTTTTTCTGACGTTTGCAGGAAAACTCCCCACAACCCATCTGAAATTCCTTCCACTTTTGACTTTTCAGATGAAATTAATTTGCTGAGGCTAAGTTTTATGTTTAATACCAGAAGGAATGATTAGACAACTCAGGCTGATCTCTGTAGCACAAGACAATAATTTTCTTCCATTTACCTTATACTGAGCCCAGTAATTTGAGTCAAGCTACATAATTTCAGCCCATGAAAAACTAAATTATTAAGTGCCATAGGCAGGGAATAGAAAAGAACAAGGTGTTACCTTAGGCTTCAACAATAACAAGGAATTGATTAGGTGAGAAATGCTCTAAGCTATAACAAAGTCTGAAAAAAAATCTCAAGGTTCCTCTTAACCTGAACTGTGGAAAATTCAACCCTGTCCCCAAGTCTCATGATAAATTTAATCCTCACTAGCTGGTTAAGATGTACCATCCAAGCACTTAAAGCAGAGGATCCTCAATACTCCCTCAAAGAGTTGGCCTATTCAGTCTAGCATGTCTTACCCAGCTGCATCCAATGTGGATGTTTTAAAGGAAGGGAAAAAAAGTATCAATTTCTGAGTATACATATTCAGCTTATTTACAAGGGACAATAATCTTTCCTGAACCTTGTGATTAACTCGAACTCTTAAAAAAAGAGGTATAAGGACAGAACTGTCCTGGATCACAGAAACACCTAATCTAGTCTTCTGGTTCTGACAATAGCTACCAATGAATATTTGGCAAGGATTTTATATACTTATATAAAATAATCTTTCTTTTTGGACCACTGTCTTAGTTCTGACAAACTACTATTTTCTTGAGTTAGACACAGTTTTCACACTATTGTGTTTAATGTCCATTGATAAATTTATCCTCCATAAATGCAAAATATTTATAACTATACATTTCTGCAGTATAATTATGCACTCTTTCAGGACCACAGATTCTTAGTTTTAAATCTGGTACTTCATGTTTTCATAAGGTATACACTAAATTTTTAAATGGGAAAAAAAAAAACCAAAAACCTACAATTCATTGAATGAATTTGCTGGAAATGAACCTTAAAGATTATTTAGTTCCAGCCCCCTCGCAATGGAGGGATGGAAAATACAATATAAAATATATATGTACATACATATATGTATTTGCATGTACATATATATATGAACATTTAATTATAGCTATTGATGACGAGTCATTAAGACAATGATGAGAATCATTATCTTCATATTGACCAGGAAGCATTAAGAACATGTTGAAAGCAATGCTGATCTTACCTTGTTCTGGCTACAACCCATAAAATAAGTAAATGGGACATGTCTTTTCATTGACAGCAAGGTCAGGAGGAACAAAGCAGCTAGGTCCCTGCAAGTGGAGGGCTCAGGATGTCTCCCAGGGGTCATATTTAAGGAAAATCTTAAAAAAAGGTTTTCTAATCTCATTTTAAGAACTGGTAAGGTGCCCTAATGTTTACTCTCACTGTGAAGTGGTGCTGACCTGTCTGATTTCTGCTTTCATCTCATTGGGTAACTTTAAACCTTTCCTAGTGGTGGGGGGGAAAACTCTTCATATTCCATACATGGAGCAACACAAGCCCAGCAATCAAATCACCTCCACCCTTTCAGCAAGTGGAGAAGACTGAGCTCTTTTGTTTTTGGAAAGGATTATTTTTTCATCTTCTTTTTCATATTCTCCACTGTTTCCACATCTCTCTTAAAATAGCAACTTAAATAAAATTCTAGCAAGTATCTGATTAATGCTACATAACGTCATAAATGCTGCATCAATGTTAGACCACATTTCCATTTCTTTCCATTTTACTTTTTTTATTTACCTAAGGGTCACATCAAATTTGCTCATCACAGTATTGCAGTCAGAACAACATTTAGGAAAAAAAATGCTTATAATGTTATTTTAATCATTCTCTGAGACTCACATCCACGTATCCAAACTAGGATGCTCCTTTGTTGCTGCGGATGCCAGTGTGTAAAAAGCATTTCCATCAATTCACATTTTGCCTCTTGTTGCAGCCATAGATACTGTGTTGCTGCCTTTAGCGTCCTTTAACAACAATAGTTTTATATCTTCTACATGTTTCTTGTCTTTCATTCTGTACAGTGTGTATCACCTCTTTTACTGCTTTGCATTCCCATTTAGTCTACTTGGATTGGTTGGCTTGCTTTTTTTTCAGCTAGGAAGCCTTTTTCACCAAATATTCTGAGATATGACTTTGAGGACACTCAACACTTCCAAATTATGCTAAAACTTGCTATTTGGAGGATATTACTTTTTCACAGATGATCCAGGAGTTATTTTAATCTTTGACAAATAATGCATTAAAAATAATTATTCATTGATATTACATTCTGTTTGTATAAATATAGCCAGACCATTATTATTGCTACCAAGGCAACTGGGTTCAGCAATTAACCATTTTTGTGTCACAAAAGCAATCAACACTCCGTTGTTGAATCATGGAATCATCAAGGTTGGAAAATACCTCTAAGATTGAACTGTTAACCCAGAACCACTGTGTTCATAACTAAACCACATCCCCAAGTGCCACATGCACACATCTTTTAAACACTCTCAGGGATGACAATTTCACCGCTTCCTTGAGGAGCCTGTTCCAATGCCTGATCACTCTCTAAGGGGAGAAATCTTTCCTAACATACAATCTAAACCTCCCCTGGCACAAGTTGAGGTCATTTCCTCCATCCTAACACTTGCTATTTAGGAGAAGAGAGGGACTTCCACCTCCCTACAACCTCCTTGCAGGTAGTTATTGAGAGCAAGAAGGTCCCCCCTTCTTCTCCTTTTCTCTAGGCTGAACAACCCCAGCTCTCTCAGCTGCTCCTCATAAGACAGTAACTTGAGTTCCAGGGAAGTGAACTGAACATATTTGGAAGCTGAGGGGCCCTCACTTTCTGCATATATAGACAGAAACTGTGCAGCTAGAATTTGTACTCAGGCATCCGGGCATTGTGCTGGACTAAAATGCCATGTAACAATGCCTCCTGATTTCCACAAAACACTAAAGCCAAATTCTGCAGTTTATTCTAATTTCTGGGGGAGTGCTATCTGATTTCAATGTTATCCCAAAATACAGGGAAATCAAGAAGAAAAAAAAAATCTAAAAATACTAAAACCACTAGCTATGGTAGACAGTACAATATATTTTCTCCACACAATGTTGGTGATTGTGCAAAAAGCAACACCATCAACATCTATTCTGTTAGTGGTTTAGGACTTGCTACACTGGAGCCACAGTGAACCAGTGCCTGATGTGTGGGGCTGGCAGAAAGCTGCTGTTATCCCTTCCTAATCAAGGTATCAGAAGCACAGAGGCATCCTTGATCTCCCTGCTGCAGCAGGAGATGTCACTGACACCATTTGTACAGCCTGTTCACTGGTTTAAGGACAGGGAGTAAATAACGGGAAAAGCCAGCGTACCCCAAGAAAAGAAAAGAAAAGAAACAGACTGACATCAGGAAAATGATACTTAAAAATCAGAAAGGTTAACATTTAAATTAAAATAGAGAAATGGAACAAAAGAAGTTACAAAAGCAATCTTGCAGACAGAAGTTTCTAGAAACCCCTCAATAAATAAAATCTCAATTTCACAAGGAAAAGGAGGTAAGGACACCTTGTCACCAGAGTCACAAAGGCAGAGGCTGGTAGCTTGGAAGTGGATGTTTGTTCTGCTTTCTTTTCTTTTGAAATAGGAATAGCAAAAATGGATAATTTGAAGTCTATAAATCTTGCTCCCAGCTGCAAGGGAGCTGCTTCCAGGGAAGTCAGTGCCAATATTCCAGTGACTCAGCTCCTTCACGGAACTATTGACAATACTTGATGGAAAGGGGGAAATGGCAAGCAAAAATTCCATGGTTTTGCTTCAAACATGGAATTCTGAACAAAAATGGAGAACACAAGAATTTTAAGTCAAATTCAGAAGTAAATTCCTCAGTATCAGAAAGATGCTAAATATTGGGGTTGGCAGTCCTTCATGATTTCCACAGCATTTGCTGCAGTGTGACTGTTTTACGGCTGAAAATGCCACGCAGCTTAGTAGGTATTCCCAACCTAAGGACACCCCACCCTCCATATGTTCACTTCTTACCAGCTTTCCCAGAACGTATACCTTTGCATGGATGCAAATTGCTAATATTCCACCGTATGCTATGCTCTGACATCAAATAACTGCATAGAGATCTATGTTTTTAGAGAATTGTTTGGGTTGGAAGGGACCTTAAGGTAATCCTCCTTGTCTTATCACTTTGTGCTTGTGCACAAAGTCACTCTCCCTCTCAATCCCTCTCTCTCTCTTTTGTTTATTTACAAACTAAATCCTTGCAAATGTGCCAAAAGAGCTACAGACTGAGCTGGATTTGACCTTAGAAGGAAAGCATACTGGGCGCATTTGCTTTCTAAGTGACAAAAGGAGCTCACTAATTCCATGGCAGTAGCAGTTCACACTCATATGTGTTATCCTGTTAAATGTAATCTTAACTAGATCATTGCTGAAGTGCATGAGACGTCAGATCAACAGAGAGGACAGATCTCACTGCTAAAGATGATTGCTAAGGCCTTGTTGAGAGGCAGCAATGTCTTAATATAGCCTATGAGCTACGTGAAAATAAAAAATTC
The DNA here is from genome assembly GCA_036023395.1 of Myiotriccus ornatus. Taxonomy (NCBI): domain Eukaryota; kingdom Metazoa; phylum Chordata; class Aves; order Passeriformes; family Tyrannidae; genus Myiotriccus; species Myiotriccus ornatus. Next base: position 33,193,833 of record JAYRBT010000001.1, on the reverse strand, counting down.
TTAACATGACTAGTTTAGGACTTATAAAGCTCTTATTAACACTGATTGCAATAATTACAAAGCCAAAAACATCAGTAACTTGGAAAGAATTATAAAACAATTTGGATACTATCTGTCATGCTACATCTTATAACTGGAAATTCATGAAGAACTCTGTCTGAATTTCCCTCCATTTTAGAACATGTAGAAAACCCAACCCTCACCCTGGTTCTTGCAAGATTTTTTTCCTGAACAAAAGCTATCTGTGTATTTTTGAAACCTGAATTTAGAAAGAGCTATTTGCTTGTGCAGCTTTAATTTCTTTCTCAAGATTTTCCAACATTTCTAATCATCATCATGGCTAGGCTTCGCTTGCTACAAGCGCGCTGCTGGCTAAAAAGGCCAATGCGAGATAGACAAGACAGACAAGTCTGATTGCACAACATTTCTAATACGCTTTGTCTAAAATGTATGATATCCCCTCCATTCATATGTCTTAGTACATTTATCCTTTTAGAAACACTTCTTATTCCTAAATTTCATACAGGAAAGAGTCAGTTTAGGAGCTCATCCAGACATTCCAAATGTGTAATAAGTAAGAGTAGGCAGAAAAAAAAATCAAGCACCACAGACAGTATTACTAAGAGGACAAATGTTTTTGAGCTATGCCTTTCTTGAGTAATCTACTTCTTATAACCATTACATTCCCCTCTTGCAAACTTTTCTTCTCAGACAGGGATGACCCTTACTTTGCTCTCCCATCTATTCCTCTTCCACTCCTCTTTCCATCTGCTCTGGTAAACCCCTTAAATCTGCATTAAGAGCTGTGAAAAGAAGAATGTTCAACAAACTGACTTGTCTGCTGCTGACTCTGGTATCATCTGCCTGTCATTTGCCTCTGTTGCTGTAAACTTTAAAGGTCAAAGAAAAGAGTAATTGTGGGCCTGGAGGGGCAGTGGTTCTGAGGAAGTAGGTTAGCATCCTCCACCCTTTATAGCAGCTTGTTTGTCATAATGGCTTTAAAATGTTCAAAGGTTTTTCTTTCCTCTGCCACTCAAGTTGGAAAACTGGACTCAATCTTTCACACAGTTTGGGTGAATTTTTCTGCATTAACAATTTTCATGCACATGAAAATGTTCTCCAAAGCTTTAATTACAAATGAGTTTTGAAAGCCAAATTACCTGTGCTCAGGAGAATGAAAGATGCATAAGCAGACACTGTACCAGGCACTGGTACTTAAACACAGAAATAGACTTGTCATTTTTACAGGATCTTTTAAGAAAGGAATTCCTGCAATTCAGAACTAGAGTCCATTAATTGAAATGGCAAATAAAAACCCACGTTTTAAGCCAGGGTATCTGAACCTAGGTAATTAACATTAGTTTATCTGCTGAGGTGAGTGACAAAATGTGTACCTAATGTATTCATGTTAAAAGACTTAGTCACATAATCTTATGCACAGACATTTGAAAATGAGTCCCAGTTTTATCATTATCCCTGTGCACTCATTCAGAAAATGAATAGAGACTGAAAATCTAATATCATACAACCAGATTTCCATATGACACAATTTACCTACGGATGACTTTTTTCCTATATTTTTCCACTTCCCAGACACCAATAGTATAAAAAGTAAATACAAATATACAGAATGGCAGGAATTTTTCATCCAAGACCTCAGTGACCCCAGTTTTGTAGAGGACAAAGTGTAAAAATAGCAAATATTTGTCTTCCTGCTTCTGATCCTTATTTTGCATTTGCATTTAAGTTATAATCCTTCCCTTTGATTTCTTATGAAAGCATCAGTAAAACATTTTTTTCCATTTTTCTGACATTTACAGAGTGTGCTGTTTCTTAGATCATTATTCTGGTTATCTCCTTCCATACAGTCTTCTCTTTTGCAATGCTTGCCCTTTTTTTTTTTTAATCTAGTTCCTGTCAATCTATTGCAAACTTTCTGAGAAGTTGCATTTGGCACAGAATATTTTTTTACTATAATTTAAAACTTTCAAATCTTTCCCATCTGTTTTATATGACAGTAATGAGAGTCTTAAAAAACTACTCTATTTTTGTAGTGTTCCAAAAATGCCTTCTGTGCTGTATATTGTTTAGTAATACTCTTTTCATAGTGCCATTAATCTCTAAGGGCCAGATGCTGATAGTGGGTTTTAGTGCCCTCAACTTCCACCAGAGTCAGAAGGAGATGAAGATCATTCTCTTTTGTAGGATGTGATCAGTGTTTGGCAGAAGCAGATGTTAATTGGCCCACTGGGAGGAACATAAATGCACAGATATGTGTAAGTTTGCTTGGGTTTTTAAAGACTAACTATGGATTAACTTCATAGTTTGTCTGAAATAAGTAGCAGCTGCCATGTTTTGCTGAACTTTTATCAGAAGCTGCTGTAAAAAAGCCCAAAAGCTTATCTTGTCTCAGTTTCCTTCACTGAAAGCTGTTTTTTTCAGTAATACAGATGTACTCACTGAACGAATAAAAGCCAGAAAATGTATCTCTGAACTTGGAACTGTGAAGGTAAAAACATTATCAAATTTTCAGTCCCTAAGGTATAATCTAGACACTCATTAACTGGACTGTTTTCTGTTAGGCCAAGTGAAGAATATCTGTAAACATTCCTGACCTAATTTTCCTCAAAGGAAGGAAACTTGTCCATATGCTACAGAGCCAGAAATCACCCCTACATATTGGCAACCTGAACGACATGGAAAGAAAACAAATTCCATTTATGTGCCACTGCATTGCAAGATAATAACAAACCAGCTCACCCACTGGTAAATGTATAAGCACAGATTTGGTCTAGCCTTTCTAAAGAAGATGAACCTTTTTAACTGAACTTTCTTTAGTAAGGTAGAAGCGTGGCTAAAAGATTTATTACAAGGTATATCTCTTAGATCTTTGTGAGTCTCAGATATTGTATTTCCTTTCTTTCTGGTCCATCCACAATTTTTCTGGCAATCCATTTCTTCCACTGTCATGCTTTCAATGGGGTAGAATCAAGCTGAGATCCAATTGTACAATTCAGTTTTATAAGATACTACCCTGAACAGGAATTCAGAGGTTTTAAAGACTGATAAAGCTGAGACATGGGACTGGGAATACTGAGGTACTGGGCAATCCCAACTTCTGAGCCACTCTGTGCCTCTAGGCATGACATGGGACCATTTGTCTAGACTTTTCATTTACACAAAGGAAAAAAAAATAATGTTAGTGATACCTTCCTTGCATGGGGAAGAGGTAACAAACATTCACCTCTAGAAAAAGAGTGAAACAAATCCATTTCCATGAAAATGAGAGCCAACTGGAGATAGGTTTGTTTCTACCTGAGGTAGTGGATTATTCATTATTTTGTGGGATTACAGACATGATCTTTATCATCTCAATTATATCATAGTCCTTCTTGTACAATGTCAGCAAAACCTCAATAAATTGTTTTGTAAAACCTTGCTAGAAGCAATGAGAGAACAGGTATGTCCTCGAAAGAAATATTTCCACTGGGCAGCTTCTGCACCTGATGATGATTACAGAAAGAGAGCTCAGTTTGACTCCAAAGATATCTGATTAGTAGGTTCACATTTATGTTCACACAGTTGCATTTCTACTTACAGACAAAGAATACCATATATGACAACTGTTAATAGTAAAATTAACCTCATTTCAATTGAATTCTTTAAAATAGCAGTTTGTGCTCTAAGTCATATTGTATACACCTTCACAAGCAAATTTAACAGCTCTACCAAATTTTTCTGGATTATAGAATACAGTTAACTTCACTGTCACACTATGAAAATTTTAGCAAGGTTTTGACCCATGTCAATAAATTGGCCTGGACAATCCCTAGGCATAGTTTAGTAGATAGAGCTGACCAAGTCCCATTCTCAATAGGTAGTTTAGATTCATCCCAACCCCTTTGGACATCAGTAGAGCTTTACAGCATGCCTGTAAACTCTTCTACAGCTTAGGGCCCTGGGTCAAAGGAAAGCCTTGGGCTACTGCTTTAGTTATGTCTACTCTCAGCTCCTCTAAAATCAATGAAGAGACAGAGGCACCTCCAGAAGGCAATATCTCAACCTAACTTGGGCACCTGTTTGAATTATAAGTATGCTTCTAAGATCCCCTTTCTTCTCTCTCTGTATCTTCACTGACTACAGACAGATTTGGACATTTATTATTTAGACAGCTAACATGAAGGCAAATCCCACCTTAAACACTAGTGATAACAAAGCCACACAGGGAATGCCATGTGGGCACTCTTCTCTGTAGATCTGTAGTCTAAAAGCAAGTGGGGCAGGATCATAACAGAAACAGTCTTGATGTTACTGTTGTTCATGTTATATCTATTACATAAATATTATTTCTTATTTCTTCCACATCATCTCCTGATTTCAGATGAAGCTGAGGCTCCACTGCACCATGTAGCACGTGAAAGCACAGGATAGGGGCTAGGTCTAAACAGAACAACCAATGGGAAAGTGAAGCCTCAGTCTTAGGCTACATATTAATGAGTATAGACTTAGAGCTAGACATTCAAACACAAGGAACAGCCAGGAGAAGGCAGCTCTTTCAAACTTCAGGATGTTTGATGCTCACTGCAATGCTCACTGCAAATGGGTACTCACCTTCTGCCACCCCAGAAAAGGTTTCTCACTGAGTTTAATTAAACTGGTCTTTGAAGACAAGTTATTTTTATCTTTTCACTATATTTTTCTTCCATTAGAGCTTTCTTTCCTTTTTCTCCATCCAGTAAGAAAAGGACTGGACACCTGGAGGAGAAGTGGATTGGGGTTCCCCAGGACAGAAAGCAGCACAAGAGACAATAGGGTGTCACAGTGGAACTAACCTGTGACACTCCATTGCTATACCAGGTGCTGATCATGCTAGAACAGAGTAATATGGGTTTTACTAACTCACCAAGATCCACTGCCTCTCTGGGCATAAGGGAATGTGCAGACAGTCATCTGGCAGCAGTCCACAGGGAGGAAATCGAGGACCAGCAAAGCCCAGAGGGGATCCTCTCCTCTATTTAGGACAGGGCTTGTTTTCTTTGTTAACGAAGCCAAATCCTGTAAAAGGGGAGAACTAGGCATTTTCTAAATGGGAATTGTATTCTTAGAGTGAGTGTTGACACTGCTAGTGATGTGTTGGATCAGGTGTTGTCCTGCAAAGATGAAGTAGGACGGGACAGCAGGAAAAAGGAGCCAGGTCAAAAAATGCAGTGTAAAATGACTGTGTCGCTTTTAAAGGGACTAAACTTACTCTATAGTACTTCTGAATAAAGCTTTGCTTTTTTTTTTGTTTTATGCTGAACTATTGCAATGTATGAAAATAACAGAGATTAAGTCAAAGTGGGAAATACTGGATACAGATGAAAATGGAATATAGCTTAGGTCTCCATGCAACTCATGGATGAAATCTGATCAGTTCATGTTTTACATTCCAATCCACTTGCTTGCTAAAAATAGCACTATTTTGGATTTTGCTATTCCACGTCACCAGTTTTCCCATTCATGAGAAGGAGCAGCAGCTGCTGGAAAGTTCAGAGTCTTGAATTTATCTTCCACTAGATGGCAACTGCTGAGCTTTCGTACACCACTGCAGAAACCTGTAAAGCAGCAACAGAACATCTCCAGACAGACTGCTTGAGTACAGCTTCATAATGCTCTTTATTTGCAGCTACTAAAGATTAGCTGGTAATCAGTTTGACTATTTGCACAAGACACATATATTAAAACAGAATATGCAATTTAAAGGTAGAAAAACAGGAAATGACTCACTAGGTAGGTGGGGCCATGGCTTCTTTAAAGGACATACAGTCCAACCGTCCTGCCATGGGCAGGGGCATCTTCAGCTAGATCAGGTTGCTCAGTGCCCTGTTCAGCCTGGTCTGGAATGTTTCCAGGGATGGGGCGTCCACAATCTCTCTGGGCAACTGATTCCACTGTTAGACCACCCACATCATAAAAGATTTATTCCTTATATTTATCTACCCTCTTTTAATTTGAAACCATTACCCTTCTCCTCTTGCTACATTCCCTGCTAAAAAGTTTGTCATGATCTTACTTGTAAGCCTGCTTTAAGTATTGAAAGGCTGCAGTAAAGGTGCCTTCCAACCCAAACTCTCCTATGATTCTGTGATTCTAAACTTTTCAGCCTTGGACCATAGCACTGGGCTAGGGGCTGTAATCAATAACGGCCATCAGTCTCTTATTTTGTTTCCTTTAGTTTGCATTGTAGAGGCAATAAATATGGAGCAGTTATTCATTTTGTCATCATACAAAGACCTGCATCTCACAATAAAATTGACAGCCTTAAAACAAAAAACCTTGATTCTCATTAATTTCCCTTCTTGCTTGATGTTGTTCACTGAATTTAAGTGAGATGTGTGTGCAGGTCACATTCAGAGCCTTTCTGAAATTTATTTCAGCACAAAAATAAAAGTTCTATATAAAAATAAATACAATCACAGAGCCCATGCAATAGTCATAAAAAAGAAAAGTGCTGCCTGTTTGGAAAGGTATATCCTGACTGGGACCTCCTCCCACATGCCTGTTCTCTCTGAAAGATGTCTACTAGACAACAGAACCTGCTTCTACTTTTGGTTACACTAGCATTATCTGATATAACTCTGCTGGTATGATTTGACTCAAATGAAAATAAATTGTAATAAAGTACGGTATTTTCAGACAAATAATAACACATCATGATCTATAATCTTTCCTTTTTCTGTGGAATTTCAACTCACAAGCAAGAACTGCAAGAGATCTGTATTTTTTTCCACTGTTGAATTGACAGGGTTTAGCAGGGTTTTTTCTTGTTCTTCTTTTTATTTTTGAATATATTTTTGAATATATATTTCTAGCACTTGCCTTACTGATATGAATTGTATGCTGAAAAGCTTTTCCAGAGTTAAATTTTTGAACCAAACTTGGTGACATTTTTCTAAAAGATGCAAACCCTGGACTAGATATGATAATGGCCTCATTAGTTAATGTCCAGTTATTTACTGGTAATTTGTCCTCAAAAGGTCTGGTAGGGCAAGAAGCACCTGCTTCAGCTACAATTTGAGACCTCTTTCTTGGTGCTATCCTTCCACTGAATAAGGAAAAAATATTTCATCTTTACACACACTTTTTCATGGGATAGGCACAAATTTTGAAGCCTCATCACTTCCCAAATGTCATTTTTTACCTACCTGTCTGTTTCTGTCTCTGAGTCTCTCTGTCAGCCAACTTGCCACCCACAACTGCTTTCTAACTCCCTCCATAACATTCCTTGACCTTCTCATCACTGCAGTCTTTTATCCATGCCTCCTTAGGGAGTGTGGCTAGGTGACTTTCATGACCCTCTTCAAGAGCAGTAAGAAAGCTACAGTGGTGAAGAGTCCATCCTGCCATATGTAAGAAGATATTTTTGACTTTATATTTGATAATTAGTGATCTCTTAGAGATCAGTTAAAATTTTCTTCTGTCACACAATGACTTAGCCATTCAATACTATTGAGGAATGAGATTGCTGGCATTGGTGCAATTTTGCAGGTTTTAAAATCTTAGTTAAGCTGTGGAACTTTTCGCCCTGTGCCCCTAAGTATTTTTGGTTTGCAAAATAAAGCTAATTTTTGCTTTCCATGCATTAGAAGTCTAAATTTTTGCTAGATACATTGTTCACCCTTGAACTATAATTAAACTGGACTCTTAAGAACTATTTTTCTTATAATGGAATTAAAAGCATATATCAAAGCAGCAACAGCCAGTAGTGATGGTGTTTCAAACCCCAGGTAGAAGGATCTCTTCCGAGAGGACAAGAAGTTTACGGTTAGGGTTACACAAAATGGTTGTCTGTGACAGCAGAGCATTGAACTCACTGGGCTATCATCAAATCATAGAATCACAGAATGGTTTGGGTTGGAAGGAACTTTGAAGATCATCTAGTTCTAAACCCCCTGCCATGGGCTGGGACACCTTCCCCTAGACCAGGTTGCTCAGAGCTCCATCCAGCCTGGCCTTGAACACTTCCACGTATGTGGCATCCATAACTTCTCTGAGCAACCTGTTCCAGTGCCTCACCACCCTCACAGTAAAGGTAAACATGCCATCTTTCAGTTTGAATCCACTCCCCCTTGTCCCGTCACTACATGCTCTTGTAAAAAGTTCCTCTTCATCTTTCTTGTAGGCTCCCTTCTGGTAATGCAGGGAAATTGTGACTCTTGGGAATAACATCAGTTACAAGTGGTGGAATGCAATTTTATCTGTCCTGAGTTTCCACACTGCATGTACCAGGAAGTACAAGCAGCCAGTGGACACCCTTGGACTGCTTTAGGAAGGGATGTGCATGGCGATTTTGTAATGATCACATGAAGATGCTGCATACATTTTTCACACTTTGAAGGGGCACAGATCACTTCAATGGAAAGAAATAAAACCCAAAACACCTGCTCAACCAGAAAACCTCACCTAAGCAAAATGGGCAAGAAGTGGGACAAACCATAAATCACAGGACTGGACCAAACATCAGAACATTTTCAAAAGCAACTAGTAATTCCCAAAGCCACATTAACGCTACTAGCAGCTCATAGCAGAGACAAACAACCCGCCTCAAGCAATAGTGAATGGAAAACATGAAAAGAGCAATGGAGTCTTACAGCATCATTGAAACAGGAATTCTGGGGGTTTAATGAATAAAAAGGCACTGGTGGCTGAGGTAATTGCCAATGCGACTTCATTTAAATATTTTTGGACTATGAGTTGTTACACTCTTGGATGGCTTTTAAAAAGTTTCCTAATTTGGACTGACATTTCTTGCATCTCCCATAGCATTTACATGACTAATAACTTGGCCAAAGTGACAAGTTTTCTGCCTGTGAGTCATAAAATGAATATAGTTGAAAAGGGAAGATAAACAACCAAATTGGGACAACTTTGGAAACATAAGCTTCTTTAACCAAATAGAAGTAAGATTGTAAGTAATAATAAAAAAAGAGCTATGTGCATTTGTTTACACTGCCTTCATCTGTGATTATCCAGCTGAGTATAACCCAACTATTATTACCAAAATCCACTTTTTTTTCCCCTAAGTTGTCTTTAGACTTCTAGCAAAATTAAAAAAAAAATAATGAAGTAGTTTAGGAATTCAGGACCAATTTAAAAAAACAAAACAAAACAAACTAAGGTTATGTCTAAATGGGAGATTGAATTTTAGAGGTGGTAGCCTGGAAACTGAAAGGAAGCTGACAATATGAAACTCTGAGTTAATTTCCATTGCCAGGAGAGAGGCATGCAGAGGCTGAATCCCACTGACTTGGCTATTTCTAGGACTGTTGTTTATTTTTTACTTTTCCCTTTCATATCCACCTCTCCTAGCTGTGAACACTGAGAAAACAGAACAAAAAAGTGAATTTGTGGAAAGCGTCAGTAACCCTGACAAGTTGGAAAAGAGCAGCAAAACTTGAGTCTGTGTACCCCACATACTACTGCAGAATTGAATCATAGAATCACAGAATGGTTTGGGTTGGAAGGGACCTTAAAGATTTTTTTACTCCAAGCCCGGTGCCATGGGCAGGGACTTTCCACTAGACCGGATTGCTCAGGGCCCCATCCAACCTGGTGATGAAAACTTCCAGGGATGGGACAGCCACAACTTCTCTGGGCAATCTTTTTCAGTGTCTCACCAGTCACTGAGTTAAGAATTTCTTCCTAATATCTACCATCCTCAAGCTTAAAGCCATTACCTGTTATCAAATCATTACATACCCCTGTTAAAAGTCCCTCTCCATCTCTCTTTTATCCTTTTTAGGTACTGGAAGGTTCTATAAGGTTCCCCCAGAGCCTTCTCTTCTCCAGGCTGAACAGTTCCAGTTCTCTTGTCCTCATAGCAGAGGTGCTCCAGCCCTGTGATCAGCTTAGTGTCTCCTCTGGACTCGTTCCAACAGGTCCATGCCTGTCTCTTGCTGAGGACCCCAGTGCTGGATGCAATACTTCCAGTGTGGTCTCATGAGAGCAGACAAGAGAGGAAGAATCACCTCCCTCAACCTGCTGGTCACACTTCTTTTGATTGCTACCAAGAAATGCTGTACCTCAGTCGCATACCCTGAGGGATAACTTGACTCTCACTTCCAGATACCCTGCAGTTGTGTTTTTATATCTCACATTTGTACACAGAGATAGATGAGAATTTAAGGACAGATTTTAGGTCAAGCTTTGCCCCAGTCAAATCTAAAGAAATCCAGAAAAACTGAAAGATTTTGTTTTAAAAACCTGGAGAAAAAAAGGTTTTTGGCTTTTGTTATGAAGAGAATGTATTTTAGTTGCCAAAATAAAGTGTAAAACAGCACTAAAGCCATTTGATATGTTTCCCTTCACATGAAAAATTTTATTCTGCTTAAATCATCATTTACTTTGTTTTCATTGGCCAGCAAAACTTAAAAGTCAGTTACTCACACTGTTCTACATGAAAAACTGGGTTATCAAATGGAAGGAAAGGAAGAGGGTGGGTAATAATCAGTCAATATGTTGAAATAAGACCTTTTAAATGCCCTGAAAAAGGTAATAAATAGGCCACCACCCAAATTTCCATTTCAGACACTGAAATATTCATTGTGTTTGTTTTTAATACACCAATCTTATGTTACATAATATTATTTGGATATATTCTGAAATATTTCTCTTTTATTTGGTGATGTTTCCAAAATGAATGAAGATTAAAGGGGGGAAAAAAGAATATTCTGTGCTTCTGCAGTAAGGATCCAGCAAGTTTACTTCTAGGAAAACTAAACAAATATTAAAGAAAGTCAGTTAACATCTAGGGAATAAAGAACCAGCAGAAATAAACAGCAGTGATTTATAAAGAAGAAATTAAATTATTCCAAAGTTGTCTGCTATTACCACAGCATCCTTGGAAACATGTCTGCAGCAAGACACTGATTTCTTCAAGATCACTTGCAGTTGCTGAGGCTTGTTCCTTCTGCATTTGGAACTGCCACCAAGCTTTTAAAAATATACAGGTGACTTTGGTATGAAAATAAAAATGTAGAGCAGATTTAGTAAGTATTATACTAATAGGAACCCAGAACCATTTTGCAAAAATGGAACCCAAAGATTTGAATTCCTACTCATAGAATTATAGATTAGTTTGAGTTGGGAAGGACCTTTAAAGATCATTTAGCTCAACTACTCCAGCTAGGTACTTATTGCTGTTTTTTTCCTTCATTCTCTACTCAAAATGTTTTGTTTTTCTTCTTTTTCACCTAGACAAAACCTGTGTGTCATCTGAAAGAGTTTTGGGCTTAACATCTTCACAGGCAATGAGCTTGTTCCACTAATGGTGAGCTCCAGACTCTGGGCTCCTGTTGAATATCACATCAAATTAGAATAGCATGATTGAATCATAGAATTGTTATGGTTGGAAAAGACCTCAAAGATAAAATTCAAGCTACAAAGGTTAATTTTCAATTTCCTCCTTAGGGTTGGCCTTAAAAAATGTGAGAAACTCCTCTGAGCAGAGCTCTGACACTGGCAACTTCAAAGAGGACACTGAGCACCAGGACAGGTGTCAGGCCAGAAACTTTCTGGCCTTGCAGAAGAGACACGTCTGAAACGTGAGAGGTTCCCCCTTTCTTTACTGAGTTTTCCCACTGCTCTTATGAAGTGAGAAAACTCCAAAGAAGAACAAAAGACAGGAAGGAAATTATTCAGGAAGAAAAAAATGTGAACAGCAATATTAAATAATAACTTGGGCTGCCTCTGGGAAAATAGGAAACTAAGTTCAGGCACCTCACTCTGTGACATGATTGTAATTTCATAAATGCACAGTGTGACAGGGTATACAAAGGATCATCACTCTAGCTCACATTGTGGGCTTCCTCACTGCTGCCCATTAATAAACTTTTGGATTACACTGCTGGCATAAACTGTCTGCGGCTTTTTTGTACAGCCTCTGGTGAGAACAAGTGGCCTTTTTAAAGGGGTGGCAAATTCCCATTTACTGTAGAGCCATGATGTTGATACAGGGGTTTTATGAGCATACTGTTTTGCTCCTTGCTACAGTTATTACTGCACTATGCACTTTTTCAGTATTCTTCGCATTTATTCCTCTCCTCTCCCTTGTCATCTTCCAATTCTCCTTTATCCATTTCTTTATACTTTGAGCACTTTAAGTGCAGTGGTGTATTGATGAGATCTCCTGTAACTAGTATCTTTCCAGCATATTTTTATTGTCTAGTTTCAGTATTTCCATAATGAAACATATTTCCAGGCAACTAAATCCACATTTTCATGTAGCTGTGTCATCTCTGTTAGGCTGAGGCTATTTCTGAGTTTAGTAAACTCATGTAGAGTTTCATGTCAACTTACTTTGCAATGTAAAGACTGCAGTGCATAATCTAAATAAATAATTTCTGCTCATATATAGTGCAAAGGTGAGGGACAATGTGCCAGGCCTTGTGAGAAGGCAGGAGAAGTAAACCTGTCTGGGTATTGAGTTCAGTCTTATTTAGTCCCTTTGTTAATTATACCTGGAAGTGGCATTTAAGGCACATAAATAAATAAAATTAATCTTTGTGAGCAGCCATAAATATTCACAGACCAAGATATAACAAAAAGAGCACTGAAGAAACCAGAAATAAAATTTTAGTTAGCTTGGAAAAAGGAAAAAATGAATGCAACAGAGGGAAAACTCTGAAGCCTTGGCTTAATTTTAAATAAGCATTTTAATAAGCTTGTGATAATGAAATAAACTAGATCAGAATATTTTATGTGCAACAATGACAGTTCAAACTTACTAATTTTGCATATTTTAGCCTATGCAACTATCAGAAGCCCTGAAGGGCAAGTGGATATTCTTCCGGCTATTTGCAGAAAATCCTTTAAGAAGCCTTTGCTAAAGCTTATTTTCAGTTCAGTCTGATTAAAAAAATCAAGGAGCAGATGAAAGGAAAAAACAGACTTTGTTAAGTCTGCAACCTGTTTGTTAATTACTGAGTGTTTCAGCTGTAGTCCCAGCCTGCTGTACCATACCTTCTGCTCCCACTCACTCCTGCAGAACAGCACTTGTTCTGGAACCTTTTGGCACCAGCACGACTTCAATGGCAGACTGATCCCCCCCTCTGCTGCACACCCCCACGTTCAATTCATATTTCTTACCATTATACACATATACAGTATGTCTACAAAGCATAACACAGCACTATACACAGATTACTGCTGCAACCCACCTAGGCTAATAAATATTGTTTCTCAGCAAGTGCACTGCTCTTTCCTGCACATATAAAGCATTTTGCTCTCTCCACAAACCATGGCATCTGTCCATAGCCAGTGCTGTAAAATTAAGCAGAAAGAAAGACACTGGACTGAAATAGAAGTAACCCCATTGTCTCACTCATAGATTTCCTCACTCACAGAAAAGGAAAAACGTCTGTCACAGTATTTAAAATTTGCATAAGAAAATATTCTTTGGTGTGTCGATTCCTCACTTGTACTTGGAAATAGAGCATCTAGATCACAAGACAGTGGAGTAACCTATATGCAGTTAATTTATACATATCTCTGACAAATATCTCGCAAAACACTAATAGGAACAAAAGAATATATCTCTAACAGATTCAGGTCCCTTTGCTATAATTTTTATATCATAGCCATCAAAGTAAATAGTCTGCATGTAAGCCCTGCTGCATAAATTTCACATGTTGATCACTAAATTAGCTTCAAAATGCTGCAGTGCTCAAATAAATGTCTAAGATTTGGTCTCATGTATATCGAAGCCACTCTTCCTACATATCAAGTAGCACTGATAGGACTAGGAACGTGATGTCATGTGAACACCTTCCTTCTTAGTGCACAGACTCAACAAAGAGACTTCTGAGGCAAAACCTGCCAACAAAGTTTGGCAAAATTCTGCATGGAATTTTTTTGCAAGTTAGAATTCCACTTCTGTGTTACAATTCTATTCTCAGAGAGTATTTCTAGTTCCTGTTTCAATTCCAGATCTGCTATAAATTTAAAATACAGGTCAATATCTTTGACACAGCTTAAGAAATATGACATGGCAATATAAAATTTTGCAAATTCATAGTAACATAGTAACATTTCCATTTACTGCTTTTATCAATCACACAGGGAGGAAATTCAAAAAAGAAAACTCAAATTCAACGGTCAAAATTTTCCTCTTGATTATCTGTTAAACTGTGAACATTTTTTTTTTCATATTTTGGTCCTATCATAATTTCTTTTTATGATTTCTATTACTGCACATGCAATTTATTATCATAGATAATCAATAGTAGAGAAGACTGTTTCATGTGAAACCTTTGGCAATAGATTGAAGACCTTACAACCTTTTATCAAAACTGATATCTTTATTGGCACTCAGAAAAAGTGTGCTGCAGTAGCAGCTGCCTTAGTCTACTGTGATACCTGATCTATCCCTCAGCCTGACTTGATCCTGACCTGAGTGGTGAGAGAACCTTAGCTACTCTTGAAGAACCTGCACACACAACTTGTGGCAGCTCATCCTAAGTATACCCTGAGCTGCTTCCTTGAACCTCCTTTCTATTTTCAGCAGGGCAAGAGTTTCCATTTTTTACTCTGCTATAGTTAAAATAGAACAGACTATTACAGTTGGAAGGGACATACAAAGATCTTGTAGTCCATCTTACCAATTCAGGGCTGACCATCAGTTAAAATGTGATGTTAAGGGCATTGTCCAAATGCCTTTTAAGCACTGGCAGGTTTAGGGTATGGACCACCTCTCTAGGGAGCCTGTTGTGGTGTTTGAGCACTTTCTTGGTAAAGAAATGCCTCCTAATGTCCAGTCTGAACCTCCCTGCTGCAGTTTTGAACCATTCTCACATGTCCTATCACTGAATACCATTCTGGAGAGATCAGCACCTCCCTCTCCTCTTTCACTCCTGGGGAAGTGGCAGAGAGCAGTGAGGTCACTCCCCAGCCCCCTTTCCTCCAAAATACACAGATTCAGCATCTTCAGACACTCCTCACAGGACATGCCATCTAGCGTTGTCCCCAGCTTTTTTTCCCTTCTCTGAACATACTCAAGGACCTTCACATCCCTCTTAAATCATGGGGCCCAGAACCGCTCATGGGACTGGTGGCAAGGATTTTCACCAACGCTGAAGCATGAGCTGGACTCTTTCCTTCCCCTTAGCCCATTACCATGCTGCTAATTATGCGCAAACACAGGGTTACCTGGAGGCAGGCCTGTTTACATACCCCTGGTTGAACGACTAACAAAATCACTGTAACTCAGTGTCTTTGAGTTGTGTATTGCAGTATCACAATCAGAAATTTAGGACACATGGGAATGATTTTCCATACTTTAAAGCACCATATGTGTTCTTGTGCTTTTTGTTCTTGCACAGCTAATTCTACTTTACTGGAAAAAAAAGGAAGGTTTCTGAGAGATTATTGTGTTTCTGGCAAGTTTCTAACTTGAGAATGAGCTGCGTGTCTCATACCCACATTATGGATAAAATTTCCATAGTGAACTTCTATGCCATTTTACACTGTTTTGGAAATTACTGTGCAGAATTACTAGTAGTGACATTTTAAAAAAACTAATGTGATTTTAATTGTACTAAGAGTTTCACATAAAGCAGAGTTTTTCAAGCATTGCTGCCATGAAGTCCCTTGTAGGTAAAGCCATAGTTCTAATTATCTATGGTACACTTGTTCAATACTTGCCCTTCCGCAGCTTTATCAAAAAAAGTGTATTAATACTTTTGTTTTTCCCTCAGCTGCAGTTGCTAATTCAGAAAGACAGTGATTCATTAGCTCACCCTTAAAAGGCATTTTTCACAACTGAACCAGAATTCTGGGTTTTTTTAGAAGTCTGTGTTTTTATTTCACTGCTTAAATCTGGAAAAAAATATAAAAAAAAAAAAAATTACATCCATACAGCTGACGGGAAAGGGTATTCAAGTGAGGCAATGTTTAAGCACCCATTCTTTAGGAAAAATCAGAACTGGCATATCTTAGTTCAGTTTATACCGATCAGACTTTTGCACAGAACAAAGAAAACACAGAAGAAACCTAAGTGATGCCCAAAGAAACAGCATACACATGCTCTTTGAATATCTTGCTTTTCTTTCCGGACCACGTAGTTTCCTTGCCACATCATTAATTTTTGCACAGCTCCAAAAAATAAAGATGCCAACAGTGACTTTCTTCTATATAACCTTGTAAAATATATATGCTGTTTTATGATATCTCCACACCACCCTGAAACCTCTGTTTGCTTTTGCACAGAGCCTTTGTTACTTAGCTCTGCTCTCCGTTACCAACAGTAGGAACAGGAGACAGTGTGCTGCATGGTTAAATTTTTAATGAACTAATTGGGAATTTACCCTGGGATAACGGCAATTCAGTCCAAGCATTTGCATATTCAGTTCCTGGTAGACACAGTCTATGTTCACTTAAATTTGTCATTTAATATGCAATTCTTGTACACAGCTCTGCGCAAATACCATATGTGACTAGTCACCACAGCCTTCACCCAAAGCATCCACTAACCATGGCAACATGGGTATCAGGTGTTGCATAAGTAACCTGACAAGGGCTGTATTTTTAAATTTACACACATCATAGTTTCAAACCCAAATGCCTGCATATTTGGAGCTCCAGAAAAAAAAAAAAAAAAAAAAGACATGAAATAAGTTTTTTAAAACCACAATTAGCATCTGGGTTTAGACATTTTAGACCAAATGTTTGAGCCTGAGTTCCCAAAATTAAATGCCTCCATTCAAATTTAAGTGACTAAGTAAGTGGCCCAGTTATAAGTGTCAGCACTGAGTGCATCTCTCCTGTTTCCTCCAAAGGTTGAGGCATTCTGCAAACCCATAAGGTTGGAAACAGGATACCCTGACAGCTCACCCTGAAGCACCGAGCATGTTTAAAAATTGCATTTTGATTTGTCTCTGAGTGTATCTGTGATACAAAACTGAAGGCAAATAGGCAGTGTCCATAAACAACACACGAGGCAAAGCCAGAATGATTTCTCAATGTCCCAGGGCACCTCTTGAGGTGTCCTAGGACATCTCAGTTGTGTGAATGCTGAAATGCTTTGGACTGAATCTGGCATTAGGAGTTGCCTGCGGTAGCTGTGAGATGCTCCTGGTGCTCAGCTCGCAGCTTGCTGCTTCACTTGTCTCCAGCACCATCCTTGTGTAAGTGGAAACGACAGTTTATCCCAGTGCACATCAGTGCACCAGGATCATCTGGGGGTGCTGGGGAGACAAACTGTGTCATCAATTCCCCGAGGGCACAGTTCCTCTCTGAAAGGGCTTGTATACCTCTGCATGCCTTTTCCCACTTCTGATAAGGTATTCCTACCCAGGGAGATGAGACAATCAAAATCCCTCTCTCTTCCTCTGCTCAGCACTTTGTCCAAGCCAAAAGCCTCTGCCCCCCAGGCAGGCATGGGAGCCATTCTGGTGTTTTTATCTGCTAATTGAGCTTAGAATTGAGCTAGTGTGGCACATCTCTCCTAACCAAAAGGCTCAGCTGTTTAGAGATACTCAGCTGTGAGTAATGCCTTCAGCATCACAAAGGCTGAAACGCTGTGCTGCCCATCCTGTTAGTGAATGCTCTCAAGTTGGCCAGATCCAGGCCTTGAGGGAGTAACTCCAAAAAAGCACAATGCTGTAAAAGATGGCATTTTTCTAGAAAGTCTTCTACTTTTGATTGCCAGTAAGAGCTGTGTTTTGACCTGGAAACCCACTTCTCACAGGAGGCTGCCTAAAGCTAGAAAAGGGGTCAGCATGGTGCAGGCTGGAAAATGAACCAAGCAAGATATAAAAATTCAGAGAAGCTGAATCAATGTATTTCTGCTGCAGAAATCATTAGAGAGACTAGAGGGAGTCCATGCTCCACTGATTAGGAAATGGAGTGAGGCTGAGTTAGCTTTGAAACAATCTCTGTTGTCCTAGAAGGTACATGGAGATAATAAAAGTGTGGCCATGGACAAGACCTGGCAGACACTTCATCAGGCCACCATTTGTTAACACAGATCACAAAGGAGAGTCTCTTCAGACTCAGGCATCCTTTTCTAGAAAAGCTGGAGTTTGGAAAAACAACCTTCAGTAAATCCAAACATGGAGCAGAGCCAGAAAAGAGGTAAACAGGGTCAAAAGTAGCAGGGGCAGTGACTGGTATGATCTGTCCTTTGAGAGGATTTAGTTTTGCTTTATAACCCTATCAGTAATTTCTGCATCTCCACTAAAGATCACCATGGCTTACCTTAACCATATTGATCTATTTGTTTTATATTGCTAGCCATCAAGTCCTGTCAGAGCTCCCATCACATAACACTGATAATGGTTTTAATATTCATGATGGATTTTAAGAAATGGCTGGCACATCTCCAGTTCAGTAATAAGAAATCTGTTCAGAGCATACTTTCACATTTGGATATTTTTCATTTTATTATTTTCCTACTTTTTGCTGTTGGCTAACACAGAGAATCAATGTCATGACACTCTTCTAGTGGAGGGTTTCTTGCAAAGAGAAAGGCTCTGGAGGATTCCCTGTTGCTGATCAAACTCTTGGCTTTCTTGCATGCCACCTCTGTTATGTGATTCATGACATAACCAAGTATCCTCTGTGCATGGCTCACATGCACTGTGCTCTGCTGTTTGCAATCTGTACTGACCAAAGGAGGGTAGCTGTTACAGTGGTTTATTTACCAGCATCTCTTCTTTGATACACCTAAGGACTACTGCATTAATTAGCAGAAATATCAGGACAGAAACTGGCATCCGAAACTAACTGAGAGGAGTATTTTGCATTTCTTACCAAATTAGAGGTTAAAGAAAGTGGTTTTAAAATGTGTGCCAGACCACTTCCCTTTAGGGTGAATTGGGAAGTGTAGGAGACCTTCCCGTTAGTTCTAGCAGATCAAATGAGCAATGTTTTCTACTCATACTATGTTATTTGACCTGAAATATTCTGTTAGCATGACATCTTTCTACACCTTACATAGACACTTTTATTTCAGTTACTGGAGTATTTAAGCAACTGTGCAACAAATCAAAATCAATCTGTTTTGTAAATATAAGAGATGTCATGGGGTTTGTTGGAAATAGTTACAAGGTTGTAAATACAACTGTTGCAAGATGTCAGCTTTTTTTTTTTTTCCCCTTAAAAAAACCCCACACAACTGGTCTTGTTCACATAGCCTGACTTGGACCATCTCCAGTTACAGACCCTATGAGCAGCTGTGAAGGACAACAGAGATGCCAAGAAATGGCAAAATAACCGTGACTCTTCCATTTATTTTAACTAAGCCAAAGATCTACATGGCCAAGCTGGAAAATAGTGTTGCTATGAAATGAAAGATATAGAGTATTTGAACCATCTATGACTGCTGCTTAACCTGGCTTAACAGGAAGCTGAAACTCCAAATCTTGTAATTATTTTCTCTCCTGTCTCAGTCCTGCTGGGCTACCCAGGGCAGGCAGACAAGATTTCAGCTTCCCATCCTTAATCCAGGAGGAGATTATGTTCAGTTTTGCCTATGATGTTGAGATGTTTCTAGTGGCACTTACAGTGATCAGACATGAGAAATGGCTAGTTTGCATTTTCATTCTATCAGAGGATATGTTTACACAGACAAGGGCAGGCAGATCTGACCTCCCTCTGCTATGCCTGATTCAAGCCAGGTTTGGTTCAGGAGTTCTGCAGCTGCAAGTGGCTGTGGCATCCTGCTTCTTGGCAAACACAGACACACAGCAGTGTGGAGGGAGTTCATCAGTGACTACCTACCCCACAGCATGCAATTCCCACTGCCCCTGGAACTGGGACCTCAAAACCCACTGCATGTATTTGAGTTTTAATACAGGGGAATATATTACTTGAGCTACTCAAATTCTAGCATGTCCCAGTCAGCAGTGAGGAAACCTTATTTTCCTTGGAAAACTTTCCATCTTGCATCTCTTGGTTACATTGGTCAATCTATCCATTGGTTTTGGCCTCATTGTTAACATTAAAACTGGTGGATCAGGGAACCTTCTTTTACTCACACCTTCACACACCATGGAGTATATTTGGAACCTTGGGATCTACTGCATTACAGTGGGAGCCAAACAATAGCTTGGCTGATTAATGCAACTAGTATGGGCTATTTCTTGTGAACTATTCCATGTGATTACTTGCAAACCCCTGTTTACTGCTTGATATGCTTGACCTAAATTCTGCAACATCGCAGTGCAAGAGACAGAACATGTTTGTCTCAGATAAATTAAGGAAATGTGTTCTCTTTCATTAAATATAAACAATACATACTCTGAAGTACCTCTGTCTTATTTAATTTAAGTTTGTTTTAGGTTACTAGCCTTTAAAAATTTTATATTTCTAGATGGTGAAGATTTTTTTTTATGAAAAATTTATAAGATAGTTACAGAACTTGTCTGGGGGATGCCAGAGGCACCAACAATTAGGCAGGAAACTGGGCTTTTAGCACTTAGAAATTTATGGGATACATAAAATGCATCCCACATTAAAATTATTAATGGTGGAGCAAATAGCCATGTGCAAGTCTGACCGGACAGAGTACAGAGGTCAGTCACCAAAGACTGGTATGGATACTTACACAAGGAGAAGCTGCAGTTCAAGCCCTCTGTCTTTTGATCCTTCAATTCCACCACCTGGTGAACAGGTAGAGATGGAATACAGGAGGCAGGTTCTAACTCTCAGTAAAGTGACATTTTTTTGTATTACTTTTGTGGCCAGGGGATATTTCTATTTACTTTGCTGAGTGACTCATCCTGCAGCTGAGATGTATTTGTTATGGATCACTCCTCTGAGCTACTGCGTCAAAAGATTTTATGTGAGACTCCCAGCAGTCTTCCCTTAGGGTATGTATAGCAGGAATCATTTGGAGTAAACTGGACCAGAATGGGGTGGGAAGAAGAGTCTCTTGGTTTATGAGTTAAAAGCAGGGACGAGTGAGGAGACAACAGGAACCCATCTCCTACAGGTCGGGGTAGTGATTTCAGGAAGAAATTTCTGCAAGTATTTGCCTTAGGCAGCGATGCATTAGCTACCTTCAGCTGCTGTCAGTCACTTACTATTTTCCAAACCAGAGAAGTAAAGGCAAACATTTGTTGTCCCCCAAATTTTGGAGGTGACATGAAGGAACATGAGCCGAGAAGGCTTGCAGAAAAAGACAGAAAAGCCAACTGAGAAATCAAGAGATTTGATCATGCTCTGTGTTACATCACCTAATATTACACATTCTGTCATATTGTTTCTCATCACTGATGACAGAGATGAAATCAATAACTAACAATATGCTTCAAGTACAAATTACTCGCTGAGTAAGATGTTGGAGATCCAAGCCATTTCAGAAAGTACACAGTAGTTGTTGCATATTCATGAAAATGAAACCTGGCAAAATTTAGCCTGCCACATTCAGATCTAACATTTGCTAAAATATTTGTGAATCAGTTGCCTTGTTTTACCTACTGAAAGAATAAACAGGTCTCTCTAATTCATCTTAAATTGGATGATTGTATTAGAAAAGACTGAGTACTAATCAAATGGAAAAATGAATTAATGAGATCAAGCTTTATATCCCACATATTCAAAACTTAATCATAGTTTTAGAAAATGGTGCAACACTTGCAAATTCAGACATGACAAAATTCAACACTAGAATCTAGCTAAAAGGAGATCTGTGCCACTCCCACCCAGTAAAGGGAAGGTATTGGTGTTTTTAAGACCACTCCCTAATGATCTTTCTTCAAGTCCTTAAGAATTCTTCTCATAAACATGTTTATCATTGTGCAAATTGACATTAATCTGTTGGACATGCAGCTGGATAATCCACTCCAGCAGCTGGAAAACTAAGAGCATTCCCTTCAGATTTGCTAT
Source organism: Myiotriccus ornatus (assembly GCA_036023395.1). Taxonomy (NCBI): domain Eukaryota; kingdom Metazoa; phylum Chordata; class Aves; order Passeriformes; family Tyrannidae; genus Myiotriccus; species Myiotriccus ornatus. The sequence continues at coordinate 33,171,969 of JAYRBT010000001.1, read as the reverse complement.
GATATTGTCTCTAGAGTGTGTGGTTCTTCTGGATGTGACTAATAATTTTTGCATGCAGAAGAAATGGCCCAGGAACCAAAACAATTTGGTGTGAACCCTACCAGAATTCTTTATCAATAAAGCACCCTATATATGTTAGGGCTGAGAGGGATTTGCATGCTTTCACTTGGATTTGCCCTCAAATGTCATTCATACCCTAAGTGTTGTTAATGAAGAGCAGCTATTTCCATTTGAATCTTTTCTTTTGGGCATAGTGTACAGAATGCACAAGGAAATCTATAATACACATCCCACACCTTTCATACATCTCATACATGTTTCAGTAAGATATAAAACACTGAAGTGCATTAATACTGTTCTTTTTTTTTTTTTTTTTTTTTTAACGTAAGACTAAAGTCTAAGAAGAAATAAATCTCTGACAAAAGTTTGGACAGATTTGATACAAGTTCATCACATAACTTTTTTTTTGTTTTTGTGGATTTAATCATACACATAATTTGTTTGTCATTCACAATGATCCCCTGGACATGAATTGCTTTGATATTTGATGAAGATGATAAAGCACTCCAGCATTTTTAGGTTACTCTGAAACTTAGATTCTTTCACATTCCCACAATAGGAAAAATGGCTTTTTCTGTAGAATTGTATATGCAGTTGCCAAATTACATTTCTCTTTAGGGCTTTTGTGCAAGAAGAATAGAATGTAGGCAGAATAGAATCAGTAGAGTTTTCATGTTAAAGTTTAAATATTTAAATAATAGATATTTTTTCCTTGTGAATGACAAGGTAATTTTATCTTTATGGCTCAAACACTTTTTTTAGTCAGTCTTGTCTTTGCATCTTTGAAATCTGTTCCACTTACTGTCCAGCACAGATCAGAGCACTGCTACAGTCCATCTGCTCTGAGACTGCTCTTCCACTGGGATAAGACCTGCTGTTGTGATTTTGAAGCTTCCGACACAGAAATAAGCCCTCCATCTTTCTCTAAATATAACACTGTTTTTCTGTAATCACTTCGTTATTCTGTATGTCAAAGATAAGAAGCATGAGCCAAATTGTGGTCATCCCGCTGCCAACTAGCATTTAAAATTTCATAGATGGCCTATGCCATGTTAATCGTGAGCTTAGCACAGATGTTAGGCAGAAAGAGGTAATGTGCAAGAGTTGCCAAATCTCATTCTGAGTGCTAAACCAGTCAGGCTGTGACTGCTGAATGCAGATTCAAAGGCAATCAAACTAGGTAAGTCTTGGAAAAAGGGACATGGGGCTGCTCACAAGACAAAAATCCAAATAATGACATCTTAAACTGATCTGGAGGGCTGCTGTGAAGTGATTGCCTTCATTTCTTTTTCATCTCCTGGAGAAAAAGAATAATAAATTCTTGAGATAATGGTAGGACTGGTGGACTGTACAAATGCAGATTTCACATATTCGTAAGGCCCCAAAAAAGCACCAAATGTAACTTTGCTGATCTTGCCTTTCTGATTATTCCTCTAATGAAGATTTGGGGATAGCCTTGTTACATCCTTCCAGACCATGCTTCCAGCCCAGCTGTGAGCAATACAGCTGTCTACTCCTACAACACAGTATACAAAGTGTTAAAACAGAGTGATAATAATAACTAAAAACAGCAGAGTGATAATTTAATAAGGAAGACCAAAGTGAAAATTTCAAAGGTCACTCATGCAATTCTTAATCATATCAAAAGCATTTGTAAAATAGAGTCACAATTGACACCTTTGGAAGGGGAGATAAATTACTAATTGTGCTTTCTCTAACCAGGTCCATATTTTCAACAAAGAGCTTTAAACAGTTGCTGCAGGATGACATTATGGCATACTTCTCAGACTGATCACTAAAGAAGAGTCTAGGTCATTAAAAAACTAAAGACAAGCTCAGTAGTCTCATTCCCTGAACACCCAACGTACAAATGCAAGCCATCTAATGTTAGCTTCAGGAAAGAAAATAGTTGAGGCATGGCAGTATTGTAGGACAGCTTCCACAAGATCCTGGCAATAATAAAGGATTTATCATCTGCAGAAAAATTAAAGACTTTTAAAAATAACTGGGAATTAAACTGTAACTGTGGAAACTTTCTCTGTGAGTTATTATCAACTTAATAATCTACTGTTTATCACCATCCCCTGGACATGGCTTCAATAAAATCCCAGTTCAATACAATTAGTGAATGTGTGTTCAGTCTTATTTTATATGTTCCATAACTGAAAATCATATTTCACCTAATATACATTGTCCCTAGACTTACTGATTTATAACTTATGAATAATAAATTTCATATTATGGAGGGATTTTTTCTTTGAAAACTTTCTACATGCACCTTGGCCTCCATTGTGAAACATGGACTTAAAAAACAGAACAACAGTAACAATCCCAACTAACTTGTATTTCTATTTTTATACCACTTTTATGATCTTGTTAGTGGATAACTAGAAAATTATTTTCTAATTATATAAATCCTATAGCACAGTTTAGATATGCTTTGTTTATTTGTTTATCTTGGTCAGGATAAATAACCCATAACGTAGATTAATGTCTTTAAGCATTTAAAAGAAGATAATAAGGTCTGTACATTCTTTTTTTCCTTTTATTATAGTCTTGGAGGCTGAATAAGAAATAAATAAAAGAAAATTTAGAGAAAGAAGAAAGAGCTTTCTACAAGAAAAGAGTGCTTTGCACATCTTTAAATTTGGATACTACCATCCTTGCTCTATTATATTCATTGGTATTAGATGCTATTTTGGCCAATGTTTAGAAATCAACATAAGAAAAATATCTGTGATAGAGAAAAAATACAAGGGCATAAATTAAAATTTTCAGAGAAACCTCACCTCTTGCTTCACTGATGACTAGAAAAATCAATGTCTTTTTGGTTTTGCTGATCCATTGCTGAGTCATACTCCTAAAATAAAAATAATTTCCTTCCTGTTTGTTCTAGAAACTTCAAAATTGCCTCTTAGCCACAAATCACAAATGATAGAGTCACCTCAGCCATTTAAGAGATCTTTAGAGTGATTGCAATAATCAGGCAAACTTTATAATGAAGTACAGCTGGAATGAACAACTCACAGTTGCACTGCAGAATTTTCCACTGGGACACAATTTTCTCCCTTACTGTAAATTTTGCAGTAGCCAAGTGACAGCAGACTGGGTCATGTTATCCTCCTTGCCAACAGTTCTCCACTTTACTAATCCTCACAAATGATGCTGTCTAAAGTTCTGTGGAGACCCGGGCAAGATGCAAGCCCAAAGCTTAGAGATGAGTGGCTCTACCACTGACTCCACGAAATGGCAACTTATTAACCTACCAGGTTTGTGCCTTTGTCTTTGCTCTTCCCTTGACTTCTGTGGTCTGAAAGGGTCACATAAAAAAAAATGTGCATATGTGGTGCTTAGAGACATGGTTTAGTGGTGGACTTGGCATTGTTAGGTTAATGGTTGGACTCAATCACCTTAGAGGCCCTTTCCAACCTTAACGATTCTGTGATTCTGTTCTATATGTGCGTACAATAAGCTTCATTTTAGGAGGCCTCTATATCCTGCTATATGTTAGAAAGATTCATTATGCTGTGGTTTCAGGATTATTTATATCTACATCCTCTTTTCCAGTATCTCTGAGTATGCTCACCTCAGGTCTTGGCCTCTTAAACTCTAGTTTGAGGTTAATAACCTCCATATCAGCTTATTTCACTCTCATGATCCAATCAATTTATCTCACTTCACTTTTTCTCTTCGGAATTTTGAAGCAAATGGAATTTATAGTTGCTAGAATCCTTTGTATGTGTGCACATATGTATAAATACATTAATATTAATAAGGTCAAATGATAGTAAAATATTTTAATAATAGTTCATATATGTACATATTTACATTTTTAGCTGGATGAAAAATCTTTAAAAGGAAAAAAAAAAATTCAGTGAGTTGACACAAACATTTCTTACTGGGTTTCTTGCCTCTCTGTAAAATCACCATGTGTCACCCACAGTGGTGTGTGTGTGTGCCAATAAACAGCTTCTGCAAAAGGAGCACCCAAAACCTCAGCACGTATTTGCCTGATCATGTGAAGTGATCGTGTGAATCCTGATTTGATTTATTATAGGTAAATTGAGCAGTTATTCCCTGTGATACTGTTCACCTAGGCAAGACTCTCTTCCTCAGGCACGTTCCAAGCCTACTCCTTGTTTTTCTCTGGTGATGTTTCTGTCATCAGAAAACAATCTTTAAAATCCCACATCACTTCTTTCTCCTTTTTTGTTTGCTGAATCAACTATTTCTGAACATCTTAGTTTTGAAGCATCCCTGGAGACCAAACAAACCCAACCAGTGGCCCCCTGAGGACTCTAGATTGCTCTGGAGGGGTGGGTGAAAAGCACCTCAGCTCATTCTTTTCGCAGTTGTATCTGGATAACACCTTGTTGGGTAACACAATATATTTATACTGTAAGCATCATAAACCAAAATAACCAGGGCAGCATATGGTACTCATAAATTATTACCGGAAAGTCCTATATCTGTCACATGTCAGTGAGCAAGTTCCAGGGAAAGGCAACTGTCTCCTGAGTTACTGGGTTCTCACAGAGAAGGTGTTTTGACTAAATTGAGAACAAAGATTGAAATCTTCTCCTTCAAAATGGCAAAATTGCATACATCCCAGACCTTTTTATCATGTGTCACTACTCACTTCCTTTCAGCTCCTTATCCATTCATATCCTCTCAGGCTGACAGCCTTTAAACCATGTATATGGTGGAGACCTTTGGTCCAAAGCCTAGTCCCAAGTAAAATTCTTGAGACACTTATTGTGTGGATTTAAGGAATTCCATACCAGCTGCTTTGATCTTCCAATCTGTTTGTAGTGCTTTGAATTGCTAACAGAGACCCAGGACTGACTCAATTTTGCAGTGATGCCCCCAAGCTCTCTAACAATCTAATGCTGCATAGTAATTTCTGACACCTGTAATATTATATGGCTTTAGTAACATGTGATGCTTTTGTTAAAACTAGCTTCTGGAAATGCCTTATTTTTTTGAGGCATTTAGGCTTTCAGCCAACAAAGGACACATTTTATTGAGCTTCTGATTAAAGGGAAAAGCTTGAAAATGTGACATGAAAGTATCCACCAATTCTTAACTAGCATGCAAATGGAATAATCTAAAAGTCTAATGTTTCAAAAAGCTCTTGTTTTGATTCTGAGGGTAAATGTATGACTTTGATTGCTTGTGAGCAGGACTACAAACTAAGTACAGTGGAAGTGATAATACATAAGAACTCCTACTGGGCAAAGTAAACACATTTAATTATAGAAAACATTTTTTTTTCTGTTTTTTTCACCTACCTTTTAACAACCACAGGTGAAAAAAAGCAGTAGGTACATCTTAGTATCTACATCGAATTTTTCAGGCTGATTTGGTTACTTTACAATTAACTTCTCAAAAAAAAAAAAAAAAAAAAAAAAGAATGGCAAGCGCTAGGTCTTGCTCTGGCACTGGTTGAATGAGGAAAGAAACCCACTGATGTCCCAAAGGAGCAAAGAGCAAAGTCACTGCCAAGGGCTTCTGGCGCACTGTCTGATAGGCACAAAGACCCACTGTTGTAAATCCTCACAAATGAAAAAACAAAATGTTGTGCTTGGGAGGGAGAGCAGAACACTGATGTGCAAAGACAAGGCTTACATGCAGCACAAGAACAGGCTCTGCAGAACCCTTTGTTGTGGCCTCCATTCCCGGTAGCTGCATTTTGCCCAGGACCAGTCTGATGAATTTCTTCACAAGCCTGTGTGGATTGCACAGACCTACAGCATCAGCATAAAGAGCTCTCAGAAGGGCAATACCCTGGCGATCCAGGAGCTCCTTTCCTACCCTTCCCATACTGAGATGTGATGGGGTCACCCTGCGTTACACCTGTGCAGCAGCTGCTTCAGACCTGGACATCAGCACCAAGAAGAAAGCAGACTCCCTGCAATGTTCCTGCCGTGTCTACTGCACATCCACACAAGGACTAAGGGCAATCTGGCTCTGTTTGCTACTTTTCAGCATTCGTATTATTCCTTTATCCTATCAGCATCTTCTTAAGCCTGTGCCTATTAGTTTTTTGGCTTAATCATCTCTTCAGCATTGTTTAATCTTCTTGAAGGCTTGATCTCCAGAAATAAACAGCTTGCAAGAGAAAAATGTCTACCAAGGCTTTATAGTCATATATTCATATTCTGCTTGGCACATTTTATTAATGTGTTTATTTTAATAGATAAGATCCAGCTTATGAAAGCAAATTATAACACACATTACTATGTTCAAAATTCAAATATTGTCGTGTCCTGATCTTATCATGCCAAGAGTTCATTCAATATCCTTGGTTAAATGCTTTCTCTCATTTAAAGAAACAACTGGATTTGAAAAATACTGAAAACTCAGAATAATTTGTAGATCAGTGAACTGTAATAAATATTAGTTTACAGTCAATCTGGCATTTATTCTCTGACTTCTGCCTACAATCTTTTGTCTCAAAGAGGAAATATTATTAACAGCAAATTACTTTTTTTATATTTTAGTTCCACTGGTAAATTAGTATTTAGCACTATATTGCACTATATTTTATAGAAGTGTTGCAATGTAATATCAAAATGTAACTGTAGCCTGAAACAGATATGGCTTTGGAGGATCCCGATTTTCCCATTTCTTAGTAATTCTCATCCTAGACTTTCATAGTTTAAGAGTACTGTTTTCCTCCTACTGTCTGTTTTGAAGACCACACCAGGAAATAGAATTCACAGTGAATTCCTTGAACTTAAAGCTAGAGAATCACTTAAAGTCAGCAACAAAATGTTATAACTACCAACTAGTTAATTATGAAGAAAACTATGAAGAATCTGGTAGACTTTTATTGGCTGTGCAGCAGTTACAGCAAATCCAAGCTGTCACTGGGTTCACACCTATATACAATAACCATTTTGATCTCACTACTATAATGTGTGAATATATTGATCCTCTTGATGCTGTGGGGGTCGGGAGATACTGATGTTTCTATTTCACAGGCTGGGAAGACAAGTACCAAGAAGCTAAGTAACCTGTCCTAAACCTATGCATTAGATAGCCCATTGTCTTCTCTCTCCTATAGAACTGGATAAAATAATCAGGTACTAAAGGAACATGCATGAAGTGATGGTGATTGTTGTTATAAATTATGGTCATGGCTACCTCTCTGTTGATGTGGGGGTTTTTTATGACAACATGACGATATAGAGAAGGAACCATAGTATGTTTTTTTGTGAACAACATGGTTAACATCTGACAATCCCAACTGTCAAGAGCTATTCTTACTGTATTTCTGATGAAAAGCAAACAGCTTAGTACCTGTAATTTTGTTTATTCACTCTCCTGCTCTATATAGAATTATAGACTACTTCAAGTTGGAAGGCACCCATAAGGGTTGAGTCCTGTCCCTTGCAGGTCTACCTAAAAGTAAACCATAGGACTAAGCTCATCCTCCAGTTCTTCTATGACAGGTGTGGTGCCTACTTCCCCGGGGAACCTGTTCCAGTGACTGACCTCCCACTCAGTGAAGAAACTTTTTCTAATATTCAGTCTGAATTTCCCCAAATGCAACTTCATTCCTTTTCCTCATGTCCTATTGCTGATCCTATTGAGAGAGATTAGCACCACCTCCTCCTCTGTTGTCCCCCATGAGAAAGTTGTAGACTACACTGAAGTCACCCCTTAGCCTTCTCCAAGCTGAACAAACCATGACCTCAGCTGCCTCTCATGTGTCTTGCCCTCACAACCTTTCACCATCTTGGTCACCCTCCTCTGGACACACTCTAATAGCTTTATAACTTTCTTGTATCATGACGCCCAAAACTGCACGCAGGACTTAAAGGTGAGGCTAAATCAGCATCAGCACAGAGTAAAGAGGGACAATCACCTCCCTCAACAATGCTTTGCCTCATGAACCCCAGGTCACAGTTTGTCCTTTTGGGCTGCCAGGGCACACTGGATTCCTATTCAAGTTGACATCAACTCAAACCCTTAGATGTCTGTCTGAAAGGCTGTTCTTCATTTTGCATAGTTGGGGATTGCCCAGTCCTCTGGTATATCCAAATCTTTCTGTAGGGCCTCTCTACCTTCAAAGTAGCCCAAAGTTTCCCCTTATTTTGTGTCACTGGCAAACTTACTTACTGTACATTTGATTCCTGCATCCAGATAATTTATAGAAACATTAAAACCACTGGCCTTAAAAAACTGAGCCCTTGAGAACCGCACTGGTGACTGGCCACCAGTCTGATGTAATGCTATTTACTGTAACTTGTTTGAGCCCAACCCATCAGCCAATCGCTCACTCACATGGATCCCTGCTTTTCCTAGTCTGACATGCTATTCTTTGCTGCTAAGCAGTTATTTAGAATGCATTCCCTTGCTTTTCATGAATCTCTGAAAATTAAATCACTTTTGAGAAACTTGGATGAACATAGATGGTTTTCATTGCAAACAGACTTTTTGTCAAGTGCATGTTTTTCCTAATGTATTTGTGTCCACAAATGCTCCCATCTGCCGAAAAAACTACTTTTCCTCCTTTATCATTCCACTGATCTTCAGGCCTTCCAGGCCTACTCATCATTTAATCCTCCAAGACTTGCCCATGGGAATTAACAACATTCAACCTGTTCCAGAGTTAACCTGATGATCCGTACATCCCATGTGTCACACAAAAGATCCAAAGCCACATAAACCCTCATCAGCAGAACTCTTGCTGGCAGAAGAATAGAGTAGATGACAATACAGCCATAGCTCACAGTGAGAGACCACTGCAATGCAAACATGTTCTGAGAAGTGACTTCAGCCACCCGAAGAACGCAGTGACAGTCAAGATATGTGCTACTCTCAGAAAGGCAAAGTGAAGTTGTAAATTCCCAGCAGATTTCTAAAGATGTTTAAATTACTTTATTCCAGTGTTTTGGCAATGTATTCCTCCTTAATAATAGGTCAGCAAAGTATAAACTAGCAAGGCTAGCAAGAAAATTATTTGGGATTTGCTGGTTTTTTTACACTTATTCATCTAATTTTTTATTTTTTTTTTAATAAATTGGTGATCCTTCTAGAGTTTTTCTGGTGCTTCACAGATCAGATTGTTGTGTCAGCAACGTGTCTTGGTCCATATACTGTTTTCAACATTAATTTTGTACTTTAAATGGGAATCAGATTTCTGATTGAGTTTTCACTATAAAAATACAAATTATAAAAAAAATCTCTTTGAAAGGAAAACAAGACTTTAGGGACTAATAAAATAATGTCTCCTATAAGTCACTGGATGATTGATAAAAATGAGGGAGGACGAGAAATGGTGTATTAGTCAATTATAGACTGACTGTGAACCTCCAACATGAAGTCTTGTGAGAAGGTAATAATGGCCAGTCTTCGCGAACGAAGAACCGGGGAAGGTCTTTACACCTTCCAGCCTGCGCATTGGATTTTTTAG
>JAYRBT010000001.1:33150838-33162385 GCA_036023395.1 Myiotriccus ornatus | reverse complement strand
GGCCCTGACCAGGAATCGAACCCGGGTCTCGGCGGTGACAGCGCCGCGCCTTAACCACTAGACCACCAGGGGCTCCTTGTGAGAAGGTAATCATAGTCCTATAAAACACTCAGCAAGACAGTTCTAGAGAATAGAGCAATACTAATGCCGTTGGCAAGACCTCATAAAAGAGACTGAATACAATAGTTTTAATCTCTCTTCAAACAAGAGTTTCAAATTGGAAAGTAAAAGTTGGGAGAAAAAGGCACAGAATATTTTCTGACTATGAATCATTCAGTTTGAAAATTAGATTTCTAACTGTAATAGCAGAATGAACCCTTCACCTCACTGGATGACTGTGAGCAAAAAATCAAACATAACAGGATGGAGTCATCTAAATAATGACATGAATGCTGTTTTTATGTCCATAGTGATAAAGTGAGGCAGGCACCAATCCTGAAAACCAAGCTGCACAAAGTGGCTACTGTTCTCTCTTGGGCTTAATCCCTTCCTGATCAGCTTCATGTTGGGAAAAAAAAAAAGTATCTGTAATGGTGCAAACAGAGTTGGGGAGAATACTAACAGTTAACTTTTAGAGATGTAGATGCATTTTACTAGAGTCCATCATTTAGTGTTCCTCTTTGACCTCTTTCCTTGTTTAAAGTATATCTCTTTAACCCCAATATTGTCTGCCTCACAAGGGATATGCTGCTTTTTTCATCTTCTGAACCGGCATTTGCAACACTGAAGCTTTACACAGCATTACACCCTTTGGAAAGACACTGAGCATAGCGACTGTGTTTCTTATGATGACATATCTGTTCTGGTTGATACTTTAAACCATGAATGGTTTGAAGATGGGAAGGTGTGGGCAGTGTGTGATGTGGAGAGTAAAAGCTGACCAGACAGAAAGGATGGAGTGAAATTGCACACAGAAACATCAGCTCTGCTCTTGAGCCTGACCTGCCCCTGCTTGCATAAAGATAAACCTATTTATGAAAGCTCAGTTCCTTGGAAAATTTCTGCTTCTCTTTAAAAGGAGAATGCTGTAGGGAAGCAATGGAAAAAGATGAAAGGAATGCACCAGCTTGAATTGCTATGCTGTACTGAGGCTTAAAGGGGCTCTTAAAATTGTCATCCTCTTCTATTACTTTTCAAAATATCACTTCAAAATAATGAGTGTAAAAGAATTTTGTTTGAGGATTAGAGCCTCATAGTGCTGCAAGACACGTTTAGAAACACAGACCGTGTCTGCACTAGCATACGGCTAAAGCAAACTGGAAAGGTTTCTCCTTGTAGTGCAGTAAGTTACACTCGACATATAATACAAATTATGTTTGTCACTTGAAAGGGAAAAAGAGAGTAACAGTTACAGTTCTGTCTTTGTCATTCAAAAATATTGACAGCCTTAATGCTTTGTATTATCTTTAAGCAGTCATGCTGAAATTAAATGCCAAAATAAGCCATGTACTTGCCAGTCGATGTGGAGTTCTGAAACGTGCTAGCTATTTTGTGGGAGGAGAGAGGATTTCGTCCTCAGGGAAAGGAGATTTTCTGTGCTACAGAAGTGGCTCTGTAGCACATCCCTCTCTGCCTAAACAATGTGACTCATCTGCTCTCAGTCTGGAGCTCTGCAAATCTTGGTATTGTAAAAACACGCAAAGTTCACACTAAGTTCACAAAGCTACAAAAATAAGCTGTTGCCCGAGCAATGGATGATCCAGAAAGCAGAGCTCTATGCTGGAATTCAGCAGTCCTAAATCCTGCCCTTGAATATGCTACTGATTTTTGAGTGCCTTAGAAGAACTGCCTTCTCTCTTAAATCTCTTTTTAAATCTTTCCCTGCTCTTGTCTTGTTAAACTCTCCATGAGCAATGTCTCAAAGGTGAAGTCTGTGCTAGCCATTAATACTGATAATCATTTTTCAAAACTCATAATCTCTTTAAGTACTATCTTCTCTTTGGCCATAACAGATCCTGTTCAGATCCATTCTAAATGCTGTCATAAGATCCTTTCTCCAGCTGACCAATTGGACCATATCATCCCTCTCTCCACACTCCCAGCATGGTCTTTCATTTCATTTGCTGCATCTAATAGAGGCTTGTCTACACTGTCAACGCTCTCCTCAGCCATTATCTCTAATTCAGCGACACAGGGAAGTTTTCCCTCTGAATGGCCAGCGCTAAACATCCAGATAATCCTTTTGTGCCTTTTCTCATGCTGTATATAATACTAGGGAGAAAGTTTCCTAAACATTTGCAAACCAGCTCCTTTTTTTCTCTCAAAAAAATTTTCTTCCCCCACTATATATTAAGAAAAATAATAAAAAAATCCCAGTCTTGCCTCTTTGCATGCTGGTTCTACTGCCTAGCCAGCATCAGCTTCTTATTTCCTTTTCTTCCTCATCTACGCACTTGTCTCTCTTTGTTTTCCCAGGCTTTTCACCTCGATTGTAAGGTCTTTGACACTGAGACAGCCTTCTGATCTGTGCTTGTACTGTGGGCTTCTGATCCCTCTGTCAGGTTCCCTGGGTGCTATGGCAATATGAGCAGGAAAACGCTGAATGACAACTTTAGCATCACAGGACAAGAACAAGGGGAGAGTGAGAGACAAGAAATCTCCAGGTGTGTTTTCCTTTTTTCAGCCCATTCAAGCGTGGAAATCAATTAGCTAAAGAATAGAGCAACAGAAAGTCATGATATTTTAGAGTAAGAGCCTGAACCTTTCTTTGGACTCTGACACCTTCTCATGGCTACTTTCTGAGAAAGTCCAACATTTTTCAGTTCTTCCAGATGTGCTTGAACAGCTGGCTCAGTGCAGTGGGGAATTAGGTACATATTGTGACATATTATCAATCACTTCACTATGTTAAAGGTTTTTAAGCACACTACACTTGATTTCAAGATGTCTAATCCAAAGCTTGATATTTACAAAGTATCAAGAACTGCTGCCAAATAAACAGAAAACATTTGTAAATCATCCTTAGTGGAAACAAAAAGAATGATCATGTAGTGAAGGCACTGGACTGGGTTCAGTAATTAATCCAAATAATCCTCAGGCATTGGATTCCAAAGTATTTTCTTTTGACACAGACCTTCTGTGACTGCGAGCAAATTACTCATTACTTGGCTCTGAGAAAGTCAAAAAAGTTCTTACAGATTTTCATGGAGCCTGACTAGATGTTCTAGCTGTCACTGCTCTGTGTGCTACAACACACCATTTTTATAGGGACAGTCAATTTTGCATATCTGCTTAGCTCAACAACTGGCCATACAGAGAACTGTATATTGCTGAAGTAAAAATGATCTTCTAGTATTTAGTAGGAAATATCCAGTGGGAAACATAGAAATGGATTCTGAATGAAGATTTTAGTCTAGTTTTGAGTGGCTTCTGCCTGGCAGTATCCCTTACTGATGCACTGCTTTTGCGGATGGTGTATCTATACCCTTTGGTAAGGTTTTCTGTCCCACAAAAGCTTCTAGAACTAAGCTCTGACTTTTCAACACATCGAAGATTGTCAAAAAATGTATTAGAGAAGAGTCATAGCAGACAAAGTAGTTGGATTACTACGAATGCAAAGGCGTCTCTGGAAGCTTTGCAAATTACTATGTGTTGAAATGTGTGAGCATGCAGCTGACTCCCTCCAACCCCTTTGCTAAGCTTCATGAAGCTCAAAAGAACTGTGTTATAAAACTTCTGGTAGCTACTTCCTGGTGACATCAATACTCTTGAATCAACATTAAATTATGCACTTATTGGAAGTTAATATCCCTGAAATTAATTTCAAAAGTCAATTTAGTATACATGGTATTTCAAACCACCATAGTAGTGTCAGTGCTAAAAAAAACCCCACCCACATATCTATGACTGCAATGATTTTTCAGCTTCTGGTTAATAAACTCTTGATTAGGAAGATTCAGACAGTATGTCTAGAATGGTAAATTCAAAAGAGGTATAATCAGTTTACATAAGCTCGTATTCCTTTGCAATTTTCTGATAAATTTGCAACATGGAAACCTGTAACATACTTCTAGTCTTTTTCCAAAATAAAACTAAGACCTTCAGTAGTCAGAGACTCCTTGTTATCTGTAGTGTTCCATTTGCAACAACCATCTTCATTTTTTACAATAATTAAATTTCTTAAATCTGTCATTTTCCCCGGGGTTACTGTACAGCCCTCTTAAAGCAGAGCTCTCTGCCTTTGATCAGTAAGAGAAAAGGAGTGACAGAGATACTGCCAGGGAACACTAACTGCCTACATGTCATTTCATAGATTTATTCTCTCCAAATATTGTTTAAAACTATTTTCAGAGTGGAGTCAGAAAGACCACAAAGTCCTAAACATTGTTGCTATTATAAAACCAATGGCACAAGAAGGTGTCTTTCGCTAGCATTAGTAAATGAAAAATCAACACCTGTGTACCAGTTACATCTTTGAAAATCTCTCCAAATGTCTCTACTTGCATTTGACTGTGCAGAAAGTTCTGGGGCAGGGTGGAAGAGATGAGTTTCACAAAACGTTTTTTTGCCAAATCTGAAACAGGCACAAGTAGTCAACCTCTAGCTGGAGAAACTAGTAACAGATTAAGTCCTCAAAAAGGGTAAGGACTGATGCTTCAGCTGGACACAGGATTTGGTCAAATAATTGAAATCCTCTCTATGAGTGTCCAATTCCCATCCTCTGATGTTTTCTCATGACACAGAGGATATGTGTGTGCAGTAGCACCCAGAAATTCAGCCTTGGATAAGCACTAAGAAGTTAGGAGTGCTTATTGTGATCCTCACTACTGGTATTTCACAATACAGTAGAGGAGAAACAAGAGAAGAGGACCTTGCTCTAGCATACAGTGCTTCTCTCATGCCTCATAATAGACCTGCTTCAAGCAGGCACCTACTCACAAAGCAATGTCCATGGCTGAAGGTAGAGCTACTTCTATTGTCTTTCTGTTCCCATCACCCTCTGTGAGGATAAGACACCTTTGAGCCTTGTAAATGCCCTCAGCAGCACACAGAACCTGGCCATAAGCTCTACACCCCATATTATATGGAAATGGAAGATTGTCTATGCTCTACCCATGAATAATATGTATGCTAATGTTCTTCCAAGGATGCACTGCTGCTCTGTGCCATATATCCCTTACGTAAGTATTATACAAGAATGCTAAATTTGCTTTCTCTTTATGGGAATGAAGAGAAATTGTTCATGGAGTGTAAATGTGTAACTGTCTCATTTCCTTTTACTTTACATGGCATTACAAACCTAGCTTTTCAAGACAAGAGTAAACACTGTGACTGAAGAGTAGTTGGACCATATGAAAAGAGTTTCAGTACTTCTCTTCAGCACTTTTTCACTACTTAAAAAATCCAGTTTTTTAAAACATTCATTTTTAGTGCTCTTTACAGGAGAGGAGATAAACACTGAAAGACCATGAAAAAAATTCAGGGATTTATACTAAAATACAGAGTTAAAGTTATGCTCAAACTAGTAATGGCTTAAAAAGAACTGGCAATTTCAAGCTGTGACTAAATTGGAAAATCTCACTTTTTTTCCCCTCACTTAGACATGATTGTTATATTCAGACACATGAGCGAAGAGTACCCTTTGGCTGTTCAGTCTATCCACTGGCAAACTGCACATTTACAAACATAATTACACTTCCCGGTACTGCTATTCCTCACATTAAATGAAGTTTCAAAGCTTCTCTTTCAAGAGACTACTAATTCCCCTCTCAAGTCCTCACCACTGCTCCCTCACGCTATGTGCTCTTACACAGTTTCTTCTTATACACACAGACCGTTTTGCCTCCTTCTGTCTCTCTGTACCATGGCACCTTCCATTCATGCTTATCTTAGCTCTCTTGCTATGAGTCTTTCCCACAGCCCCTCCTAAACCCTCCTAAGCCACTTCTCAAAAATATTTCTAGCAAATATAGTCTCAGGAAAAAGTATTGTCCTGTCCAAGTCTGTCTGACTTGCAGAAGACATGGTTCTCTATTCATGGAATCAAAGAATCATAGAGTCATAGAATCATAGAATGGTTTAAGTTGGAAGGGACCTTAAAAGGTCCTCTAGTTCCAACCTCCCCACCAAGGGCAGGGATGTCAGCCACTTGATCACATTACTCAGGGCTCCATCCAACCTGGCCTTGAACACTTCCACAGATGGTAAATACTCCTGTTTCCCATCTTGTGAATCTTTTATCTGGGTTCTGTCATAAAATCTTTAATACCAAGGCCTGGGTGAAATGGTGAATGTCACGAGCAGATCCATTCCAGCCTTTATGTGATAACCTGCTAGAAAGACATTCTTCCTATGTCTAGATATTCTACTAAGAGAGTGCCTGTGCTCTACTCAGCACTGTGATTGTGCCAAGTCCTTTATAAATCCTCAGCACTCATACATATAGCTATCCAAACAGCTTTGGGGGAAGAAAAGCACTGCTTTTTCCTTCAGATAAAATATCATGAAAACTGAGTAATCAAATTGAATATTAAGTGGACAAGTCAAAAAAAGTAATCTTTAAATTCTTATTAAGAAATTTGTGGGCACAAAATGATAATGGAGAGAACCATCGCAGGGCTCTAATATCGGGAATTTTTTCACACCACTAAACCTAGGGGGAATTTCTTTCTAAAGAAAAGAAGAATTCTGTTTCCATAGTAACTCAGTGCTAGAGCCCCCTTACAGTCCAAATTTAGCAGAATTACATGTGCAGCAGCATAGTACTGTGCACTTGAGGCTACAATGAAACCACTAACCTCACTGCATTTGGGATGTCAGGTTGAATTTGGACTGGGACTGACAATATGTTGAGCAAGTTCAAGTATAACCCTAAAAAGTTACATCATGCCTTAAAGACAAGGGAGAAATTATAGGTGATAACAACGCATAAACTAGCCCCTTGATAATGACTTGAAATATCAAAAAATACCCCAAAAAACAAGAAATGGGTTAGCATTTAAAAATGAATTATTTTTACCCAAGTACTGACATTAATTTACTTAGTCCTATGAAACAAGGTACCTCAGTGACAGTTCTTACCCCTGTACTGTATGGATTCATAGTACATAGAAGCTGTTTTTTGCCTTTATTCTGAAGAGAGATCACATAACCTCACATACACAGTGAGAAGTTTTACTACAGCTTTTTGAACAATTGCAAGTGATACATGAGAACAACAGACTTGTGTCTGTAGAGGAATCTCTGCACCTTACGTGGCAGTGTCTTGTCTATGTTTTTGAAACAGTTAAAAACTAAACAGCCCAACAAATAGCCTGCTTAACCAATGCATTTAATGCCCTTGAAAACAAATGGAGAAGAGTGTGGTAGCTCTGTAATGTATCCGTTCTGTAATCAGTAGATAGGTGCTCAGCAGAGGCAAAGTGAAGTTCAGGTGGCAAGAAAATTGAAGGTAAGAACAAAGGTACCTTAATGGGGATGAGGTTCATCAGAAAGGCAGAAAGTGCTGGCGCAGAGTGTTAACATCCAGTGCTCAAAGCACTGATCAAGCTTGGTGATGACTATTTGAGCCATAAGCTCAACATGTTTGGCTGGCACAGGTAAGTACAGCCTTTGTGTACAGTCTTTCTGAGCACTGCTGTCAGCAGTACTCAACAATGCTTTAACGATATTACGCACAGACCACGGCCAACTCTCTAGTGTTATGGCAATGAAGTACTAAAAAAAGTGCTGCCAATTTTCCCACTGTGTCAGATATTTGAGAAACCATCCGCAAACTGAGAGATCTAAGTGTGATGTTTGTCAAATAACTGTTTCAACTAGATAGAAGAAGTACTTTAAAGGACACAACTTTCTTGTGTTGTTATTTTTTTACATCATCCATCCAATTTCAGGATAAAATTTGCACACTTTTTGCTTTGTCTGATCACAGTATCATTTTGCTACACACTTTGTTCTATGCTATCATGCATTGAATCTGCTCCAAAGCTGATAAGGGAGAAAATTACCATCATAACCTTGAACAACAGTAAAAAATTACATTAGTTATTAGAAAGAGGCCAACTTCTGACTCTATATAGGTAGAAGGTAATTATGTACAATAAGACAATGTATTAATACAGACCGAAGCTAATTCAAAGTTACAGAAAGAGAAAAATGTCTCGTGGGGAGGTGTAAGTATGCCAGTAAAGAGGGACCATCTACTTAGACTATCAAGCTTTGTCTTTGCTTCAATATCAACATTTTAATGGCTTTTTGCAGGAAATAAAATAAAAATAAACACAATTCATCTGATAACATATCAAGTTGTCCCAATGATTCCTAAAAAACCTGGAAAGACAACTAAAAAACAAATTAAAACTCCTTTTACCATTTTCACCTTCATCATAAAGACAAATTAAGGTACTTAAGCATGAGCCTCTTGGGAAACTGCTGAGGCTGCAGAGAAAACTAATTGGTCGACTGCAATTTGCATATAAATATTAAATACTAATAAGGTTAATGTTTTGTGAGGTTTAATCAGCAGTGACTAGATGGCAACCATCTGAATGCTTTGTCCAGAAACAAGGTGCAATGCAAGATAGTGTCTAGCCCAACCCATCCTAAGATGGCCTTTCTGCCTAATTCCCATAACAGCTTGGAAGACAGCAACAGGGGATGCAGTACAGACCCTGCTTGCCAGCTGCCTGGGTGTCTAGGAGCCTGCCCCACTCTTGGCACATTCCTTGCTGAGAGAGGTTCCAAACCTATTCATTCCCCTTCATGCAGACATTTTGCTTCTCCTTACAGAGAAGAATTAAAGAGCTGTGTCTTGGCACTCACTGAAGATCTTTATAGGTTAACAATACAGTCTCATGTTGAAAGCATTTAGTGGATGACATATAATATGAACCTCGACCACTTAATTAGTCCAAAAGTAGCATTTCCACAGCAAACCCACACTGTTTTACTGACCCATATATGTTCAAGATCACTTTTTGTGTTGGGACTGAAGACATTTCTACAGAAGCACATCAGTCGCAGAAGGACTTAGTGCATCAGCAGCATCAGCAGATGAGGATGGACTGGAGAGTGTTTCTGTACTCTGGCCTAAATGCTGACAGTAAGTGTGTGCTTTACTGCTAACTCAGGCTTAAAAATGCCTAAAAAAGAATTTATATTGAAAGTTCTGGCTAATTTTGCCATGAAAAGCATCCCTTAAAGACAATCAGTAAAAGGATTGAGTCTCATAACATAGGCTAATCTGTTTTCTATTTCTCTCCTTCCCCTCCAGGGTGACCAGGCAGCAGATGCAGGGATTTTCCAGAAAACCTGCAGTGCACCAGATCTTGCTTCCTCACATAGGGTCATTCCCATGGAAGTGATGACTTCCAAGCCTCACACACGGAATCAGATGCCATCAGGATGCTTTGCTGTGCCTCTCCAAGACAACAAGGATCTGTGTGGTAAAAGGAAGTTTGCAGCAGTGGTAGGCAGCTCAGCATGAGATAAACTGCCATTGCTGAGCAATGTGTATGAAAGCTTTTAACAGGACATGCCTTCCCTTTTCCATGGAGTTCTGACACCTGAACTGATGATATGGTAGCAAGTAAGTGACCCAATAAATCTGACAGCCATCTGCACAGATAACTTAAGAAAAACCTTGTATTATTGCCAGACTGAAAACAGCAATGCAGAATTTTCTTAATTTTTCCTTCAACTAGGGAAAAACCTAAGGGGTTTGAAGTGTTAAAACCACTGGAATTTTGTTTGAGAGGTGAAAATCTCTTCCTGGCTGTGCTCTTCTGCCTAAAAGTAGGCATAAATTAACATGTAACTTTAAAATATTGTGTCTTCTAATGTAAAAGTAAACAAAATCATAAAAATAAATCAGTCATTTGAAGAACAAGGTCAGACGATACTCGCTAGATTACATTTTCCTTTACATCCAGTCTTGCCCCAGGGCATATGAACAAGTCTCATTGCTCCCTACAGCTCCCTGAGGAGGAGAGGAGGAGGGAGAGGTGCTGATCGCTTCTCCCTGGGATCCAGTGACAGAACTTGTGGGAATGGTTCAAGGCTGCACCAGGAGAGGTTCAGACTAGACATAAAGAAGCATTTCTTTACTGATAATGTGGTCAAACAGTGCAACAGGCTTTCTAGAGAGGCAGTCGATGCCCCAAGCCTGACATTGTTAAAAAGGCACTTGAACAAAGCCCTTACTAACACGCATTTATGTGATCAGCCTTGAATTAGTCAGACAGCTGAACCAGATAATCCTTGTAGATCTCTTCCAACTGAAATATTCAATTCTATTCTATTCTCTGATGTGCTACGCTATTCTTATTGGCCCTTTACGTTGGACATCCACCTTGGCCCTCTGGATACTCCCCAATAGCCCCTTCTTTTCTGAAGGAGTACTTTATTTACTTTTTCAAACTCAAGTGCTATTGGAGCACTTACAACAAGAGATAATATTCACAGAACTCTTTCAGGAAAGAAGTTACTGAGAATTTGTTCTACCCTTCTCATCTGCACTAAGTATTTGCTTCCTTTTTCTCTTTCACCATGGCCACGCTTTTAGAAATCACAAGTTGGAATATGCAAATGTGCAGCTGGCCACCTAGTTGCAAAGAGTATTGCAAAACCAAACTCCCAACTGGATGTGAAAAATCCTGATAAATATGTACGCTTCAGGTACATCACGGGCTACTGCTGGTGAGCAGCTGCATCCAGTGAGAGTAGTGTATTTCTATTTGGGAGTCTCTGGACAAAAGCGGATATGGATGCACTGAGCATCAAGCATGCACCGTGACTGATGCTTCTAGGAAGGATCAGACCTATCGCTCTTCTGCAGACCATCTGTGTGTCTGTGAGCACATGCTGACAGAAGATAGGCAAATGTGTGTTTCAAAAAATTGGCCTTTCTAGGATTTTCATGAGTGGCTGCAGGTATTTAATTGTCCAGATTTTTCTTTTAGATTGTAATTAATGAGTGCATAGTCCTCTGTAACATAGAACCAGCTACTAACAGAGTCTCTTAAAAGCATATTTCAACATATGAACCACACTTAATATTGTGCAGTTTTACTTTTTGCTCTGTGACACTTGTGAGAGGCCAGTAAAGTCAAAACTGTAGTCAAAGGTTATTGGTATTACTGTGAGAACAGTTTACCCTTCAGCTTTTTAATAACATGAGAACAGTCTTGTCCATTAAATATCATATCTTCGGTAATAGTGAAAAATCAAGAATTTTCTTTGTAAATCACCTTGAAAGAGTACCAATATTTTTCTGTAAAACAGAGCAAAACACTGTTTAAAACACTCTGTAAAAAACAGTAAAATAGCTAAACATGCCAGGAAGAAGCCTACATTCAAAATATTCCCCATAGGTAATGAAAAAAAGATCTAGGAGTCTGCAAAATTTGTTATCCAGACTTAATTTACTCTACAGTGCCTGCTTTCCTGCAAACTTTGAATCACAATGGCCCTTCAAGGCCATGCAGTTTGTAAGGCCATTTATTCCTTGCATGTGTTGAAGGAAGGTAGATACGAAAGGCAAATAAAATTTAAGCAGTTCTTCAAAGAAAAGAAAATCACTCAACGGGACAGTTTTCAGTGAAAAGTCAT
>JAYRBT010000001.1:33133934-33148389 GCA_036023395.1 Myiotriccus ornatus | reverse complement strand
AATGCTTGAGCAAAGAGCTAGCAGTGGAAAATACTCCTTGGCCTTCTATAGCTTTATACCATTACAGTTAGGAATCTCTTCTATACCAGGACAAAACTTCATTAGAAATGGAGTAATTATTTCTTCTCTGTTCCTACATATCAGATTGCGAAGTGGGGAGTTGTTGTTATGATTTATTTGATGATCTCCCAAGAACAACTAGAGAGCAGGAATGTTCAGCACAGCCTTGCTCTATGAACAGAAGTTCATGCTGCTACTTGGTCTTTTCTCCCCATCCCCATCCCATAAATCCACATTTACATTTACATTTAAATCAAATAATGTTATTCTTACAAAAAATGATTATTAATACAGCAAAAGCAAACTAATAAAATCCATGTTGATATTGAGAAGACATGACAAAATCTAGCCTTAAAATGTTCAGAAGATTCAGATAGGTCTGTGTGTAAAGGAGAGGAGGGGAAAAAAAGTCAGTCATCTAAACATCCTGTATAAATCACAGTCATCAACCTTTCCAGACTGCTTTAACAGATAGCTATGAAGCAAAAATAATCCTAAAAAAAAAGAGATGACAGTCTAAGTGTTAATTGTGACACAGTAAGTGTTAATTGAGAAGGCAATAACTTTTTCTTAACCCTAAAAAATATTGATGCTTAAAAATTGTGTTAAAAAATTCCCATTTTTACAAATTTAGAAAAGCATGAGGGTTGTGTTTCTTTCAAGAAAAAACTATTGTAGTTCTTTCAAGGGGTCTGAAAGGGAAATCATTATATAAAATATTTATGGCACACTAGAAGCTCTAGCTTTAACCAAAACTCAAAATAACAGAGGCACAAGTAGAAGAACCTTCAATTTTGTTTACCGAAGAAATGGAAAGTACCCAAAGGAAAGCTGGAGTTGGGCATATATGCCCCCTCCTGCTACACTCCCTACAGCACTGGCATGCTATCCCACATCACCCTTACAATGTTCCTGTAGCATAAAAAAATGCTATGTCTGGACATTGTACAATGCCTGGGGAATAAATACACTTCACTAATTCATCTTCAAGTAGTCACTGATTAAGCATCTACACAAAAACTCTAACTGAGTTAAAAGTGATCGGTGGTCACAGATAAGAACTTCTACTGCCTTGTGTTATCAATCTTAAGAAATATTCCTGCAATACACAACTCTCTATAGCTGCTATTTGAAGGGTAAATTGAAGGAGAACTTCTTTGCCCCAGAATCTACCTGTACCCACTAGTGGTATATCACATAGCAAACAAAATATATGCTGTGACATACCTGTAGAAAAGGTACTTACATGTAAACAGTGAGCCTGCAGGAATGGAAAGTGCACAAGGGAACCATCAGAACACAACCAAGGTAGCATCAGGAATTTTTTTTCCTCCAGATATTGAATTTTAGAGATCAGCTAAATAAAGTTAGAACTGTGTTTCTGTACCTATGTCTGAAATATTCCCAGGGAGATACAAAACAAGTGTCTTCCAGCAATCTATATTTGCCATACATAAAAGTAATTTTTCAGGCCTGAGCCCTCTAAGAAGCTGACAGAAAAAAGTCCCATAGAACACCTATAAGAACAAGAAAAAGTTTTATTTCAGAGGACATGAGGAAACTGAAAATCTTTGGGGTGATGTGTTTATTTCTGGTTTAATATATTACTATAGAATATATTTATAATATAGAACATAGTGTATAGAATATATTTACTATATTACTCTAGAATATATTTTGCTCTAAGAAGTGCAACAGGTGACAGTCTTGTACCAAAATATAGATACTTAGTCATCATGTTCAGTTTCTGTAAAATGAGAATCTGAATCCCATTTCTGGTTTGCCTGTCTTAACTCCACTGTGTGCACACAGAGATGTAGAAACTCCCAGAAGCTGCAACCAGAGACTGCAATTAGCTTCACTACTACTTGGAGAGCAATTGGAGGTAAGGGGCACAGAGGCTCTTTTGTGTATTCAGCACAACTAGGCTAAGCCAGACGCAATTTGGTGCAAGCTCTTTCAGTACTGCTTGCTAAATTCCCCCTACACAATAGATTAATTCTTGAAATTGGAGAACAGCTGGACTCCTTCTTTAGGGACTGACCTGAGTGACAAGGAAAGTGGCTGCTGAAGGTGACATTGCCTCGAAAACTGAATAAGGCTTGCCTTTTAATAGCAGAGAAAAAACATGGCATCCTGCTTCTTTTGCTTTCCCAACATCAGGGAGTATTTGATCTTATCAGCTTCCCAGAGACAACGCCAGGTGTCTTATTGGCCTCAGCTCTCACAATAGGTGAAAACATATCCCACTTCTGCATGGGATGCTCAGCATCTTTGAGTGCCTCAGTCTCTCTGCAACAGGAAATATGCTAAGAAGCATTACCAACAGGAAAGAGGATCACAAGCTTTAAAGCATGATTAAACAGGATAACAATTCCTCAAAGATACTAGATTACATGAATATTCATCAGTGATTACACCCAGTGTAAACTCAGATTCACATAAATTATAATGAAAAGGCGCCTAGCCAGTGACTGCCTACTTTTCCCTAAGACAGAAAATCAACCATCCTTACAAAATGGAAATTGAAAGATGAGCAAGAAGGTAAAGAAAAGTTAGGAAAAAGTGCAGGAAACACTTGTAAGATAAAAGCGGGATGCACATGGCAATCTCAGCAGATTTACTGGCATGACCTTTGTCAGTAAGTTTTCAAAATTGATCAAAATCGTGACAATGATAAGGAACACAAGGTCCTTATTCACACAAATTACCTCTTCAGCAATAGTTTTCACTAAGATGGCTCACAGAATTCATTTTCCTATGTGCTTCCTTTACTACTATGACCCCTAAAAGACTGTATCCTTTCAGCTATCTCTTCATACTTCCCTGATCTTTCACAGTTCATTAAACATTGTTGCAACACAAAATCTTATTTGCAGTTTTTAATTGCCATGCAATTCCAATTTAGTCCTTTATACTCCTGAATATAATTTTTATTTTCAAATATTCTAGGGTTCTAAATTGAGGGGAAAGGAAAGCAAGTGATTAATGATTCCCATGAACTCTATTATTTAGGCATAATTTAAACTCAGCATTGGAATTGTGAACCCCAGGTTTCTGTTCTTGGTTCAAGCAGTTGCTCGTGACTTTAAGGAAGTGAAAGCTATTGTTCTGTCTTTTAAACAGATATTTCCTTTGTCCCTTTATTTATCCCTGGAGGTCTGAAAGGACTCACCATTCAGTGTCAAACTTTGCTACAATTACTCATGCTCTACTTTGACTCCCAAAGGAGTCAACGAACTAGCAATAAGCAGATTTGGTTTATACACAGAATTGAAAGGGATACAGGACTTAAATGCAGAGCTACAGCAGATGTATGGGTGTGATGGTCGACCCACCGTGTTTAACATGCACAGTTGTGACTGGGTGTAAGTAAACTCTTAGCACAGGCATGACAAGAAAGTGGAGATAGAGTGACTGAGTTCATCCTAAGCACTTTTTAAATAGACTGTATAGACTGGAAAAAACATATATCATCTTGGTTACTTTTTACCTTTTGCTGTTCAGTGCTTGAATTTTATTCTTCATATAAATTTTCACTATAATACTCTTTTGATGTCATAGAAACAGTTTTACACTTGCTGATATGTTTTGAGAAATGGCATTGAAGCCCACAGAAAATTCAAGGGAAAAGGGCACAACAGTTCTGACTTGTAAATTTTTATGTTCTACTGGTCAGTAGAAATTAATTGTCTACACTGATATTTGACATGCAATCCACAGGGCTTTTGTTATTGCAGATACTCCGGATTTTACATGGAGAAAATATTGTGTAGATACAGTTCCACTCAGAAAAAAAAGAAGTCATGTAGAAATTAAAATCTACATAGGAATGAATATTGGAATGGCAACATTACTCATTTTTATTGGTCCATTAAGATCCATTGCAAATTCCTGCAATCAACTTACTGTAGCTGACGTTGATAGGTTTTGAGTATACTGAGACTGTTATGCATGTAGTTTTCTGCTTAGAAGTAAAACTAGTTCACAGCTATAGTAAATGTACAGCTATAATACATACATTCATTTAGTTTGATTATCTCTTGAAATACAAATGTACTGCCTGATTTTTTAAGCTTGCCATAACTGCTGGAAGAGTGGCCATTTTGATGGGCAGAGATGATATCACTACACAATTACATTAAAACATCCTTTTATTACCTCATGACATTTGTTGATTCTGTGCCACTACTGCTCTGAGTTATCATGCAGAGATGTTGAACCGTGACAGATAAACTGCTAAGTAATACCAGGCCATCATTGTTACTACCTCATCATTTCACTAAATTAATTTCACTTGATAGTGCCTCTATTTCTTCTTACCAGATAACAGGGAGGATTTCTTTGTCCCTCTCCTGATGTGGGAGGTAGTGTCTTCAGAAGATCCGCCCTATTCCCTGATCATTCTCCCTAACAATTGCAATTTATCACAAAGGCATATATTTGCAAGCACCACAGGGGGTATGATACTTGCTGTTTTCTCTCTTCCCGAATTCAGGCACAAAAGGAGATGCAAGCAGATCCAGGTAGGTTGAGAAAGCTATAAATGAGAGTGGACCCTCTCTACATGGGATAAGAGTCACAGACAACACCGAAATATTATGGAATTCTGTAGGATTTCTACGCACAAATACAAATGTCTTCACAACCTTGGGCCTGTTCTTTTGAGCACAGTAAAATCACTCTAGCCAAATTCGAGGTAGATTTACTATGAGGAAGAGGACAAGAAGCCTGACACACTGTTAGGTCTGGAGTGGCCATGCAGCTGAGGAGTCATTCCCCCATCTTTCACTGCTACATCAGACCTTACTTATGAAGAGCTAATATATTCAAAGGAGTGACAGTAATTCACCACAGTGGTTAAAGCTTTGATTTAGTTTAAACCCCTGGAACCTTTGTAATTTTTATGAGTTTCCAAGGACTTAAATTGAGAAAAATTGAATCCAGAACACCCCTTCTAATGGCCTTCTTACACTCTTATTTTCTATATTTTTATGTGAGCAGTGCAGTGTTATTTGCATGTGAATATCAGCAACAAACAGGAATGGTTTGCAGTGTCAGTAGGTGCATAGAAAATGATCATGCACCTTTAATTTTTACTACATCTTATATCTTAAATATAAAATAAGGAGTTCTAAGAAGGTGACCTCATTGCTGGAATAGTCTTATGAATATTTTTCTCATGATAAATGCTATTTAGAACAAAAAGAACTACTGAAAATGCTTTCAGAACAAGGTGTTGCAGTCTGAACTCCCAATAGTTGGCACCACTATAAAAAGAGGTAGTGAAAGGTAAAATGCACAAGAGGTAAGATGACTTTCAGGATAAGTATGCTTTAAAAGAAGGAGGTCTGGCTCAAACCAAAAATTCAGCAGCAGCCTTTAACAGCCAGATTTTCAGTCCACTGACTGAAAAGCTATCCTTACAAACAACCTCAGAGACAATCAGTCACAAACAACCAATGTAATGGAACTAACTAAGGAAAGAGGCAAAACAGTTACTGTAAGGCTTCTCTGACACCAAAAGAACAAAGATCTAAATGAGCAGACATGCTGAGACTTTGACTTCCCCAGCTATCACTCTTCTGGAGTCAAACACCCCCAAATCCTGCCAAGATGGAATACCTGCAGCTCACATCCTAGTGAAGAAAACATATGTAAACTATATTTTTTTCAAGGTGGTACAATCTCAAAAGTCAGTGACGAATACAATACATAAACAGCCAACCAGTCCCAAAACTACGACCACAGAATTAGAAAACAAGATGAAAACAAACACTGCCATGACTCTCTCTTCCCCACTGAAACACCGCAGATATGGATGGTTTGGAACAAAGTGATGACCTGTAGACAGCAGCAAATGACGCATGAAGAAGCAACTAATTGAAGTACAAATACTTACATTAAGAAGACATCACAATGAGACTGTACAAGAGGAACACCAGTATCCTGATCAAGAGATATAGTGGGAGACAATAAGCAGGAATATGTCAATAGAGGGCAGAATTAGAGGATCACTGCAAGAGAGAATGCAAAGAGTTTTTTCACTCTCAGTATTTACAAAAACTCACCCCAATAAACATCTCTCTCCAAATTGTGATATCACCAATGTAGTAGATTGCAAAATATTGATGAGACACGAAGGCACCAAAATTCCAGATCATCTAAATAAATTCTTTCAGAACCTGATTATCAGCCAACATACAGGAATCTCAGCTGCAAATTAAATGATAGAGTTATTTAGGCTCGAAAAGGAATCAAGAAGCATTGCTCTCTCTTGCAATTGGCTTTCCTTTAACAGTTTTGCTAAAATGGGAATGGAAAAAATACCATAGTGATATGTGTTTAGATGGAGGTGATGCTAATACAATAGAAACAGGCAGTAAGAGATACATAGCTGTTACACCAGTATGGAGATGGGAAAGAGCAATATTACACCAATCTGAACTGAAGTTCTAAGGATTAAAATCAAGCCCTACAATAATAACTGACTTCTCTATCATAAGTTTCAGAGTTTGATGACCCTTATTGGTATGTGATTAAAAGGCTATTAGCACTCCCTCAGAAAGCTCTGCACACTAAGACTGATACAACCTGTTACAAACAAGACATCTTTAATAAGAACAGTCAACACTAAAACCTGAGGTGTCTCTGAACTTCAGGCTGAATTGTTGTTAACAAAGGCAATTGCCTTAAACACAGGTAATTTTTTAAGAAAAGTTTTTAACAAAAGTTCTCACCACATTTTGGTAGTATGAAAGACGGATAAATTTTGTTAAAAGTGGCACTGCCAGCAATTGCAACATATATTTATAAAACGATGTGCTGGTTTCAGCTGGGGTAGAGTTAATTTTCTTCACAGTGGCTAATATGGGTCTATTTGGATTTGTACTGAACACAAGGTTAGTAATATAGAGATGTTTTTGTTATTGCCGAGCAGGGCTTACATAGAGCCAAGGTCTTTTCTGCTTTTTGTACTGCCACACTGGGAAGGAATTTGGGGATACAGGGTAGGCTGGGAGGAGACACAGCCAGGACAGGTGACCCAAACTGACCACAGGGATATTCCAGACCATATGACTTCATGCTTAGTATATTAATCTGGGGGAAAGAAAAACGAAGAGAAGGTTTGGAGTTATGGTATTTGTCTTCCCAAGTAACTGTTACACATGACAAGGCCCTGCACTCCTGGAGATGGCTGAACACCTGCCTGCACATGGGAAACAGTAACTTAACTCTTTGTTTTTCTTTGCTTGTATGCATGGCTTTTGCTTTCTCTGTGAAACTGTCTTTATCTCAACCCATGAGTCTCCTGGTTTTTGTCCTTCCAGTTCTTTCCTGGTCCTGGTCCTGCTGGTGGGGTAGTGAGCAAGCAGATGCCTGGGGCTCAGCTGCTGGCTGGGGTTAAACCACAACAAATAGAAAAGACAGTCATTCAGATAGACAAGACATAAAAACATGTTAAAATGGAAGCTTGCCTACTTTAGAGATTGCTGGGGTAAAACATTTGTAGGAAAGCATATACATAGGAAAGCAAAACAGAACCTATAGAGATGACATCCACATTGATTGTTGTGAAGACGTTGCCTATGTCCTGTTAGAGAAACAAATGCAAGACTGACAACAGTGCTATGGTCTGGGAAAGCACGCAAGCTCTTCTTTAATGCTAAACCAAGCCCAGTCTGTCATTTTATTCTTTTCAAAAGAGCAAGCCAAAACCAAGGGAAACAGATGATGAAAGCGTATGATAAGGTTTTCATTGTGCATTTTGATACCACTTCATCACTGGCAATTTCACCACATTTTCTTAAGTGCAGGTGTAAAATCTAATTTAGCTCCAAATTACTAGATAGCCAGAACCACTGACTCCACTGAGCATGAGTCATAGCATGCTTTGAACAGGTTATTATTCTTGGATTAAAAACAGAATCAGCAGTCTTAATTCTTTGTTGCCTTACATCAGGCGTAATTGTTTACACCAGGATAGAGCAAGGACCAAGCGGCTTTACATTCAGCATTAGGGTTTAACATCCATTCGCTACTGGGTAAACATTTATGCAAGGTACAGTGCAATAGAAAATTAGCTCTAATGGCTTCATATTTGCCAAAGTCTATGACTTGGCTCTTGCCAGAAAAAGCAGATATTTCACGCAACACCACACCACAACAGTACCTAATTTCCCATAGCCCCACAGTGTCTCCTAGGCAGTACAGGACTCAGCACTCTGCTCGAGGGTCTCCATCCCACTCCCAGCTTTGGCACTTCCCTGCCATGCTGACACTCAGTAAGTTGATGCTGGCCTCTCCCATTCTATATTACTGTGTAAAAGTTTGGTAGGGACTGTAAAGCCAAAAAATTTGAGAAAGCACCTGGCTCATGCCTTCTCAAAGCAGAAAGCTGAGATGCCCTGGAAGCAGAGGGATGTTGAGGAAGCAACCAGACGTTCATGTATATCTTTTTCACTATCTATTCCCTGTGGGAAGAGGGAATTACATACACCTATAAATTTAAGACCAAATAATAATGGTAAGGTCCTTCTGCTTGCTTACTTTAATAGATTAAGAGATGAAGAGTCTGAGGGCACAGGTGCAATACTGACAGATATTTCGATTAATTCCGTCCTCTTCTCAACACTTAATACACACACATACATCCAGGTCCCCGCCTTCCTTGGGAAGTCCTGACATTGTACAGGACCATTTAACCACAGCTCCTGTCCTACCATGAGCAGAAAGTCTGAAATCCTTTTCCCAAATGCAGCTGGTCTGAGTGTTTCATTTGCTTTGGGATAAGCAATTTATCTCTCCAGGCAAGGCTGTCACAGTGTCCAATGAGCAGGCATCAGTTTAATGTTCTCATTCACCAGCAGTCCCTTGGTGGCCTGACATTAAATTAAGAAACAGCAGGAACAGAACTGAAAAGTTGTCCAGTCTGCAATCAATGTCTAGCATTTAAGACTGGAAGGACAAAACTCCTACAGGTGCTCATGCAGCAGTAGAGCCTTGAGGAGGGGATAAAGAGCTGCACAGGCAGAAGAACTATATGGATATCCTCCTCTTGTTCATGGGATTGGTTAGGAAACTCAGGAACAGATGCAAATGAATTGCCAGGTAGCAGGGCTTTTCTCACCACCCTGTTAAAGGTAAAAATAATACATTTGCAAAATTCCATTAAAAAAAATCCATTTCTGTCTGATTTTCATTTTCAGCATCTCCTCATTAAGTAATGAGGTAGATGGATAGCAAATCCTTTAAGTAAATTGACTCTGCTGACATTCATACAAGCTGGGGATGCAGCTTAAAGACTGGTGCCCTTCCCCAGCTTCTACTACAGTAATACTGTAGCTTCTGTGTTGTGCATCCAAGTTCATAATCTACTAAAGAGTACCCCTAAGCAATATTATGATACAGAGATTGCATTACACCACCTTTCATGTCATCTCTAGACTGCTGAGCAGCCCATCTCTAGAAGTAAATTCATATTCCTTCAACCGAGCTCTGTCCATGTTTATGAAAGCTATGAATTTCAGCCATTCACCTTCCTTTTTTATAAAAAGTAGTACAATCTACACAAAAGGTCAGAGCCCATGAGAAAAAGAGACAGCACAAAAGACCAGGAAAGAAAAAAAGGGAAACAATTTGTGTTTACAAATAGAGAATTTTCCTATGGACTGGTGATGCAAAATGTTGCCATCAAGCTTATTTCTCTTTTAACTCAATGTGTAAGGCCTTGGGACTCTCATTGTGAGCAACATATGATCACATTGAGCAATCTCTGGTCCTAGCTCACTATACAGACTTTTTTATTGTAATTCCAGAAACTTCAAAACATTATTTATGGTTTATTTAAGCAAAAGGTTTGCTTAACTGCTTTTAAATTTAAAAAAAAAATAAGAAAAATATCAAGTCTATTACAGGAATTCAATTTTGCTGCTTGATAGTTCCGGGTACAAAGGCTTGACCATTTGGTAATTCCAAAAGTGTGAAAAGCAATCCAAATCCTTCTCTGTCTTCTCCAAGACTCAGACATGCCCTATCAGTCAGATGAAGGCTTTCCAGATACACACACACACACTGCTCAGTAGCACAGTCACAGTTCATACAAGAAGCTCCAAATCCTGACCCAGAGGTAAGCAGACACCTAGTTCAAGATGTTTTGTTCTATCTGTCAAGCAGAGAAAACGTCTTCAGCTGACAGATAATTGTTCATGGGCTGTCAGAGAAGGATCCACAGCAGATTATTATCCACAGAAAAACTATTCTAGGAAAGAAAAAAATTGAGATAATTGTGTGTTGTACACCAGTCCCACCCTCCTCATTTTTAATGGAAAATAATTCTCTAGAAAGTGTTTCAGCTTCCCATAAAGACCTGGATTACATATATTCTTGGGAAAAGGCATGTATTCCTGACACTTTGTTCATGGTTTCACTTTTGGAAAGTAAATGCACACTAGTTACTCAATCAAAGGTTCAGAGCAATTCTCTCACTTCTTACCTCTCACCTTTTCATTGAAGGTAATGTCTGTCTTCCAGATAAAACACCAATATCTTCTACAATTTTTTAGTGTCCTCTGGTCTGTTCATATATCCTTTTACCTCAGGGCTTGCATTTTCTCCTGAACATGACTACGTGGCTATCATTTGTGTGGCAGTGTCCCAAGGCTGTGTAGAAAGCTTGCTTGCAAGGCAGAGAAATCAGTGAGTTTTCTGAAGTTAAATCCCACACCCAGAGTCACTGTGGATGCCCTTGCTGTGAGCTCTACACAGCCCATGAGCCTAAGTTTAGACAAGATGAGAAAAGACAGGACAAACATAGTTAAATTGTTTAATCCATGACCTTTGGGGATAGTAGTGTTAATAACAAAATGCCTGCAAACCACATTTCTGAAGATTAAAATATATATATATATAATGGTTTGAATTAACCTATCATTACTAGGGGAAGAAAGAATCATTCCCTGCATGACTGATGAGCACTATCCTTTTCCTGACTATTGCTTGCAGAGATAGGTACAAAGGGAACAAAGCAAAGCAGAAAAGCTGTCCCCAGGTTTTGGCTGCAGTTGTTTGAAACACTGGAGGCAAATCACTGGAAAGGTTTAATCCTGTGGCACCAGCCTCAGTGTAGGTGGAAGAAAGGAGAACTTTGGCATGTAGCAGTTTAAAGGGTAGGAGCATGCTGTGGACTCCCACTTGATGACTTCAAGGAGAGAAAAATACCCTTTGGGTTCATCTACTTTCTGAAATCCATGCTGTGAAACCAGCAGTAAAATCTGACTTTCATAATGCATAAAAAAACTTTAAAAGCAAAAGACTTCTGTAAAAAATATTGTATGCAGGACCAGCATAACTGGGTGATGTCATTAATAAGGCTGATATCACTTCACTTGCTTTGTTTCATTTCATTCAACAGATGTTTTCACTGTGAAAGAAAATCAAGCATCTCTTTTTACCATGGAGATAATATCTGATAATGATGGCTTTTCATTTATTTGTGTAAGTGTTTGGGTTCATAGGTGATGACATAAGTCTAATCTCTGCAATACAGACTTCTCTACCTTTCCTTAAAATGAACATAGTCTTGTGACCCACAACTGCTACGCAAAAATCACACAGAGAAGCGGTATTTTATTTCTAGAATACTTTTCTCTGGGAAAAAAACAAACAAACAAAAACAAACAAAACAAACAAACAAAAAACACAAACAAAAATCAAACCAAACCAACCCCAAAAAACAAACAAAAAAAACCAAACAAACAAAAAAACCCAACAACCCAAACCCACAAACCAAAACCAAATCAAACTCAATAGCTTCAATTTATAAGCAGGACGATGTCTCTCTGAAATCCACTACACAGGCTGTGGAGTTTCTTCTGCAATAACTCTAAGCCTGTGACAGCTTAGACCCAAAAAATGTAAGCTGAAACTAATTTTCCTTAAACACTTGGATGAAAACTGCAGCAATTTAAGAACTGCTTTTCACACAGTGCAGCTGTATGAGCAGCAGGGCACTCAGGTACTGATGTTACCTTGACTGTCCCTCCATGTACATCACCCTCAGAGGGTGACACCTTCAGTTTTCCTCTAGTAGCCTGTTGCTGTGTCTTTTCTAATTTGTTTGTTTCCTCAGGACAGTACACAGGACTTGTTTCCAAAGCCATGACATGTCCCGATTGTAAGCAGTACTTGTACTCCAGAAGAAATTACACTAGTGGCTTAGTTCACATGCAGTTTCTGTAGATAGACTACAATAAAAACCAGCCACCATAAAGTCCATAAGTCTTCCACCTTTTTCTATTGAAGAGTTGTACTGGCTTTGTGTGGCAAGGTTTTGGTAGCAGAGGGCTGCAGGGGTGCCTTCTAGGAGAAGCTGTCAGAAGCTTCCCCCATGTCCAACAGAGCCAATGACAGCCAAATCCAAGATGGACACGTCAGCAATGCTGGCAGAGCCTCTGGGGTAATGCATTCAAGAAGGGGAAGAAAAACAGCAACTGCAGCTAGAGAGAGTACAAAGAATACGTGAAACAGCCCTGCAGACACTGAGGTCAGGGAAGAAGGAGGGGGAGGAGACGCTCCATGTGCCAGAGCAGAGATTCCCCTGCAGCCTGCAGTGCAGACCATGGTGAGGCAGCTGTGCCCCTGCAGCCCAGGGAACACCCCATGCCAGAGCAAGTGGATGCCCAAAGAAGGCTGTGACCTTGGGGGAAGCTCACGCTGGAGGAGGCTCCTGGCAGGATCTGTGGACCAGTGGAGAGAGAAGCCAAGGCTGAAGCAGTTTGTTCCTAAAGGACTGAACCCTCTGGAAGAGACCCATGATGGAGCAGTTCATGAAGAAGGGCAGCCCACGGCAAGGAACCACACTGGAGAAGTTTGTGGAGGACTGTCTCCTGTGGGAGGGACCCCATGCTGGAGCAGGGGAAGAGTGTGAGGCATTCTCCTCCTTAGGAGGAAGTTGTGGCAGTGATGAATTGACAGCAGCTCCTATTCCCCTGCCCTGCTGGGTGGGATTAGTTAGAGAAATGAGCAGTGAAGTTGAGCCCAGGAAGGAGGGAGGGGTGGGAAGCAAGTGTTTTAAATTTTCATTTTATTTCACATTATCCTACTCTGATTTGTTTGGTAATAAATTTAACTAATTTCCTAAGTCTAGTCTATTTTGCCCAGGACAGTAACTGATGAATCATCTCTCCCTGTTCTTATCTTGATCAAAAAGGCATTCAGCATATCTACTCTCCCCGATCCAGCTGAGGAGGTGAGGGATAGAGTGGCTTGTTGGGCACCTAGTGTCCAGCCAAGGTCCACCCACCACAAGAACTTGTCCAATAAGTCCTCCTATGTTAATTATAAATCATGTGCACCTGTTCCTAGGTTTGTATTTTAGTGACTTACTGTTAAACCCTTAGCTGGGAATTCAATTGCCAGTTACTCTATTTCACAATCTCATTTTGGAGAACAAAGTGCCTAAAAGAGCATCAGTTATCTTACAGAAGTTACTTCGTAGAAAGGTACCATCTCCTGTTCCTTTTTACAGGATGTAATATGCTAAATCACTTGCAAAACAAAATGACACAGGGATAACCATCTATTTCTTACAAAAAGACAATGAGAATCATTTGCACAAAATGAACCTGGACTTTCTTCATCAGCTGGTCCTAATAAGCAAATTACATTTCAGATTCCATAGTTTCAGCAAAACATCACAGGCAGAAGAAAAAAACATATATCTTGTAACTTGTCCTCCTCATGGATATTGTTTTACAAAATTCTTCAGACACTATCTAGGAGCTTCCTTTTTGCTACATGGTATACAGTGTAAACTGATGCTCTGTCTTTTCACAAGAACATAAACAAGGAAATGCAAAAGAGGTAAACAGCAGCTGCAGGCACCAGTGCACCATTTCACTGAAGTGTGATGCCTGAATCCAGTTTAAACACTAAAGCTGAGGGAGTTTACAAACTCCTCTTACTGACAGGGAGAGAGTGAGAACCTTCCTACGATAGGTCTTGGTTCGGAAAGGGAAACCTTTTGTTTACTCCAAGATTTGATAACAAAACCTAATTAGTTTAGAGATTTAATTGAGAAGTTCAAGTTAAAAAAGAAACCAGATCTTATCCATTCTATGGTCTAGTATAAACTGCCTCCTAGAGTTTGATTTACCTGAAGATAGTCATAAGAATCCAGGAACGACTAAACCCATTGTGAACTATATACTGGAAGTATTTTACTAAGTTTTCAAAAAGAATCAGAAATTCAATTTGCAGTTCGGTGCTTGTACAGAAAGTATAGCAAAGGAAAAATCATCTCATTATGTGGCAATTTGAATCACAGAATGGTTTGCGTTGGAAGGGACATTAAAGATTTTCTAGTTCCAACCCCTCTGCCACGGGCAGGGGTTCC
>JAYRBT010000001.1:33106513-33122750 GCA_036023395.1 Myiotriccus ornatus | reverse complement strand
TGTTCATGTTATTTTCCTAAATCCAGTCTCTTTTGTCTGCATAAACCTTCTCTCAACTTAAAGTAATTGTGTGGGGGATGTAAAAGCAAATTGACCCAGGGCAAAACCACGACAGGCCAATAAGCCAAGCACTTAGCATGGAGTTGCTGGTAAAACAGATATTCATTTCTGAAGGAAAGAAATACACATAATGCCAGGTCAATAATAAACAGATCCTGTCAAGGTAAATATCATCATATCTTTTTTCAGATGAGATTATAAATTTGGTTGTCACTGGTAAAAATATAGATATAATATGCTTAGACTTCTGTAAATGACAATTCAGCGCTGCATAGCTTTTTATTAATAAAAAATTAAAATTAAATGGATTAAAAGGTGTCTAACTGACAGGATTTAGGCAGTAACTACAAATGGGACAGCTGATCAGCTGTGTTTGGTGGGATCCTCATGGACTGATCCTGGCCTTACGCTTTTCAAATGTTGAGTATTCTGGGAGGAAATTCAGTCACTTACTACTGCCCAAATTAAGCAATGACAGAAATAAGGTATTGGGGCAAATAGTGCAGAAGAAGACAGGTCACTGATACAGATCAATGTAATTTTTAACACAGACCACAGTGGAACTCTGGAAATAAAGCAACTCTTCTTTATGAGCACTTTCCAGAGAGGTCCACTGGGAAGCAGATGGCAATCCTGCTGTCCATGGGGCAAAACATGAATGCCCAGTGCAGCCATGTGGCTAAATGGGCCAGCACAAACCTGGACATACACACAGCATCTTTAGAGAGAGCCAGGACATTTATTAATTCTGCACAGAGATGCAACTGTTCTGAGCCTCCACGCAACTGTGGCAGACACAGCTCAGGATTCCTGGTGTGAAACTGAGGAAAGCTCAAAGGCTGGTCATGAGAGGGATGAGACCTCTGGCAATCACACCTTGCAGTAAGAGATGCCAGGAGCTCAGTGTATTTACTAATCAAAGAGATGATTAGATGATGCCTTCGCTGCAGCCTAGAGCTACTGACAGGGGCACAACCCTTTGCAGTATGATCCTCAGTCCAGCGGATTAAGAAGAGGCAAAAAAATGAAAAGTACTCAAAAGCTGGAAGCTGAGACGAGATTAATTCAGACTAGAAATATCACACACACCTTCAACAGACTAATTAACCCCTGGAATAATACATTTGTAAAGGTGTCAGAGGTTCTGCTCATCAGAAATTATTCAACAGAAACAGAATGTTTTTCTAAAAGGTAGGGCAGATGTCAAGAGATGGATCCTTCCTCCAACAGTTCATGGTAGTTTTACAGTCTGCTCTGACAGACTAGATTAATTGTGATTGTTCTGCCGCACTTGAATGCTAGGCCACTTATTTTTGTTTGCAAATGAAAACTGAAATTTTGACAACAAATCTGGAGCAGGCTGAAAATCCTGTCCAAAATATCTGCAAATATGTGTGAAGTATCTACAATATGTCTTCATCTGTCCTGCAACTTAGATGAAAATTCTTTTCTGAGTTTTCCTTTTCCAGTCTATCTTCCTTTTCAAAGATTTTAATGATCCTCTGTGCTATCAAAGGCAGGAAAGCCTTTCTAATTACTTCTCTGCAGAGATTTCTGTTTGAAATTTGAGAGGTTTGCTTCTTTGGTGAAAGTGAGACACAAAAAAAAATTTGTTTCTATGGGATTCAGATTTTTTTTACTTGTCTTTCCAGAAGTCTGGAAGCTACTCAATTATCAGGAGAATTTATACTATTTCAAACACTTAGATCTGTCTGGAGATGCAAAGATTAAAATCAGCCCCCTCTTCCTCCTCCTCTGAGAAAATAGTGATTGCTATGCCTTTCGTAACAGTTTTTTTTCACTCTGCACCTTGTGTATTAGCCATTAATCTGTAGCTATCATATTATTTTGGCATGTGAACACAAGTGGAATGCAGAGTGCCTGCACTGAATGTGTTCCAGAGTTCATTTCTTTGGTGTGAGTCCACAACAAAAAAAAAAATCAGTTCTTCTTTTGGAATCTTCTTTTGCATCTTTACTTCTAAAAGACACTTTCCTTGTCTCCAACTGTCTGTAAGGATATCATGGAAGGAAAGGAATGGGGGATTGCCCCTCTGGAAACAGATATAAGCATTTCATACATTAATCCCATCCCAAAAACATGGGAACAAAACATCTCAGCATGTCGAAAATATATATATATAACCAGTATCAGTAGCATTAAGAGAGCACACACCTGTGAAGAGCAGTCCTAGAAAACACAACACGCCACTCAACCAAACTTAGCATGAACAAATGCGGCAGGAGAAACAGATGAAGACAGAAGTGAATGTAGATCGAAGACAACCATGAGAGATCTCTGGGCAGCCTTTAATTGTGGAAGCCTATTATCAACTCCATTCATCACCAGTTCATGACCTCCTGCCCTGCTCCCCATTCAAGTGATAGGAGCCACAGAGTTTCCCAAGAAAAAAGCTGTCCTTTTGCCTGAGTCTACTGTCATTTTGTAGGCAGCATTGTGATCAGGATTGTTGATCTAATTTCTACACAATCTCATAAAAAGCACACAAACACTGGCATCTTAAGCACATGGGGCAAGCCTGTCAGCAGTGATTTAATGGCAGAGGATTTAACTTTTCACCATTTTATATAAACAGAAAATTGTCACAAATAGACATGATATTATTTTCTAGTTACTTGCATATATTTAAACCCCAACAAATTTAAATACTTTTACAGCCTTAGATCTTTTTAATTCTCCTTTAACGAAAAGGCCAATTATATATCTCTGATAAGAATAGCTCATCAGATAGCCTCTAATGAGCCCACATTAAAATGGGGGACACAAAATAGAAATATTTTTCTTGGGAGTAGTATCTATCCAGAAATTTCTGAGTGAAGAAATCAGTGTCCAGCTTCTGTATCTTCCAACCAGTATTTTTGTGGCTAATTCTTCTAACTTTAGAAAAGTTCCCCTTATCGCCATGGCATAATATTCATATTCGCTTAGTGTTCTTAAAGGAATCTTAGTAGTGGATTAAATTCATTACACTGTGCTTGTCATTTTAGCATCTCTGTATCTATTCACATATTTATAATGGCCTTTAAGTGAATATTATTTTAGTCCATGAGTTAAATACAGTCCCAGTCTTATCATACCTAGAAAACCAGAGCTGCTGCTGTGTTATTAATCCATTCTAATTACCACTTTCATTCATAACTTATTATGGACATGTATTGTAAATCAGCACTTGCAGCTCGGTGGAGTGCTAAAGTATATACTTAGATATTAAAAATACTTACAAATCTGCCCAAGTTTCATTTCAGAAGTGGAAAAATCTATCTTCAAAATCCAAATAATGTGCTTCTTACTCAGACAGAACTACTGTTTGAACAGCATCAAACTGTATTTAGATTTCCTGATTAATTCCTATTAAAGTTAGTGGTGTGATTGCAAAATCTGGGCCATAAATGAGAACTCTAACTTTCTGCAAAGCATAATCATAGGTAGTACAGCAAGCAACCAAAAGAAAGAAATGCTGTGGTGTTATGTCATTGTAATTTTGAGAGACCTTTCTCTGTAGAAGTTGGTCCAAGAGATAACTAACCCCTTTTTCTGCAATGAGTTATGCCTTCCCTAAAATTCCATTTTTATTTAACAAAAGGACGACAGCAATACAAACAGCTCAGCTGATTTTAGGCCTTGAAACTAGATCCTGCAGATGTTACACAAATGCTTTAAAAAGTTCGAGATCTTGCTTATTTTATAGCCTAGACAAACATTTTATAAACAGATGACAAGATATATTACAGAAATGCAACTAGATATTCACAACCTATATAATATTATCCTTTTCCTTGTCCCCAAACCTCTCAGGCAAGAAATTCCACACCAACTTTTTTTGCTTTCTAGTACTAACCTACATTTTTCTTTTGGTACCCTAAGGTAGCAGAGGAACTGTACTTTGACCTCCCACTTGTAGTTATGTCTATGCAGTTATGAATAAATGTCGTGGTTTTGTAAGTCAAAGTGTCAGACATAATCAGAACTACAAAAAAAGGAGTAAACTCAAATAAAACTTACCCATGATTCTACTCTTAATTACATTAGTAAAAGTGAGAAACCAATCTTTCCTGCTTACTTCTTTTAAAATGCTGTATCAAAGCAATTCATATGGCTTTTGAACTGTTCCTTACTTTATAGAGAAGTGCTAGATGATGGTGCATGATTGAACATTTAAAGGAAGAAAATATGCATAAGAAACAAAGGATCATGTTTGGAAGTCTGTGAGAGGTGGAAGTCCAAATCCTTTCTGTCTTCATCCCCTGTTTGCAAAGAATACCACAGGACTACAGTAGGACATATTTTGGCAATACAGGCCCAAGACTGAAAGGTCCATAAGCTATTTTCCTTTGGAAGACCAAACCAAATCTTGGTACAGGTGGCAAAATATGTGATATATATGACTTAATTATGCAACTGTATCATTAATATATACTGGCAGAGAGGAAGAATTACGGGTGTGTGTAAAATGAAGACAGAAGTCAGAAGCTCAGTTGTCATGTGTGACATTTTACAGCTTTGAACAACGAAACATTGTGCTGTTTATTATGATTCCTCTGCCTTTACTGCTAATCCTTAATTTCCGTGGCAATTGTAAACTTATAGGTTAAAATAATTATTTTTATTTTTGAAATGCATGTGGAAAAAAAGAGGATGAACACAGAAATTGAAAGTGATGAAAGGATTCCAGCTCCTAACACCCTTCACAGGCCCTGTCCATGCTTCATTCCTATCCCAACAGGTATCTGTTGCATCATCTGAGAGCCTCAAAAAGTGACAATGCATAGGTCAAAATTTCAGTCATAAATCACTTCATGCTTACTGTTTGACACAGGCAGCATCTTTTAGCTGAATCACAGGAGATACAGCTCAGCTGGTTAGAGCATGGTGCTAATATCACATTGTGGGTTTGATCCCCATATGGGCCATTCACTTAAGAGCTGGACTTGATGATCCTTGTGGGTCCCTTCCAGCTCAGAATATTCTGTGAGGTAGAAAAATTTTCTAACCACCACAGTGACTCAAAGATAGCAGTCATAACAAAGAAAAGCTTTTCATTAACCCA
Organism: Myiotriccus ornatus; assembly: GCA_036023395.1. Classification (NCBI taxonomy): domain Eukaryota; kingdom Metazoa; phylum Chordata; class Aves; order Passeriformes; family Tyrannidae; genus Myiotriccus; species Myiotriccus ornatus. The sequence goes on along the minus strand of JAYRBT010000001.1, from coordinate 33,117,622 downwards.
TTTTTCAGGCAGGAGCTGACTTCTGTGAGGTGCCCAGTGTATCCATTAATATGAAGAAAGCCTTAAACTCCTGCTGAAGTAACTCTGAACCTCCTGAGAAGCCTTTGGCACTTCAAAGGGTCTGGATCTGAATTCATAACATTCATTACATGAAGCTCTGATGACCCCAAAGCCAGTGCTGACTGTTGATGAGAAGATGTTTTAAGGTGAGAGCCCAGCATGCACATCTAGTCTCCTGCTAAGGTACAAAGGGAAGACATAGCTCTGCTACCCAAATTCTCAGAAGAATGAGCAGTGCCCCTAGAAAGACCCTCAAACAGTCAAACAGAAACAGAAACCCAGATTCATTCTGAAATCTGTCAGAACTACATGTAAGTTCATTGAGGCAAGGGGAAGACAAAACTCCTAAAAACTTTTAAGAAAAGCCAGAGCCAATACATAAAAGCTTTTAAAGCTTAGCTCAGACTATGGAACCTAAATATTTGCAACATTTCCCATAGTTTCACAAGAAATACTGCTAACAGTTAGGGAATTTAAAATACTTGCCTAAACCAATAACAGAAAGTTTTTAATGACAACCTCTTGCATATAAGTAGAGAAAGTATTTTCAATACACAGTGGACACAATTAAACCAACAAACATTTGACACTAGGCAGCCCCCTGCCATAGTTAGCCTGTGCTCCTGAGACTTACTCATGCTGAAAATAAAACAATATATTTAACTACTGCATACAGCAGGAGTTCACTTTTTCAGGCACACTGCACATTTCAACAAGAGCACTTCTGATTTTGGAGGCACTGCTTTTAGACTTTAATTCCCTGACTTCTGTGGTCTCTTCCACTGCAGTACAAAATTGTGCATACATGAGAGAGTAAGAAAGAGATCAGGCAAAACTATAGAATTTTAATAACACTGCATCTAGTAAACAGGCAATAGTAATCAATAGTTACTTTTTCCCTTTATTTTTTTTTTTTAATTCAAAATGTGGCTCCAGAGAAAGATATTTTGCTCATAACTTCTCAGACATCTTTTTGCCTATTTTAACCACTGTCTTTGTTTCTGCTCAGGCAGGAAAAAATGAGCATTCACGTTGGCAGGTACGTGTTCATGGCCAGTTCTTTAGTCAGCTGTAAAAATAGGCTTTGATTAAGAATGAATGGTGTAGACCTCTTTTTTCTTTAGATAAGTCTGCACATGCCAACTAAGTTCACAATGGGCAGCCTCAGACAGACTGGCAATCAAGAAGTGAGAGTCCTACCTTGAACTTGAAAAATCTGCTTTCTCTAAAGCCACAGAATGCAGCTGCCATCAGAAACAGACCCAATTGCTTTTCTTTTGCATTTTCCAGGGCAAGCAAATCTATTTCCCGCTAGAGCATGTACTTACAATTTTATTCTATCTTATGACTTAAAGACTAAAATATTTCAGAACCACTAAGATCTTTCCACCCATAAAGGGGGGAAATGCAAAACTCAAAACAGATGTTTTATAATGTATTTAATTCATTTTGGCCACCCATAAAGCTGTGGCTTATGTCAGTGCCAACCAAGTTAAAAGCAACAGAGTTCTTCAGAAACACTATGCTACATAATATACAATGACCAGGCATAGGGAAGACCTTTCAATAAACTCCTATTTATTACACAAACTTCAACATCAGAAAAGGAAAATGGGAATTACTGAAGATGCAAACACTGGTTCTGCCGTACTTGAGCAGTTCCTGGGGGGATTTGCAAAGTTGTTATTGCTTTCTTGCATTATTGTAGCCTAATGCAGAGCTTGGAAATTAGAAGATCTAAGTATACACTGAAAGTGTATGAGTTTCCTGAAATTAGAACTGGAGGTAACATCCTTAGAACAATATAATGTAAATAACAGATACTATATATCACACAATTATTCCAGAAATACTTAACAGTTGAAGAACTTCCAACAAACTAAAACTATCTTATCTAAATGTGGATAGATAGTACTAGTCCCAGACTTGGACTAGTAGAAACCTCTCATTTTTCTCTGTGTCTGTGAATGGGAAACAAAGACATTTCAAAAGTTAAACCCATGAGACTCCTAACAATTGCTGAGGTACTTGCTGATAAGGTATCTCATGGAAATTACAGTAAAAATAGTCATTGAAATTTCTCCTGTACCTTTTGTTATTTAAACTGAGAAATCATATCTCAGCAACAGAAGACCTTCAGTACAGTGCTGCAGGCTGGGGGACAAAATGAGCAAAAAAAGAATGGTTGGTATCAAAACATTTCTATATTGACAATTTACTGTATAGAAAGCAGGCAGTATAAAATAGATATAATTTACTAACCTTCCAAAAATATTATAGGAAAGCACAAAGAAAAGATAATGTATGCCTTTTAGGAAGACAGAATGGCATTAAAGTTTTAACTTGTGTTTTTTGGCTTGTTATTCACAGATTCAAAGAATTCTTCCTCAGAAGTAGAACAGAATTGCAAAAGTTAATTAGAAAGTAGTTAAATGTGAAAGCTTAGCAATTTAGTGCAGCAACCAGCAGTACAGACTTTGAGCATATACATAGGAGCAGGCTCTTAGAATGTGAACTTTTAATGCAAAATACTTTTTTAATCAAATGGCAAAAAATATTTTGACCTAATAAATAAATATGAACTTCGTCATAAGCAAACCAAGTGCATATACAGAAAACTCACTTTAATTCAGAGGCATGTTTAAAGCAGTTTGAAAGCAAAATGTCCTTTACAATTATTTTTCCAGGTAAAACTGTTCTAACTATGATTATCCATCATTTGCCAGTGTTTTCCTTCCCAGACAGACACAGTCATTTGAACTTGAAAAAGCCAGAATGCCAAAAGTACCTCCCCAATATGTTGGCTGAGGACTGTAATTCATTTAAATTATGCAACTGGATTCCCACAGCTGGCCCACAGCTTGGCTGAGAGCTCATTCAATGCCAGTGAACCTGTCTGCTAATATTGTCCTACTTTCAGAGAAGGTAATATATCCAGCAACTTATACTGAAGTTCTGACACTAATTAACAGAGCAAGCAAATGTTGACATAAGTGACAAATGCTAGTTAATAGTTACTGTGAGACCGATGTAGCCAGCTGGCATTTTTCTGTAGCATTTTGCAGTAATAACCCTTTGTTTACCTCTTACAACATTGCTCATAATTTGTTTTTATGCCTTTTGGTTCAAGTTAGAAACAAATCGGCACAAAAAAATGACCCAGATAACAGCAGCAAGACCCCCCGTTTTCAGACAAGTAATCAACAAGAAAGCATGCAAGCAGCATCCCTGGGAGGATGCATGAGGGACTCGAGTATAGGAATTCTTATACTATATAAAGCTATGTAGCCTTTCACAAACAGCCTTTGGCATCTAGTTTCTGGCCTACCTGGACAGTAGCAAAACATGTTTATCAGATCATACAAGCCCAGAACCTGAACTGCAAGCAGTTAAAAACTGAAGGTCACTAAACTGTAAAATCCAAACATGCTTCTATGCTTTAGCCACCCAGAGAACGATAAAACAAAGCCTCTACAACCACCTGTAATAATATGCCTGTTCAGCCAGCAATTCCAAAGTAGTCAGCAACACAAGGTAGACATTTTCTGCAGCTGATTTTACATGTACATTCCTGCCAAATTGTTGTCTCGTCCCCTCTTACCTTCACATTAGTCCGGAGTGCACAGTAACATGCAAAAAACATTGCAGTAAACAAGGAGCATATGGACCAGTATTCAGCGTCTCTGCTCTGCACAAACGGTACACACACGATCCCGAGCATGTGCTACTAAGGAGCATCCGTTCCCTCTGTCAGTTTGAAAATGCATTGATCTCTGTTTTTCTGACTACAAAAAGACATGTCTTGAAGGCACTGAGTGAAAGCTACATATCTCTTCAGTGACTATTTATAGAAATATGCCCAGTAATTTCAATTAGCAGAGAATTCAGCATCTGAAACTTGGACCTCAGTTGCTTTTCCTTCCAGCATTTTAAATTCAGAGGGGAAAAAGGAGGGGGAACTCACCCAGAGGGGAAAGGTGAGGAATTAAAACGTAAGCAGCCAGTTACTTATATTTCCCCCTGGCTTTGATGTTTTCCTATTCAATATTTTACAAACGTTATACACAGAAAAATGAAGAAAGGTTTCTCTTCCAAGTCTCGAATTTACTGTAGATTCTGCACTGCTTCTGTCTGCTCTTGTTAAAGATGCAGCAACCCTTTTAACAAAGACAACGTCATCAATCATGACAGATTCAACATGTTCTACTTACAAATACAGTCTCTGATTAAGGACAATGGCTGGCTGGCTTATTAACGTTTCCTCAAATGCAAGTTCAGTCCCCTGTGCTAATCTATTTTTAAATAAAAAGTCCCACCTACTCCTTCACTCTCATTTAATAAAAATGCAGTGGGCTAGTTATAAAGATCCTGAATTGCACTGTGCTCCCAGCTCAGGCACTGGACACAGCTTACAAACTGTTCTCTTACTTGCTGGGATTAGAAACACAGAAGAATTAAAATGAAAGCAGAAAAATCCTGGAAGAAATCTGTGCCCTCAGATTTGTAACTACATATTCTGAATTCAAAATGCTCAAATATCTTCCAGAAGGAAGGAACTCAGAGACTAGCCAGAAGGCAAAGCTTTTATTCACAAGCACAAAAATAAAATCAAACCACTTCTCTCACTCCTGTCAACCGCTGGGATGCTGCAAATTAACTGATTGTTTACTAGGCTGCAGGGACGCAAAGTCAAAGACTCAACTCTGTTTATAGCTCCGGAAACCACTGATATTAGTACTGAACTATGAAGCAATCTTCAGGAATAAAACCAGAAAAGAGAAAGAGCCTCTTTTTTTTTTTTTTTTTTCCCCACTGCAGCAGATACTGTGGGAGGTGAAGAGTGGAAGAGTCTTTACTGTCTCCTTCTCTATCAGCACAGAGCAATTTGTGTAGGATAAGCACAACTTAATAGAAATATCTGCAGTGACTTTTAAGATTTCTTTAAATGCTTTACATAAACCCCCTTGGAAATCTGCAGAAACAATGAAGTCCTATCCAAGTCAGTGGTTATCTTTCTGTGGGCAGTGGGGTGAAGAAGCTTAAACAGAAGGGCGTGCATTTAAAGATGAATAAGGGGGAGGGGAAAAGACGGCAAGGTTTTTTCCAACATCCTCCTAAAGACAAGCTCTCAAAAACTGTCGTCAACTCCAAGAGAACAGCTATTTTTAGCCTGTCATTGTTTGTGCCTTTTTTTAGGAACGAAAAAGGCAGTCGTGTTTAAAGCTAGATATTGCTCTACAACGTAGCCTAAGACAGCTACTTAATTTGATCCCCAGCTCCATCTGTCATACAAATTAAATAATTAGTAATCACAACCATCTTTGGCACAAGAAATAACTTCCACAACAAAAGAGATGAACCCTGTTTTTAAATCTAATTCTGCCATTTTTGTTAGTAATGAAACGGGGGTCTAGATGCAATCATTCATAAAGCTGGAATATCCCAAACTTACGATGGTTCAGACTTTGGCTGCAGCAATATTCATCATATAAGCTAAAATATAGTAACGTGTTGCTCAGCAAAAGCATGGAAGAATTAATTGATGCATTTTTCTGTCATATCTTAAGTGAATAGAAAGTCAAAGGAATCATGGTTTATTTTGCAGTACAGTACATTAACAATTAAAATTAAGTGTCTTAGTCATTGAAAAAATATCACAGATCTTGTGGAGTTCTGATCCACCAGAGAAAAGCAATTCAAAAAGCAAACATGAAAAGATGCACAGTCCTGAAAAGTGAGGCAAGGCTCAGGAAAGCATGTAGCTACATATGAGAATCAAATCCAAGCTTCCTTTTTGCCAAAGGAATTGCACAGGGTTTCAGTCAGCAAAGTCTTTGAAACAACATTCTTCTTCCCAGTTGTAGAAATGCTAATGGTTTTGGATTTAGGCAAACTAACTCAATATGGAGAAAATCTCACTAAAACAAATCAGGGCTGTGTAATGATACAATTCCTGAACGATCACCTGGACAAAATACTTCAGATTCATTTAGGATAACAAGAAGTAACACAGTCCCAGTCTTTGCTCAGAAGAAAATCCCATGACTCCCGAGAATCTAGGAGAAAAAGTTATCTAGGAAATTACAGACTGACCCTCATAATACTGTAAGTATTATGAACCCTCACTATAATTATGAACCCTCACCGTAAGGATTATGAAAAACAAAGAAAAGAGAAAAGAAATTAAAAAAAGGGAAGAGACAGCCCCATCCATGTGGCAGTTGTCTCCGATAATAACTATGGGGAATATGAAAATTTGCTGGAAAACTGAGACCTCTGCACCAGCCAGCAAGGTATTACTTTGCTAGCAGACTGATCTAACACATTTATCAGGGGCTACTTCAGGTAATCTACACAAGCAGATCCCTGCAGGGCTTGTTCACCTCTGCCAAGACATCTCTTATTGAAGCAGCCTAATTGTTAAAGATAGCATTCTCATAAAGGGCATATAATATTTTTATGATGACTAACATCTACTCAAAAGCATCACATTTACAGTCAAAGACATAGAGTTGATAAGAATGAGGGGGGAAAAACCTTTCCCGAGTCTGCCAGACATGCCAAAAACAGCAGGACATTTGAAGTGTTCAGGGCCTCTTTAAATAGGAGACCATAAGGAAAAACCCCAGAGATGAAAGAAGTTACTGCATAAAAAAAAAAAAGAAAAATAATAATAGGTTAAACACAAAACCAATAGAGACACAGTAGTCCAAAGCACCTGTACTGCAGACCCTCTTTAAAAACTTATGACCTGAATATTCTTAGATGACAGAAACTGGAGCCACTACCTTGAGCTGTGAAATTTCATTGTTACTTTGAGCTCCTGTGCCTTCAGAAGGGCAAAAGGGAGCACTTGGAAGGAAATCCTGATTGTCTGCAGAGGTTCAAAGAGAGCAGAGGGAACATGCTACCCTGGAAGGCTTTGATTTCATGAAGGCCCAAGGCCAGTCAGCTTCAGGGGAACAAGGAAAGGACAGGCCTTTGCAGCATATGCCCAGAAGAAGAGCAACAGGACCTAGTAGCATCATAATAGTAATAGGAGTAGTATTAGTAGTAAAAATGCCCTATTGCCATTGTATCCTGAAGCTGTGGCTAAGATCACCACTATGTCATGGCACTATCCTAGCATGAAGTAGACAGTGTCACAGAATCACAGAATGCTTTTTAAGGTATCTTAAACATCATCTAGTTCCAACTCCCATACCAGGGTAGGGATGCCAGCCACTAGACCAGGTAGCCCAGAACCCCATTTGACCTGGTCATGAACACTGCAAGGGATGGGGCAACCACCATTTGTCTGAGGGGAACACCAAAACCATACCACAGAATAATATTCTGAGTTTTTTGTTTGTTTCTTTGTTTGCTTTCCCAGGCAGGATGGTGATATTTTAAAGAAAAGTAACAATAAAAGCAATAGACTAAAAATGCAGTAATGAAAGCAACACTCTTCAGTGTTTGCTCTATAACAGTGCAATGTGCCCCACTTTACTGAAGCAGCACATTGGTGGGTAAATATGATAAGTTGGTCTTAAAAGACTCACTGCAATGAGACAGATTTTGTGATTACCCTCTGATGATCACAAAGAAAGCAAAGATTAGGTAGAAAAAAATAGAAAATAGAGGGGGGAAGGTTTGTAGAAGAGGATGCATTTTTCTCTCAGGGATGGAGGGAGAAATGACACTCCTGTCCTCCAAAAGAGGGGAGAGTGAGAGTCTGCAGGAAGTTGAGCATGATGGTGGAGGTTTGCAAAACTATTTGTAGGGTCTGGCTATTCAACGTTTATTACTATCAACACTGACAGTCTGCGCCACTGACTTTCAGTAGCCAGGGGTGTAATTCTCCCTCTTTTCCCAGTGATGCTGGAGGTACTGGCTTGTGCAATCATGGCACTATGGCTACAGTCATGCTCCATCACTCCCTGTCTTTGCACACTGCAGTGATACAGTCTATAGAACACACTAGTCCTACCTTGCCTAAATGACTATGTTTTTAGCACAGGAGCTCTAAACTGGAATGATTTTACTTTTTTCCCCCATTTCTAAGACTTTAAACTGTCATAAAAAATGTCTCCACGTTGCAGGGTGGGATATTGAATGAAGCGCTGATAGGAACTGCAGGTCTGAGGTGCTGTATTCTACAGTTTCTAGATGGCAAATGTTGACTACAAAGAGTGGATTGTATCTATGGGGTATCTGGAAACAACTGTAGAAAGAAGAATGTGGAACAAAGCCACAATTGGAAAAAAGGCTTTCTTAGGCTGTCCACTACAGGCAAAGCCTAGTGAATTATAACAAACAAAGGAAGTACATCAGCAGCTTGAGCTCAGAAAACCTTAAAATTTTCAGAAAAAGGTTGAATAGATTATTTACAAATTCTCATCTCCAGTACTGCAAACAGCTCTCTGGCATCCTGACATTCTGATGCATAAACTGCTGTGTCAAATATTCTTCCTCAATTCCAGGCCAGTAAACACCAAAGACCTTGCCCTGGGCTGATTTAACTTAAGCCACAGTTTTTTCTGAAAACTTTCTGTTCTCTTTTTCCTGCACAATCTTGTTAATACATTTGTCTGATTTTTGAGCATTTAAACCCTTTTCCTCCTAAAGTCCCAGCTCTCTGCTTACTGTCCTACGTGGTTGCACTGAGGAAGGTTTTGAACAGATATACAACAAAAACATGTAATTTACTTAGAAAATAATTCTTTCTCAATATTAAAATTTATATATATTTTATAAACCAGGCTTTGAAGTTGGTATTTTAAACCAGCCATAAAACCATTTATAAGAAGCAAATTTAAAACATAAATAAATAAAGGCCAAATGACAAATAAAAAAATTAGTGAACAATAGCCTAATCCTGTGAATCTTCTCTATGACTGTGAATTTCACAGGAAAGGCTTCCTCACTGCTCATGATGACCCTAAAACAAAATACTGCAAAACAAGGAACAGAAAAAGAAATTGGATTAAGCTTCACCTTGAGTTACTCAGAACCTCATTTTTCTTCTCCTGTACCTGTAACCCATGGATCAAGTTTATTTTATATCTCATCCTATCCAACTAATGGAGAAGACATAACCTCTTTAACGCCTCAGTTGAGAGACCCAGGCTGCAAAGACTTTTTTGGCTCTGAAGATCCACAGTTGGATTTCACTCAAATTGATTACTAACTCGTCTCCAGAAAGTGTGTTTCATTTTGTGACTGTGAGAGGACAGCTGCCATTCTTCTCACAATAACTTCTTCAAAAAAGTATTTCTATTCACAGTCATATTGAAGGACATGGCAACCTGAAACCCCAGCAGATTATCTCTCATGAAGGGAATACAGTCTTTGCTTTAGTTGGTCATTTATTTTTAATATGGAAATCATAGAATCATAGAATTGTTAAGTTGGAAAAGACCTCTGAGATCATCAAGTCCAACCATCAACGTAGCACCACCACCATGTCCACCACTAAACCATGTTTTCAAAAGCTATATCCACAAGTTGTTTGAACACTTCCAGGGATGGTGATTCCACCACTTCCTTCGACAGCATGTTTCAATGCTTAACAACCTTCAATGCTTTCAGTGAATAAATTTTCCCTTATATGCAATCCTCCTTATATGCAAACCTTCCACAGTGCAACTTGAGGCCATTTCCTTTGGTTCTGTCACTTGCCTACAACCTCCTTTCAGGTAGTTGTAGAGATCAGTAAGGTCCCTTCTTAGCCTCCTTTTCTCCAGACTGAACAGCCCCAGCTCAACACAAGTTAAAAATCTTAAACGATTAGGAAACTATGCTTGTTTTCCCCACAAAAACTAATTTAGCGCAATTGTTTGAAAAACTTGGGGGAAAATGAAACTTAGGGAACTTGATGTCTATCTTTTCATGATTGCCATCACTCCCCAATTATGAATTAACATATTACTTTTATAATTTATGAACTGTAATTTATGAACTAAGCTAATTCATTTAAGCATAAAATCCATATTTCCATGGTAACAGCGTGAATGAAAAAGGAATGAACTTCCAAAGTTCAACTGCATTTATTACAGCACTTAAAAATAAAACTCCAGCAATTTTCACTGAAGAAATTGCAGTAGCCTTTTTGTATGAAAAAAAAAAAATAATTGAAATTAAATTTCTCACTGTAAATTTGTATAAGAACAACTTGATTTTGCATTGTATGTAACGGATCCACGTTTTTCAAAATATCTAGGATTTTATTTTTTGTACTGTGATTTCAGATGAGGAAACTATTTAGAGGGAAACTATTGTTATATTGAGAAATATTATATAAAATCGTGTAGCAGAGGAAGTAACTTATGCTTCCATGAAAACACAAGTGTAGCGGGGTTTTCTTTTGATGCAGCCAGTATTTTCATTAAACAAAAAAACTGTTAGAATTTACAAAAGAGAGAACACTCATGGATATTCATTGGCCACGCATTCCTCTTCATTACACTGATACATAGCTTAATATATTAACAAACCTCAATGAGAAATCTAATTGGTGAGATAAACACCTTGTTTTAAAAATATGTTTAAATTTAGCCAATTCTTGAAAAGTTATTTCAAACCTCTAGAGTGTTTGAAAGCAAAGGATAATTAACGAAACTACTTACAAGGCAATTAGTGTATTTTCTATGTTTTACTGATTTTAAAAGAAGAATAAAGAAATTTCTAGAAGCCTTATGAGTACAAAGCAAACTATTAGGTTCAATAAATAATAGACAGGTAATCTAATCATTCCAATAATGTACTAAATGTAATGATCTTTTCTTTAAAAAAAAATAAAAACATATTCAAAATAAGTATATTATCAAAATGAAGGAGATAAAAAATCTCTTAGTGGAGAGAATGGTGGCCAAGAAGGCCAGTGGCATCCTGGCCTGCATCAAGAACAGTGTGGCCAGCAGGATGAGGGAAGCAATCCTTCCTCTGTACTCAGGGCTGGTGAGGCCACACCTGGAGTATTGTGTTCAGTTCTGGCCCCTCAGTTCAGGAAAGACATTGAGGTGCTGGAGCAGGTCCAGAGAAGAGCAACGAGGCTGGTGAAGGGACCTG
>JAYRBT010000001.1:33084449-33106413 GCA_036023395.1 Myiotriccus ornatus | reverse complement strand
GTAATCACAGTGGGGTTGGATCAAGGGTTGGACTTGGTGATCTCGGAGGTCTCTTCCAACCCAGTTAATTCTATGATTCTACTCTATGATTCTATGAATTCTCTTTGAAATACAGCCATATAAAACAGGATAATGGACCTCTACAGGTATAAATACATCATTCCCTTATAATCAGAGCTTTTACAGATACAGTTTGCCAATTTGTCTATAGAATCTAAGAAAGGTGTGCATAAATCAGGCATTTTTTACAACTATACACACAATGCTACAAAAATTTTTGTCAGCAACTAGCTCTGTAAAAACTGGTGATGCATGTTACACCTTTACCTCCTCTGGGACCTGTGACCCCCAACATTTGAAGACACCTAGCCAATCTAGGTACTTTTTTGTCTAGTACTATTCAAATCATAAAAATAATATGGAAAGACATTAAAAACATCCTGGCAGCTCAAATAAACTCAGGAAAAAAAACAAACAAACAAACAAAAAACCTCCTATGACTGATTGGGACTTTTCCTATAGAGTTTTACCAATTATTTCATTCCTTACTGTATTATTTTCAGCTGGACATACACAAGTCCATGGGAATCAATGAGACGCATCCCATTGTCCTGTGTTTGGTAAGCCACTCTCCATCATATTTGGAAAGTCACAGCAGTCAGACAAAGTACCCAGGGACTAGAAAAAGGGAAATATCACACCAGTTTTCAAAAAGAACAAAAAGTAGGACCATGGGAATTACCAACCGGTCAGCCTCACTTATGTGGCTGGTAAGAATGAAACAGATCCTCCTGGAAGCTATGTCAAGGCATATGAATGGCAGGAAGGTGACTACAGACAGCCAATATGGCTTCAGAAAGAGCAAATCACCCCTAAAGAATCTGCCGGCCTTCTACAATGAAGTGATGGAGAGACTGTTCTGTTGCATAAGAGAAGAGACACTGATATCATCTATCTTGACTTCAGTAAGGTCTTTGACAGGGTCCCACACAACATCTTTGTCTCTAAATTGGAGAGTTATGGATCTGATGGACGGGCTACTTGATGCATAAGGAATCAGCTGGATGACCACATACAAAGAGTTGCAGTCAATGGCTCAATGTCCAAACCAAGATCATTATCAAGTGATACTCCACAGGAGTCAATACTGGGACACCAGTACTGTTCAATATCTTTAATAATGGCCTACACAGTGTGATTATGAAGTTATGAAACACAATACCAAGTTGAGTGGTACAACTGATATGCTAGAGGGAGAGGATGCCATAAAAAAGGACTTTTGGAGAGTCATCCAATAGAAATGAAGCTCAACAAGGCCAAGTGCAAGGTGTTATACCTGGATCGGGGCAATTACCAGTATAAGGGAATAATAGATTGAGAGGAGCCCTGTAGAGAAGGACTTGGGAATACCGGTGCATAAAAAAAATAACATGAGCCAGCAATGTGCACTTGCAGCCCAGAAAGCCAACCATATCCTTGGTTGCACCAGAAGAAGCATGACCAGAAAGCAGGTCAAGGGAGGTGATTTTGTCCCCATCTAAACTGCTCTCTAGAGACCCAGCTAGAGTACTGCATCCAGCTCTTGGGCCACAGCATTAGAAGGATGAGGACCTGATGAAGCAGATCCAGAGGAGCCATGAAGATGCTCAGAGGACTGGAGCACATCTCTTGAGAAGACTGGCTGAGAGAGCTGGGGTTGTTCAGCCTGGAGAAGACGAAGTTCTAGGAAGACCTTATTGCAGCTTTCAGTACTTAAATGAGGCCTACAAAAAATGGTGTAGAAGGACTGTTTACCAAGACCTACAGTGTCAGGACAGTTTTAAACTGAAAAAGTGTAGGTTTAAGTTGGACATAAGGAAGAAATTTTTTATGATGAGGGTGGTGAGACACTGGAATAGGTTGCTCAGAGAAATTGCGGAAGCCCCATCCCTGGAAGTGTTCGAGGCCAGGTTGGATGAGGTCTTGAGCAACTTGGTCTAGTGGAAGGTGTCCCTGGCCATGGCAGAGGGGTTGGAACCAGATGATTTTTAAGGTCCCTTCCAACCCAAGCCATTCTATGATTCTATGACTGCCCTTCCATTGGTAACACTAGGTCTGTTCCTTATTTTTTAAATACAGATTAATTATAGCCAATTCTCAAGGTGTATGTCTTTCTCAGAAACAATACTTTAACCTATATCTTTTACTTACTCTTTCTGCATGTCATCCTGACACCTCTTTGATGGCTGTTAATTGCATTGCCCTGTTTAAGTGGGGCATCCAGGAACAAAAGTGACTTGAGAAAAAGATTTCATTCTTCATGGCCTTCTGTCATTTACAAACTGATATAACTCTGCTATTGCTGGTGTCTTTCAGCAGGTGTAATGCTCTTTCGCTTGTCTCAACTAAGCATTCAGAATGAGTTTTAAAATTTAGGTGCTACTAAAATGCAAAAGTTTATACATGTCTATAGGTGTGGTAACTATGTATATAAGAATCAACTTTTTGGAACCATTAAGATGTTAATTTCCATTCATAATACCATAATGAGAAGAGCACTGCTGTCTGTTCTCGCCCGCCTTTCCGTTACATTCCTCTATGCCACCTACACATCAGTTGAAATATTATTTCTAAATTCCTAAAACAAGGTGAATGCTATCTTCTTTCAAACAGGGTTCCTAAAACAAAAGTAGTCGTGAGCAACAAGCGAAAAAATCCACATTCTCTGAATCATGCCCAGCTAATCAGGCAACATGGCTTTGAATCCACCATTGCCTTTGAGAATTTCACATGGTGTTCCTGAAAACTGCTGCTGAAAAGACCAACCCCAGCAGTCAGACCTCATATCCTGAGGGGCTGTAATTAATGGCATCATGATAAAGAAGAGGGTTTTTTTTAATAATTATTTAGTTTTGACTGTGTAGTGATGCCCGACATGCACTGACTGAACTATTGTCACATTTCGCTGTTCTAGGTTCAAGGAAATATATGTTATGTTAAAGCATGATTACTTCTTTCTGTAAACCTGACTCTTTTCAGTTACTTCAGCTGTGGAGAATTTGGCACACAAAATCAATTTGAAAATGTCCTTAAGAGCTTTTTCAATTTAACCCACTGAGATTTTTTTTTCTGCAAAGAAAAAAGCTGACTACATGAAAAATAAAATATAGAATATGGAAATGTAATAGTAGTTTAATATTTTGAAGCAAATGTATATGACAGCACCAAAACAGAGGATTTTGATATAATTAAAATCAGTCTAGAGTGTCAAAATTATTTACTTCAACATTTTATCACTGAAAATTTTATCACAACCCAAAAAAATATTTTCAACTATTTGCATCATAATAGAAACATTTTACACTGACAATAATCTATTATTTCACCACAGTTAAAGAACCCTTTTTTACTGATACTATTTAAGGAGTTCTATTATTTCCAAGTAGTTAAAGTTTCCTTTTAAAACACCATGTCTTGCACATTTCTTCCATGACTGCCCCCTTCTCACTTCAATACTCCTTTGAGTCACGTGCAGTAGAGATCAAATAAATTCAGAGAATGTCTTCAGTTGAAATATCTTATAAAATGAAAATTACTGCTATAATTTGACAATATTTCACAAGCAAACTGACTTTAGCACTATAATTATTTTAAAAAGCTAAAAATTTCTGGTAATCTTTCTGGCTATGGGGCTGACTATAAACATTTTGTTATTATTTCTATATGCAAAATTAGTCCCAGTGTAGTACACAGGGTCAATATCTCTTTTGCATGGAGGACAAGAATAAATGAGACGTATTCTGACAGCAGAATATCAATTGACTAGAGCCATATTTATCCAAGAGGAATATTTTCTGTTCTCTTAATACTTTATTTAAATAGTTTTAGAAATAGCAGTCCCCTTGACCCAAAGAAGTTATAGCATGCCTTATTTCACATATTAACTAAAAATAACATCAAATCTCTTAGGAAAACAAAGACATAGTCTACTGTCAATCAAAATACCAGTAAACTTTGAATTCCAAGAGGGTCATAAATATTTACAGTCCTATCAAATATGAGAATCTGGCCCAAACAATAAATAAAATCAAAGTATGATATATCTGAATGAAAATCTATGTCTACTAAAGCCAATTCTAAAACAATTCATCTTATTAATTTCAAAGAATTTCACTTACTTTTTTTAATGTAGAAAATAAATGTTAATGCACATACTATAATACTGAGGGGTTTTTTTATAACTTCAGTTATAAAGAGTTGGTCCTCCCTCATATTCTTTTGGCAGATTATCAGCTCTACTACAGTTATTCTACAAAAGTACTGTAATACAGTCTGAAAGTATCTTTTTCTATCCCCTGCTCATCACCACACTCAAAGTGGAATCCACTATTGAAATATTCTATAAGAGATGCTGGGAATATTTGTCCAGTCATGATGACTGGGACATTGGATACAGTGTAAGGGCATCATGCAGATATCAAATAGTATTCTGAACATGAGGATACTATCATCTGAACAGCTTCAAATATATGCACAGTTATTGGGTAACCTTAATCCAAATTTGTTTTCCTGATTTGGTTCCTACGTGGAATTTACTCCTATAAACACTGCAAAAATGATAGAAAGTGTATAAACTAGTAGGAATTGCTGAGCAGGTCAGGGAGTCCTGATGCAAGATGATAGAAATATTGTGTGGGTCTTCAGTGAAGGTGCCTTTGAAGGGCAGGTGGGCAAGAGATATTTCAGCTTGTATTTATCAGTCAGAACAAAGGAAAGGCCACTAAGAGTTGTTAGTGCTTCAGTAAGACAAGTCAAACTGGACTATAAGAAGATTCTCCCGAGGGAGGAGATTAGGAAGATCTGTGGTAAGCAGTGACTTGTCTAGAAAACAGAAGAATGCAGTCGGGTTAGTCTTTTGTGAGCTGGAAAGATGCAATACAGCTATTGATTTTTTAAAAATCTTAGTCTGAAGAGAAAAAAATAAGTGAAATAAATAAAATAAACATACACCATAGGAAGGGCTTTTTTCCACTCTCCACCAAACCAACACAGGAATGTAGCTCATCTCCCCACCTTTGATGACTCCTGGTCCTTCACAAAACCTGTGATGTAATAAGGTAATGAGAATTAAATTTAATGGTTGACAGAGAGTGTGTTTATGTGCATGCAGAATTTTAGCACTGTAATGATAAGACTGTATTTCTCAAAATACTCATCAGAAATCTGCTTATTAATGGATGCTGCTGCTGTATACGATGTTCTTGAAAAACCAGCCAAACCACAAAACAGACTTCTGATAATTTCAGTGAAGTCCTGGCCAGGAAATCAGGCTAGATGATATACATCTTCTGGACCAGATGTAGATGCATCTGCTAGTTCACACCAAAAAAAAACCAAAACAAAACAAAAACAAAACAAACAAAACAAAACAAAAAAAAAAAAACAAAAAAAAAAAAAAAAAAAAACAAAAAAAAACAAAGTACAAGGCTGGAACAATCTGGAAAAACTCAACTCCTCAGTTGTTACTGCCTGTAACAGTGTAATAGAAAGCTCACATTTTAAACTTCTGCTTTGCACTGTTCTCTGCTTCTTCCCTATATTTTCTATACATAGTGACATTTCCTGCCAATTAATGAGACAAAATTTTGAAAGAGCAGTAGAAATTCCAAAGCTATAACAGAAGCTGTTAAAATTCATAATGAAGCTATGCAGTGCTCAAAAATGTTGGCCACCTGCTAGAATTAAAACTTTTAAATGTATCTCAGTAATTCTGATACATTGACTTTGTCATCTGACAGCCCTCTGCACTGAAGTAGTTTGTTGAATATTTTAGAATCAACACCACAGTACTTCAGTGAAAGGATTATAATTAATTTTTCACAACTGCATAATTTCAGGGCATTGTGAAATACTACTTCAGTGGATTTCTTTAAGTAGCAGTGTCCTAATGTCATATTGAACAGTTGTGTCTATGGCAACATGTTCTTATTATCATAGATCTTATATTTCTACCATCATCTCTGAATTTTTTTTTAGATAATTAACACAGAATTCAGTGCCAATTGTTAAAATCAGAATGAAAATAGAAGTTCATGCATAAAGCATCTTCTGCCTACATATTGCCCTACACAACTTGAACAGATAAAATGTTTTGTGCTTAAATAAAACTGGGAAATATTTGAGACCAAAAGAGATCACAAATTACTTTTCATTTCCTGCCTTCTGTTACTACATAAAAGATCCGTTTATTCATTATTATATTATTGCATAGCAAATAGTGTAAATTAGAATGTTCTTCTATACTAGAAGGCTGGTAGCAGTCAGAGCCTGGATTGAGAGCCAGGACTCTCAGGATCTCTCTTTCAGTTTACCAGGTATGGTAAACAGGTCTGCCCCTCAGTTTATTCATTTGCAAACTGGTATTTATGGTATCATTCTCAGTAATCACTCTCAAAATGTCAGTGTCTTTATTATAATTCTCAGTCCTAACTCCTGTGCAACTGCATATTACCTTTCAGTAAGGACACACTATGGTGTGCAAAGCTTTGAATGACAAATAAAAGTAACAGTGGTTAATATTTTCAAGTCACTTCTAGAGATTGATTTGAAATATTTGATTTTCCTAATCTGAGAAAACACATCTCCATGCTCATTGAATTTTTGTGCTCTACAACCCGCAGTGCAGCTTTGTGCTCTACCACCAAGGGTTATTTCCCAAAGTATTTTTCCCTATGTGAATGCATTTATTTGTACCTTCCTCTATCACAAGTAGCATAACTAACTTCAAGAATGGAACTTGATCTTTTTCACAACTCTCCCAGAACATATGGAAGACACCTCTGGGTTGGCACTTCATATTTCTAGGGAAAAAAAAAATTGATCAAGTTTCTAGCACTTCTATATTCTCAGTCAAATACCAAAATCAATGAGATGTCATTTATGAATATTTTTCTGGACTTCCCTCTAGATTACACCATCAACATAGTCATGTCTCTGCTAAAATAACCTGCAAATTATTGTGTTAATGCTTTCCTGGTATGAGGTTTTACATTCCACTGAGCCATAGTCATCAAAGGTAGCTATACAGTACCCAAAGAATAAGCCTGCAATGCTGTCTTCAGCTTGCCTGTAAGAAGAATTTTTCACTGCCATACTCTTTCTTTTGTTACTACATTACCTTACATATAGTATTTTACTATGTTATTTTCAGCTACTCTACAGTCCCCACAGAAAACAAGTTCAAGGTGAAAGGCATGAAGAGAGGAAGGGAATTTATGCCCTCCAGCCAAACTTTCCAAAGAAGCCTCTGACAGTTTCATGCCGGATACATAATTCAGAGCTATGAAGGTAACATGTCGGAAGGTTCAGCTGCAGAATTAGGACACAGAAAGAAACTAGTAAAGTAATATACTTTAATTCCATGATAAAGAGGAACTGCATAAGAAAAATCTTAGTGGGGCAGTAGTTGCCTGCTGACCTTTGCAGGTCACAAGTTCACTGGTTTGGGTAACAGTTTGTGGCTCCTGAGACTTGGTTTAACCCCTTGCTTTGCCATAGGTACACCAGTGTGATAAAGAGCAAGGTGTTTAACCTATAAGATCTTGGGGTCTTATATATGAAGACTAGCTCATGAGCATGAGTAGGTTTTTGAATATTGTAGGATTATCAGATGCTACCAAAACAGCCACAATTAAAGCAATGTTAAATCAAATCCACCTAATCCCACATAATTTGGGACATTACCTGACACCTAAAACCCATGTAAAGCCTCAAAAAGCCACACAGTCTGATAGGTCTGCAGTTCTCTGAAGCTTTAGATGTCTAAATTACTTTATTTCTCCTGATTTTGACTGGAAGTTGTCATCATCTTTAAATTAACAAATACTCAAAGCATGTATTCTAATAAATTGGTAATTATGTCCAACCTAAAACCCTCTTGAAGCTCATCTTTAGAGAGACAGACACTTAAAGCCTGACTAAATCGTTTCTTGACCTCTGTCTAATTATCTCTAAGAAGTATAAAATCTAGATGAGGTCAACACTACCATTACATCACGACAGTGGTGCAGCACCAAAAATGATACCATCTTTTCACCTGAGATCCTTGTGTTTGGATCATTCACATGGGATCACTTGGATCACTCCCCATCATTTTCAGAGAAGGGCTCTATGGCAAGATGTGGAGCGGATACAGTTTTGTCATGGTTCTCCATTACTCACAGAGGAAAAGAAATTTAGTTATGGTAGCCAGACTTGTCATCCTCTCTCCTCTCAAGCAGATGCCAAAAATTTTACTGGGAGAGTGCCCAGGTTAAGCACTGGAATTAGGTTGAATGCAACTGATGGAATCACGCTAGGAAGTATTTACTGATATGGCACAAGTCACACACAAGTGGATTACTAAGCCCACAGACTGCAAACCAAAAATGTTTTCAGTTAACAAAATTTCAATAAATTAAATCTCCTCCATAGAAACTAGACCAACCTACTTCATATATAATGTCATCTTTTTGGTGTATGAATCTGAAGGAAAAAACCTCTTTAAGTGTGGAAGGAAGGTTAATCAAAACTGCATCCCATCTTTACACATGCTCCCTGAAAATGTGGTTCATCCTCTTGCTTTCCTCACAGATAGCTACAAAAAAATGGATAAAGGATCGAAGGAACTCCTTTCCATCAATAATGCAAAATCTCAGTCACCTCTTGATATTCAGTCCATAGCCTGAAACAGCCTAATCTTGAGAGGGAATAGACAAGATTTACAGATAAAGAAAATGGAAAGGCCAGAAAAGAAATGAATTTGTGCATGGGAAATCCTCAAACCTGATAACCAACCCTGTGATGAACTGCCAGAGTGCAGAGCTCGGCAGCTGGCTAACAGAGTGGAAAGCCAAGAGGAATGTAATGGGCTCTCCTGAATCAGGCTTGACTAGAAGGATGTTAAATATTAAATTAAAACCTAAGCATTGACCAGAGACCATATACAAGGAGAGCTCTTTGGGAACATTTTCAGTTCATTCTCCCTTCAAAAGCCATGACAGTAAAGATTTTCCATGAATCAGAAAAGACTGAAACAGTCACAGCAACAGTTCAGGAACCCAATGGCTGCTAGGGGAAAAAAGTCATTTTCATAAAGGAAATTAAAACTTGTCTTTTCCAATACTGTGGGCATCTCTTATCTCCTGGAAGCCAGAAATGTTCAAGTCCTTCAGTAAAACAACACCCCAAACATCCAACTGAATGTCTGGGGTCTGGTCTTTATGTAGATGCTACCACCCACCCAGGACCTATACTAATACAGGATATGTGCATATCTTTCCAATGTTAGTTGACTTAGTACCTTGTCCATCTTTTTATTGCATGTCAAAAGCAGGAAAAGCATCGTCATTCATCTTAGTGCTGAATAATCTTTCATGTAATCTTCTTTCCTGGAACTGGGAGTTTTTAAGGATAATATGCGCATTGTCTGAAATTAATGTATGCACAGCAGTTTTTCAATGCCGTTTAACAGTATTACTCAGGCTCATGACAGCCAAATACGTTTCAGTAGATATCAGACTAGATTTCTTCAATGCAATCTATTTGGTTTTGCTTGCGGCAAATACTTGGAAATTTCAGTAGATGTGCAATATGATGGCCCAGTATCTTACAATGCTTAACACAACTGGAATATATGTAAGGGATGAAGTAATTTTCTTGGGTCACACAGCTAGCCCTAAACTTTAAACTTTCAGTTCTGAATTTGAAGTACTCAGTAGTATTGCCTAGGGAGCTAGTTAACTAGTGAAATTGCATACACTGTGGTAGCTGAGAACTCCAGTTATCTGTAAAAGCATCATTTCAACGAGCTTCTCAGAGAAGTTCACTGTTTTCAAGCAGTTTTTCTGGTTTACTTGTTTCTCTGGTTTGCTTAGATTGTGCCCAGTACAATGGGGGAGGAAAGGGAAAAGTTGTCTCTGCATCACTTTTGCAATTTGCTGAATTTTCTATGTCTCTAGGTACAACTGGCCTGGATATTATAAAACATAGTAGCTACTGTGATAAGATAGCCAATGGTCTCAATAGATTAGGAGTTACAAGGTTGGGCTCAACTAAAACGAGTCAGGGTACAGTGTCACTCCAGGCACTGCAACCCCTCTGTCAAGCAGCCTTGGGGTGCCTTTCAGTGCAACTACTCTACAACTTCTCTGCAAGACAAGGGAACACATAGATGCCATGCCAACCACCTTCCAATGCAAGAGAAACTTCATCCTCGACTGCTTTTGTCATAGACTGTCTCCTGTGGATTCATTAGCAACAGTTCCCAGAGGCCAGGCTTGATCATTTCCAGAAAAAAGCCATACATGTAGCAATAGCTTCCAAGCCTAGTTGCAATAGATGTTGTATAAATTAATGAACAAATAAGAAATATAAAATGATAACAATAAATAAAATATAAAAACCAAATTATCATGCTAGAAAGAGACATCAAATGCTAATGGGAAGATTATAAGTGATCAGTTTGATTTCAAAAGCTAATATGATGGTAACTCCAATGATTCTTGCTCTGGTTGAAGTACCAGGTCAGTTTACAGAATCAACTGACCTCTCTCAAGCTAGAAATGTACTAATCTATGATTTGGAGTCACAAGCAATAAAAAGAACAGGTTCGACCCTGGTGACCAACATAACATATTTTTTGGAAGTAGTATCCACCAGTCTGCTGTAAGATAACTGTGGTGGTTCTAAAACTTCCTGGGAAAGGAAATCCACATGATGAATTTATCCACAATGAAAATATGAGGCAAATCTCCCCTCAGACAATGAAGAAATAAAGAAATCAGTTTCTCTGGTCAAATCACTTCAGCAAGATATAAATATTACAGTGGTTTGGTTTTTCTCCTACCCTTTCCTCTATTTATTCTTCTCTCTTCTTCTGGCTAGGTATTCCCAGAGGCAAGGGAAACTAATGACTTGATTACACTTCAGTTTGATAGGACTGACATTTTCTTCCCACAAACCCAGAAAGAACATAACGAAACACCCCCGCTCCAGCATGCTGCCTTAAGCCCCTTCCCCACTCGACAGTGTAAGATGAGGGAATGTGGTCCACAGCAACCAGCTCCCAGAAAAGCAGCACTTCTGCACCCATCTTGCTCCACAGGACCCAGCTGCCCTTCATGTGACAGAGGCTCAAAGGTCTGGGGAGCAGGCTCCCAGCCACCCCACTACTCCCCAGTCCTGTGCAGGACCCAGTGCAGACAGGCATTCCAGTCTTGCTCCCAGTCTCACATACCCATTTACATTTGCTGTGATCCAGCAGCCTCATTTCACAGAAATATTAAGAAGTGTTCTTCAGCCAGTGATCCTCAGACTTCACACTCCAGCATACACTGATATTGCATCCTGCAGGGTAGTGCACTGGTATCTGTTCTAGCTCCAAATAAGCTGGCTGATATACTGGAATTAGTTAGAACAGCATGGTGTCGTCCACAGGTTAACTGCTTCTTTCCAAGTGGATAAATCAGCCTACAGCAAACAGATCCTTGACTGTAATCTACATGCGGGACTGTGCCTCCCTGCTGTCCAGTACGTTGTCAGAAAAAATTCTCTCGGAAACTGAAATGGAATAGTTCTGATCTCTGCAGCTCATTTCAGCCCTAACATGTCCCATACCAGAGGCAGAAAGTGGCAATAAGTAAATTCAGTATTGGTTGAGCTTTCCCCTACCCTGAGATGACATTCTCCCTGGGGGTCTCCAACCAGCCAAGACAACATGCAGCACAGAAAGGCATTAGACTGGACAAACTGTTCTGCTGTGCAATCAAGTGTTTAAATAGACACTGTAAGTAGGCTACAGTGCACATGTGCACAATCCTGTAAATATTAATATACCTGTAAAATGATTAGGCAACATTTAGTCCTCAAAAGAACACCATCATTAGAACTATTTTTTCCCATCATTTTTGTAGTGAGGTAGAAACAAAACACAGAATAGACCATATATGACAAATAGTGTAACCATTTATTAGTCTCATCTCCATGGTGTGACATGGTAGATGGAACACTAGATTTGAATCTTTTTGAATCTCAAGTCCTTTCAAAACTCTCCCAAGGTTTACAATTGCACACAACCTCTTCCAAGCCGTAGCACATCTTCATAAGAGTTTCTTACGGTAAGAGTAGCAGTGAATTTGAATCTGTTATGGATAGGCAGCAATTTACTAATCAACTTCTTTGATTAATTAGCCTCTTTTACTGAAACTGCCCACGCATTGCTTACATGCTTCTACAAATTATTCTTCTACATCAATTGCACAATGAATATTTTGCGCTGATATTTGTTTAACCTGTGAAGAGTCAGCAGCAATTTATTGTAAACCTTCTAAATATCACCTTTTAGCTAGAGTGCTTAATTCTGACTGAATATCATGTTCTGTTTATAAGCAGAACAGGTCTAGCTCCCAGGATCAATTCCCTAATGAGGAACCTAACAACCTTCAAAAAACTGCTGGATTTCTTAGGGATTCCTGCTAGTAAACATGTTCGCTAGAATAACCAGAAAACAAACATGAAAGTGAAAAGCAAATAGCCAGAATCCATGTGGTTATTTGCCCAGTGAGTATTTATAGGCAATGCATACAGTTCACAACACTTTAGCTCTTACAAATATACAATAAAATATAGAATAAAAATCTGTCATTATAATCTACACATTTGAATTTCTTTTCCTGCTTGTTTAACTACTTTAATTCAAAAACCCTTTTATCTCTAAAGAAAGGTGGGTGAGACACCACAGGAGAGAAGGTAGGAGTAAGTCTGTAAAGAAGAGGAAAAATACCAAATATATTCAATGAGAACAGGAGCAAAGAAGATGGGATGGGAAGCAATTAAAGGTGGATAAATTAAATATGGATTAAACTACCTGTGGTAATGAACTACACGTCTATTGAGTTTGCTTTTGGAAGAGGGCAAAATGGGAGGCAGTAGTGCCTCTTCCTCTCATCCTGAGTTTAAAGGTTTCTCTGTTTGCCATGCTCTTCAGATGTTCACCATTCTATAAATTCCACTCTTTTTCACTTATAATATTTGTATTATTTTTTTCGAACTTCTAGACCAGGCATTCACATTTGCACCTTCCCTTTCTAAAGCATCTTCCTTCAGCTATAAGGTTATGAGTTTTTTTAACAGAATTCATAGCAAGTAACTCCATTAAATTTAAGCTTAAGATTAGTCCCAAGTCCAACAGTGATGTCCTCTCAGTTATCTATGTTTAAATCACGGAACAAAAGAGCAGTAAGAACAAAACCAAGCATCATATAGTAAAAGAAAACTCTTTATCCTTAAAATGCATCACCAAGTTATCCAAACCATAAGCAAAACTTACCCATGGGTGAGAGCACAGTTCTCCCACCTAAAATATTCACAAATTAATCTATGCCAATACACATAGGAGAAAAAGCAGATCCACTGACATTTGAGTTACAGATATATTAGGAAATAAAGCACTTTTAAAAACAAGAAAAGAGCTCTGAGTCCTCCAAGAGGGAATACAAGACATCTTTGATCATGTCCCTCATGACTATCACTTGGGACTGTCTTCTGTCAACCAGTGATGTCTTACTGGTTGACAGAATGCTAAAATTCTGTATGCCAGGCTGCAGCAAGGTTCTCTCAGCTACTGCATGTCATAGAATCATAGAATGGTATGGGTTGGAAGGGACCTTTAAAGGCCACCTAGTCCACTCCCTCTTCAATGAACAGGGACATCTTCAACTAGATCAGGTCGCTCAGAGCCCCATTTAACCTAAACTTGTGTAAGTATGTAAGTATGTATGTCAGTTTCTTGCAATTCAAAGCAGGTACTGCTCAATGGCATCTACTTTCTTCTAAAGAGGTGGACACTCAGCTCTTTGCCTCTTATACAATCAATTATCTTGCCACTGCTTCTTGGTGATAAGTGATCATTTTCTAGCAGTAAACCCATTTATGAGTCATTTAGCCTTCAAAAGGTTAACAAAACCAGTAACATGCAGACACAGTAAGAAATTAATTGTGCTTCCAATTCCACCCAGTCAGCCTACATGCTTCCATTAACTAGGTTTACTAGTGAGCAGTGGTTGTCATGGAGAGTTAAATTTCCCCTTGAAAATGACCACATGCTTTTAAATGGTAAGAGAAATATCTGTGCTGTGTCGCTGCCAAATCCACAAGGAATTAACAAGGGATGTCCTGAAAACTTCCAAGGGCCATAAAGTGAGCGCAGCACTCACATGTTGCAATTCCAGAAATGGCGACAAACCCATGGAAGACATCCATATGTACCAATTTTAAATGTATAAATGCAAGGAAAAAAAAATCAAATCCTCCAGGTGGAGCAGACCAATGTGTCACATACCACTGGGCAATTGTGAAGTCCTGATAATTTTTGAAATTGATGTTAATGAGGTGAATCAGATGGGTAGAAAACAGAAGTCATCAAAGTTATCTGGGACTCAGATTAATTCTTAATGCACTGCACAGGAGAAACAACAATGTATAAACTCAATGATATGATGAATGACAAAAAAAGATGCAATCACAAAGGTCATTATTTAAGGCAACACATATTTATGCCAGATAAAAGTCCTTCCTGGGAATAATTTAAAATCCTGAACTCTTTCATAAAGATTCCCACTAACTTCATCCAAGGTCCTTAATTTAGTTCGGGAAACAATGGAGACATCTACTTTTAACCACTTTGAGGAAAGAATTTTCTATTCTGCTCCCTTCCTCCTCCAAGTTCCTGAATTGGGTACTGGGTACTGAATTGCTACTGTTTCACCTAAATTTCTACCATTTTCTTTCCACATTGCCTTATTGGAAATGTTACAGAGTTCCCTTAAGTTAGACCAGATACCATGACCTTGTTCATACCCAGTATCTTCAGACTGCCTGTGCTACATTAAAAACATTCATTTACTCACTGCCAGCTGATAAAGTTGAAACTTC
Organism: Myiotriccus ornatus; assembly: GCA_036023395.1. Taxonomy (NCBI): domain Eukaryota; kingdom Metazoa; phylum Chordata; class Aves; order Passeriformes; family Tyrannidae; genus Myiotriccus; species Myiotriccus ornatus. The sequence continues at coordinate 33,091,464 of JAYRBT010000001.1, read as the reverse complement.
TAAAGAACTTGTAAACCAAAACAGCAAAAAACTTTGCAAAGCCAATTAACAAATATATCAAACTAAGAAAAAGCTCAATTATGCACACGAATGATGTCACCAATCTCAACTTCAATTTCTGAGCAAATATTAATATCAATTAATAATGCATGCCCCTTACAGAGCTCTTTTCATCTTGAAAGGGATTTATAAACATTAACTAATTAAATTGTCTGATCTTTGTCATTGTAATTATATATATATATACACATGTAAAAAAATTGGAGGCCAGGAAGGGAAAGGCCATTAGATGCCTAGGGACTTCAGTATCATAAAGGCAAGAGGACAAAATTGGTTTAATTTATGCATAGACTTCTGCTTCTTCCTCATTAATGTTTTTCATCTTCAGAGAAGCTCCCACCCAGGCCAAATGACCAGCAGAGAACACTCCCATTACATTTACACCAAAATCTATCCAGGTTTCTTCCAGCACGTAAGACCACACTTAACTAGCTGAAACTATTTTTATGCCCTTTAAGGAACAGTCACGGTCTTGGCCCTATGACTTCTCTGGGGGTTTTTTGTTGGGTTTTTCTGTTTGATTGTTTGTCTAATTGGGAAGATTTTTAATTCATCTGAGTCATCTGAGCAGCTGGACAAATATCCTGTATTTGCCCTGTAAATAGGACAGGACAATAGTTAGGCTGTGACTATCCAAAATAATATCCCTTTTCTAGTGGTCAACACCAAAATATTTGAGCTCAACAATTTGGGTTGTTTTTCATATATAGTCTAGCTTTGCAATGCAACTCTTATGGGGTCACTAGGAAACTTTTGTAAATAGAATGCATGAATCCCTGAGGGAATACAGAATTTATCAGCTAAAATTATGTTTTCCCCAGTCTTGAGAAAAGTTTATAATCCTTATATCAGTTAAATACTTTATATAATTTAGCAGTTTTACATATATTTAGGATAGAAAGTTGTTTAAATGCTTATGCAGTCTTTTAAAGGATCTTTTTTCACTGCCAGATAAAGGATTATCACATGAATTATATATAACAATGATGGCATTGTAGGACAGGTTTTATCAAAGATCATTACAGTCACTAAAAATACCACAGAAATTCACATGCTCTATACTTGTGTAAACTTGTTAATCAAAACTAGAGATATGAAGATGCACTAGTCTAATAAATATGAGATCTCAAATGTTTTTACACCCCCAGAAATTATTTCTCTTGATAACAACTTTCAGATAGGAATGATTACTTTACTGACACCATCTGAGATGCAAATTCTATGACTTCTGCAAAAAAAATGTGTGACCTACTTGTAACTATGGCGAGATACACCTTCACATTGAAATATAAAAGTTTGATGTATGGGAAAAACATGCTCTGGCATATTTTTCAGGATATTTTATTCTTATTTTTAATGTACTTCCAATAATTTTATTAGAATGAGTGATATACCTGTAGTTTGTGATAACATAGACATCATATCACATTTTCATTTAATTGGTGCCTTCAGAGATGGCAGGCCTAAATTTCACAAATCATAATGATTTATTAGTTTCTGCATATTTTTCATATAAACAGATTTATGAACACGTTACATTTTAGTACTGCCATTAAGAAAATACGATTTTTATAGTTCTAGACACACTTGAAGTAACCCAATGTGCTTTACATATTTATGAGGGATTCTTTGTTACAGTGTACTCATTAACAGCTAGCACCCAAACCTAGACATTAATAAGTGTTTTAATTAGGATGGGAATATTACCTGGGACAAAAAAATATATTCCCTATTTTTCCCCAAGAACTCCACAAAAAAACCATTACTATGATTTTTATAACCAACAGCACTGGTTATTCATATGCCTGCAGCAACTACAGTTCCCAACAACAGAACACGACCCTTTGTACCAGTTGCTGAATACACAGGTACCAACATTGCAATACAGACACAGTAGTTGTCATGGGACATTTCCAGTAACTAATAGAAGACATATTCAAAAAAACCAAGTAGTATATTTTCTTCTTCAACTGCTACAGAAGCAGACTGAGCAAGAGGTTTCAGCTGAGTATCTTCCTGGAAAAAACACGATCACAGAATCATACAATGGTTTCAATTGGAAGGGACCTTAAGGATCATCTAGTTCCAATCCCTCTACCATGAGCAGGAACACCTTCCACTAGACCAGCTTGCTCACATCTCCATCCAATCTGACCTTGAACATTTCTAGGGATGAGGCTCTCTTGTAATCCAATTAAGATACTGGAAGGTGCTATAAGATTTCTCTGGAGTCTTCTCCAGGTTGAAAAAACCAAACTCTCTCAGCCTGTCTTCAGAGGAAAGGTGGTCCAGTGCTCTGATCATCTTCACTGCCTCCTTAAGACTTGCTCAGACAAGTCCATGTTAGGGCCCCAGATGGGAACATAGTACTCTAAGCTGGGTCTTCTGAGAGTGGAGCAGATGGGCAGGATCACCTCCCTCGACCTGCTGCTCACACTGCTTCTGATGTAACTCACGGTATGGCTGGCTTTCTGGGCTGTGAGTGCACACTGATGGGTCATAACGAGAGTTGTTTTTTAGGGTCCTTTATCACTCCTCCCAGGGTTTGTAATCCTCCTGATACTCCTCAGACTGCTCCTGCTTTTATCAGTGGTGGTCCAGCCCCAGTCCTCCACTGGGGCACACCTTTTGCAGGCAGCTCTACTGCCTGTCCCTGCACCAGAAGAAAGGTCCAGGTACTTCTTGCAGTCTGAGGCCTGCATTGCATCCTCTCTCTTCAGCATTTCCATCTCGGTGAAGGCATCAACTTCCACTGGAGTGGATGGCACAGAGTCTTTGCTCTCAGAGGAATGCCCGCCATCCTGCATTGAGAGGCAGGTAGGATGAGCACCCTTGGCCTGTGCAAGTGGTCACAGAATGGTACCTAGTTGCTGGGTTATATAGACTTCAAGTCTTTCCACTTGGCCAGTAAAAGACTTTGAAGTCTCCTTTGAAGACACATTCTCCTATGCAAATTGCTGTACCATGACCTATTTGCCCATCCTGGTTGCAGCACTGCTGCTATTGTATCCTACAACGTCATTATCACCCTACAAGATACAGTATCCTACTGCATCATCATCCAGAACTGCCTTGGAGGTGCACATAAAATCAAACCTTGATGCAATACAGTACATGAGTGTCCTGATCTATAGAAATGAACACATATTACCATAGTAATGACTAGAAGTTGACTATTGAAGTTCATAATAAAAAACCATAATTTTGAGTAACAATTTTTATTGAAGACATAACTAAAAAAAATTGGAAATGTTTGAGTGCCACTGCCAAAGAGTGGGTTACACAGAAGTTGCGGTGAAGGAAAAGAAAACTGCTAACACACAATGGCAGAATGCCACTTTTGGATAATGACAGATTTCAGCATCCTCTTGCTTTTTCTGTCCATATCCTGGCACTGGTTTTAGAGCTTTCTTTCCTCTACGTGTCTTATATGTTCACATCAGTCTGTGAATACCATGGTAACGTTTCTTCTGAATGCCACTGCATCACTGCCACCCCCAGAAACATTCTCATTCACCAGCCTTGACTGTTCAGCCTACAGATTTCAACATACACTGATTCTTACTGCCTACTTCCAACACAGAAAGAAAAGAAATCTCATACCCAAATATCTGTCCCACCCACAAGCAGTTCCCTTAATTTCTGTATTTAAGATTCAGTTCTCCATTACTGTCTTCCAAACATAAACGTTATGGATGTTATTTGTTAGAGTGTTTGTTGTGGATTATATTGTATAACATTTGTTATGAGATAACTTCAGTAGGTGTCAGAGGATTTCAGATAGGAGATCCTGTACATAAAAAATATAATTACTGTTGGCTACCATCCACTGACTTAAACAGGGACCCAACCACCCAAAAAGATTTGCAAAATAAAGCATTTCTTGGCCATCACAGGGCTGATGAGTCCCTGAAAAGTGTACATTCCATGTAAGAACTTTCCCCTTTTCCATTGCCAACACAATATCCAGTTCAGTCTGCTGGGCTATGTCCCTCTACCCTTGTGACATGAACAGGGAGAATGAATATTCCCAGCAATCAGAAGAAGGAAGATACTGTGTAGGATGGAATCTGTTTACTGATGTTAAAATGAAGCTATACCATTGATTTCGGCAACACTTCTGCATTTTACACAAGCAGGAAATTTGGCCAAGATAGTCTTCAGCCATCTGAAAGGCACTGCACAAGTCACAGTTGTCCTCTAGGAGGAAGATCCCTTGTCCTTCACGTCAGCCACTGATTATTGAGTCAAAACAGTTTTCGGCCACTCTTTAACATTCAAAATATCAGAGGCAAACTATCTTCTCCATCCACATCAGCACATCAGTGGCTGGTTGACAAAGTCTTTTATATTGATTTTGTTACCAGAAATTGAAAACCTGTCACTCTGAACACTGACTCTCCTCTTGACTCCCAACACAGCTCTGAGTAAGCTAAGGTGAAATCCACACAACCGCCAAAGGCAGTAGCAGGACAAACACTTTCTGTTTGAGGATATCTGACTGAAGGAGCTCTTCAGGGAAAATTACCAGCCCTTTTTCTGAGAGAGAAAGGATTTTCCTCTTAAACCTTTATTGATTTCAGCTTGAAAAACACTTAGATTCCACGCTTAGGAAATTATACTGAGATGTTTACTATTGTAATGCACAAAAGGTTCTTTCAATAGTTAAGGTTATCTATTTAAAAATTAAATGTGATCCTAACTTTATTTATTAAAGAAAAATAAAAATTCAAATCAAAAGTAAATTAACATAGTCTATTAGGGGTTTTGCTACTCTGGGAAAAAAATTCAGCATCTGCATACTTGTACTGGCTTTGGCTGGCATAGAGCTAAATTTCTCCACAGTAGTTTATATGGGCTGTGGTTTGGATTTTTGCAGGAAACAGTGTCAGTAACACAGGAATGCTTTTGCTATTGCTGAGCAGGGTTTAAAAAGAGCCAAGGCCTTTTCTGCTCCTCACTCCACCCCACCAGTGAGGAGGCTGGGGGTGCACAAGGAGTTTGGAGGGGACACAGGCAGAACAGCTGACTCCAACTGACCACAGGGATATTTTAGACCATATGGCACCATGCTCAGCCACAGAAGAAAAAGGAAGTGGCAGACATTTGGAGTGATGGCATTTGGTCCCAAGTCGCTTACACATTATGAACCTGTGCTCTTCAGGAGGTGGCTGAACACATGCCTGCTCATCCAAAGTGGTGAATGCATTCCTTGTTCTACTTTGTTTGAAAAGCACCCTTTGCTTTCCCTATTAAACTGTCTTTACCTCAACCTGTGAGTTTTCTCACTTTTACCCTTCTGATTCTTTCTCTCATCCCACCAGGGGAGAAAGACCAAGCAGCTGTGGGGCTCAGCTGCCCACCAGGATTAAATCATGACAATATTAAATGTGATCCAGAGGAATAGTTTTGTCTGGACCTGAGAATAAACCCATATGCAAATCAAAATGTCTGAGACTCTCCTTCCATTTAAACCTTATTCCCATCCTCTACTCTCCATCAGTTTGGTGGAAATAGCAACACAGGAAAGTCAAAACATACAAAACAATGAAGACTGAACTCCAGAGGATTAGTGACTGATATTACTCTGGTAAATTTGAAAGATTTAGTTGTTAATTTGTACTAAAAGAAGCCCAAAAAATTGTTTCAGACCACCTGCATCCCTACCAGTGGATCATAGACAGTATCACTAATATGAGACCTGTAAGTAGTTTCTGTAGCATGCATACAAGGTCCACCTGATAAATGAACTTACCAGGGTTGGGGTCCTATTGGACCTGTTGTTTACAAACAGAGAAGGGCTGGTGGGAGGTGTGGTGGTTGGAGGCCATCTGGGGCACACTGACCAGGAAATACTCAGTGAATAAGGAAAGGCGGCAACAAAACCTCTACCCTGGACTTCTGGAGGGCAGACTTTGGCCTATTCAGGAGGCTAGCTCAGAGAGTAACTTGTGAAACAGCCCTTAAAAACAAAGGAGTCCAGGAAGGATGGACATACTTCAAGAAAGAAATCTTGAAGATGCAGGAGTGGGCTGTCCTTATGTGCCAAAAGGCGAGCAGGTGGGGAAGATGAGAGGTCTGGCTGAACAGGGAGATTTTGCAGGAAATTAGGGGGAAAAAGAGAGCCTTTGGAAAAAAGGGCAGGCAACTCATGGAGTGTTTAGGAATGTAGTTAAGTCACGTAGAAAGAAAATCAGAGAGGCAAAAGCACAATTTGAACGTAATTTGGCCATTTCTGCTAAGGACAACAAAAGGTATTTTTATAAATACATCAGTAGCAAAAGGAGGGGCAAGGAAAACCTCCATTCTTTGTTAGACACGGAGGGGAACATAGTTACCAAAGATGAGGATAAGACTGAGGTACTTAACACTTTCTTTTCCTTGGTTTTCAACAAGAAGACAGGTTGCCCTCAGTACAGCTGGCTTTCTGGGCTGGTAGACAGAGACAGGAGGCTGAATAGCCCCCCTATAAGAAGTTAGTGACCTGCTGAGCCACTTGGATCCTCACAAGTCTATGGTACCAGATGGGATCCGTCCTGGGGTGATAAGGGAGCTGGCGGAAGAGCTCACTTAGCTGCCCTCCATCATTTACCAACAGTCTTGGCTCTCTGGGGAGGTCCCAGATGATTGGAAGGTGGCGAATGTGATGTCCATCCACAAGAAGTGCCGAAAGGAAGACCCAGGAAACTACAGACCTGTCAGCCTGACCTCAGTGCCTGGCAAGGTTATGGAGTAGATCATCCTGAGTGCAATCACACGGCACCTACAGGACGAACAGGGGATCAGACCCAGCCAGCACGGGTTTAGGAAAGGCAGGTCCTGTCTGACCAACCTGATCTCCTTTTATGATCAGGTGAAATGCCTGGTGGATGAGGGGAAGGCTGTGGATGTGGTCTATCTGGACTTCAGCAAAGCCTTTGATACTGTCTCCCATAATATACTCCTGGAAAAGCTG
>JAYRBT010000001.1:33023636-33084349 GCA_036023395.1 Myiotriccus ornatus | reverse complement strand
CATCCAGCTGGCGGCCGGTCACCAGTGGTGTCCCCCAGGGGTCAGTGCTGGGCCCAGTCCTTTTTAACATCTTTATTAATGATCTGGACAAGGGGATTGAGTTCACCACCAGCAAATTTGCAGATGACACAAAATTGGAGGGGAATGTCAATCTGCTCAAGGATAGGAAGGCTCTGCAGAAGGACCTGGACAGGCTGGAGAGTTGGGCTGATTCCAATGGGATGAGGTTCAAGGCCAAGTGCCGGGTCTTGCACTTTGGCCAAAACAACCCCCTGCAGCACTACAGGCTGGGGACAGAGCGATGACAACCATTTTGTGGCAGACTGTGTCAGGGCCAGAAAATGGTTGCTGGCCATTTTTATTTGCTCATTAGTATACTAACCTCTTATCATCTGCTCATATCATGAGTATACTGAAAAAGCAAATATCCCCTGATGTGTATTCCAGCATACATGAAACCATTCACCCTCAGAAATTTCTCTTGGTGCCCAGTTGTATGGCAAAGCATACAAAGATCCCAGCTGGCATCACAAAGCCAGTGATGAAACAGGATCCTCTCTTTCCTTGAAAGAGTAAGGAAATTCCTGGGTTTATTTGTAAAGGAGAACACTAACCTTTAAATCACATCCCTGTGACAATGTCTTGAAACTCAGCTTATTTTCCATCCTGTTACACACCCTTGAGAGCCACTTATCCTCACCTCTCCAGAAAAATCCCTGCAAACCATTCCTACCTACATGGTTGGTATAGAGAGGGTTTGTAATTAGTGACCCACAAAGGTCAAGGAAAGTGCATTCTGACAGGAACAGAAAGGCAGAAAAGATTGGTAGACACATCAAGAAATTGCACTGTGTATTACAAACCTGTGCTGCAGACAGAGAGAAATAAAAAGAAAGAAAGAAAATTGAATGGCAAGAGCAACAGAGAAAATACTGGGTCTTACAGGGATTCTGGTCGAACAAACCAGCTCTAGACTTTAGATGGACCATAGCATTCTCTCTCCTGTAACATGTCAGAGACACAGGACACAGTTTAGACACAGGTCTGAATTTTCCTTAAAAACAGGTGGAAATTTCAGGATTAAGATTCTGATTGTGATCCGGAGACACATCGATCATTTTAAAAAAACCAAAAATCCCCAAGAGTAAGTCTACGAAAAACATAACCACTTAGAAGTATAAGATTTTGACAGTAAGCAGACACAGAAGCCTAAGATTCTTCTCTGCATCAATCTACCAGTGAGACCAGATCTGAACCTCCTCAGTCCCAAGTCATTGCAGCAATGCCAAGTTGTACAGAGAAATTCAGTACAGGCAAGTACTCTTGTTTCAGTTGCTGCAAGTTCCAAAGTTTAGGTATTCAGACGATAAATTGTCAAAATCAAGTTTGTTTGCTCAGCATCATTTTGGTACTTCTATCTAAATGCATAATACCGATCTTTCTGGCATGCTTCTGCTCTATCTTTTCACAGTATCAGCTTTTAAAAATTTTTAAAAGGAAAAATGACATCACAAATTACCAAACTTCTTCTCCTCCTCCGTTCATCATCAGAGTTAAAAGCTATTAGAGCTGTACCACTATTGCCTGCCACTTGGACAATGTGTATCAGCTGGGAGAGTGATGAAGACAAATGCTTTCCTACAAGCAATCACGGTTACTTGCTGTGTCAATAAATAATCAGGACTCTACACAGGAGTTTTCTCTCAGAGGCTCTCAATTCTCTGGGTTCTTGTCTTCCTCTGTCAGAGCTGTCAATCTGGTATCCCTGTCCAGTTCACCAACTTGTGCTCTTCTCAGGTTCTGGCCTAAGTTGCCCTTTCTCAGTCTCCTGAAGGCTAGAATTTTTCTACCATATTTTCTTGCTATCACTAAATCCCATTAATCTATCCTTCTCAACATCACCCTCCTTTTGCTTGGCCCAAGTACAGAGGAACAGCATTGAAAGTAAGAGTAGATTATGGATACCTCTATTTTCTTTCTTGTGAAAGTCCCAATCAGCCTTTTGTGGGCACTACAACACATTCCTTTACAGACTCCTGATATTTCTGTTAAGGCAGCATGAAGGTTCTGAACTCACTCAAAACTAAAGGAGTTTCAGTGACTGTAGGGCCACATTCCAATATACACTACCTGTACATTTTATTTTTGCTGCATGGGACCACAGGTAAAACGCAGCATAACTCAGGTCCTGAATTCCCAGATGCTTACGACAGAAGTAGAATACTACTAGTAATCTGAGAAGTTTCTGATCCATGGAGTCATGAAAAGTTGTTTGGACATATGATCTTTGGACAAGAAAAGTAGCAGACAACTTCTTATGTATGAAGATGCCTCCGGAAGAGAGAAGAAAAGAAAGCACTCCCAGAGGATGAGAATTTGGGAAGGATCTACTTGACTTAGAGAACAATGTCAGATAATCCATCCCATTCTGACTTTTGTCAGAGGGAAAAGACTGAGAACTACTATTTCATTTTAGTTGAAGTGGCAACAAAGGAGTTCAACTGCACTGATTCAGTTAACACTCCCTACTGTCTGCCTTTGGTTCCACTGAACTCATTGCTTAATATACATCATGGACCTTCCACAGCCTCTTCTTTCCTAGTTCCATGCCTCTGACCCTGCTTCTCATAGGCAACTTTTTGACATACACATTGAAGCATGGTTTAACGATGAAACAGAGTTATCAATTAAAAAAGTAGTTCTTGTCTTTGAAGTCTTGTCAACCTCTGAAGGACATGCTTTTACTTAGTGTTAAATGAACCCGTAGAAGCATTTTATGGACCACAAACAAAATAGAATGTCTTTTAGGGAGCTGAAACCTTGCAGTTCCAGATAAATAAATCATGTGGACTTTATGAAGATTCAGAGACTGAAGAAAGTATTCTGATTTATTGTGAGGGTTTGGAGAGTGAATAGACATTCTCACGAAATTCTTTCATCCTTTGAAACCAAAGTTGGAGCTATTCTGGGAAGTACTGTCTCATGAATAAAAAACAGATGAAGAGTATAAAATACATTCAACTAGTTAGCTATGTGCATCCCATCATCACAGCAGTTATTTTTCTCTAGGTTCCTTGATATAGAAAATCACACTGACGGGTAAAGGTATAATGGAGGAGACAATAAATGTCTCAGAAAGTGTATCTTCTAAAGATAACTGTGTTCAATGTGCTCAGCAAAGATTCTGGTATCAAAGAATTGTCAAAATGGGGTCTTCAACACTGGAAGTATGCACAAGGTCACATGGGTGCAATTGTGCTGTCAGTTCTACCTGGAAGGGTAGAACCAAGATGAACCAACTTAATGGTTTTATACACTGTCTGGAGTGCAGGCTGGGCTTAGAAGGTTGGAAACAGCTTCATTCTTAGCTGGGCTTACATATACACTGAGGAGTTCCAGGCCCTGAGCTCCAAATACCTCAGAAGACCTCCTGAGAGGTGACTTGTCCAGCAGTGTCACATAACAGAGCAACCATAAGGAAACTAGTCCTCCCACAATACAATCAGCACTAACAGGCATATGATGAGTCCATCTGTTGTTTCTAAAGTAAAATAAAAGTAGTAACTTTCCATGCTCATTCTGAATCAAACTTAGATCAGTCTTCTCTGATCAGCCCTCTACTGACAGTCACAATAATGTTCTTACTTTGGAGTATGTTCTGGGGAACTCAGAATACAACCTTCAAATACTGCCACAGTATCCAGGGAAAAGCTGGTACATTCTTTTGTGGGATTCTGATTTGTCCCACAAAGTTACAATGCTTTCTAACATTAACACAGCTTTAGGTGAGTAAGAAAAAGCAATTATAGCACAACATACTCAACTTAGACTAAAGGGGAGGTATGTTTTCATTTCTTCTCTCTAGTTATAGAAGTTCTTTAATCTCTTTTTCAATTGTCCTTTACTATCAAAACTATTTCATTTCCTTCCATTTTTTTCCTTACCACCAAGTTTATTCCACTTATTAGAAGACATTCTGCCCAGTTTAGAAGCTTTTTATTGCACATGGCTCAAACTGTCTCTTTATTTATCCAGATGCACCTTCTCTGTCTCCTTTACGTTATTCTTCAGCCCTTTGACCTTAACAGTCCTTAATGTTCCACATACGCCTCCTTCCATCACAGTTGGACTAGTTGACTCACAGATTTTGGAAATGAATTATTCTTGGTATTTTTGTTATTCTGATTTCTTTTTCTTTTATTCTGTGTCATTTTGACTAACATCTATTAAGAAGATACAAGGACAGTTTGAAGAGATCAGCAATTTTATTGTAAGCAACAAGTAAATTCAACTGCTCTTTTGGCAAGTAAGAGAAAAGTAAATTTTCTAAATTTTCTAATCTAATCTTATAGCTTAGAAGTCATTATCCTAAAACATTACTATCTTCTTAGATTATAGGTGAGGACCATAAGATTTAAAGATATTGACCAGGCCAAGGCTAGACTTAAAACTATTGTTTACTGCATGTGCTCATTCTCCCAGGAGCATCTGGAAGAATTACTTTTTCCAGAAGTAATAAAGTAGAGAAGATACAAGCACATAATTAGAGCTCTTGAATGCAATGTACTAGCTTTCTAGTCCATAGCACATGATGGCTAATTATACCCATGGTTGAAGCTGTAAACTGAAAACATTTTGACCGTTCTGAGTACAGATGATATCCCTAAGAACTGAATGAAAAGGTTTCCTTTTAGCTCAGGCATGCTACAACAACCTCCACATTTACGAATGACACTGGAGGGAGCTACTAACAGTCCAAAACACAGAGCTCAAAATACAGAACATTTTGCAGAAATATTGCTTTGGGCATTTATCTACCTTCAGCACTTGGTATGATACCAAGAACACAAAAGAGAGAACTGATATGAGACAATGGAAGCAACATATCCAAAAGCCAGCGTGGGAGGTGTTATGACGGTTCCATGTGCCGGGAGTGCTTTTTAGTTAATCTTTTGTAGTGTTCCAGGAGACGGATGATGAAAAAGAAAAGCTGATGAAATAAAGAAAGTGTGTTATTCTTGCTAAGCACAGACCAAACTTCTAGACTTTCAAAAAACTTCTTAAAATCTTTCCTGACAATTCATTAAAGCAAGATAAAAATGACAGCTTGATTGTAAGGAGTTCACCAGAAGATCCCAGCCACTGAAAGTGCTGCTTCATACTTCAAAAAAAAAAAGTTTCCTAGCAGTAATGGGAAAAATATTTATTGCTTACATGAATTTCCACCCCCTACAAAATCTTCTGGGCTGTACAAACTACAAAATAAAAAAAGGCTACTCAGTAGTATAGGCTTTCTGAGCATTTAATTTAAAAAGTCAGCCCCTAACAAGAAATGTACTGTAAAAATACTTATCTGCTCATAATAAAGATCTAACTATGAAGTTATAATCTCTGTGATATCTAAGCAGCTATTGAACTATGCAAATACATAGTTCAATATGAAAGATGGGGGGGAGGAAAATATTTTCTAATTTTCCTTACTCTTTTATGTTTGTCTAAACTTATTCCATAAAGAGGGAAAGACACCCTCTTCTTTTCTGAGGAAAAGATCAACAATTTCAAGTGAAGCAACAATACCTACCCTAACTCTCCTCTTTTCTCAGTGGAAGAGAAAAAGAAGAAAAGAGATAAGAAGAGAAGGGCTATCTCATTGTAACAATGATTACTTAGCTCTTTGTAAGTCAAATAAAGTACAAATATGAACACAACTTTAAAATCTACTGGATAAAAGTGCTGGCTAAACATTAGTTAATGCTCTTAGAGAAGAGATTTAAGTAGAATTGACCTTGATTTTCTTCCTTTCCAAGAGCATAGCCCTTCCAAATGGGACAAATTTCCATATGCCTTTACTTCCTACATAAGATTTAGAGACTAAATAACTATATTTAATGATATTCATAAATGTAGGGAAAATGTAGGTGGGAATTGTAAGAAATTATGAATTCACAGAATCTGAGGAAGCAGACAACACATTAAATAATATATACCCTGTTCTACTATTTCATACCCATCAATACAAAGCGAGTCTTTATAGAGTATGAAGTAAACAGAAGTTCACCATTCGAGAAGAACTCAGATTTGTGTCTCTTGGTAATTAGGTATGGATTAACAGCTTAGTTATAATTCAGACAAGCCCTGCAGAATATACTTGGTAAAGTCCTTGAGGTGACTCAGCACATCTGTCATTCACTTGCTTCTTTCTCTGCTCCTGCTAATTCACCACTCCTGCTGTTCTTTCCCACCTATATTGTCCCTTCTATAATTAATTTAAAAAACCTATTTAAAAAAAAAGAATTTACTCAGAGTTTAACATAATTTCTTTTTTCCACTGCTATTAATTGTTTTACATCACAACTAAAGGTTCTTTGACCCTCAGATTTGCCTGCTCTGTCCAGATATTAACATTTTCCTCCCTGGGTACAATAAGTAACAAAACAAAGGAGCTACTAGTTAAAAACTACCAAACAGTTTTCATTTATAATGTAAATAACAAAGTAACTTGTACTAGTGGAAAGAAAACAAGGTGAAGCTTTCGAAGTGAGACTAGTATTCTTTTATATCATTCATAATAGATGCATTTTTCTTCAGCCGCCTTGGTCTGAGTGATATGCATCTTTTTCTTTTTGGCAAAGAAAGCAGAAGCTATAACTAACATAAAAGTGGTTCCATAGTTATAGAAATGCCCAAAGTATAATGGTATCAGATGAAAAGAGGCTAAGGAAAACATAATGAGGAAAAAAAGTTGGTAACTAAACCCCCACAGTGATACTGCTTGCTGAGTTAACATATATTTTGTCTTTATGTGGAATACACTGTACAATTAAAGCCCTTTTGAGGGGGTTTTTTTACTGTTTTTTTTTTAATTATTATTATTATTCCTTATTTTTTTGTAATCAGTGTAAATTGAAAAGACTGGTAACTTCATAAATCACTGACTGTGATTTTCTTTTACTGCAGTACAGCTATGACAATCTGGCACTGATAGTGCATTATGCCATCAACTCATCAGCTTTTCGCTTAATCTTGCCATGGAGCAGAACTAACAGAATTTGGAGAGTTGTAAGGAAAAGCTATGCTGGCACATTAGAAGTTATATTTTTTCATTATTATAATTTTAAAGCTGAATACTAGGAAAAGAGGTTCACAGTTCTTATGGGAAAACAAATAGCCCTATCCTTCCACATCTTAGGAATACAACAGCAATACAGAGTTTCAGTTCAGATTATTCAACCAGAGCTTAATTTGAATCACCATCTTTACTAAAATTATCCATGAATGCCCTGAGATCTTCCTTAGTCTCTGTAAACATCATTACATGCCTTTCTTCTTCCATGTCCACCTAAACTTACTTGATCTCAGTAGGTAGGTGTGATTATTGCAATCAGAATTCCAGACTAATTATTTTTCAGAATAATGCTGCAATATGTAGATCAATAAAACTAATTTTCAAATAAAAATTTTGGGGCATATTATTCCATCATTTTAAAGAGAGTTTGTAACTGATCTTTCTTTTAGAGTCATTTTACCTGTCTTCCTAGACATTGAAATTCACTGTCTTCACCTATTTCTAGAGTTAAATTTCTATGTGAGCTCCTGCAGCACCCTCTTCTCTGACCTCTCATTTTATCCTACAAGTCTGAGAAATGCATCTGCTAGTATCACTTTTTTTTTCTTATTGCTTTAAGTGTGTCACTTATTCCCTTGAGTTTCTCCCTTAACTCATTACATTCAAGTATCTTTCAAAGCCCTGTGGAGTTCTGTTCTTATTTATCTCCTCCCAGCTGTCTTTGCTTTTCTTTCCATGCCAGTCTTGACCAGACAGTTTGCCAGCAGAGCATATAAAGACCTTTTGATTTCCTAACTCACTCTTTTGAATACAAATTGAGTCACAAGATTTGTGCCACCTCTTTGATTAAGATCTCCCTGAAGGCTCATTTCTACTGTGCTGCCTGTGGGTAATCTCTACCTAATACTGACATAAATGTTTAACTGTAACCTTATTCCTAAAAGCAATTGTCCACACTGTTTGTATGCTCTCCATAGGTAATCTATTTCAATGTGCCTACTGTGAACTCCCCGGGAAATGACACGCCAGAAGTCTTATCGAGAAGGAGCACACATGACAGGAGGCATTTCATCCATCATCATACCCCTAAAGGTAACCGTTTATACTCTGGTTTAATGGAATTGTGAGGATCTGAAGTGGAAAATGACCACTGAATGACTTACCCTGTCTCACAGAAGTGACTAGGTCAATCTCCTCAGGGTACTACGAAATAGGATGTCCAGTCTCTTGTTAAAAATATCCAGGGAAGGACCTTCCCTATTGCTAGCTCCTTTATATTTCTTTTAGCTTGGGGATTGCCTTTCCCCAGGCTTCCTTTATTTATTGCTATTTTATGCATACTTACAGAGCACAGTTTTTTATAGTAAAAAATGGAACTGCAATCTATTCATTCATAATTGATAGGTTCTGTACTTCTGCAGCCTGAGTACGTTATATGAAGAACCAGTGATACATAGTTTCTTTTGGAATATAGTCCATGATCTGGGTTTTTTTTTTCTCATTAGTCATGTCTGAAATCCCAAAAATTCATAACCAGAAGAGAGCTATGTTGCCTTAACCTGAATGTCCATCCAGCTCCAAACCTGCAGACTCACAGGCACCATGGCTACAGCAGATGCCTAAGGTAGAAAATACGAGAAGCAGGTGAGTGGAGGTACTATAACAATGCTATAATTTTCTGTTTAGCTATGGAACTCTATCCATTTCAGTCCTAAGCAGATGATTCTTATGTTACTTCTTAATACACCTTATTTATGTAGCACATTTTTATGTCTTTCCAGCGTTTTTAATGCCAAGGTTTGTATTAGGTCTCTTGGGGCTCTCTTCCACAGTACAGTTTCCCCTTCAATTTTTAGATCTCCTTTAGAAACAGATATACTTTTGGCCTGGCTGCCTCCTCTTATGAATGCTTGGATTTTGTCTAAATTTGCCTCTGTTTCCTACTTGTGGTCAACGTAGTATCATTTTAGGGTATGCCTGCCCACAAAGAACCATTATTCCTGCGAATGTATGATGATGAGATGCCCACACATGGGGCATTTCCTTTTATTCTTTCCTGCAGAACCTACCCATATTTATTTCTCTCCATCAGCACTAAGGCCATTTGGATTCAGCAGCCCAAGCACCAGGTGACCTATAAAAGTCTTATGGATGAACTTTTCTGCTTGACTGGGTTGCTGCAGGGAGCTGGGGAAACTGCAGAGGATAAGAAGCTCACCTGGGAGACACACAGATGCCCTATATGCCAGGAGGAGCCCACAGGATGATCATGCACTATGCTGGAAATTTTCCACCTCTTCTCTCAGTCCTGATGGATTTCTTTCTCCATAATGCTTTATTTCCAGATTTTTAAAGTAAGGGAAGGAAGAATATTTGCTATCACTATTACAAAGTGGTAACTCAGTGCTTCATCTTTTTGATTTTCCTTTTACTGAACAAGTTTTGCTCCCATTTTCCCTTTGTTTTTGGAGTTTGGAAAAGAGATGAAGGATTTCTGCATCTTCATCACTGCCTCCCTCCACTCTCAGATTCTGATCACTTGAGACTGCCAGCCGAGGAAGGCATTACGCTAAGTGCTTCTCTATCGGCAACAGTCATAGACACTTTTTTTAAAAAATATTTTTTTCCACTAGTGATACTGCAAAAAAGCTACAGTTCCAAGAGTTTGTGGGAAGGGCATGTCTGTAATGGACAGTACAGAGATGCTGTGTTAGCAGACACTGAGGCAATTTGGAATGAGAAGTAGTATAATTATGTCAGTGCAGAGATCTCCTGAATATAGCTGTGCTGGTGTGGTGCTGCCTCCTCTAATGAGCTCCTCTGCCAGGCTATACCTCACATTTAGGAGCCAATCCTCCCTTCTCTGCATGGCCAGTCTGCACTAGAAGGCTCAGAAATCTCTATATCTCGTTCCATTCTGCAGTGCCCATTACGTTATTACAATGATGTGTATGCGTGCATAGGTAAGTGCACAGTATATGTAAATGGTATGTGTGGCATGTCTTATATCTGCTGCTAAAAGATGTAATTATGCTAATAAATGTCATTGACTAGTAAAAACTCCTGGTCAGAAAAAGCACCACCAGAACACCATCAAGAGGCACTAAAATTCAGCTGAAGAAAAGCAGTATTTTAAAATCACATGAGTCTGGGAGACTGACAGCTGACCCAGTCCTGTGGGATGGTGAGGGAAGGACTTCTGCAAGTTAACTGAGCTTCACCTATGGTTCTGCACTCACCAGTTCAAATGTTAGGTACTCCATCACCACAGACCTTATGATATTGACCCCCAGAGCCAGACTTGAGTTTGTACTTAATGAAGAGTCAGGCTAACAGATATCATGGCTGGTTGATATGAATTTCTGGGCTGGTTACATTCCAGCTGAGATACTTTCCATCTGCCTTAGCTTACACAGCTGCAGAACGCAGCCAGTAAACAGAATCATAGAATGATTTGGGTTCAAAGGGACCTTATAGATCATCTAGTTCCAGCCCCCCCTGCTATGGGCAGGAACACCTTCCACTAGAACAGTTTGTCCAGAACCCCATCCAGCTTGGCCTTGAACATTTCCAGGGACAGGGCATCCACAGCTTCTCTGGGCAACCTGTTCTAGTGCCTCACCATCCCCATATGTGATGGTTTTGGTAAAGAATTTCTTCCCAACATCTAATTTAAACCTACCCACTGTCAGCTTAAAGCCATTACCCATTGTCCCATCACTACATGCCCTTGTCAAAAGTCCCTCTCCAACTCCCTTGTAGCCTCTTTAGGTACTGAAAGATGCTAAAAGGTCTCTATGACGTCTTTTCTTCTCCAAGTTGAACAAACACAACTCTTATCAGTCTGTCTTCACAGGACATGTTACCATGTACCCTGAATACAGAAACCTCAGATACAGTTTGACAATTGTGAATATCCTGGAGATATGAAAACTACTTTCCATGATGAAACGAACAGTTTTAACTTTCAGTTGATTATTTTTTTATATAACTTTTCTCCCACTGCACTATATTTTTATGTGAGGTTATTCAGGAAGCTGGACATTACCTAGGAGGCTTTTTATTTAAATAAATTATACATTTTACAGATTAAGATACTGTTCTAGAAATGCCAATTATTTTAAAAATCACAGAAGGAAAAGGCCAAAGATTAGATCTGCTTTAGCTGTAGCACACTGTTATCCCTTGATGCTGGGTGATTATTGAAAATCACTTCTCAACAGTGAAGAACAAACTGTAAATGGAAACCAGATCATGGGATATTTCAAAAATTTATGTGAAGTTCAGAGAAAGGATAAAACAGAAACTAGTGTTAAAAAGCAGCTTTTTTTCAATAATGCATCTGAGTAGGACAGCTTGGCATATTCAGAGGAGTCTTTTGCTTTAAAAAACCTAAGTATTCTCTCTGATCCCAAGAGGATCTGCCACACTATCATTTATTTTCTAGCTAATGGGCCAGGTTCACTCAGGAAATGGTTTGCATTCAGCAACACCAAATTAGCAGCCTGGTGCACCCAACTACCCTGCTGTGCTTTCACAAGAGTCCATGTACCTGAGCAGCCAGCAGGACTGCACATAGATCTGGCTAGAAAGGAAAAAATGAAAAACAAAAAGTAAATTTTCCCCCCAGGTCAGTTCACAAGGCTGATTTCCTGTGCAGCTACATAACAGCAGGGCCAGGTCAAGGGCTGGTGCAAGAGGGATGAAGGGGGAGTCCTCTGGCATGACGGCCACCCAGCAGTTCATTTCTACTATGGCTCAGGATGATTTAGGGGATTGGGAATGACACCTTTCAGGATTAACTGATCTGAGTGTATTGGCCAATACTACTGATGCTTCTGAGCCACTTGAATGTTTTCAGTAGTTTCTGGCAGCAGATCAAGCAGAGGGTGCTTCCTCTCCTTGATTACAGTCAACCTGCTTTGCAGACACAGCCAACACTCACAATTGTTGCTGTGTTCCCTGCCATATATTCCCGGCATCTTCTCAGGAGGTCTGGGCTTACTGTAATAGGGTATACTTTTGACTGAAAAAGTGTGATTTGCTGTAATTTCTGTTTCTGAGTGGAAGCAATGTGATGCCCTTCCTAACCTAAAATTTAATCTATGTTTTGGGTGATGGTAGACAAGAAGAAAGAACAGAGGGGGCACACACTGGCCTTTAATCCTGCCCGTAATGACTGTTATCAGTGTTGCTGCTAGTCTGTGACCAAGATGTAATGGGAATTCCCTCTGAGGCTGTGAACAGACCAAGGATAACTGGTTTGTGAAAGCTGGGAAAAATACACCTCTCTGCACGGTGTCAACAGCAAGGTTCAATCTACAAACACCAAGTAATTGCACTGAGGCAGCTCACGAGCAAGTGACTGGGCACTAGTCACACCATGCTGGCTGTGATGGGGCAGTGCTGTGCAGGTAATACAGCACCCAGCAACAGGAGGAGGTGAGACTGCATCTGCTGCTGGCACTGGCATCCCACCAAAATTAACTGCACACCTAATCCAGCTCCTCTGAGCAGTGCAAGGACAGGACACATGGGTCCTTCCATCTTCCTTCTTCCCTGCCTTCCTTCCTCACGGAGCATTCAGCCTCTGTCCCGTGACTCTTGGCTCTGTTAAAATTTGGCAGTCATTGTCAGTGATTTGAGCATAGGGTTGGTCTCAATAGAAGGCAGATCAAAATGAATTTAAAATTAGAAGCATGTTGTTTCTCTTGGATAATAGCTAGATTTTCTAATGCAACTGGCCTCTTTCCCCCAAATGAAATCTCTTTGATCTTAACACTGAAAAAACTGTAATTTCTAGGGATACTGAAAATGTAACTACTCATAAAAATTATTGTAACACTGAATAAAGTTTAGAAGGTAAACTATCTCTTGGTGTTACTAATAAAGTTACACTGGACAACATATAGGCAAATAGAAGTCTAACATGAAATGTTATGAATAATAATGTGCTGAACCTAGTTGTAGAGCTGGAATGCAAACCAGGAGGGGATGTGTCTGAATCTTGTTTTGTGAGTTTTTATTCAAAGGACCTTGTTTAAAAGAATGCAGGAAAGCTCATCAGTTATCTGTCACTAGTAGAACAATACTGTAGTTCTAAGAAAAATTAGTGTCATCTTAGTACAGAAGACGAAATTGTAAGCATGGCAGAGAGATATGGAATGCCATAGGTAATTTAATCAAAATTAGGTTTATTGGCTAAGTTTAAAGCAGTTAATGTTATACTCACTCTCCAGGAACGCCACAGTCTCATAGGTTTGGAGAACATGAATAATTATAATTTGTTTCTCAAAGAGATTTCATCTCTTTAAGAAAACAAAGCATGAAATCTACTAATGTTACTGAATATTGCCACCAGAATTTTCTAACTCAATGAGAAAAGGAAGGCAACACTATAAAGTGATGGTGATTGGTTTGGAGACTGGAGGTCAGTTAAAGACCATCTTGCTGTTCTGCTATCATGAAGGCAAACCAGAATAAATTCAAAGATAACTTGCCTGAAGAGACAGAGATTTCAAAGAATGTAAATTAATCTCTTAAACAGATAACATAGTAAATTACTAAACCATAGTGAAACTAAAATAATGTATACGAAAATACATAGGATACGCAAAAAAATATCTATTGTCAGTACACAAAGTTGTGAAGAATCACAAATCGCTGTTAAGGGTGGATCTGACCAACTTTTCAGAGAGATAGTACAAAGGGGGTCTTGCTGCATTTGCAAATGAAGAACTAATTGTTAAACAAAAGCCTTTGGACAAAATGTTCCTCTTATTTCCTTAACGTTATTATAATTTAGTCTTAATCTCTGCAGTGAATGCATAATTCTAGGAGTTAACTCAGGAGGAAGCACTTGTCTTAAACAGTGCCAAGTCCTAGTGTAGCTTAAGAGACATCAGTAAGAAGAGAAAATCTACAGTATAGAAGAAATTTCAGTCAGAAAGTTGGTGCAGGAGAAAAGGCAGCACCTCAAGAGATTTTTTTTTTTTTACTACTTTATTTGAGTTTTTACTGAATATTTCAGTACTTGAACTACAGAAGTTCCAAGCAAAGAGTAACTTCAAAGTAAAGATGGTACCAAAGTGTGATCAGAATCAAGAAAACCTGCCCAACAGAATGCTTTGCTCCCTGTTACATAGTTGGTTCTGGTTCTCTGACCACAGTCCCACACTACACCCATGCTGCTGTACTCACTGGCTCCCTTTCAGATGAGCCTACTTGATACTTTCAAAATTATACTTCTGAGAACAGTTTATTGCACTGAAAAATCACACGAACTTAAGGTCAGAAAATGCCAGCAGCAGGTGTAGAAAGGGCACAAAGCTTTGCTCAAAGGCTTAGCTCTCCCAAAAATGTCTGACAGAAGCAAGTAAAAGAGGCTGGAACGGTCAAATGACTAAAAGGGGAAAGAATCAACATATTTACCTATATTTACCTTATTTGTGATTTTTATCTTACAAAATAGATTTCTAGGCTTATAAATTAACATTGAGACACGGAAAAATGAGGAAATTAATACAAGTTGGTAGATTATCTAGGCTTAATACCTGCTTTACACCTTCAGACATTATTGAAGTGTTGAGAAACAGGTTCTCACAACGAAGAGGAGTGAATATCTAGAAAGATCAAACTGTTGGCACTGCCTCCAGGGACCATACATCTCTAGAGGAAGAAGTAAGCCCTCTTCATCTCTCTTTTTATTCCCAGCTTCCATTTTGTTTGAGGACTAGGCAGGATCAAAAAAACGTTACTCATCTCCATAGTACTATATAAAAATGAGGCAAATGAATAATGGAATTGCTCACCTATCTCTGTAAGACTGTGATGGATAGCACATACCCATTTAGGAGATGTGAGTTGTCGAAGAAAGAGACACAAGGAAAAACATAATAAAAAGATTGATCACCTCTGAAATATACCTGCTAGCTTTGCCTGCAGATAAAGTAGAAAAATAAAGACTGTTTCCCCCTTGTCTGTAAAAACAATAAGACATCAGGCCTATTTTGTTTCCCTTGTAAAACATTTCAGGTGGCTGCCACACTGGGACAGACAAAAACGGGCTGCTGTCGCAATGTTCACACTAATGTAATCAGTGTGCACTTGGAGCTCCTCCACCCATGGTCTAGGTCCCTCGCTCTGCAGAGGAGCAGTTCTCATGAACTTCAGTGGAGATTATACATCCTCTTCTATGCCTCTTCTACAAACAGATCTTTTTTCCAAATTCTCCCACAATTAAGACCAGGTTTCCAAAAGTCTGCTGCACCCAGCAGGTCTTGCTGTTCAATATATCGCTGGGTAAAAAGCCACGCTAGAGAAGCTGAAGCTGCTTTTACAGGAACTGCTTTTGCAGTTCCTGATTTCATTTGAACACCAGGCCCCACACGCATGTATTTCCAACTCTAAAATAAACCACACATCCCATGAAGAGGACAGTATAAAGTTGGTATATCAAGTCAATCCCATTAAAATATCATTACTTTTTAGGATGGTTTGTTACATAGATACCTTTTTATCTTCCAGGAGCGTGGACTAGTTTACTACTCCTTTGAAGCATAATTCTCAGTTGGACTCCTAGAATTGATTTCAGTGTGCTCAGGATGCAGCCCAGTGTTTCTAAGACACTATGAATAAAACCTTAAAGCCTTAAAGCCTGTTGTTCTGTTTAAAATAACAGTCTTTGTAAATAAAAGAAGCAGCATTTTGCTTGTAGGTAAAAGAATGCAGCTAGCAACACTTTTTTTCTTTTACTTCAGCTAAAGATTTTTCAAGATATTAAAATCTGTCTCCTCACTCCAGTGAAATGCTATTTTGATAGAATTAATTTTAAATAAGCTACCAGCCTTTCATACTTCAGTGCACTAATTACATCCCTACAACACAAACACAAGATGACGCTTCTTATACACAGGGTCGTAGGGATGATAGAGCCAGTGAAACACAGAAAGCAGTGTTAAGACATGGTGTCTAATTTGTTCACCTTATTTTACACACAGAGGTACAAAAGCACATTCCAGCTAAATGCAGAAATAGTTACATAGGCCAACACAGCTAAAATCATCTGAGTCAGGTGATCTTTTTTCTGATTAACAATAAAAAGAATCAAGACAATATTTAAGGTGCGTGTGTTTTCTTTTTCTTTTAAAGAAAACCTTAGCCTAGTTGAGCACAAAAATGGTAACGCAAAAGACTATTAATGAAAAAACTATTTTTCAAATACATTATTTGTTCATTAGATATGAGAAACTATCCAAGGTTTCCTCATAATTTAACTTTCTACAATTCAATGTAAGATTTTTTTAAATTATTATTTAAATCAATTTCAATACTGTTCCAGCCATAGGCTGGAAATTATTGAATTAGCACAAAATAGTTTTAAAATATTTTTAAAATAAATATTGGCAGAAAAATCAGTAATGGATCCTCTAAATATATATATACATATTTTTCTCCAATTTTACTTCCCCCTAGCCTCAGGGAAGGGAACAGCTGAGAAGGAGGGCTACATCTCAGTCAGAAGGCTCTCAAGCATAGTGCTAAGATTTAAATGCTGCAGTGTTCTGTGTGTTGGAAATGTTAGTTGGCAGACCTGTTACAAGGCTTTAACTCCTTATGGTAATTTCAACGTTTTGCCTTTAATCATCTATGAATCAATTCCCAAACTCCTGTCTCTGCTTGTGTAATAAGGCTATTTAATAGATTACTATGCTTTGTATACATACCAACTCCTCAGAAGCGGGATTAAATCAGCTAACTTGATCTCCAGCCTGAATTTAGATTAATCTGCTACTTACTTGTCCTGCAACACCCTCCTCTGCTGGTTTAAAGGGTTTTACCTCTCTTAAGAAACCTTGATTTGGTAGGGAACTCATCTAGATTTCAATATCTAAAAGTTAGGACTCTCATTTAAAGTCCTAAGCTTTCTCTATAGTAAGTAGAAAGACAGTCTTCCCTAGGTAGTAACTGGTTTTGGATAGGTTTAATCATCCTTTGGAAGCAGTTTTCCATTGGCACTGACTTTTGAAGGAATCATAACTGCTTCTAAGATTGAAGGCAAAAGTAAGGTCAGCTGAATCTGGGTTATTGGCTCCATAATTGAGTACAAACTCTCTGTAATTACTTAACAGCTTTCAGAAAGAGAACCATAAGAACCAAGCTTTACAGTCAGCTGGGTGGGAGAGAAGATCAAAAGCCTTTAGATGGTGGTGGGAAAGAAAGCGGGGCACATTTTCAAGTTGTACAAATTTTGAGAAACTGAAACTTTTATTAAAAGAAAGAGAAATGAAAGAAGGAAGATCCCCAAAATAGCTTGTCAATAGGATATTCGGTCTGAGTGCTGCAGACCACTGTTTACAGCTTGCTCTGTATGATTTGGACCAGCTATAAAGAAATTTCTACCTTAATGACATAGGTTTTTCTCTTTTTCTTGGACTTCCATAATTTTTTTCTTTTTGAATAGATACACTGCATTTCAAAGATAACTTTTCAAAATTGCTATAGTCCTGACAAGTTCTCATGAGGATACTCCTATACCAGCTATATATATGAGCTAATCCAAACCACAGCCTCACACTGAGCTCCTGCTGAGCTCTTCCACTCCAAAAATCCTAGTTGATCAACCAAATAATGGGATGTGCACTTCAGCTCTTTAAAGTAGGAAGACAGGGACGTTTTCCTGCAGAGCAACACACAACTGTACAGATTCCCTGCAGGCTTTTCCACTCCCGTCTTGTTCAGAGCTAAATGCTATTAACACTGTCTCATGCTAAATAAATAAAAGCTTTTGCACTTAACACATAAGGATGTCCTGGCCTGAAGCATCTTTCACAATTTAGGTACTGGACTCTAAGCAAATAACCCTACATCAAACCCTATGTGCTCTCAAAGATGAGCCAAAGGAATATTTTCCCATAGACTAGTACAAAGCCTAAACCTGCTGCTGTCTCACATCTGAACATTGTCCAGCAAAGCACATGCACATCTGACTGGTGGGAAGATTATCACACAAATAATCCAAAATCCATGGGTGATGGAAATTCCTTTCATATCCCTGAAAGATATGCACATTGATTTTCCTACAGTCACTTTTAGTTGCATGTTTGAGTAGTTACCTATATAAGTATGTGGAAGGAAAATCAGTCACAGCTCCCGTGAAAGTAACCTCACAAACAGGTAAAAAAAGCTGCCCTTATTTTCCTATCTATGCCACAGAGCTGTTTAAGCACAGGTTTCCATCTTCAACCTTTTCAGAATTTAGTTCTTAAGTTTTTGGTGCTTCAACAAACCAAAAATGTTTTATGCAAATCTATTGACTTCTTTCATGCTTTCAACAAAAAAAATGAACAGATAGTATGATTTTAAAAAGTGTAAAGGCATCATTTCAACTTCTTTTGACCTTCAGAAAAAATCAGAGCCTTCCTTATTATATTAATCTATATAATTGCATTTCAAATGACAAAATAAGGTGCCTGGATGAAGGTTTCTTGTTATTTACAGAATTGTATGCTTTACAAAAATATTTTACTGGGAAAATGCAAAATTTCATATCTTCATTTGTTTCATACACAAGTGTCAGAGTTCCCCAGGAGCAAGAATTCTGGATGCCACTAAACTGAACCGAGCACTGCCCCCCTCCTGCTAGGCCAGAGTCAGCACTCTATGGGCTCTAGTATAGATGCTAGTGTAACTAAATCTTTTTTACCTGCAGTACAGCCCAGGGGCTCTGCCCACTCATTCCTACTAGCTCTATGAGATATGGGAAGCACTTTTAAATTGCTGTTAACAATTATACAGCATACACTATAATAGGCAATAATTAGGAAAAAAAAAATAAGTCTTTCTGTGAACGGGTGTTGTTGTCTCTGCTTTTCCTTGCCATCACAGAACAGAACGGAAAATCATGGCATATATTTCAGTGAACAGACAACTGGAACTTTGGAGTTCCTCCTCACTTTCAGAGGTCTCAGGAATCCATCTAGAAACTCTATATGTTAAACAGAACACATATAAAGAAAAAAACCCAGGTTGTCAGAATGCCTTCAAAGCAGAAAAATCAGTAGTCTAAAAATCCACAAAAAACTGAAATTTGCACTCCATAAATCTTGAATTAGGTTCAACCATGGTGAATTGCACTGCCTTCTGGCACTAAGCCCTGCTAATTACTTCAATCCTCACTCAGGGAGTGGTGAGATTTAATATTACCATCAAAGCACATCCAGTCAGTCCTGCATCAGCCATACAGAAGCCACAACTAAATTAGACATTGAAACTAGGCTCTTTGTTCCCTTTTATACTGCTGGAGTCCTTGTCAACTTAAATTACATGTGAATCAACACAAAGTCTTAAAGACATAGCCGCCAGTAAAAACTTTTCAGCATGAGAGTGATTAATCACAGATAGAAATTAACATTCTAAGAATTAAATGCAACCATAAAATTATATAAATGCTAATAAACAAACTCATTAGTACTTATTTTCTTTCTGCTATAAAGATTAACCAAGGGTCATAACACTGGAGGTGACAGGATTCCCGTGATTACAACTCCAGTACGCAGTTAATTTCCCATAACATTCATTCTCCTTTTCCTGTAGACTGCCATACGGCCCTTAAGGAAGAATAGGCAATGTCAAATGATTTTCTCTAATGTCAGAGTGATATTCAAGAGGAAAACTCAGGAAAATCTACATGAAATTAAATTCATCATTAAAGGGAAATCCCAAATTCTGAAGTATTTTTTTACTTAATAAAAACCAAAACAAAACAACAGTGCTGTCTTTGAAATCACAGAATCGGTCAGGTTGGAAGGGACCACAGTGGGTCATCTGGGTCAACCTCCCTGTGCAAGCAGGGTTGTCCTAGAGCACATGACACAGGAATGAGTCCAGACAATTCTTGAATATCTCCAGCGAGGGAGATTCCACACCCTCTCTGGGCAGAGAGATAATGCAATCAGCTTTTGATCACAGCTAAGTATATTAACTGTACTAGGAATGGAGACGTACCCTGTACAATTTCTATCTTCTGCCTTTATGACCTGTGAAGAGCAATGTGAAAATACCTAAGCTGTTTCCAAGGAAGTTAACTCAGTCCTGGACCTGTACAGGTGGCTGAGGTAGGATGACACATGAAAAAAATATGAAATAGCTTCCACAGCCAAACTGGTTATCTCTATGCAGCATTGACCTGCACCTTCACACCATCTGGACTGTCTGCCTGGGTCAGTGCTAGCTCAGAGCTCTCTGTACCCAAGAGCCAGGAAGGTCATGGACCTTTCTTTTCTCCATTATTTCCTCTTGGCAGCCTACTGACAGCCTGTTTAGTTAATGTTGTGAATGAGCTATGATTTTGCTTCCTTTCAAATGATTCTTTCTTCCATTTAGGAGATACATTCTCCCTGTGAAACTCATCATCTGCTACCTGCTGGGTAATATTCCTACTGTGGTGTCACCTGGAGCCCACCAGAAAGAAAGATAATACAGAAGTAGTTTCTGGTGCAGGGAGCCCACGCTGTTGTATGAGACAAATGATATGGAATTTAATCCTGGCTGAGGGCTAGATAGCATTTCAAATCTTTTTCAGAAACCACTTGTAAAGCTTCTGGGCATGATGCTATCCTAACACAGCCAAACACTGATTCACCAGCAGCTTACAAGTGTACAGCAGCATATACATAAGCATACAGACATGCCCTAACACCCACATTAACATCCCTTCCCTGCAATCTGGTGACAGAGTGAATGAGATAAGCAACCAGTTGAAAGTGGAAAATGTCTCCATTTGAATGACAGTGAGGAATGGTCTTTTCTTCTTGAAACCACTGTCTATACTGAAAGGCTATTCTGACATGGTTTTGACATTTTTCTGTACTTTTAATGCCTGAAGCAAGACACTGATTGAAAATCTCTATTTTTATCTCTCAAAGTATCTGGGTACCCATCTTCATTTGTTAACCTGAGGAGACTTGACCCCTTCTTTTCTTGCCCTGAAGATCCTATTTATTAAGGAAAAATCCTTGAACTACTTCCCTTATTAATAATAAATGGTAAGAGAGCTGCTGTTGGCAACTGGGCAAGCAGAGCTGGAGGAAAATTGCCTTCTTTTAGAAGGCAAATGGAGATGGCTCCTGTGGCTGTTGCTAAGTGAATTTATATCCTCAGTATTGTGTGTATGGTTTCCCTATTCAATACTGGATAATGAACAAAAGAAATAACAACAATCAAAGACAGAAATGGGAGAAGTCCAACTGTAGCCTGGGCTGCCTCAAAAGCACTGTGACCAGCAGGTCAAGGGAGGTGATTCTGCCCCACTACTCCTCTCTCATGAGACCCCACCTGGAGTGCTGCATCCAGCTCTGGGGTCCTCATCACAGGAAAGGCATGGACCTGCTGGAGTGAGTCAAGAGGAGGCCATGAAGATGATGAGAGGGCTGGAGCACCTTTTCTATGAAGACAGGCTGAGAGAGTTGGGATTGTTCAGCCTGGAGAAGAGAAGGCTCTGGTGAGGCCTTATTGTGGTCTTTCAGTACTTAAAGGGGGACAAACATTTTAACAGGGCCTGATGCAATAGGACAAGGGGTACTCATTTTAAACTAAAAGAAGACACCCTTAGAAAAGTTATAAGGAAGAATTTTTTTTCTGATGAGAGTGGTGAAACATTGGAACAGGTTGTTTAGAGACGGTAGATGCCCCATCCCTGGAAACATTCAAGATGAAGTTGGATAGGGCTCTGAGTAACCTGATCTAGTTGAAGATGACTGATTATTTCAGTGGGGTTGAACTAGATGGTCTGTAAAGGTCTCTTCAACTCAAACCATTTCAATATTCTATGATTCTATTTTTCTATAAAAGTAAAGATAGACATATGTAACAACAGTTAACTTCAAAGCCTTGGCCTTTTTCATAAGGCTTTTCTTTTAGTTTGTTTTTTCTCCGTCCTCTGTTATCAGCAAGAGAAACAGTGAAACAAGCTTCAGAGATGTCTCTGGATTAGCATTCTAGTTCTTGCTCTTCCCCAGCATTGGTAGGAGCATCTCTAGGGTTTCAGAGTTCAGGTTAGTCAAACTATAGAAAGAAAGTGTAATTCCACATTGTGCTTAACATCATGAAACAACTAGTTGCTGCTGAAAGGAATGAGTGCACTTTCTCTTACTTCTCCAGTTCCCTGCTACTGCCCATTCAGACCTTGTTTTGAATGTCATGGTTATGCAGCTTTGAGGTTAGTTGGTTTAATTCACTGAGCTGACTGAAAACAAACCTCCCAGATTAAGCAAATATGTTTTCCACAGATTGGTATCATGATGTGTCATCCCATGGAGTTCAGTGTATACAGACCAAAGAGCAATTCAAACGCCCAGCCACTGGGGTTCTCACTCTGTCACCCACAAGCAGATGTCTAGTGCCAGATATACCTTAGGATGATCTGGCTGATTTATAAGTTCCACACAGGTCTCTCAAACGACACCAAAAGATAAACCTTCTCCGTGCAGGTCATGAGCATGCTAGAGTACCTCGCATTATACTGAGCAGTCATGTAGGTGCACCTGAGCCAAACCTTAGGTTTCTTCTCCAGAGGTTGACAGCATTGTCAGTACTGACAAGCTGCCCATCAGCAAGAGATGTTTAGCCACCTACAGTGCATGAAGACACCTAAATGTACTAAATGCTTGTGGACCCATACATGTATCCAGGCATTCACTGGGAACTGAAACCCATTGTGATGCGTTTTAATTCTTGCAGGACAAGAGCAAATCTCAACAGCATAGAGGTATGCAATATAATGTTTCCTAGACTGGATTTTAGGTCTAAGTATGGTAATTGTTTCATCACACAGAGTTGGTCAATTTTATCAGACACAAACCATCTACTCAAGCAAATTTACTGTCTAACAAGCAGTTCTCAGAAGTGATTCATGGTCTCTGGAATCAGTAGCAAAGGAGTACACACAAATTTGCACACACACACACACACACACACACACACATATTTCCGCACCACTTCAGTGGTACTGTTGAGACTAGAAACTTTTTTTACCCAACTCTGAGAAAAAACCTGAAGGTTTTTGTCTAAACTCCTCCTCATTTTAGAACACAATCTGCACAAACAAATTCAGGGTATTTACTCTGGAATTACACCACTGAAAGGCAATTCTTTTATATCAACAAGGTAAAATAGCAATGGACTTAAAAGCCTTTTAGAGGTAGGGAAATTGTGATTGCTTACAATACATTCACAAATATTTACAAGTCAAATATTAAACAAATAAAAAATCTTATACAGTGCAAATGTTATGATTACTTTCAATTTACCAACCTGATGAATTAATAAAAGAACTTACCTGAGCTCCAAAAGTAATATAGTCTAACTCAATACTAATGAAGTAAGGGGCAAATTAACAGGATAGCCTTAACACTTTGCTATACCCAAACAAAACTATTTATTTATCAGCACACTAATATTTCTTTAGCAGGGTCCCTTAACTCAGGAAATTGTGTTGGTAGCCCTAGAAGGCTCTACTTCAGAACACAAATGCCAGATGAGCACAGCCAAATGCCTCTCTGTTGAACAGAGTGGAAAGGCAAGCTGTAATTTTGTTTGATGGCATGCTAAAAAAAGACAAGACACCATGGAGATTGGCATACACCAATGTATATGGCATGTTAGACCAACTTTTGATTTAAGCATATTAACAATATGCATGAAGATTATGTGTTGCCTGGACTAGAGAAAGAGAGGATTTGTAAGTAAATTTTGGGTAGGAAGTAGAGCCCTTTGACCTCACTCAAGAAAGATTCAGGCTCCCAGGTAAACCTAATGAAGAATTCTGAATAGCTAGGCCATTGACTCTTAGCCTTACTATCTTCCTGTATCCAAGTGGAAGCAAAAGGTCTCATCAACATGAAGCCATGGGGCAAAAAAAAGACCACAAAACATATGAGAATGCCATCCTGGGAAGCATCCTTCATGTAGGAAGCCTTTATCCCATCCACAAATCACCTGGGAACCTCCAGGTTTGGAAGGTACTCCAGCAGATATAGAAAAAGGCAGAGGATTTGAATGAACATCAGTGCATCAGAAGTAAGAAGCTATGTACACAAAAACAGAACTCTGTCTATGCAGCAACCTATAAGGATGTTCAAATTCTGCTGCTGCTGTAATTCTGAAGCCCTTGAAGCTCATTCTCACACATATATTCACATACATTCTTTATAACCCCTAAACAAGAAAGGGCACAGCTAGACACAGTAGATTGTACATAATCTGAGGATAACTCATTTTTATTAATATGTAAATTAGCAGGTTGCTATCCATATACATAATTTATTATTCACAAACATACACAAAAAATTGTGTTTGGAGTCTCAAGGCTAAGTCTATATAGCATGTTCCCCAATAGAACAAATAATTTTTTCACGTGGCTGCTCAAAGCAGCCATGAAGCATGCAAAACAGGCACTTAATAAGGATCTAAGTTATTATTTCAGCTCTGAGTACTCAATTTATACGTCCTAGTTGGCAAATTGTTCTTCCAGCATACTCCTACTAGTTGAAAGAGTATTTATCCCTAAATAAGCCATGTTGTAACATCTCATAGTATAAGCACTGGGACTCAACACACCTTTATTTAGCACCTTCACTGGGAGACTACTCTGCTGTTCTGGTAACTGATGGAAAGAGGAGGAACTTCCACAGATTGTGTCTCTCTCCCTTTTTGGTATTTGAGGGATCTTTGCTCTTAACTTTACTTCATCTAAGTGGCCATAGTCAATCAGGAGAAATCTAGATCAATGTCTTCTGGGAACAAGCTATATTTGGATAAATATTTTTTGCTTCAGGAAGGCATTTTAATCATAATGAAAATCAAGTCAGTCAAAATTTGTCATCAGGTGTGTTTGATATTCATTTTTAGTATTTTATAGTAGAAATGCCTCAGGCACATACCTGTCTTCACAGCTCTGACCAAGTGCCACAGGTATTCCTGCATTCACACGGACAGGGAAAATTTTCTATCATTTACCCCATATTCTATTCTTTCTTATATACACCAGTTTTAGATAATGAGTCACACAAGGAAGAAGAAGCTAGAAATGCGTGTTATCAAACTGAGGGCATTTCACCTAATTTCATTTTTTAACACAGAATTGATTTAAAAAATATTCTACATAGAGAATGAGGGGTTTGGACTTAAAAAATGCTGCCCTACTGACAGCAAAATAAGTAGTTGCTTGAGGTTCACAAAGTCTGTGTGCAATGGGACTACAAGGAGCCTTTCTATTTATTTATTTTTAATTTTTAAGTGTTGTTGTTACACCTAGCAAGTTGTATAACAATGAAAGGCAGTGGGTTCATCTCAGAACACTTGTCTCCTCTTGAGAAGTAGGCTATTGTACCACAAGGAAGCAATATCTCAGTCTTTTATTAGCTAAACCAGCAATATAAACTAGAAATAAAATTTAAGTTTTATGGTCATTCTCTTCCAGTGCTGCTGACAGCATGCTGGTGTGCTTAAAAACAAATCATGATTTTGTACAAAGATAACTTGGGTTGCACTCCCTCAGAAAGGGACAGAAAGAGATGTGGGAGGAAAAATGAAATTGAATTCATGGTGAAATAGGGAGTATGTGTATCTAAAAGGATTTCTCCTGCTGATAGTCCTAATAATACCATTTCTGAGGACTGAAGTGCTGCTGTTTTTTCATACTCAGCTGCTGCGAAGGGGAGATTGCACTAGATAATGCTCTGAACCATATCTGAGAACAATCACTTTTGATCCCAAAGAAGTTGAAAAGAGGATAAGAGGGGAAAGGAGAGAAAGAATATCTTCCATGAAAGGAGATTAGGGAAACAATAGCCAGATTTATATAATTTTTTCCTAGGGAAAAAAAAAAAAAAAATCACACAGTGCTTCTCCAAGAAGACTTTGGAGACATGTCACGTTTAGGTATTGACTGCAACTTCCTAAGGGTAGTCATAAATATGTTCAAATTGAGCTATGACCTTTTCTAAAAAATTCAGATTTCCCAGTGCTTTCAAGCTCTTCACCACCTCTGAACAATTAATTTAATAAAACTTTAAAAGAAACTCTTTTAACTTTCCATGGAAATGGAGAGGAGAAGTAGGCATCAACTCTACACGGGGCACTGGCAGCCACAGAGCTCAGACTGTGCATCATGTGTGAGCCTTTTTCCACTAGCAGGGCAAGATGCCTGGTTGGCTTTGCATTGGGAAGAAGGAGGAAATATAGGAATAGTCAAGAGAAACTGAGAGATGGTTTAACAATTCGCTCCTCAGTTCCCATCAGCCTGAGTTTCTTCATGACTCACTATCATTCCACCCCCTCAGCAGCAGATGGGAAGAAACTTTGGTTGATCTAAGATGCTTAGATATTCTTCAGACATCAGCTCTATATGATTTCAAGATACTATAGCTGGACTCACATAAACCTGGCTTTAGGTCTGGAAATGGAAGACACAATTTGATTTTTGCATAAAAACAGAATAGATCATAGAGCAGGAGGTTGATCACCCAAAGTTATACTAATGTTTATGACATAGCAAGAATAGCAAAGAAGCTCATGAAATATCTATCATGAAAACATGCTTTTGGAGGTCTGAAATATTCTGTGTCAGCAGATATGTTGGATAAATCACATTAGCACATTGTGAACTGATGCTATTGGATAATCTATGCACATGCAATGCAGACATATACTCAATACAGAGTAAGTATGTAAGAAAGGCAAAACAAATTACATATGTAAGAAAGGCAAGACAATCTTTATGTCATTTAGGAAAAAAAAATGGATGCATACGGGGTACATTCAATACACACATTGGCTTTCTGAAGCCACGTGGCCCAATTCTATTCTCGGTTACGAGGGCTCAGCAAACTGACACCATTCGAGACTTGGGAGACCAGACACTTGGCAAGTGCCACTAATACAGACAGAAATTTTGTGAACCCAAATGTGAAAAACTGTTGTAATATTAGTGGCATATGGCAGACACATATGAGACTTGCCCTATGTTTTCTTTTCAGCTGTGATGTGTCACCAGCCAGCCTGGCACAGCTGCACTACAGATGTGCTGTGTGCCATTCTGATGGCATAAATTTCCCACACTCTATAAGATACTGTTTTCTCTGACACTCAGTTGAGATTCCAGAAAGAAAAATGGCTGGGTAGAGGGGACAGATGCTATTATTTCTCTGGTTGATGGAAAAACAAGAGTCAAAACTGTCCATCTTCTCGATGGCAGCAGCTGACCTCTCCACCAGCACATAGTTGCAAGCTGGTCATCAGCCCATGAATTAGTTGCAGCAGAAATGCTTTAATGCCTGGCTATAAAATCTAAACAGCTCTTTCTCTGCAGCCACCCTTAAAAAACCCCAAAAAACCCCCCAAACCAAACCAAAAAACCAAACAAAAAACCCAAAACAAAACAAAAACCCCAAAACAAAAAAACCAACCAACCAAACAAACCCCCCCCTCCCCCCCCCGGGCCTTATTAGATATGATGATGATAGAACAACATATTTACTAAATAATTTGTTAATCATTTTGCATGCAGTTTACATAGAGAAATTTCACCTTGTGGAGTGTTTATATACAGTTCAATTTAGCTGCTCGTTGGGCACTTGCTATTCACAGCATGTAGCTGCTCGTGTGAGGCACAGGGTGTGCTTCCCATTGCCTCACAAGATTTCTGAAGCAATTCAGATTTTGTAGATTTTTCTCAGACTAAAGGGTGGCTTTATTTAGCTTGACCTTATGCATACCACTGTCCATAGCTGACAGAAGGCCTTGTCCACACGCAAATACAGGTATTCATATGAATCCCAAAACACAGTGTGAACAAACCCCGTCTTTCTTTACAAATATAAATGCAGCGAATAAGACTGCATCAAGAAGCTGATCATAGTCTGACTGAACAGTGTTTGAGACATGCATTATTCAAGCCATTCTCTCTTAGACAGGACAGTTCACTCTTTTCAATGATCTGTTCCCAGATGTTAAATTCATCAGGCCATGGGTAGTCAGTTGTAAAAAAAACTGGACCCTTCAACAACAGCCCCAACAATCCAATTCTATGTCCGTCCAGTTGCAGATGATGGAACTAAGCACGTGGAGTCTCACGGATGCATTAGAAGGCATTCAACATATGCCTGCATTCTCCTACACAGCAGAAAAATATTTCAAAAAATCAGAGAATCGTCACATGGGCCGGTTTTGGCTGCCAGGAGAATATGTGTCACTTTGTAAAACTTATATTCAAAGCAATACTTGGGGATGAACAACTGCAAAATTATTCTTTCAGCATAAAATTTGGAACAAGATGGATGTATAATTGACTTGAAAATGTAAATACCCTGTTCATCTTTTAACATGGAACCCAGGAACCAAAGCACCCTTGAAAATCAGTAAGACTTTGGGCTCTAAATGCTTACAGCTAGTGCTTCAGATAATTCTGCTGATAGATTAGATAATGGCAAGAAAAGGAGATATTCACAAATGTTAACTTGAGCCCAGGGACACAACCCATTGAAGGGCTGCCTGTAGAAACATACATTTTTCTGCTGATGATACAGGGAGCCCGGGGACATTAGATTTAATAGATAACCAACTTTCACAGCGCTATTCAAGATATTGGCCCAGGTTCACTTTGCCATTCAGATGTAATTTCATAATGAAACAATGATAACCAAAAAGGATCTGTAACAGTCCTTTGCAATGGCAAAATGAAACGTGCACATCCTCTGCCAGGTGTTTGTTGGGCTCTGTTGGAAGGGGTCCAAATAATTAGCTACTCACCAGATGGGTAGCAAAGCACAAACAATCTAATGTGTCTTTTGGGTACAGACAACTCTGACTCTCAATGATGTAATAACATTAACATGTGACAGCATTTAAGTTGTCAGCAATTTGAGAACTTAATTTTGTAGTTTGCAACCTGCAATGGTTTTATTTTCATTAACCAAACACCTACAGAAAGGAGACCAAGAATACAGCTGGCAGAGGGAGAAACTCGGATTTCCAGTGGGACATACAGATTTTGATTTATTGCCAGTAAAGCACCTGAGACACTGGAAGCTGGAAACCATCACAAACATGTATGAAAGCTACTACAAGACTGCGAAATTTTATCCTCACCCCAGAAAATATATGTGAACTATGCAGCACACCAGACACTGTGATTGGTTTATAGTGTTTGCAAGCAATCACTGAAATAACCTTCACAACTCACCTCTGAGCTTCACTGGTACCCAAAGCATAACCTAACTAAGACAACTGACGCTTTCCAGAGAAGAACATTACTTCTAGAAGCTTATTTTTCTGCCTTAGGCCTCTCACATTTGCTAGGATGAGAAATTGTGAAGGTTTTTGGTCCAGTGTAAAGACATATTTGAGGTAAACAAGAGCAGGCTCCTTAACTCTTTTTTCTTAAATAAATAATGTGAAGACTTCTGCCAGCTGTCTGTACATCCAAGCTGAAGTAGCAGCATATTTTACAAGACTCAACAGAAGTTGTTGAGTCTTGAGCTTTATGATTCACCTGACCAAAGTTGCCAAGTCTTGCAATTTCCTCATTGTATCAAGCGATTTCTTTTCCAGAACCCCAGATCTTTGAGTCATGGAGTATATGAGAATTTCAATTTCCATCTTAATGAATAAATAAAAGAATTTTCCAGCTCTCCTGGTTATACAGAAATATTTGGAAAACACAAGGGTGGTGGCCCAAAAAAGCTTCAAAACGTGAAGACAAACAAGGAATATATCATCTCATAAAAGGCATAATGAAGGTTAAGTCACTGCATTATTCCTGGGACCTAATACTTAGTTTCTGGGGGCCTGCTGCTAGCAAACCTGTCTGCGTAAAACCAAAATCCCACCCAGATTAATCCCATTGCCTGCCCTTTCATGGAAATAGTTGTTGTTCCACAGAAGACTGTGATTACAGATAAAGACTCAGAAAATATCTTGATTAATTTTATTTTACTAAAGTTTCATTTGTAATAAACCAGTAAAACATTTACATGGGCAAGGCCAGTACTAAGCAGAACAACATATGTTCATTATTTTTTAAGTTCTGAACCAAGCCCATCAAAGCTTCTGATTTCCTTCCATGAGTTTTGAATAAGACCCTTTAAATAATTACATTAATAATTACCTGTCTATTAAAATAGAAAATCTATAATATTAACAAGATTTTTATAGTTAATTCTTATTTTTGGCCAATAAACCAATAACCTTTGAATCTCTCCAAAGAGATATAAAGAAATGTTTCCATTCTATTGAAAGAAATACAAAGTAAAAGAAAAAAAAGAACTAGCACTAATAAATAAAGATATCCCTAAAACTTCTGTCAATAAAGCAACCAAATCAGTATCAAAACAATATATGAATCAGTATATTGGTATAAATAATTTTGGCTAGTATTTTTTGGAGATTTTTTTTTTTAGAAGATAAATTCCTTTAGAAATAGTTATTTTTCTCTATTCATCCAAGAATTTAACTTTAATATCACCCATGAAAAGGGATGATAAGTGTTCAGATGAAATAAGATCACTTACAACAAATTTTCCCTGAAGCCTAACATGTGCCATACTGGATATTTTCTATCTACTGCTTTCCAGATCTTGGCTTAAGCACTAATTTTACTCCTGCTGTTTATCACAAGACTATGGATTAATATTAAAGAGACACTGGGCATAAATATTAATATGCGATCATGTGTATGCATATATAAAATAAACATATATTCAAATCATAGGAGACTTGCATTTTCAGTTGCAGAAAAATTGAAAAGTATGCAGTTGAAGAGTCTACTGAAATCAATTTCAAATGGTTCAAAAATAAGTCCCAAGAACATCTGCTGGAACATACGGCACAACAGGATGTGCAGTATTATGCCATGATAATACACCTTGGGTGCAGTATGAGGCATGAAGCCAAAAGGCATATTTAGAGGGAAAAAAATTGGGGACAGAAACAAACTAATCAACTAGAATTTAATTTAATATACATAATCATAGGTTCCTGCTTAGTTTATCCTCTAAATAAAATTCCAGACCCTCACTGACTACCACAGTACCCAGGTTTATTTATCAGATTCCAAGAAATTCAATGTCTTATAGAGAGGTTGCTTTCTTGATGAAAATATTCCTGTATATTTTTATATATATCTATACAATCAAGTAGTCTAATATCCATTGTCTTAAAATCACCTGGAAATCAAATAAAATATTTCTTTGTGGCTCAAAGTTAGACCAGGACATCATAGGAAGCCATATACCATGGAGAAATCAATGGCAGAGTGGAATGGCTTCTTTCTACCTTGACTTTGTATTGTCAAGGTACTGTGGAAGCACTGTGTGTATAAAAGGGGTAGCAAACTGCACACCAGACATCTCACTTGGCAAGTTATGGCATTTCCCAGGGAGTGAGAACAATACAATGAATTATAGAATCATGGAATCACAGAATTTACTGGGTTGGAAGAGACCTCTGAGATCATCAAGTCCAACCCTTGATCCAACCCCACTGTGATTACGAGATCATAGCACTCAGTGCCACATCCAGCCTCATCTTGAAAACCTCCAGGGATGGTGAATCCACCACCTCTCTGGGCAGGCCATTCCAATGCCTGATCACTCTCTCTGTAAAGAACTTCTTTCTAATATCCAACCTAAACCTCCCCTGGCAGAGCTTAAGCCCGTGCCCTCTTGTCCTAGTCACAAAAAAAAAGAAGAAAACATTTTGTCATGATTCTAGCAGACTTTTACCTTTCCTACTTTTTTATGTAAGAGTTTTTTTGCATCCTAATTCTGTAACCTATAACAAAATACTTATTTAAAACAGCAACTCAAGCATAGTATCCCTTGAGAAGTCTCAAGAATCACAGTTGTCTTCTTTCTTTATCCCTTGGAGAGAGGCAAGATAATTGGCAAAATTCTTCCAAAGTATGTGACAGCTCCAATTTTTTGTAAAACTAAAACTAATGGGGGGTGAGGAGAAGGATGCAGAAAGAAACTGAACAATGGAAAACATTTTGGCAAACACCAAATTACTCAGTTTATGATTATATTCTTAATCTCAACTTCCAGACTGATCTCATTACATGTAATTGGTGACTCTTCCTACACCTACTTATTAATTGACTGTTCTGTGGCACATGGTCAGCAGCCTGGTAACTCTGTTCACCTAATTGGGAATCTAATGAAGTGACAGAGCAGTCGTCACCAGCTCCTGGATCTAGTGTTAGAGTGTCAATGACTGCCAGAGGGAAGAAGAGAATAATAAATTGCTATCTGTGTTGACTAAATATAAGACACACATGGGGTAACAGGGCAGCAAGGGAGATTCATTATTAACTTTAGCTAATTATTCTGATAGTGACACAGAGTCTTGAGGTCTCACTCTTGTTATGCTAAGAAGCTAAGTAACAATATCTGCATAACAGAGAAATACCACTTTGTTGAACCTGGTTTTCTGCAGTGGGAAGGTCTGAATGGGAGAGAGTCTGATTCAGAGTCTATCCTTCAGAAAAGAATTTTCTGTTAGTAATACACTGCCTGCATTTGTGAGCGTGTGTTGATGTGTGCATGTGTGCCTGTAAGACTAAGAAGCGTGAACTTGCTGAGAAAGTGGGTGAATTGATGAAGAGAGACGTAATAATAAAATACATAAGAAGACCATTAAATATCTACTAAAATAAATAAGTGCAATAAAATATCTGGAATCTGTTTTCACATTCGAATTAACTGACAATGAGGACTCCCCTTGATATGTGAATTGCTATGAATAGCTTCCTGAGGACAGTCTGAAACCAAGAAATCATTAGAGGCACTCAGAGCACAAACACGCTGAATAACTAAGCAAGCATCTCTAGTACTTTGAACAAAAGCTATTTAAAATAAGAGGCTAAGTAAAATTATGGAAAAGGCAGATTACTGATCCAGCAAAATGTTTTCATGATTCATTTGTAATTTCATCTTTCCTTGC
Source organism: Myiotriccus ornatus (assembly GCA_036023395.1). Taxonomy (NCBI): domain Eukaryota; kingdom Metazoa; phylum Chordata; class Aves; order Passeriformes; family Tyrannidae; genus Myiotriccus; species Myiotriccus ornatus. The sequence goes on along the minus strand of JAYRBT010000001.1, from coordinate 33,051,285 downwards.
CAAAACCTAGAAACCTATACCATTACAAAGGTCTTGTTTCCATCTTCAATAAAAGTGTTTTCTGGAGTATGTGCAGTGAACGATGTGGCCAAGCTCTGAAAGTCCCACCTTAATCAGCCATCAGGGATTACTGGATGGGGGATTAAAAATGTGTTAGGTTATATCCTTCCCTGTCAGCATCCTGGAGCAGCCCTGCTCCTGGTTACATTCACATCTTCTTGTTCCCAGCAACATGCTGGAGCCATTCAATCCTGGCCATTAGTGGGATGAATGTCACAGTGCAACAAAAAATATGTTACACTTAGAAGGCACTCAACTGCTAAAGCAAAAACAGACAATATAGGACATCAAGGTTAAACAACCAAACTACCTATTGTAATGTGAATAAAAAAATTCTATAAATAAGAAATTTTCTGTCCTGTCTTTCATTTTTATAGATAAAAACTGGTTTCTAAAGTAAAAAGAAACATTTCTGAAAAAAATGTATATTGCTTTGGTATTGCTGAAAGAAAGAAGGCATGATAGATGGTGGAAAATGTTTCAAAACAAAAATAAATTCCCTGCTCTTGTGTTTTCATTTCAGCACAATTGGGTCAGACAGTCCTTCCCTTTACAGGAACATGTGTAAATATAGGTTTGAAAGTGGTCATTACAAGGGATTTGGTCGCAGTACAATCATCAAGCCATCTTGTTCTCAGTTTTCTGCAAAAAAAAAAAAGGATTCCAGACAGCCTCAACTCTCTTCTGTTGCTTTGCTGGGACAACACGTGTGCTCATATTTACTTTTCCTAATTTTTCTTGATTGCAATTATCAATCATTTCAGGACCTGTAAATATGCAATGTCTAGGTATTTCTGTCTAACTTGGCAGATGTCTTTGATGAAGTGCAGCTTATTCCCCACCCCACCCCCCCTTAACATACAATAAACACATGCTGTAATGTCAAGATAAATCTGGGATTAAATACTATGATTGTGGGTGGCAGCACAAAGCTCTTAAGAAAGCAAGTGGTATACAAGTCTCAAACATCAGCAGATTCCCAGGGAAAAATGAGCTTGAATTTGAAGTTCTAAAACCACTTAGTCTTGACTCATCTGACCAGTGTCTTCCAGATGCAAACTATTTAGGCTCAAAATGAACATGTGGTTCTTAAAAAAAAAAATTAGTTGTATGTATCTTTCATGCTTAACCACAGACTAGATCAATACAGAGGTTCCTCCAAAGAAAGTTTGGCACAGTTCTATTCACATCCTGATGTCAGCTGAAAACCTGGAAAAACTGAGTATCTTCAAATTGGCTTTGGAAACTTTCACCACATTTTTATCTATAGATAACAAGGGGGCTTCTGTGATATCAGGTCTAGCCTTCTGCTCTTATTCCACTGTAATCAGTGGAAAATTATAACAACTCACACTTCCTACCACAGTGACAACACAACGTGTCAAAGATAAAATCAAGTGCACAGTGTACAAATCAGATATGAATTACAGACAGTTGGATCAAACCAGATCAAGTTACTTGTCCTGAGAAGTGGGAAGGCACAAGCAAAGACACATTTCTATTCTTTTGTTGAAATGTCTTGGCCTACATTTTCAGAGATACAAAATGGAGATAACTTGATATGTCCCTGGAAGGCCTGGCTGGAGAGTCTTGGCTGGCTAAGACTGAAAGAGACCATAGAAAGAAATACACTTTTGTTTTCCCAAATGCAGCCAGTACCCAAATGAAGCTTAAAACCAAACACACACACACGTGCACACAAAGCCACCAAGAACTTATTCTACTCCAAGTTTAAAATTTTAAGCACATCCCAGAGGAGCTTGATTCAACCAACTACATCAACAAGTGACAAATCAATGATCCAGAATCTTTCTCCCTTGGCAGGAGGAACAACTGAAATCCCTGCTCTCTGTTTCAGCTTGATCTACTTTATCCTATTTACCAAGACTTCTGTGTCTGCAGAGTCAGATCTCAGCCAGACCCTTTTCATTTCCCTGCAAGTTTTCAGCAGCTACGGATGAAGAACTGTATGATTTCTCGTGTGCCTTTCCCAAACCCATTTATTTCTCATCTGTCTGAAGTGTAAAAATTCCATCATGCTACTCCAAAGGGAATGGGCATGGCTGAATTGCAGCTTATAAGCTCATGTGCTACTCACTGAAGGATCTGCAGAAGCATTCATTAAAAAGAAAACTTCTGTGAAAATACTTCTTTTATTCAAGTCACTCAGTACAAGTCCCCAGCTTTGTAAGTCTTAGAAAATGAGACACTTTTTCTGTAAGCTCTAAGCATCTTGTTAAATGTTAAGACTGTGGTTATGTTTCACCCTGTAAATAATTCAATTATTCCAAGTAAGAAGATTCTATTTTCTTGCAGTTGTTTTCTTGTTATTTCAACTCAATGTCTTTTCACTAGGTGGGTTTTTTTCCTTCTTCTTTTTATATGCATTGTATTGTAATCCAGTGTCTATCTAAGGTACTGCAATATAATTTTTTAACTAGCCACCTCAAACTGTAGCATGAGCATATTGTGGTCTAATGAGTGACACAGAATATTCTTAATAAACACCCCACATATTATATATTGACCCTGTTCTTCTAAGACAAGATGGGTCTCATTTCTCACAGTCTGTTCCTTGGTAGAGGGACATTTAACAGTGTTTGGCACAGTGGGTGTCTTTAATTTCTCTTGCTGTTGACAGTACCAGCTCTTGATTTTCACAGGAGGCAGGTGTCAGAAGTCCTGCTCTATTCTTCTGGGCTTGTAATTCCAAATGCAGTTTTATGAGACAATTAATGCCTCAGCCACAAGTTCCAATACAATTATGAGAATTTGATCTTTAGAACAAATAAGATGATTTTGGGTTTAGGTACTGCAAGGTTTGGTATGCAGCCTACATTTATTTCAGTATCACCATCAAGACAGGGTGCCCTCTGCCTGCTATATTTAATTCAAACTGCTTCAAACATTAGATGAGCATAAAATACAGCAGCAGTTTTTTATAAAACAAATAATTAAATTACTGATTATAATACTATAAACAAGGAAACAAGGGTAGGAATTTGTCTCTCCTAAGCGGGAGAGTGGATCACTGCCAGTTCCATTCATGGCTGGTAAAAGAAATGACCTTTATACATTTATCCCATATGATTGCAGGAGCAGCATTTAATCTGGGCATGCATGTGTTATCTTAGTGTCATTCCCTTCTTTGCACTCTGGGCAATGAGGTATGAAGTGCAAGTAGCATACTTCCCATACACTGCAGTCAGAGATGTCTTTGAATTTTGAATCATATTTCTAGCCCATAATTAACTTTCCTTCTGCTATCAGTGGCTTCTTTAGAAGTTATGACATTTTCATGACTGCTGCAACACTTGAAAATTGTGGATCATTGAAGTATCAACTATACATCCCTCCTATTACATTTGTTAGTTCCAAACAACTGACAACTTTTCATAAAGGGTACATAGGTCATGTTAATAATATAATTGACAGATTTGGCCTTTAGGAAGCTTTTCCTGGATTACTTTCCTCAACTCCCACTTTTATCAGTTTTGCCTTCACAGCTTCCTTTCCTTACAATGGTTTTACTAACCAATTTTTAAAAATAAAGTAAAAACTAAGCCTAGTGTTCTCCCCTATTCAATGACTGTTCACAGTTCACAATTGCTCCCACCTCCCTTCTGTCTGATTTTGGTAATAAGTCACCTGCTAAAGCAGGTTGGGATGTTGCAGGCAAGGCACACCAGCTTATTTCACACACATGGCAGCCAGAGATAAACAAGCACCACTTGGATGGTTTTTTGGATGTATGGTAAGAAAGATGGACTAAGAGGACACTTGGTCAAATCTACCATGGCTCTGCTCATTTGTTCCCAAGGTAATGGCTTGGAAATCATGCTAGTGTGTACACTGTAGAACTTTACAGTTCTCCTTTTCCCCCTGTCTTATTCCCACTTCCATCATGCAACCCCTGGGTATGACATTTTGCAGCTTCCCTATGGCAGACCATGTATCTCTGGGCATCTGACTTGTCCCTATCTCATCTATTTCTTTCTTACCTTAAGAATTCTTGCCTGACTACCACCATTATCAATCAGTGTCATCTATCTAAACAATCTATCTAAACAAATAACATTTCTTTCCAAAGGCAATTAATAGCATTTATTTTTCAAAAGGGAAGGAGCCTGAATCTATAGCCAGATTTAATTCCACACGTCAGAGCCCTTAGACTTTTCCATTCCTTAGCCACAGCTTGTACGTTGGGAATAGATGTAGGAGGCATATCAAAAGGGTATTAAGTGAAAGTGTGCTACATATTTTCCCACCTTCCTACATACATTTGCACCACAAAATAACAATTTGGCAGGAGGGGCTAAAGAGAAACCATTGATTCTAATGTTTCTTTTTACTGATTTTAATGATTTTGATATGCCTTTAAGCTGTGATTATTCATTTTGCAGCAACAAATGAAATCTAACAGATCTCCAAAGTTCTAATTAAGGAAAGTGAAGTATATTCATATAATCATATATATTAGAGATCAATATGACAGGTTGTTTTTCCCCATTTCTAGTAAACACTTCGGAATAGAACAAAATAGCTATTTGAAAGAGAAATATATGCAACAAGAGATTTAGCTCTGTCAATTATCAGTAGAAAATACTCTACAACATTCTGATATATGTTCATGGAAGTATGAGTTGCAGGAGTATAATAACACATAACCCAATAAAAAGGAACAAGATTTCTTTCCGCTGTATGTGCATTGGAGAAGCACAGCTAAGTTTATATTAGCATATCACAAATGTGAAACTGGGACACAGGCTCAGTGCTAAATTAGATCAGCAGCTGGTATCCTGTTAGCAAGTAAAGTGTGTTTGCTTGGGGAAAAAAAAAAGAAAGAGACCAACGCAAAATCAAGCCATGCAAATGCACAGAGAACAATCAGTCAGAAAAGGATCCGTGAACCACACTGCACATCTCAGGTCGCCCCTGTGCTGTGCAAGAAGTCATTTCACAAAAAACACCCAACTATTTTTAGTGCGGTCAGATCACGTTCCCTCATCTGAATTACGAAGAATGTATTTTCCTTTATAGACAATGTGAAAATTATCAAAATTTAGACTCTGAGAGCTTTCGCCATGTTTTCCATTTTATTTTCTTTCCTGCATCATGCAGGTCAATGAAGTATGAAGTAAAATTTCATATTCTCCTATAAAACACAGAATAATGTAGTAAGCAGGCAAATGCACAAAATATTTTAAATTATATTTCACACAAAAATGTTGACTGTTTATTCAAAAATAGCCTTTTAACAGCTAACTAGAGAACAACAAACATTTAAACCTGTGCTTTCCTGTTTGACTTCCCTTCACACCATCCAGATTGCACAAAGCAAACTGGCCACTTGAACTCCCGTTCAACACAGGTGCAAATGCCCATTTAGATCACCTGGCTCAGGTCATTTACAGTTACTGGAGAACTATTATGTTCTCTCTTTTCAGCTTTTTTCCCTTATTGCCATGATTTTTCCAATACTTAATGGGTTTTGGGGAAAATGCAGTCCTGAGGAGCTTCAGACACACTAAAAGATATCTAACTTTAGCCCAGTGAAGCCCCGAGAATAACTGCAATCAAACTGGCAATCAAAGTCATGAGTATTTAGAAATCTATTGTCTAGCAGTCTAATTTGCTTTGTCTACGCTTCAATATTTATAAAATATTCTCAGTTTGATTATTTTAGAAAGAATCAGAAATAATCTGAGGTCCTTTAGGATACATGGGCAGACACTTAGTTCTAATTTAAATTTTAGATTTAACTTGCACAGGTAAAGCAGCTCCAAAATTATAAAGAAATAGAGGAGTGGGTACACAATCCTCGCATGCTCAGTGACAGGGATCATAAAACTGTTCTCACATTCCTGGCACTGGATGAAAATGCAGCATTTACTCTCTTAACCCTTCCTTGCAGCATTGTTTGCCCTCTTGATAAATATCCACTTTAAAGGCTCTCGTTATTTTGCTGTAGTGTTATCTCACACAATGTGAGCCTAGAAATCAGATTCTAAATAAATCCAGTTCCTGTACAGTGTCTCAGCAGCTCTGAGTAACTACCAAGCAGCAGATCTCTCAGCCACAGGGATAGCCCAGCTCTCCTCCCAGTATGTTGTCACAAAACATGCCTTGCTTGCCTAGGGAGGGTCAAATATTTTTTTTATGGGAAGGACTGTAATCTACTTTCATGTAAGAGCAAGATGGGCTGGACCAGGTTGGCATGTGGTTTTTGATGGCCACATTCAGATTGCTTATTTAGATGCTGTTGGGGCATCTAAGACCAAGAGACCTGTTTCAAGGCCATGAAATGTGGCTTCTTACACACTTGATAAGCAGAAGCCAGGAGGCAGGGATGACATTCGAGATAAGTTTCTAAAGGAGAAACTCTCAGAGGCAATTACACGCCTCCACTGACTCCAGTGACCTGCATAGCCAATGTCCTCAAGCACTCTATTGAAGTTAGATATAATAGTTCCATCCCAGACTGCTACCCAACCCTGCCTGAATACAGACCTGAGTGACTTTGCTTCTTGGGATTTGCTGTACTGCGCTAAAGTGGTGTGTTGCTCTTTTATAAAAACTAAATCTATGAAATCTTAATAGTGCTCTGGTGATTTAATAACATGATGGTTTTAATGCATCTGTTCTAGGTTTGTAGAAGACTAAATTATTGTTACACATTGATAGACTAGCACAGTGAAGACAAAACAACCCTTTAGTCTCAATAATCTCATTAACAATGCAATGATTAAGCAATACCAACCAAGCAACACTGCAAAACGCAGAACAGTGGGAGTTTCCAATGTCATAAAGACTAAAGATTTACCATACTTTTCAAAAGCTGAAAATACATCAATTTTTTATCATCGTTTCCTAATTCTTGCAGGCAAACAGTACAACTGCCACCTTGTCAGTAATAACTAAAATACGTGCAAAAAGAATATATTGACTACAACTCCACAGACACTTCTTTTAAAGATTTTCATATGTAATTAACTATTGCCTTCCTGGAATACACTATAATTCCATGTAAAATGCATGGAGAATGGATGGTTCATTTACCATAGAATAATCATGTCAGTACATCATTCTAAGTACTTTGCCTCCTTTTCTCCAGAGATGATTTCAAAATGTCAAACTGAAGGGTTACTGTCTACTTTTAAAGTCAGGAAGAATGACCACAGGTAAAGACTTCAGGACAAGGTGAGAAGATTTAAAATAACAGTAGGACATCAAATCTCATCCCAGAGGACAAAATGATCTACAAATAAGAATAAGGAAGAGTGGTCTGCACAACTGACATATTGTGTTAGCTCAAGAAGAACAAATTTGGCATGCTTACTGCATGATTGAAGGTCAATATGCCTGAAAAAATGATAAAAAGGCTCTGAATTCAGAAAAAAAAAAAAAAAGACACCAACGAGATAAAAGCCAAGGATGCATAACTAGCCCAGGTAACAATAAAGCATCTTTAGAATTAATGGTCAGTATCAGAGTGTCATCCTACAGTCCATTTAAGAGAAACGTTTGGGTGAAAATCCTCAGTGACGCACAACAGGCTATTATGAAACAGCATTTGCCTGAATATATTTGACTTAAAGTGCCTCAGATTGTTGTTGCAGTGACTTTATTCAACAAAATGTATTTAAAGTTAGTACTGAGAGCTTTTGAAAGTAAAAATTGCTGCCAGGTACCCAATACTGCTTTTGCACAGCTTCTCCAGTTTCTGCATGAGCAAGCTGAGCCAGTCCTAATTGTGCCGGTAGAACAGAACCAAATTCAAGTACAAACAGCTTCGCAGGAGAACATGAGGGTACTTGAACTATGTTCTGAACTGTTGCAGCATTTTGCAGCTGTGCTGGGTAATCTTAGACCATTCCAGTTGGATGCTCTCCCACACCTGTGTCTGTGGCACCATTCTCAGAGGCATCAGATTTGGACAGATATTGAAAGACCCACAGTGACCTGAAATACTGCTATAGGAAAACCGTTAAAGCTTTTGTGCTCCTAGGCATTTAACTTCATCCACATTAAGACTTAAGATTAACACAAAACTGTTCACTTCAAGAAAAGAAATTATCAAAGAATCCACCAGAGCACATTGATGTGGAAGCGGGAGCGGACCCAGCAACATGAAATAACAGTATTACTGAAGCAAGGTGCTTCCCTGTCATACAGCTCCCAATAACACAGCAGATATCTATTTTTTATATGTCTCCTCTACAGTTTTTTGATTTGCTTGATTTTCAGGGTTGGGTCTTACAATAGGGATCAGACTGAATACTTCAGGAATACGTCAGCCTGCGTATCATGAGATGAATCATGAGCTAAAATGAAATGTACTAGAGAAAGGAGGTGCTGTTGGAGGTCAAAGTTAGTTCCTAAATCCAATCCTCTATAGTGCTAGTTCTTCAGTTTTTAAGTCCAGTATGATTTTTTTACCACTGCATGGGAGACTCTGGAAACGTCATATCTGAGAACTGGCCAGTGGTGGGTTGGAAGGAGTTGACATGCTCAAAAAAGTGGCTTTAGAGTCTGAAACTGGCCATCAATTTCCTTCTCAGTGTGGCCAGGCACTGCTGGCATGTGCTTAGATAACAATGAGAATTGTGGCAAATATCTGAGCAGCATGCACAACACAATCTATTCCCCTAGCAGTTCAAATTAAAGCTTCTAACATATTTTCAACCTACTTCAGCATTCAGTCTACTTCTTGAGTTAAAATTCATGGAGTAGGTTAAGAAAAGATTAAGTTACAGCACAATGTCCATGTTTTTCCAATTAATTTAAGTACAAAATCTGTATTTTTGCTGCATTTTTGTATTCTTTCTTTTCCAGATTCTTGATAGCACTTACCATCAGTACATAGCCTGGAATACAAAATAACTTGTCTTCTATAATGTTAAGTTTCCTAAGAGCTTTACTATTTTAGTGCCATTTGGATTCATTCCCTCTGGCAATCCTTTCTTAATGTAAATGCTCCAAACTGTTCTTGCTCTAATGTGCTGCACTACGGAAACACACTGTAGACAGAGTTCAGCATATTCAAAGGGATAATTTATCAGTAAAATTTAAGCTCACTTAAATTAAACAAAAGAAAGATCAGCATAACCCTGCAACAGTGTTTATTTTCTACATTTTCACATAAATTTTAAATTCACTGATAATAACTGACAGTGTTCTTTTTCTTCCATTTTGTCCCATCTGAAACAAAACATACTTCATATGCTGTCAATTCTTGTTTTACATCCTCAAAGATATCTAGCTGAGAACATGTAATGGCAACTGACACAAGTTATATATATGCACTACCTATGCATACTTACTCCACTGATTTTAATTACCTTAAGTATGTTGTCCTTTTTGTAACAATTAATAAAACTACTATGTTTCTGAAAGCCTCTCAGAAAGCAACAGCACTAAGAAACAATTGCTTATAAGTCTGTTTCATCCTGAAACAGAACTACATGCAGTCATGCAAATAATTGAGGAAGGGATGCTTGGCATATTTTAAAAGTGTACCCACGAAAGTGATACAGCTCCGGAAAAAAAAAACACAAAACCTCTGGCCTGAAAATCTGAGCAATGGAATTTAGGACTGTATTTGACTAGAGAACATTCTGAGGAAATGAGCTGATGATCTGAATCATGAAATACCCACACTGAAATGCATTGTCTCATTTGCTTTCCTTAATGGAAATATGAACCTACATGATCAAATGGCCAGATACAAAAGCATTTCGTATTCAAAAGTATTTTACCATACCTAATATGGAGACAATTTTCAGACCACTTTAATGTGTAATCATACAATAAATGGAAATTTTTGATGAGTTTTCTGACCCTACTGCTCATATAATTTCTCCACCGTTCTGGCAGTAGATCTTAACTTCATTTAGGTAAGGCTGCATTGGGTAGCAAAACAGTGCCTTTTGGAACTGCCATAGTTTTTCCTATATAATCTACTAATGTGATGTGAAAGGAACCTACTGCCATCTGAATTCCATAGAAGAAGAGTTAGTAATAAAGATATATATATTACACTGAAAAAAATAGATTAAGAATACAGCAAGGCTGCACAGATATTAGATTGCTACCAAATCCATGCTTTCATGCAAGCAACTTTTTCCATGCAGGATGTGTACTTATTTGCAAATCTCCTCTCAGGAAGGACAATACCTTCCTCTCCAGCACATTGACAAACACTGAAATTTTGTTTGAGGAATTCAGCATGGGAAATACTGGAGTAAAAACAACCAAACTCAAGATTTTATAATGTGAAGACCTTGCCAGTGCTTATGGTTAGGATTCATTCTGGACAACACTTTGACACTTTAGGGCTTCAAAATTCACCCCAAAGTAATAAATATTGTGATTGAAGTTAGAGAGAACCACTAAGACTTAGGATTTATAAGCAGTTGGGAGTTGAACCTCAGTATCCTTACTTGTACTTAGAAAACAACATTTTCATCAGTATGTCTTTAACATTTTTTTGCAGTGCAGCATTTGCTGTGACAGTAACTGTGATAGAAGTGTCAATTTCTAGAGATATAACAAGATGACAGATACTTCTTCCCAAGAGATATCAGCTATTTATAGTAATGCCTTGTTCCATGCCCCTCTAGCCTCTTTCTACCATTTCTTTTCTAATTTCCAGTCTTTTTTCTGTCCTTTCCATTCCCCTTCTTCATGTATTTCATTATGCTTTTTATGACATCTTGTCCTTTTCTCCCTATCTCCATATTTAATTTTTTCATACTTCCATCATAGCCTAGGGCGGGAATGACTCATCCCTTCACTCTTAGTGCTGAGAACCAACCTGTTACACTTTTATATTATATCATCTGCAATAAGAATCTTTTTAATTGTGTTTTAGGCAGAAAACTCAATGAAATATGGTAACAAATGGCTTAGAAACTCCACAAGTCTAATAACAGAATTCCAAAAACAAAGTATATTTTCTCAGCTGAATAAACTAGATACAGACCTACTTTAAATTTTCATTTCAGAAGCAAATTAAACTTTGTAGGTCACAGTGATCAGAGTGGGTTTACGTGCTTGCTAGGTCACTTCGCTATTGCTTTGTCTACTTTTCTACTTATATATGTAAATACAAAATAATGACAGCCACTCTCTTAGTTTGTGCTGTTCTACTGAAAAGTTAAAAGAAATCCCAGGTATATTTTCTTCTTGCAACACAGTGAGTCTGAAGCTAGAAGGAAGAAGACTTTTCTACCTCTGGCAAGCCTATTTTACCCACAACAGATTTTTTCCATTTTTAAAAATGAAACATTCAGCTTGTCAAAAGTTATGAAAGTCTGATTAACAAAAGATAGCTTATTGTGTAAAAGTTTTTCAGCCTCACCTTAGAATACTTTTCTATCTGTACAATTTTTGTGCTAAATAAATCAGGATGAACTGCCCCATGAAAAATCACAGCCGTTTTGTTGGTGCAGAGTGAAGCAGCCCAGATGCCCTAAAGGAACTATACTCTGCATGACCATAACAAGAAATTAATTCAGAATGTAACATCCTGATCTAAAGCCAAAGAAAATATTGCCATTTATTTCATCCAGAACTAGATTATATATGACCATCTGTGATGCACTTTCATACAGACGTTCATCATCCTGTTCTCAGGGAAGAAGCTGCTTGAGTCTTCCCTGCTGACCAAACAACATAGTAAGGTAAGGGTCTGTTAGCCTACAATACTGTCTTCAATTCACTATATCACAGAGTGGGGCTATGAATAAGAACCTTTTATCTGGATCACAGTCAACCTTTACAGTAACTGCTGATCTGCATTACTTACTGGTACAATAACAAAAATAATGCCTGTCAAACACTGACATTTAATATCTTCTGTCTTGGAAATGGAAGAAAAATGTAATATCTGGAACCGAAGACAGCCCAGAGTCAACATGTAAGCGGTGAATATTTTTGGCTTCTAAACTAATGAGTAAATGGCATTCCTCTTCATTAAAATTCAAGCATGGATAAATAATGTATGGATCTACTGATACACAGAACTATTTTGAGTTGCTTTGGGTTTTGCCAGTCTTCTGTTAAGTCTGCTCATGCAGGGAGAGAGTCTCCATAGAGGTACCTGAGAAAGGAAGCGACTGGTGACACTCAGGATTACCATATCCACACTCAGACCACACATTTCCCAGGACCAGACACTTAATCCACAAGCTGTGATCAGAACAAGTGAAGCATCTGAGGCTGGGAATCACAGCAGCCAGTATGCTGAGCAAAAGGAAACCAGAATGGGCAATATGTCCTATAAAGTCTATGTTCAAACTCTCACACTACCTGAGATTTAAGCTTCTCCCAGAAGTCCAGCTTAGACTGAGATTCATATCTGGCATCTCCTCTTCTGGAACGAATGCCTAAATAGTTCCTTTCTGCACACCCACCTTGACTGACCCTTCATTTTCCCTTTTTAAGACGCCTAGAAGCAAGCTCAGCAGGTTTCTCAAAAAACTCACTGAAGACATCTCTGAGACCTAATGGGGAGTGCTGTAGTGAAGGAAACTCAAGATATGTGTTTGGGGCTTGGATGGCAACTTGTGCTCTACACGGCTGCAGGGCAGTGCAAGCACTTCTGGGCTAACCAGAACGGAACAGGCATAAAACGCTGTATCTAAGAACCTTTTCCACCCCCTTGTTTTATAACAACTATGATCAGAAATGCAGAGAAATGTGTGGTTATTAACAAAGATCTGAGACATGAATACCCTGAATTTCCAGTCCCACCTCTGAGTGAGAACCTATGCTCCTTAGGTAAGGTAGAGCAACTTAACTCAAACTAATGGTATCTTCCTGCAGGAAAAATAAGGGGCATGCACTGCCTGCCTTCTATTGAGAAGAACACCACTGTGTCTTTTGTGAAACACTTTTTCCTCCTCACATGGCTGGGAGAATGGTCTGTTATCTTCTCTGGAAGACTAGATCAGACCAGAGAGCACTTCCCAGACTAATAAAGAGAGGCAAAACTTTTATGCAGAGCAGTAATGACTATGCAGGAAATTGAAATTAATATGATTAATCACAGCTAGTTTACTATTCCATAATACTGTTGTGATAGTCTTTAAGAGAACAGGTAAAGAGGGTGTGGAAAATTTTATTTTATTTCTACTCCCAAACAGACTTTTGGCTTTCATTTCCTGTTTCCTGGGTAGTGATGGGTGAGCTCTCGTTTTCTCAGCAGAACTTCGTGTTCCGTGATCCCTGGAGAGGTTTTGAAACCCAGAGTGACTCTCTAATCAGTTATGGAAGAGCAGGACAGAATGTGTAGTTGTCTTTCTCTTCAAGGGTCACGGTACATTAAATGGCTAATCTAAAGTTTGAAAACTGCAATTACTTTGCTTTCATAAAATGAGCAGAACTCCTGAAACTACTTCACCCACAGAGAGATTAGGGAAGCTTGGAAAGGACTCCATAAGGGTTCAACAGTCTAATATCCTTAAGGAAGAGTGGTTTCCAGTATTTAAGCATGGAAATGAGACCCAGGAGCCAATAGGTCTAATCCTGCCTCTACCAGCATGTACAGGTTTGACATAAATCGACCTTGTCCTATATGATGTATCAAGGGATTTACAATAAGTATTTACATTGTCTCCTGAGGACCCTGCATGGAATATGTAAAGGGTATTACTGCCATTCCAGGAAATGTGGATCAAAAAATTCTGTTAATAACAAAAAGATCTTTTTTTGCTATGTTATATAGCTCTTAGACTTCTCCTTGCCACCTCCTCAAGATCTATAGATTAGTGTTGGTTATGTGTCCATGCCAGTATACTCTCCTGTATTCCAGGGCTTAGCATTTCTTAGGAAATTGAGTAAAACAGTTAAAGAGAACTTCTGGTACGTTTCCATATGTAACCTACACAAAGGATTAGCTATTTAGTGGTTTAGTTATGCTGACCACCATATCATGTCCTTCTCTGTACAGTGTCATGTCCTTCTCTATAAAATGGATAGAATCTGACCATTAAGGCTCAAATGTGCTGCAATAATTTTTTTTCTCAGCATAGTATAAGTAACGATCTCACCTTTCTGAGAAACTCTTCAGATTATTTTACAACAATGTTTACATAGAAATGTCAATATGAAGCGCTGATATAAAAAAGAATACACCATTTGGACTGAGCACTCACAGTACACACTTTTTTGGACTGTCACCAAAAAGTGAAAGACTTCTTCACACAGGCAGCAGGTTAGATTGAATCAGCCAGCATTCCAAAAAGACATTACCAATTTTACAAGAATTAAAAAATAAAGCACAAATAAACTAAATAGTCAATGTAATTAATCTCTGGGGAAATTCACAAGAAACAAATAAACAGATTAAGAAAAATTTATTTCTAAAGTACTCTCATAGAAAAGCATGAGGTAACTAACAGATATAAACCATTCTGTCACTAATAAAACTACCTCCTACCTAAGTTCATTGCCCACCAGGAACACACAGAACATACACCCCCAAAAAATCAACAACAGCAACAACAGGGAGAATCCCACATTCACATACTCATGCAGATTTATCTCTATATAGCATTTAAATAAGCTTTAACAGATGAAATTATCAGCTATCTGGTATGGAATGCATGGCAATGAAAAGGATATAAGCGGGGGTTCAGGAATGAGGCAAGGAGAAATGCTGGCTAAGTAACTGGGCAGAACTGTTGGGCCCATGATGAATATTAGAACCAGGAACAGATTCCAAAAGAAGTTGTACAAGACCCACCATTAGATAAATCTGAAATATCAGTCTTACCTAAGTTTTCAACGTTAGTAACAGTATTGATGAAGTATGCAATCAATTTTAAAAACAGAAATAGCGAAGAACTATTCCGTCTATCCTTCCATATGAATGCTGGAAGTTCATAGTTTCTGGTCACATCTCATTTTTGCAATTTATCTAACAAGTTTTTGAGTGGCAGTAGAATTTATTGTGGGACTTCTCTCAATGACTTCAGCACTGATGCTTCCATTTCTTGTTCTTTTATTTGCCATCAAGAATTACTCTGCAACTAAATGGGCCAGAAAAAGTTTCCTGTTAATAAAAGCGACTTTTTCCCAGTTTCATTTCACTCTAGGATAGATCCTGTATTTGATCTCCACTCTATCCAAATTTGAGTGATATTGCTATGATTTTTGATTGTGAATAAGTCCACATAGAGAGATTTACTTCTGGATAATGAGTCTTCATATTTAAAAACACTCCAAACCTTTACTAATGCACCAGTATTTCACATCTGTAAACAGCAACATTTCATGTTGACATTCAATTTAGAGCCAATCTATAGTGAAAATACCAGTATCTGCAGAGTTGTAATCATCTTCTTGTATCTCTGTATTATTTACAGAAAATACCATAATCTGAAACTGACTTCAGGGAAGCCAAATCACTTCAGCAGCCCAGTTGTCCATATACAAGAGACCCAGCAGAACGTCCTGCAATGGGCATGTTTAACATTAATTAGCCTGTAAACAGGTACATCCTGTTCATTAAAGGACTGAACAACTCCACAAAAAATGACCACAACTATTTTTAGTGACCTTTCCCAGATCAAGTTATGCAGCAATATATTCTGAAGTGGAAATGTCAATGGGAGGCTAGCACAATAAAATCCAAGGTAAAATATAGTCTTTACATAGCCATTAAACTATTACTTGATAAGCTGTAGATGCAGTAAGAATCAAGTAACAGCAGCAGGATTACGCTCATACAGTTGTGATCTTTCTGTTTTCATACTCCCCATTAAATTTTCTCCATCCTGCAAGTGTTCGAAAAATGAGTAGATGTGGCACTTCATGATATGGTTTAGTGGCCATGGTGGTATTTGGCCAAAGGTTGGACTTAATGATCTTGGAAGTCTTTTCCAACCTTAAGGAATCTATAATGCTATGATCTTGCTGTCTTTTCTCATTTCTTGCTTCTGCATGGTTTTCACCTTTGGAATACAGAGAATTCCTCCTGCACTGAAGTGAAGCATCTTTGAAATACTTAGCAAGAGACCTTCAAAGAATCCCTAGCTCCCTTTATATTAGGTCAGCCCAAGTACAGGGTAACAATGGAGTTCACACCTAGTGAACTTAAGGCATGGGACCACCTAGGTAAAAAGAATCATTTTTCAATTAAAAGTTGGTATATAATCTGCACAAACATTAAGAGGCAGGAATGTAACAGCTGAAGTTGCCTTTCCAGAGGGCCTAGACCAAATCTGCATGTGTAGGAGCAATGGGATCAATGAGTCTATCACACAAGTGTTCAGGCCTCACTGAACACTGCTGCTGCACTTCCAAACAGGCAGGGCTTACAATTAATTTATTTTAACCCTCTTTGTAGAAGTAACCATTTCAAAGAGGCTGATTTGAAGAACAATGTTACAATTTCAGCACATACTGGCATAACATACATGCGCATTTTGCATAAAGCATCCAGCACCTGAATAGACAAAAAATATGCTCTCTTACAAGGTGGGTATAATTTGTATATATCATAGTGGAGAGGTTGAAGGGGTTTTCAGGACCCCAAGAGTGTAAGAGTAACTCAGTGAATGTCTGGATGTGCAAATTGTAGCTCTTACGCTTCAAGATGTTTTTCAATAAAAGGTACAATCATGAAAAGGACTGGAAAATAAAAGTTTTTTCTAGAATAGCTGAGAACTCATTAAAAAGTAAAACTGCAATTTAGTTGTGCTTCTGTCATGCTACACTGGTAGGCTGAACATACTTCACACCAAACAGCAGAGTTTGGACATGAGCATGCATACTACAAATGCCATTTTCTGTAATAACTTTATGCTCTTTTCTTTGATCTTATACAGCCTTTAATTCTATTTGGTGGCTGTTCACTACTTCTTTTTGCATATATGCTCCAAAGATTGTTCTAACTTCAGTTTTGTGCCTGATTTGTTTTTTTTTTTTGTTGCTGCTGGTTGGGGGGGGGGGGGCGGAGATTGTGGGGTTTGCTTTTTCATACTGGCCTTTATTGCTTTCATAAGACAATTAAACACTATTCAAGTTTTCATTATTACCAAAAAACCCCAACTAATTGTATTCACATAAGTATCTAATAACTATTGTCTGTGATAAGGATTAATGTCTTTTCCAAAACTCTTCAGTACCTGTTGCATATTAAGACAGTTAAAAGGACTATCCTACGTTGAAGTGATGGCAGTAAATATAAAATGCATAGTAAAAAGTCAGGCAGGCCAAACGTTTTGAAGAAAATCAAATATGACACAGTAAAATATTAATTACCATGGTCTACCTATCACTTAACTGATCCTTTGACTGCAAATGGGCAAACTGATGCCATCTCATGAACTTCTAAAAAGGTTTTGGACAGGTCTGAGGAGCTACAGAGTACATAATCTGTGTTCTCTTCTGGAAAATAAAATGACAGAAATTATACAACAAAATAAATCAGTAGATGGAGTACAAAGAAGTGGCAAAACAGAGAAAAATCAAGGTGGATTTGACATATCACAGACATTGTTCACGAGCTCTTGAAGTCTCTTCCTGAGATGAGACAACAAGCACACAGATGAGCTTGGCTATTCTGCTTTGATTTCAAAGAAGTGAAAATGATCCTTTACCAAAGTCCCTTAAAGAAATTTATGTTCTCAGGAGATAAGAGGACAGATACTCCAATGAATTAACAGCTTGACAAGAATTGAAAATACAGGCTAGAAATAAAAGATACTTTTTCATTGTAGAAGAAAGATTTCAGTGAAGTCTGCTTAGGATCTTTATTGGCACCTATGTAACTCAAATAGTCATAAACCACCTGGAAAAAAGGATGACAGAGCGCTGACAACGTTTGATGGGGATATTGAGTTATCCACAGTAACAAAACTGAAAATCAAACATGTAAAGCAACACAAGGATCTTGGGCTGCTGGGTAATTCTGTACTAATTCTTGTCAATAAAGGGTGGGATTCACCTATTTAATCATGTGTGTCTTTTGCCCTTTCTATGTTTTCAGGTACCCTTACTCAAGCAATGTCTCTTGAAGAGAGCTACAAACTATCTCCCCTGAGCTCTTCTGCAGGGATGTCTCAGACACAATCTGGCAACTGAAAGGCATTCTGTCCTATTCAGTGAAATTAAATATCAATTAATACAAAGCTAACAATAGGTATACAATAATGGGCTTAAAATGAATAATAATTACTCAAAAATAGTTCCACAGGCATTTATTTTTTAATTTTTAAGAAACCTTTGTTTATGTGCTGGGGTTTTGGGGGAGTTTTTTTGAGGGTTTTTTTTGTTACACAAACACTGTATGAAAATATTTACTTATAATTTTTCCTTTCAGGTCACTTTTCAAGATAATACATATTTTTCTGGATGACTGTGACGTAGATTTATATCAATGATTGGCAGCTCATAAACATCACCTTCAAAACTCAGCTCATTAAGCAGATGATACCGATAGAGAAGATTATTTTTACTCACTTAAAACTAAAACTTTATGTTTTCCTCCCCCACCATAGGACCTTTAATTTTACCTTGACTAGAAGCATGGAAAATAAGAAATCTAACTCAGTGTCTGAAGCTCAGTCTTAAAGGTTTCTTCATGCTCCTTTACCTTCCTTGTGGCATCATTCATGTTCCTACTGATCTCAATTCACACTGACTCCATTAAGCTCATGATTTCATCCATTTTAATTCTACTAAAAGTAGGATCCTACAGAAGATACAGCCTAAATATCGGGGGGGAGGGAGGGGGCAACGAGGTAGAGGAAGAGGGGATGGGGAGGAAGGGGCGGGGAGGAGGGTTGTGCTGCTTTTTTTAAGTAGCTCCTAGAGAGCTGCCGAATTTGTTCTTACAAGCATCTCTCTTTTTCTCATATAACTCCTGGGTGGTTGTCAAGCAGTTAAACACAACTCTTGATGCACATACATACAAGCTCTTTCCCTAGTCACCCGTTCAATAGTGATTTGCCTCCTACCCTCATCGTTCAAGGGCTTCTTATTTTCTCCACCCCATTCCCTGTGTTGCCATTATAAGTATATCTGATTGATTGGTCCCAGTTCAACCTCATGGCTCTCTTAAACACATTTTCTGCTTCCCCACAGAACATCCCAGAATCACCTCCTCCCTATTTTCTTTTCATCTCTTTCCCAGTCTTGACCAGCGGCTGTCTGAGGACATCTGTTTTGAATCAGATGCTGTTAACTTCAGCCAAATTTGCTTCCTGTCATTTTTTTTTAGCTACACTATCTCCCTTTCTTTCAGATTCCTCTTAAATATATCTATAATTCAACTTTTCTCCAGTAGAACATATATAATATATGTCACCTTTGGAGAGCTTCCAATTACAGTGGCAGAAAAAGTGTCCATATTTAGTTACAAGGAGTTCTGACAGGTGAGGTGATCTAACTGGTTTGCATTTATTTGTCCAAATTTCTGGCTTCTCTTCAATCTCCCATTACAAAAGATATGTTTTAGGAGGCTGTGTTATTAGATGTGAGTGCTACAACAGTCTGTCTTATTATCTATTTGCACTAGTAACCCCTAAATTCCTTCATTCCACAGAGCAACTAGCTGATTTGAAAGAATTCAGAAAACTCAGCATAATGGAATATTTTCAGAGCACCACTGTTTGTCAAGCGTTGTCCAATCTCTTTTTTTCAGGTGGTATGTGGAATTTCCCACCAAAACTATTTAAGATCTTTGTCCTCATGAAAAGTGCTACTTTAGGTTTTATTTTTCAGAGGGATTGATTAGGTGCTTTGTTCTACAGGATGATATTATCATATTAATTCTCAGCTTCCTGAATTTTTTGCCTTTACATTTCATTGGCATGCTGCTCTGAGCCTATTTCTCAGTCATTAATGAAAATATAAAGCAAGTCTGCATACAATATTGGTATTGGAAGCAGTGCCAGCATCCTTCAGCAACTTGGTATGTATTCATCTGGGAACAGTCACTCCTGGGGGTCTATGAAGTCACATAGCAAGACTAAACCCCAAGCCAATTAGCATGAACTTTTCTTTAAAACTTCAGGAGATAATGTAGCATACTCTTAGAATCAGCAGGAGTTGGGCACCTAACTGCTTTGATGTTTTGAAAGTCTATCTCTAAAAAATATAAGGAGCAGCTAATAATTTAGCAATTCTATCAAAACAAGCAATTAAGTGTGTCTTGTATGATTTGTTCCCTATAAAAATCATGCTGTTTGTTTACTCAAACTTCTATTACCCTCCACATTTTACTGATTTCATCTCCGGCTATTTATTCAATTATTTTATAAGGAATTGAAATCTAATTCATGAGCTACTCACAGTGACACCTAAATCTTTTCTCACAGCAAATCTGTCAAATGAAGATGATCAGTCAGTATAAAATAGACTATTTTTGCCAATGTATATTACTATACTTAGAGAGTAGAAAGTAACTGAGCTACAGTTCAGTTAAATTCCATATTAAGGGTTTGCTGAGCCTCCCAAATTATTTTAAATTACCTACCTTTCCTAACTTTCTGCAGATTTTACTGAGCAATGCAATTTAATTAATGTAGTTCCTGACTCTGTTTTTTCACAAACTAGCATAGAAATTTCCATCTGCAAAAGCTTAGGCAAAGGTCCTACAGCTTTGTAATGGACTGACAAGGCTGTGTCCCAACTCAGTTTCATGCTGTTCATCCGTTTTGTCATTGCAGGTGGAGTTCACATGCTTTTTTTGTATTTAATGTATCTTAAAAGAAAACTCAGAAAAAAAGGGCAACTTAAGTCCATGAGCAGTACCTCCACCTACCATTTTATTACACTTAGTATATCAAATACATTCTATAGGCAGAGGGGTTTTGGTGCCTGTAAGGTGGTGACACTGCATATTGTAATCTACATTTCTGGCACAGCTCAGGAAGAGAACAATGGCTGCAGATCCATAAAGAGTGGTGACACTAAGAGCTGCCTGATCTGGACCTTAAGTACTGGCTCCTGCAATGCACTTCATGAGAATTGCTAATTATAAAATTTGGGAAAAGCAGCATGTTGGCTGGAAGCAGGGGGAAATGCCAGTAAGAAGGGAGATAAAAGAATATTTTTCAAATTCCCTGTATCCTACTGGAGGTGTCTGCCTGACCAGTGCACCAAAAAGAAACCACAATACATCACCGAAAGCTCTCAACCCTACTTACATTCCTAAATTGCCCCTTTGGGGAGAGAAGATTGCTTCATTCTTTTCCCTCAAAAGATAGATAGAAGATGAGATGCTCTAAATATAATTGCATTCTTGTGAATGGAAATTCAGAGTTCAGCACATGCTTCACTCTGGAGGTCAAATCCACAGTTCCACCTCACAGGAGAGTTCTAGGACCAGCAGCAACAAATAAGGTTCAGAAAGAAGAAGTCTCCATCCTCCCTGTAAAATGTGGCCAGTTGTACAGGGAAAGATGAAGGAAGCTTCAGCACAAAGGATGGGAACTGTACTTCTGGCAAGTTTGATGCCTGATATCTTTGAGACATCTAAATAGGGAGGAAGGGAGGGATGGGAATAGACATGGGCTTTACAAACTGCCTACTTGGATTTGAAAACTTAAATTTTGTCCAACACACATTTCAGTCACTAAATTGCTTGTTTGGATGCAGGACTTCACAGTCCCATGATGCATTCATGTTTGCTAGACTGGCAGTTTGAGTGGGTGTCTCATGATAGCTTATACTGCATGGAGGACAGAGGCAGGAACAAGTAGCTGTTGGTATTCACCAGCCTTTTCAATTTCATGACACTTTGATTTGGGGTCTCCTGGCTCCTGTTCAGAAAGTAAGATAAACTGAGGTGCAGGTGTGACAGTATCTTTAGTCAGAATAAACAGAAAAAGGAATTTAAGAGCAAAGATATAAAGATTGAAGGAGTAAGCAATTTAATAAAAGGCTGAATAAAAGGTTATGGAACACCTATTAAAGAAAACATGTTTTTACTTTCCTATGCCTTTGAGCCATGTTAATTTGAGGCAAAGAAGTTAAAATCATAGAATCATAAAATTAACTGGGTTGGAAGAGACTTCTGAGATCACCAAGTCCAACGCTTGATTCAACCCCACTGTGATTATGAGATCATGGCACTCAGTGCCACATCCAACCTCACCTTAAAAATCTCCAAGGACAGTGAATCCACCACCTCTCTGGGCAGGCCATTCCAATGCCTGATCACTCTTTCTGTAAAGAACTTCTTTCTAATATCCAACCTAAACCTCCCCGGCAGAGCTTAAGCCCGTGCCCTCTTGTTCTACTGCTGACTGCCTGGGAGAAGAGACCACCTTGAATATTGATAGTTTCAACCTGTATCTAGGATGCATAGACTCCTTAAGCTCTTTTCTAAAATTCAATTATAAAGTATGTTATTATGCATGTTTTGGGTGTGCACCCAAAAATTGAAGCCCCAAAATAACAAGCCTTTTTCCTACATCCTGTCTTGTTCCCCACCCAAAAAAAAAAAAAAAAAAACACCAATTGAAACATTTAGTGCTTTTTAATACAATAAAAAAATGTGGTTTTCAAAAACTTTTTCTTTCATTCTCAGTTTCAAGATAAGAATGTTTTAATGCTGACCCTGGAAAATTAAATGTGGAATTTAAAATCATATCACACTGTTATGCTGTAGAGTAAGCAATAATAGATCTCACAGAAATCTAAGATCTCAAGGAAAGCAGCAAGTATTTGTATTTCCAGCCTGCTGTAAGCCAAGGGACAGACAGAGTGATTTTCCTAGAGTATGTTGAGAGCAAGCCAGAACCCAGAATTTCGTTTGGAGTAATTCCTAGATCCTTTATCCCAATCCTATTCTGTGTCAGATCAACCATGATGTTGTGCATTTTATGTAAATTCACACTAATAAGGACTCAGAAATTAGCTGACAATTCTGTTAATTACCTACAAACCAGAACACAATCCAACTCACTCTCCTACAAAGCCACCCTGATTCTGTAGATTATCACTACTAAAATAAAAATAAAAGTAAAAATAAAAATAGTACCCAACCTTCAGGTCCAAAATACCATTTGGAGGTGGTAACATAATCAGATGTGTATGAATAAAGATGTCAAGCCTGGTTTATTAAATAGACTATTTAATAAGCTCTGTTTTCTTGGAGTTTATTCCTTAACTGCAGTTAAGCACATCTAAGAACCTAATAAACATGCAATATGGTA
This sequence comes from Myiotriccus ornatus, assembly GCA_036023395.1. Lineage (NCBI taxonomy): Eukaryota > Metazoa > Chordata > Aves > Passeriformes > Tyrannidae > Myiotriccus > Myiotriccus ornatus. The sequence continues at coordinate 33,028,051 of JAYRBT010000001.1, read as the reverse complement.
AACTACTGCTGTGAATGTTATGAATTCAAATTTTTTCATTTTCAGAGGTGATAAACCAAGGACACCTTTCTACTTTCATTTCAAAATCAATTTTATCACTGATTTTGCTGAAACAAAAGGAGGTCTTATCTAAAGACCTACTATTAATTGAAACAGAAATACTGTGAATAACTTTACAAGAGCTTCAAAACCTCATATCAGCCACAATGTAATAAAAAATACTCAAAAAGCAATAGAAAATAAAGGAGAAAAATGGAAAGATCTGCTCAAAGCCATTTTTTATTGCAGCGGATGCTGAGTTTCCATAGAATTGATGTCACAGAAAGTTAGTGGCAATTTGAATTTAATGAAGGATAGCTGAAAAAAAATCATTATTCAAATTGCTCCTTAAATCTTTAAAGGTATTCTGCGTGCACAGAGGGGGTGAGCAAATGTATAGTTGAACAGATAGTACTAAAGTAGAATATATACTATATTAGAAACCTGATAAGAACATACCTGATAAATAAAAACCTCTTCCTATAGTTAAGAACTGATAAAGTCAGTGCCAAGATGTTATTATCAAACCAGTTCTTTATTTAAAAAATACAGGAGAAGGTTTGAACTTTCAAGGTTTAATTGCTTTTACTAGCAAGGGAAAGAATGAGAAACCAAACCCTGTCCTGTTCCACCAGTGCAAATCTAGATTTAGTTCTCTGATAGCAGAATTTTGTTCCACATTTCTAATTCATATTTTAAGGAGTTCTGGTCATCTACCAGAAGTATGCCCATCTGTAATCTCAAATTTAAGAAGCCACTACTCCTAATTGCTGGAAGCAAGAAAGATATTCCAAGGGAAATACCGCTGGGTACTTGACATCTTACCACACTTTAACTATCAACCACGGACTTCTACCATCTGCAGAGCTACAGAGTTCCTTCGGGACTTTTGTTCTTTTTTTCTGTGGCTGGCCTAAAGTTTTATGATTCATTTAAAGTGACTGAGTCTGCTAACACCAAATGTGACATAAATTGGCTTTTTAGCAGACAGACCTGGCCTAAGCTTAGAATCAAAGTCTCCACTCTGCAGATGCAACAGATCAGCACACACACTCTGTTTTAAAGTAATAAGGCAAGTCCAGGTAGACCACAAATTCTCAGGTGAGTTATTCACTTGGCTCTTTTACTCAAACCAATCTTTAAATAGTGTGATTTTTGCTTTATCACATTCATGAAGTAGCAGAGACAAACACAGGATGACAGCAGAAGCTGGAAGTGTCTGACAGTGATCCATTTCCAAATTCTTAATGAGGTTTTACATGACAGTGTTTCCTGTAACAGCAGATGACTCCCAAGGTTTACTCCTTGTTCTTCAATCCCATATTGCCATTCTGCTACTGTCATGACATTTACTTATTTCTAGGTGGCTATCCAGTGTGCAAAAACACTTTTCTTCACTCCTCTGATTACATATTCTCCAAGTAGTTTAAAAATAGTAAATGTTTACCAAAACAGAAATATCCCTAAGTACCTCACAAGTAAGGACATGGCAGGGAAGAAGAAAATGTGAGAGCTATAATGTGGGTGAAAAGAGAGCACCAAAACATGGAAGAGCACTCCCTTACCTTCAGTTCCCAAAGTAATTCAAGACCCAGTCTTCACTCAGGAAATCTGAGACTCGTGGCAGCAAAGAGAGTAACAGCATTTAGACTGAAAGGCAGGTGGCACAGCAAAAAGAATACGAGGTGAAGACTAACAAGTTTAGGTTAACTGGAGACAGGGACAGAGAGTTATTTATGCAGCAGAGATCAGTACAACTGGGGTGAACTCAGGAGCTGATACCAGAGGCATGAAAAAGGAGATACTGAGGTGTCTGTGTAAAAATATATATACATAGCATATACTTGTGGGAGGAATAGCTTCAACGTTTTGGTGGTTTTGCTTTTTCTTTAATTATACGGCATCCTATTTTAGATGTTTGCACCATACACTATAAACAATTCAGAGGAATACAGAATGTCTAGCCTCTAAATGAAGCTGCGCCTGAAACTCAGCTCTGAGGAAAGACAGCGATAGCAGAGCAGATTGCAGATCTCATGGCTCCTACACACTGTGGCTGTCCCGTTGCTCTACGGCTAGAGTCCAGCTCACAAACTGAAGGTAAATAACCTAGCAAAGGGGTGGCTCTGGATGCCAAATTGATGAATGAAAACTCTCTCCTGAAGTTAAATCTGTGATGGTGAATATTTTTTAAAATGTCCCTTCCCTTTCCACAAAAGAGTAATGTTTTGTTCTGTCATTCACTGCTTTGTTACCAAGTCCCAAGGCTGTTTCAAGAGCTGACCAGTTGCATGGCATAATAAAATACAAAGATGTGATATCATGCTTGAACTATTAGCTTTATTATGGGTTAATTGGGTTAATTACCCCAAGTGCAGCACTTGTTCCAGAGCTGACATGCTCGGTGTTCCCTGCACAATGTAGCTGTCTCCTACACCTCTCTGCTTCCCACCTTTATTTTTAAAACGGGGATAACAGCTTCTACCAACTTCTTCACAAAGATCTTGTGAAAGCAAATTAGTACCCTGAGATGCTCAGACACTAAGGGAACACAGGGACACATCCAAGGTAGGAGAGAAGAGATGGGCCTGCTGTGGTTTAGATGAAGAGGTACTATTAGAACGACTGACAGGATGCAGCTGAATCCATAATTAATGCTAAACACTTCAAGCACATGTTTATTCCTTTGACTTCACATAAGATTGTGACTCTTGATGCAAAAAAGGCAGACGTCTACCCAGAAAACTGCATGCAGTGTCACTGACCCATGGAGACATAGCCACAAGCTCCAAGAGTCACCAACGTAGCTGAGTACCTTTGGGGCTTGGCAAGGCTCAAATCCCAAGAAGAGATGATAGAACTGGTCTGTTTGCTGATAGAAACAGTCTGTTTGCAAGGACAACTGAAGCTCTAGTTCTCAAACTGCAAACACAGGATATTTAGACCTATAATTAATATTCTTCCTGCAACATGTAACAGATTATCAATTCTATGGTTTACAGGCACATTCCCATTTATTATTCCCCTCTTTCTTAGAGAACCCAAAACAAGAAAACAAAGCAAACAAATACAATTTGCATGACTGTTCACAGTTGAAAAGAAAAAATATTCCAAACAGCAGAGAAATAAGTATTCTGCAGGGAAGACTAATTTTTTTCAGCCTTTAAAGAAGTTTTTTATATCCATTTCTTTTGAAATGCCTGTGCAACACCTCCCTGATGAACAAGCTGTCCCATCCTAGGGCAGGATTCCCATGCTCATTTAGAGTGACATATGAGTGATACCAACAGGGTCAAAGGGAGGATCCCCAAGCATTTCAAAGGAGACATTCAGAACTTTCCAGGAGTAAATCTTTGGAGAACACATTCACTAAGATGGCTGTTTATAGCCATTTATGTGATAAAGAGAGAATTTTAAGTTCCCATAGCCCTTTAAGTGCAAATGACATTATACACTATGTATGTACTGAATGAATAATAGGACTTGCAATCTAAAAGTACCAATGAAAATGCCACTAAAACATATGGTCTATTATGGTTAAACAGATTTCTTTTCAAGGTATCAAGGAAAAAGGCAGTAGGTATAATACCAGGTTCTGTGAGACGTATAATATCCAGATCCAACCCTGTTTTCATTTGCAGTTTGCCTGGAAGTCAGTGGCAGTTCCACCTATCTATTGAGGGTAGTAAGGCTCTGCAGAGAGATCTGGACAGGCTGGATTGGTGGGCTGAGGCCAATTATATGAAGTTCAATAAAGCAAAGTGCAGGGTCCTGCACTTGGGTAACAACAAACCCAAGCAGTAGTCCAGGCTGGGAGAAGAGTGGCTGGAAAAAGAGTGGCTGGAAAGCTGCCTAGAGGAAAGGACCTGGGAGGTTCTGGTCAGCTGTAGCTGAACATAATCCAGCAGTGTTCCCATGTGACCAAAAAAGCCAATGGCATCCTGGCCTCTGTCAGCAGTACTGTGGCCAACCAGACCAGGGCAGTGATCGTCACCCTGTATTCAGCACTGGTGAGGCTGCACCTCAAATCCTGTGTTCACTTTTGGGCCCCTCACTTACATGAAAGACAGTGCTGATGTGCTGGAGCATGTCCAGAGAAGGGCAATGGAGCTGGGGAACTGCCTGGAGCACAAGTCTTATGAGGAGTGGCTGAGGGAGCTGGGAGCGTTTAGTCTGGAGAAAAGGAGGCTCAGGGGGGACCTTCTCTCTCTCTACAACTGCGTGGAAGGACGCCAGGTAGGGATCAATCTCTTCTCCCAAATAACAAGTGACAGAACAAAAAGAAATGGACTCAAGTTGCACAAGGGGAGGTTTAGACGGTATATTAGGAAAAATTTATTCACTCTAAGTGTGGTCAGCCACTGAAACAAGCTGCC
>JAYRBT010000001.1:32980547-33023536 GCA_036023395.1 Myiotriccus ornatus | reverse complement strand
CACAAGGGGAGGTTTAGACGGTATATTAGGAAAAATTTATTCACTCTAAGTGTGGTCAGCCACTGAAACAAGCTGCCTAGGTTAGTGCTGGAATCACCACTCCTGGAAGCATTCAAAAGGCATGTGGATGTGGCACTTCATGACATGGTTTAGTGGTAAACACAGCAGTGCTGGGTTAACGGCTGGACTCCATGATCTTAGAGGGCTTTTCCAAGCTTAATGATTCTATGATTCCAAAAGGATAATTATAATAAACTGCTTTTTGTGGGTAGCCTAGAAGGAAAGCCTTGTACCTGGGTGTTTGCTGTAGATTAACACTATGTTGCCCACAGACCTGGGCAACACTGAGAAAATCATGGGATAGCTCTTCAGTTCAGACACCTGTGTCAGAGCTGGTTGCCTAGGTGTCCTTTATCATTAGCCGAGAGAAATACAACCTTCAATAGCCCAATTAATACATACCAGTGTAGAGGTAAACTGTACCTCAAGTGTTTCTAGCTCTCCAATGATATAAATATGGACAGATGAATTTCACTTTCAACATCTCTGTCAAATATTTCTGAACAAGGCATAGTTTCTACCCTTTGTTTTCCACAACTGCTTCCCCAAGAGTTTCTTCTGTAGATTTTTACTATAGAATCAGGCAAAATGAGGGTCCTTGCTAACATGCAGTTTTCAGACATCATGACACAAGTCACTCACCTATAAGTAACAGTTCTACTTTACTTGAACTGCCCTTCACCTGTCAGCTACACACACATATACTTTTTTAAGTTATATGATGAACTTCTTTGGTTTCCCAAAAAAAAGCATTAAATCACTACCTCATTTTATGTTGCAATACATCCAAGAGAAAAATAACGAAAACAATTTTGTTCAGTTTACTGGAGACTACAAACACTTCTAAAGAGTCATAATAACAATATTTTCTGGTTATTGCACATTGTAAATAAAGACTGGAGCTAAATTTGGTTTTATGTATATTACCATAAACTCAGAATGTTTGAATCACTCATGTTTAACCTTAGCATGGAATTTCCCATGTCAGAAAAGTGTGGCTTTTGAGTAGCAATATCCCCAGTATATGACCCCCAAGCTACATATACTCTATCAGAAAGACTGTACTCCAATAGAGCTTTTCCTCTGGGAATAATAAATAATAAATACTGTAGAAATTGAATGTGCACACTGTTTTTAAGCTTCAGTAACACTGTCAAAATGTTGCCTGGCTAAATAAGCACTTAAAACAGAATTTGAAAATAGTGTCCAGAAGAGTATTAAATGTTGTTTAAATTTTTTTGCTCATAAACCTCATGAGTTGCAATCATTTTAAGTAGTTAAATCTATATTTGCTTTTCCATAAAAGTACCTTTAAGTAATTGCTCTCATAAAGATCAATACCAAATTTCAGCTTAAAGAAAATTTCTATAACCAAGTTAGAAATATTTTGCTCTAAATTATGCACTGCTGCACTTCTGTGACTGAGACTGCTGTAGAAACATCCTGGTGCTTCCCATAAAACAAATAAAGCAATAAAGAGAGCAAATATCCTATACATAATGTGTGCTTAATGAGATTACTCATTGTAAATAACTCATGCAAAATGTTTCCTGATGATGATGTCAAGCAGATATGTGGGTCAGCCTGCAGATAATGGTTTTGAGCAGCTTAATGTTTATTAGATGAACTTTTTAAATGAATTATCACCTTAAGAGCTTCTGAGCTTGTTTTGCAATTGTGAAATCCTTCACTAGTTTGACTGGGATCACATGAACTGAAATGGGAGGAAGGACCATATATGTTACAAATTAGGTATATATATTTCTTTATCAAAGAGCTATTGCCATTTTTAAAAATCTTCTTTCCCCTTTCTGCCCTACTATTTGATCAAATAGGGGAGTAAATGTTTGTTGTTTTTTGGGGGTTTTTTGCCTTATGTCTCTCAAAATTTGCTCCTAAACCTAATCCCTTCTGTTTACACACATTCTGCTAGCCTCTGTCTCTAGCTACCCAAGCATGAAGCATTTGCTGCCCTGATGGAATGTGCTGTGGTTTGTTGCTAATCCAACACTACCTTAGTCTAGCTGGAATTTTCTCCACTGAATCCGTAAATCAGATTACAGAAGAGACTCTTCAGCAGCTTCAGCTACTGCCAACAATAGGAACAGCATCCTTTTCTCCAGGGAAGGCTGGGGAGGGTAGTGAAAACGAGAAGGAAGAATCAGAGAGTTAAACAGAGGAAGGGGGATTTAAGTGGCTATTTTAAAAAGCAGCTTCGTAGCTGGCAATTGGTGACAGAATCAGCATTGCAGGGTCCAGACAGACTTTTTTAACCATAAAGAAGTGAACAATAAACTGCCTTGAGCAACAGAGCAAGAAGGCATACAGGAGACTTTGGACTGAAGAAGATCAGCAGGAATACAGCAGAAATATGCATGGCGTAACTTTAATAACTCATTTTAAAATAAAGCTGAGTTTTAGTGCTCAGAATTTTCCATTACCATCAGCACCAAGGTGATAGAAGAAGCTCTGTATTAATTTCAAAATTTTTCACATTAGCCACCACCCAGATTGTCTGTGAAATTTATTAGCCAATGGGGTTTAAACAGAAAAAGACTTAAAGCTTAGAAACCCTGCAAATGGTATTTTTTGGAGTGCAGAACTATTTTATAGAGCACATCTACACAGGAGAGGATGGGACATCATTACAAGGCACAACCCTGGTCCCAGAAGAGAGCTGACTCTAGCCAAACAGAGACATTTATTTGTTTTGTGTTTAACAAGAGCAAGACTGATTTCAGAAACAATTCTTCCAGGCTCATAGCCTTAAGCCAAATCAGAATATTCATGTTTCAATATGTTTCTGCTTGGCTCCGTATCATGTCAGAACATTCTTTACATAGAGCACAACCACCAGAACTAACTTGCAGTCATCCTCCAAAAATGAGAATTTCTTTAAAACAACTCCTGTAAAGTGACTCCGAATACAAAAAAGTTGATTGTTTGAACCAGGAATGTTTATGGGTTAACTCTCAGATCAGGCAGGCTAAAATCAGAATTGTGCAGGGCATTAGTGTATTGCCTCCAATGTTCTCAATAAACTGAGAGAAGAGAAAGAATAATTTTATCCTCTGCACACTGATCTAACCCATGTAAATAGAGCAGTAACATCCTGCACATGTATGCAGGTTCAAAGAGGAGTGATTTTTGCTATGCAAATTGAGGGGCAGAACGACAGAGAGCTCAGCTGCAGAGCAGCCTGGCACCCAAAATATCCACTAAATTTCTGCAGAATGTAGCACCTATGTAAAGCTGCAGCCCATGAGCTATGGCAGCGTGTACAGCTGCTGCATTTACCCTGTGAGAACTCTCACTTTGGTTCACCTTCTTCTAAACTCACTGTCCCTTTCTTCACATTGAGGGGACAGCTGATGCTGAATGAAGCTCTGCTTAAGGCATATGCCAGATCCTTTACCTTTTATGCCCACACTCCCTTTACTGCTCCTTCCCTCTGCTTCTCCATCACAGATGATGCCCAAAAGGGAATTTTTTGGTGGAAGAGGGCTAGGACAGTGGGCCAAAGAGATCTGCTGAGACTGCAGCAAGGAAATGCAGAGGGATCCTATTAATGCTGCAGGTTGATCTAAGGTGAATGTTTGTCCCAAATGCCAAACTCAAGAAAAGCTGTCAAGGGGGCTGCTGGAAGAAAAGACAAGCCTGAATGTTTTTGCAACACAGGTGCAGGCTCCGACACTTCATTATCTTTACATAATGGATCTAGTTAGTGAGCAGCCCCAGCTATTGAGAGGTTTAGTATGCTAGAGAGCAGTACAGTGAACTCCTTTTGGAGTATTGTATAATCAAACACTAAAATCCTTCAGAAGACATGACTGAAAGTGCAAGTGCAGGCAAAGCCACCCTTAGGTAATTCCCTTGATCAAAAAAACTCTCAGACTTAAAATAAGTCTAATTAAGGACAGTGTACAGGAACAGAAAGGCAGTATTCACTTATGGCCTCTTTTGCAGATGGTGAGTTGACAAACAGAACTGAGAATCTTAATTGCAAGAATCATCAGCAAATTCAAAGAGAATGATAAGTTAGGGATGGCAAAAGTCAGACTGTTACATAACATCAATGCCGCCAGATTTCCTGTTTTGCATTAGATGCAAAAGGCACTCCCAAGAGAGGACACTGTGTTTTTTATAAAAAATGCTGTAAAAGGAGAGAAAAACTTAGCCCAGACTCATGCCATCCTGAGTGACACAGACAGCAAAAATTGATGAAAGAGGACACCTTTTCTAACAGTTTCTTTTTCCTTCATTGTTTGACACTGTTCCCTCTACCACTGTTGAGAGACATCCAAACACATGCTGTCATCATCTAATGGAGTTTTCACAACTGGCTAGATATCTGCTTCGGGTTTTTTTCCCCCAGTCCTTTTATAGAAGGTAATATGCTTTGATGTGTCACTAGAAATGTTCATTTCATTAATCAGCGTTTTATCAAAATGCTGATGTTTCATAGATATTCTTCTCTGATAAAGGCAAAGCAGTTAAAAAACACTTTTGAAATCAGATAGGGAAAAATATTGGTACCACTTAGAAGTTAATTTCTGTTTGATTTACTTTTCCCCAACTGTCTGCATTAGTCTCCCAAGAAAAAAAAGTCTACTGAAGTATAGTAAAACATGCCTATAAATATCTGATACAGATAAGATAGACAAAAAAATCTGTTTGGCTGCATAGAAAATTGTTTGATAAAAAAAAAAAAAGACAAGAGGTACTTGGAAATTACAACTTATTTTCTTTCAATCCATTCAGCTTCTATAATCAAGAAAGAATATACATAATAACAAGCTTTAAGTAGGCAATTACCTCAAGGACTACATGTTGTACTCTAGAATAAAAAAAAAATAGCAACTAAGTGAATGGTTGAACTGTATTTTAACAGTAAGTTGGGTTTTTTTTCGTAGACTCATAGAAATGTCTTGGGTTAGAAAAGACCTTTAAAGATCTTTAAAGATCATCTAGTCCCACCCCTCTCTGCCCCAGGCAGGAACATCTTCCACTAGATCACATTGCCTGAAGTCTCATCCAGCTTGATCTTGAAAAATTCCACGGATGAGGCACCCACAGTTTCTCTGGGCACTGTTCAGTGTCTCATCACCCTCACAGTAAAGAACTTCTTTTTTATGTTCAATCTAAATCCACCCTTTTTCAGCTTAGAACCATTACCCTTTGTCCTATCATAACAGATTGTATTAAAAAGTTTGTCCTTACCTTCCTTAGAAGCCCCCTTTAAATGGTGAAAGGCCACAATAATGTCTCCCTGGAGTCCTCTCTCCTCCAAGGTGAACAAGCCCAGCTCTCTCAGCCTGTCTCTACAGCACAGGTGCTCCAGTGCTCTGATCAGTTCTGTGGCCTCCTCTGGACTCACTCCAACAGGTCCATATCCTTCTTATGTTGGGGGCACCAGGGCTGGATGCAGCACTCCAGGTGGGGTCTCATGAGAGCAGAGTAGACAGTCAGAATCACCTCCATCAACCTGCAGCCCAGGATATGGTTGCCTTTCTGGGCTGCAAGTGCACATTGTAAGGTCATGTCTAGTCTTTTATCCACCAGTACCCCAAAGTCCTTTTCCTCAGGGCTGCTCTCAATTCATTTATCTCACAGTATGTGCTAATGCTGATTACTTTAGCCCAGGTGCAGGACCTTGTATTTGGCCTTGTTAAACTTGATGAGGTTCACACAGACCCACCTCTCAATCCTGTTATAGTCCCTCTGGAGGGCATCTCTTCCTTCCAGCACCACTTAGCTTGGTGTCATTGCAAATTTGCTTAGGGTACACTCAATCCCTCTATCTACACTGTTGATTAAGATATTAAATAGTATTGGTCCAAGAACCAGTTTCCACTATAACAGTTTAAAAATGACACTTCTTGAAATTATTCTGATCTTAGACAATTTCTCATGCTAACCAAGACAATGAAGTTTAATACTCAGTTTACCATTTTTTGTGACAATATAAAAATTTGCAAGATAGCAGGTCTATTGATATTACCTATGCATGTACACATATCTCGTATAACAAGACAAAGAACACTCAAGATAAATGCTTTTATTTTTTATAGTTTAAGCAAAAGATATCCTAATAAATACCCAAGGCATTTAAAGACACTGTGTGAAAAGTCAAGTCATGGTGCAAATGCTTCTGACTTGCTACAAATGCCCACTACAGTTCCAGTTCTCAATGCACCCCACTACCATACCTGTGCTCACGCTGCAACCCTCCTAATATAAACACAAAACAATGTAAACCACACCACAAAGTTGATCCAAAGACTTTGAGAACAGAAACTAATAGTTAGAAAGAATTACTAATTAGTTGCTGGCCTAGATCCTCACCTGGTAAAAAACTGGCTAGCTCAACTATTCAAACACTACTTTTGAGTGGGTCTTTTCTAGTACAGATAAACAATTATATAATTAATTTTAACATATAAGGACAACCAAAACTACAGAGCATGATTAGCAAGAGATCGAGGGAGAGTGAAATCTTGAATTTGTTTCTCATTCATCTAGTCATAAAACGTGACAAGTTAATAGCTGTGGACCAATATCATGCAATGGTCTAGAGCCAACAAAAATGTCAACTAAATCCTGCCAACTCCTCAGCTCCAATAAATCATCACAGTTCTCTTAGTCAGCCCTCTAACTTAGAGCATCCAAGGATCTGGCTCAATCTACAGTATGTGTTCAGACAAGACATAAATCAGTGTAGTGTCAACTTGACCGCAGTTGGCTTTTTTCTCTTCAAATATTACTGTGTCTTTGATAGTTAAAAGCAAATATCACTGAAGTCATCTAATTGGCAGGAGGAGGAAAGCATTTACAACAGTAATTTCCTATAAACCCAGCAGATCAAGTTTCACTCACTGTCCATCACCCCAAAAGTCATTACCTATACTGAGCAAATTTCCCCACTTATTAGTCCATAAAAGCACATCAGTCTTTCTTCTGTGAGAAGGTGGAGAAGAAAAGGTGCATCTCCCCTTCCCTGTGTCACCACCTGGATCTGGAGACAGCCTGGTCCAGCTTTAAATGTCAGCTCTTTTTGGTAGATCCTGTAGGAGCTTATGAATTAAATTTTGTCCATGATCAGGCAAAAGTAGGCTCCCAGTCATCACACTCAGCTGGGGCCGAGTTATAGAAATCAACAGTAACTCTATAATCCGTAAGCAGGACTCCATCACCAGCTATACCATGCTTGCCACTTAGACCCACTGCTCCATGTGGAATGAATTAAATTCCTGAAGAACCTGAACTTCTGGAGAAGCCCTGCTAAGCTACTACCCAACATTTCAACATTCAGGCTTCACAAGTAGCTTGGTCTAGCCTTGAGACTTGTTTCTGTTTTTTTCTCAAATGCATTGAGTATAGAAATATTACCCGACCCGGGGTGCTCCAAAACAGAGACTTACCATTCAGTCTCTCAAATCTTTGTATTAAAAGGCTCAAACTTACGGTAGAGTGCTGAATGGGTATCCAGGCAGGTGTTTCGACTGAGCATTTGTGAGATGGGCATCTGCCATGGCTCTGCTGCAAATAAGTGAAAATGGCATTATACACAACACAGTACGTGCTGCAATCGCTAGGTGCAATGGACTCTATTCCAGTGGAGCATCTAGAAGTTTGACAGTATGCATCACACCTCACAGAGTCATTTTCCACTGTCATGTATGGGAAATAATCTGAAGTTTGTAGGACCAAAATGGCCTCAAGAGCTATCCATTAATTTTGCTTTGAAGTTCTCAGTTATGTGGGTGAACATACATCCAGTCTGAACTTCAAGCATGTGCCATCTGCCTTTCCTCCGCACTGGAACATTCAGAGAACAGCGGAGCATTAGTCAGTAGACAGAGATTGGCTTTCCCCCCCCCCATTTCATGACAGGCTGCATTTTTTCCACAATGTCCTCTATGAATCAGTGATAGCTGCAGCCTGAAACACCCCCAGGGCTAATTTCTAGGAGTAAGTATGTCCCAGATTTGTAGGGTGTGTTTCTTTTCTGAGCAGACTGCCTGCTTGCTCCCCAGATTGGTCCCTGGAGAACATAAGCAAGTACCCAAGACTCCTGCAGTTCCCTGAAACTTTGCAGAACAAAAAGAGTGGGGGGTTAATTTAAAGTCTAATGTTCCACATGGCAGTGCAAGATGTAACAATCAGGCCTTCAGGCTGATCTTCCTGTAATTTCCCTTACATTTGCTGTGATTCAATTACATTTCAGCCAAGGTTTGGAGCCCATCAGAATGAATTGCACAGCAGATTGGGTCAAAGTCCCTGAAGAAAAGTTCAGAATAAATTCTGGTGTCTGCCACCATTACTCTCAGCATTTCACATAAGAGTCAAACTACTATTTAGCTCCTTGAAATGGAGGACTCTTGTAATCATGTATGCTCCTGAAGCTGGAAGTTATGTTGGGGCGAGGTGAGGGGGAAGCTTTCATCTTTTTATTTTCATTTAAGCCAGATATACCCCAAGCAACCACATTACACCTTTCTCCATGCTGAGAGTAAAGGAGAACAACCTCTGCAAACACTAATGATTAGACTTCAAGTGATTTTCAGTTGGAAGTGTAATTTAAGAACTACTAGTTCTTTGTTCTTTATCTCCAAAAAGCAAACATTTGTAAAGCAGTGTAATACTATTTTTACAGTTAAAAAGGAAAAAATATGGATATCAGTTCCAGCTTTGTATTCTCCAAAACTTAAAACTCTTTATCTTTTTAATTTTCACTTAGACAACTTTAAGAAATATTCAGAAAAACAGCTAGCAAGCAAGAGGCATTGTACCTTTAGATGAAAGTTTAGAAAGCCTTGCTTAAAAGTGTTTGAATAAGTCACTGCTATCATGGCAGCAGTATCCTGCAGGTGTGTGTTATCTCCTGTAAGGAAGGGATGAATGCAACAGCAAACGATGTAATCCCATCAAAATAATAAAACTATAAATGAATTCTGATCAAAAGACCTCATGAAACACTAGTAATTATTTTTTTCCTTTAACAATTATATGCTTTCAGTGTTTATTCCAAGGCAAGTTAAAGGCAAGAAAATTAATAATGTGCTTGGCACTTTTTTGACTGAAAAACCTGATCTTATAGAGGTAACTATGTATAATTTTATCAGGAGACTCCTCAAAAAGACTCCTCACATTCTTAAAGAGGATACTTTTGCAAAATGAAAGCTCCAGATCTCATAGCAGGAGAGACTAATACAGTACAAGTTCTCTTGACCTTGAGATTCATACCTAAATTGTCCCAAGGCTCAGAATCCCACGACACATGTGCATATTCAAAGGTCAGAAAGACAGCGGAAACTGGGAATTGCTCATAGGTAGCAGTTCTACTGAGATCCCAGTTTCCCAGGACAAGGGCTGTGCTGGCCATTCATCTGGGCTGTAGAGTGACCTGCAGCGTTTGGGGTTTCAGAGCTGGATATCTGAATTACAGTGCTGGTAACGTGACATTGCACTGATATTGCCTGAGAAATGGGCTAGGACTGAACACTTTTCTCCTACAGCTTTTTGGGGACTTGGAGTTGGATTCTTTTTGAAAATTACAGCTGATTTCTTATTTGAGTGATCACTTCGTATTGTGTAAAAAACAATGCTTTTCATACCTTTCATATCTTTCACCCTCACCCTCACCTAGTTGAAACATTTTTCTTCATAAAAGTGCTCTGTTTGGGTCTTTTTTTTAACATCCAAAAACTCCAACATGTCACATCTAGAGACACCAATTGAAAAAAAATTAGCCAAAAGATCAACAGTACATAAAGTATTCTGCAAGCATAGGCAATACAAGTAAGCATAGGAATAAGTATATTGGTAAATATTTGCAGGTTGTAGAAGGAATTAATTCCATTTGATTATTACTGCGAACATTTTCCTCAGGAGTTTTGTAAGGATAAAACCATAGACCCTGCTCCACCACTACACTGGAAAGTTAAATATCTCAAAAGGAGTGAAAATCCATAATTCAAAATCATCGTCACACAGCCTTCAAGGGAGGACAGAATCACCTCTAGTTTGTTTTTCATGTTCACTAATATTGGCGTATAAATATATCTTGCCTCACTGTATGGGAGAATACGTTCCAATAAAAGTCTTCTCCATCTCAAATTGAAACATTTCTCTATAGCTTATGAATGAGTGATTTCCACAGTCTTGTTTTACTCCTTTTCTTTGAGGATACTTGGACTCCTGCACTAAGCTTCACCCTTGAGAGAGCTCCAAGGTAGTGACAGACACAGCCATCCAGGCACAGGCTTTATCACAGCCTAATGAAATCAGAGCCTTCAAAATATGTAATAAGATCTTCAGCTTGTGTAATTTTTATATCAAGAGACCTTGGGATGCAAAAGCATAATTTCAATTCTCATTGCAGAATCCAGCATCAGTGGCGGCTTTTTTTCTGGGTTGACACTTCAAATCCTTTATGAATTGTGTACCAATTATACACTCAGGAAGCAATGAAGAGATGACCAAGTCAGATAGAGATGCTAACCTCACATTCAGTTAGAGACAGTCTAGTTTCTTCTCTGGAGAAACCGATACATATAATTCCCAAACCAATAGGTTTATCCAACATCCAGAAATGCAAAGCACATAGGTAACCAGGAGATTAAAAAGCACCAACTTCAGGAAACAAAACCAAAGCTGCAATTTCTTCAGAATGCATGCACAGCATCTGCCTTCCTAGCATGCAACCCTTAAGTAAGCTTCTTTCCCATGTCCTTTTCTTAGTCAGGTGTTAAAATAACTGACAGCTATGAGCTTTGGTTAGAAACATCAGTATTAATGCATCTTGGAGACGCATTACCCCATGCAGAGTGGTAATGCATGAGTGCCCACTGCAATATTGCAGAGGAAAATAGTGTATGTTGAACATTGAACGGAAGGTGAGAGCTTAGTTGTGCTGCACAAGAGAGGTTTCGGGTAATAGAGATGCAGTTGCACATCAGCAAGCTCTGGGTAATATTTCAAGGAAGAATTCCTCTTTTGTGTTGTGTGACTCTAAGAGCAAGTACGTATAGCTTATTGTCACTTTCTCATAGGCAGGGAGAGATTTTATACATACAAAATATCAATATCAAAGCCAAAATTTGGATGGCTAAATATTGCCTAATGTGATTGTGGCTGGAAACACATTCAGAGGCAGATCTCAGCTCTGCAGGAAGATGTAACAAAATCCAGAGAGGATGTTTAGGAATACAAAGATTCAGCTCTCACTGAATTGCAGCACTCTCTAAGATCTGAACTAATATTCTTTCTCAGAGAAGATATTGCTGATCAGAGTTCTCTAAGATCTGAAATAATATTCTTTCTCAGAGAAGATATTGGTGATCAGAGTCTAAAGAATTCATAAGTAAGATTCCATTTGTATGCACTAGAACGGCTGGGAATATATACATAGGAAATTGCATACAAGTCCTTGAGCGAGGTCTCCATTAGCAAAAGCGTTGGCTGATGTCAGAACCAGTGGAACATACTCAGCTACTCCTACACATCCTTGCAAATTATCTTCTCTGATGCTTTGGAGAAATGAAAATAGTAGATCTCAACTAGAGGCTTCATAATGAGCAAAATGTAATACACTAGGCTATACCCCGATCTAATGACTCACTCATAAATAACCATATTCCTTTCTCTTTGAATGCACATATCTTCTCATTTTCCAGAAGTCTTGCACCAGGTGAATAGATACAGGGCAACAACGATGATGAAGGGCCTTGAGGAGCGGCCGAGGTCACTTGGTCTGTTCATCCTGGAGAAAAGGAGACTGAGGGGAGACCTCATTGCAGTCTACAACTTCCTCATGAGGGGCAAAGGAGGGGCAGACACTGATCTCTCCTCTGTGGTGACCAGTGACAGGACCCAAAAAAATTGCTTGAAGTTGTGTCAGGGGAGGTTTTAGGTTGGATACTAGAAACAGGTTCTTCACCCAGAGGGTGGTTTGGCACTGGAACAGGCTCCCCAGGGAAGTGGTCACAGCACCAAGCCTGACAGAATTCATGAAATATCTGGGTTATACTCTCAGGTACATTGTGTGACTCTTGGGGATGGCCCTGTGTAGGGCTAGGAGTTGGACTCCATGATCCTCGTGGGTCCCTTCCAACTCGGCATATTCTGTGATTCTGTGAAATTTGCACAGTAGTATCAAACAGATTAACACAGAAAAGAAATACGTGTTTATGTGAAGGATTAAAGCCTCAAGACAGATTTTTTTCTGCTTTTAGTGGTCTATTGAACATTGCAAAGAACCTATTTGGTCAGCTCCAGGCATGTGAAATGAATAAAAGTGCAGCTGACCTTGCCACTGGGAAATTATCTTCCCACCTTCACCCAGGTCCTCTGAATATCAGAAAAGGGACCTGGTAAGGATGTATAGCTCTGCTATCATTAAGCAGCACTATTATTAATTGAGCCAGGATCAAGCTGTCTTGTTTCCTTTTTCTTGCACAGCACCTTTCACCTTGCCTCACCTCTGCAGCTCGCCACTGTTGTGCAGAATCAAGCCCCAGCCTTATCTGCCTGAGCTGTTAATTGAACATTTTCTTTTCTCAGTTTATAGAGCTCTTCATAGATTTATTAAACAAATCACCCTTTTCCTTTCATAGTTACAACCAATCTCAATAAAGACATCTCCTTAAAATCATCAAATTATAATCTAATGAAATCTATTGAAAATTTCAGTTGCACTAAACAAGGTCAATGCTCTGAAAAAACGAAATGTCACTCAGAAATGGAGATCAAAGTAATTCCCCTCCATTCCTGCTGCTGCCATAGAGACCAAGGGAGGGGGAAGAAGAGATTTAACATACTTAATTCTTCCTGAAATTTATAATTGACTACAAGGGAAAAGGGACTATTACCATATTTCTAAAGAATAAAGGAGAAAAAAAGTTGAGCTTTTGACAAGATATAATTACCAGACATTACATATGCAATGCACATTAGTTTGTTCTGTGTAATTTTCTTGAGATTCCCCCCCTAAATGATTTTATTTTTCTAGAAAAGACAGCATGTGTCTCATCAGTTTACATTCATAATGTTTGAAATCCAAACGCTAGAGGCTTACAATAATTGTTCCGAAATTTAACATTGATAAATAAAGATTTGAAATAAATACTTAGATACACTTCCCATCTGTCAAACATCCCTGAGTATGTTCTCCAGCTAAGATAAATGGTAATCAATGAAAAGGATCTTCCTACTCTCCTAAGACTGTGCAGTTTAGCCAGCAGCCAACCCATAGTCATCAAAGCTGTCCTGAAGTACCACTTCAGAATAGACTTTACTAAATTATATGTAAATTTTATGGATTCAGCACTATTACACTTTTAGGGTCTGTCAGGAAAATACCACAGTTTGAAGTGCTCATCAGCACCTAATAATGACTATAGAAAAAGATTTTGATTTTAGCTAAATGTAAATCTCTGAGGGGAAAATCATTATGTTTCCTTTGTTTTGGGTTTGTTATAGACAGGAAATTCAGCACAAAAAAACTTTGCTACTCAGTTTATGATTCCAAACTGCAACGATTCAAAGCCTGAAGTCTTGGAAAGAAAAAAACAACAAACATTGCCCAGATCTAATCAAAATATGCAGGCACATAAAAATGGGGGGGGGAGGGGAGGGTTGTTGGTTAGTTTCATACTAGGCTAAATATAAATCAGATCCTCATGTAGTACAGCTCTCTACAGTTCTGCCCGTTTTGGTAATATTATACAAGTGTATAACACCTGAGGGCCTGGTTAATCTCTATCTATATCTAGCTTTGTAATTTCCTAATTTTGGAACTGACTCTACAGCGTCTCAGACACATACAGATCATCTTGTTGGAAGTCTCATAAACTGAACCTCATTCTCCAAGTATATACATTTTTATATATGTACATTTTTTAAATATCTATATTGAGGTTTTTTAGATTAATTTAATATAACAGGGTGGGGGGAGTAGAACAGTCCTATGACAAAGGAACATAAATAAGTATTTTCTGTATTAGCTATTTGCATTGGTATCAGGTTCCAAATATCAATAATTCAACTTAACCTTCTAGTGGATTCACCTCTGCAAAGTGAGACCAACAGCTGGCACACAGTGTGTGGACCTGCCCTCCACTTCCAGCAGATGAGCTGATCTCATTTACCATTCTGCCCTTCTCAGAGCATCTTAGAGCTGGTTTTGCTGCCACTGTCAACTAGAGAGGCTGGAATAGTGAGGTTACTCCAGTGGTGCCACCTCCACATTTTTCTGTTCTTCAGCCATGTTCTAAAAACACCCTTCAAATTAACTGGGCTTGTTCTGGAAGTCAACTTTGTGGGCTAAATGCTGAATGATGTTTTCCCCCTTAGAGAATCCACAGTACCCTACTGGGACACAAGACCTGCCCCTACCTTTCTGTAGTACAGCACACTAGCAGCAGGTTTTTATAACGATATATTTAATGCAGTTTCAAAGTGAAATAGCCAGGCCACAGCAACTCCTCATTCAGGTTCACAGTGATGCTAATGAGGAGAATGAGATCTGAGTTTTGCCTCATCTTCCATGTTGGGACTATGGGGAAAGGAAAACTAAAGCTGACAGATAGACAAGGTGCAAATTCTATCTCTCTTCTCTGCTTCACTCCTAAATTCATGCTGCAAAGTGGGGCGATGAGTGTGTGGAGTGGAAGAGACCTATAGAAAACTCATACCACATCCAGGGTCTAAGCCAGATATTTGTCCTGTACTTGACCATTGTGGCTTCTTACTTTCCTTGACTATCATGCATATTACGAGTTCTGATCACACATCTGTTCAGAATTTTGCCTAAAGTGATCGCAGTGGTGTCCCCTGTTTCACATATATGGCTGGATAAGCAGAAGAAAATAGGATAGACAGATGTTGCTGGCTCCTGGCAACCTTGTCAATCAGATTTGTACACATTCAACTTTAGTATGGGTTACCAACATAAACAAGCTTACTGCTTTGCTCCCCAGCACCATTACAAATTAGTTTTTTTCCTTCCAGCTTTATTTCATTATTTTAAACACTCGAATTAAATTCTTAGAAGAGGTGCTGGACAGACAGCCATGAAAGGAGAAAGATTAAATTTCCAAACTAGAATAAATTTTAAAAATTAATTTAAAAAAATAGAAAAAAATTTCCAAGCTTCTTCACTAGTGGAATGAACTGAGTCTTTCATTAACTCAAAAAAAATCCAACCAAATTTACAATTTACTGTTTTTCAGTCATGTGAACAATCACATTTTCTATTAATTGTTCCCACAGATATCAGTGACACTTCAATTAAATGTAGAACCTCTGTAGTGATCAAGTTTAAATCACTACAGAGTTAATCAGAAGCAAGCAACAAGAATCTGTAAAAAGGAGTAAATGTTGCAGAATTTTCAATATTTTGGTGACAGAAATTTATTTTTGTTGCTAAAAAACCAAGTTCAAGCTGGGTGTTCTCCCTGGGTAAGAAGGCCAGTTTTCTGTTTTACAAGCTGGAGGGCACAGTTCTGGGATGCAGAAACCCTAGTGCTGCCAGTGATCAGTTCTGAAAACTTAGAGTCAGGCACAAATAGCAAGTGGCTTAGGAGTCGTGAATAAATTTGGATTATTTAAGTCGTGTCTTTTCTTCGTGTACATATCATCTTTGCAAACTCTTCTCAGAACACAGAAGTTTTCAGGTAATAAAATTTGAGATCTTAAGGAAACCTCAAAATACAACTCACAAACAAAACAAGGGGTGACACCACTGGCAACCAACAGTGACAGTTCTTATGGGCATGACTAATGTTAAGGATAATAAAACATTAGACTAGATTGCACAGGAAATTTTTAAATCTCTGTCATTGGAGAAGGTCTTTAGCTAGTCCTGCCATTTGTCCTTCCAGGTTTAAGACCTGTAGATTTCCCACCTCTGAGCTCCCCTTTCTAGCAACTAGGGCCAGAAAGCTCTTGGGGATTTTTTCCAGGGAAAGCTGATCATCTTTTCTGAGCCACCTAACACCAAGAACTCGGTGTTCCAGTGAAGCAGTCCCTGTTACAGTGAGCAACACAGAGCCATCTATTTCCTTTTTCACCAGTGGCAGCTACCATTGTATTCTTAGGTCTGTAAAAGGCAGAAGGATGGAAGGAAAGCTGACAGCTAAAGGAGAGGACAGCATGTTGCCTTTGAATGCTGGGAGGCACAGTAGAATGTTCTTCCTTCTCAAAAACTTTTGGTGCTCCTGCTGGGATGACGTCTCAACCTAAGTTTTTATTTGTACCAAATTCTTCTTAATGATAAAATAATGCTACAAATTAACACGCTTTATGTGACAGTAAAGAAAGAAGCTAAGCTGGGAAAATGATCAATCAAAATAAACCAGGAAGTAGTCCTTGACTGATTCAGCACTTCTGTACTCCTGGTTTCAGAAATGCATGGAAAAGTGAAGGAAATAGAAAAGAGAGAAAGAGTTTTTACAAATTAATATTTTAAGTCTATCTTAAATGTATTTTGCACTTTGGCTGAAAAAAATGTAAGTAGGATTTAAGATTTGGCAAGGTACATCAGAAATTAATTTTATTAGATGACATCTTTTACCACACAGAGTTCAAAGCAGGATCTGTAAGTCCACTGAACATCATCTACAAGGGCATTTTCACTCCACCACAACATTTATGTCATCTTCTATAAAGTGGAAATATCAAAAAATTCCAGATAATAATAATCTAAATTTAATGATCATGTGTTAAAAATGTCAACTCTTTAAACACTCTTCATATTTTGGAGTTTAAATAGCATTTATCCGTTACTCCCTCTTTATTACTTAAGATCTGAAGAATAAACCTGATTTATTTACTCCCTCGGACATCAAGATCCACTTTTTCAGGACAAAGAATGGCAATTATTGCACAAATCAAGCAAATGGCTATTTAAATAAGGACAATTGACAGATCTGAGGCCAAAAATGACCATACTGCTGTTCTGTAGAACATATGCTTATCAAAATGAATTTTTTTAAAATCACAGTTGTTCTGAAAAAGGACTGCTATTATAATACTGGTGAAAATGGGCATAAATAGAAGTCATAAAAATTTTTGGTGGTTTAAAGAAAGTGGGTTTACTCCAATAAAAATAAAGCAAGTAAGAGCAGATTATGGATCAATACAGTATAACATTAGTCCAACTACTTAAATACAGCAACAAGTAGAATGAGTAAATCACTGCAATTTATTTGGTTTCAAGCCACTGCAATATGAAAGTGTTCTGAAACTAGATTTTTGCCATTATTCAACTCAATTACATATGATATTATGTTGTTCCCACTTGCGTCCAAATAGCAGGGCATGTGCAATTTGCAATTGCATCTCATTCCTACATCAATGCTGGCAGCAAAGACTGAATATCTGGAGTTGAATATTTGAGGCTCACTCACATGCTTGACTTTCAGATCATTTCAGCCACTCAGCACTGGATTCAAGAGACAGAAAAGTTGAAAGGAAAAATATTGTGTGTAGATGGAGTTGGGAGCCCTGCTCAAGGCAGCAGCAGTAGTGAGCTGGCACTGAATCCTCATTTGTTATTTCCCAGAAGGCCCTGGGAAAATATTCAGTGGAAACTTACATCACCAAATCATAAAATAAATAAGTGATGTCTCTTGATACATTAAAAAAAAAAAAAAAAAAAGTACTGGGACACATTCTTCTACCAGTTATACCGTCTTAAAATTAAACATATTCCCCTGTCCCAAATCCAGTTCCTACACACCTCCTTCCTAAACTCTCTAGGCCAAGGATGGTTGCAATTGCAGGTCCCCACTGCACCACCAAACAGCCAGAAGTAGGGCTAATCACAGCTTTTCTTTTCAACCTTCTTATTTTGGATTCGAAAGCAACACCTGGGAGTGTAAATTGGATATTTAGCATGATCCTGCACCCCAGCTTTGTTCAGCAGTGCTGCACCTCCGCTGCTGAGCGCTTTTCATTGGTACTGTGTCAACAGGCACCCACAAGTGCCTCTGCTCTGCTCCAGGGATGGTTGAGGATATAGTCTCAGATCCAGCACAGCTCATGGAAGCCAGAAGGACCTGGAAAGAACAGGAGGTGAATGAGGCCACAGCCTCCTCCTATTTATGCTCCTTCTGTGCCCTCATTCACCTCCTGTTCTCTTCCCACATGGGTTTCTTCACCAGCAAGATGGAAATGACAACTGGCATCTGCTTCCAAGGCTCCACTGTGTTCCCTGCTGTCTGCCGTGGCCATCCACCACCCCTCACTGCTGCCCATGGGTGCCCAAGGTGTGTCTACCTGCCCATCTCCACGTCACAGATGGGTGTCCCCATTTTGCGTGGCTATGATGCAAAAAATGACAGCAGTGATGATAGCAGTGCTAACCATATCTTTGCCTTTTCATTTAAGCAGCCTTCAGGTGTTCTGGTACCCCAGGCATTTTGGAAGCCCTATGGAAATTATGGAATTCATTAAAAATAAACCAGAACAGGGAGCAGCTGTGCTGAACCCCAAAGTGTAGACCTCCCGTGCCAACTGCTCCTTATAAATACTATCACCATGTGCAAAGGCAGTTCCAAACATGTGCTGAGCTGCCTGTTCTGTAACAATACAAAGGGAGTTCCCTCATCATCTCCCTGCCATTTAATATTAATTTAGTTTGCTAAGTTCGAGGACATCTCAAAGAATTGTTCAGCTTATCCCTACACCAGATTTTTAGGTTGGGAAGTATTCTTAACCCTAAGGTCCTTAGCCTGATGCCGCTGTTGTGGAAAAGGTATTCCTTATATTCATGTTTGAAAGGAATTATTTAGAAGGATTGTTTCTAAACAGTCGGCTTAGATCTAACATCAGTATAAGAGTGCTGAATTGGGACCTAGGCATTTTTATTTTTCAGGCCTAGAGAGGCAAAGTAATCCATGATTTTTTCTCCCCCAAAAAGCCACAAGAAGCCACAAGAAACTTGCATCTCTCCAATCAGAAACACCATGACTATCTAAACTACATCTGATTGGCCTCTTTAAAATCCTAGGACCCATATAATGCCCCCTTTCTTTATTATTCTTTAGTTTACAGAATAAACTGATAAGCTGAGAATATATGTGCAGTATACCATGTATTCTGAAAGTGCTCTAGTTACTAGAGATATTAATAGACACAAGCATAAGCTAAGATAAAATATTAAATCCTTTTCCTTCTGCTAGAAAAAATAAGTAAAAAGCATATCATTTACGAAGTGATATAGAAACAAACTGCATAATCTACAGATAAAGAGAACAAAACGCTCATGGAAGCAAAGCTTATTCATCACTTTATCTTGCAACCTGACACAGTGCATGCTCAATCTATTTAATTACAGGAACAGAAAAATAGCAGAGAAATATGTACACAGAACAGCAATGTTTCCAGTCCTACCTTGGTCGTGACAATGCACAGACAATCCATTCTGAAAATCTCCACAGGAGTGTATGTAAATCATAAAAATAAATCAGCAAGGGTGAGGAAAGGCTTTTGAATAGCATGAACAGAACCGGAGGCTTGAATCTGCACAGCCGGCTTTTCCAAGTGGGGCCCTCATAAGAAACTCGAGTCCTCCTCCACAATGCTAAAGGCAGTCATGATGCTCACAGGGATCAGTAAACCCACTAGAAATCGTCTCAAGCAAAACTTCCAGGTGGCTTATCAGGCTTGATTGCTGCATTGTTCAATCTGTGATCAAAATATGCTGTTGAATGGTATGCAGCCCTCTAAACGGGAAGATGAGAACCACAACAAGCACAAAAGAGCAAAAGCATCACATTTCAGCCCTAGCTCTGGTTTCACAATTCTGATCTGCTGTTTCAGTATACCCATAAGATTTCCCTTGCCAAGTCTCTCTCTCTCAGCCCCGCTCTCTCGCTCTCTCTCTCTCTCGCTCTCTCTCAATCTCTCTCCCTCTCGCTCTCTCCTTCCCTGTCTTTTTTTTCCTCCCCCCTTTCACTCGCTCTCTCCCTCCTCTTTTCTACTAACTCGGAGCAAGCACAAGACGCACAACTATCGGGCCCATCTATAACAGTGCTGTCCAAAACAGCCAAATATTCTCTGCCAAAAAAAATGCTTTGGGTTGTAAAGGGTTTTATAAGAGCACGATTCCTACAAACACATACTGCTGGAAGTGCATGATTGAAACATTAAGGTGTGTGCAAGAACTCACGTGTCACAGCTACAATCGCTCAGAATTACGGGGTCAGATTCGGATTCAGGAAGTGAACATAAATAACAGCTGGATAAGGAGAACTCTAAGTATAACAGCAAATAATCAGTCAGGGGAAAGAAATAGGATTTGCATATTTACACATGCACGTGTAGCACGACAGTGACACAATTATAGTTTACCATCCGTGACAAAAACTCCTACATTATATACATTATTAAAAGTTGTGAAGGGGAACCTTTTCTTTCCCCACCTTTGAAAAATACATCAAACTTCTAATTAAAAGAGAAAGCACCTTGAACAAAAGAGCTTAAGAACTCTTAAAGTTTTCTCCCAAACTTTTCTTGCATCACTGACAGATCCACAGACTTAATTGATTTATGTCATGTTCTCTATGTTTTGCTCAGTTTTACAGACTGTTTACCCCCCAAAGCCCTACCTTTCTTGCAGTGATGCTGGTGCAGAGCTTGCCTTTCAGGTGTCTTACATGAATCATTCTGAGTTTGAAAGCTTGCTGTCAGCTCTTACAGTCTTCCCTCTCTTCCAGATAGAGGAAGAGAGAGAGAGAGAAGGGAGGGAAAGAGAAAGAGACAGTGAAGGAGAAAGATATGTAAAATGAAATCTCTGGCCAAAGAGAGGAAAATCAATGCTCCTATTCACTGAAAAAAAAAAAAAAAAAAAACCAAAAAAAAAAACCAGCCAATTGGACTGTTGACAGCAACAAGAGGAAATGTCTAGACACCCATACATTACAATTCACCTTTTCAACACACTGGACAGCACAATCTCCTCTGGGTGCTTTGCTGAGGATCTCTCATTCTCACTCAGAGGTAAAATATGTTTTTAATAAAATAAGCCTTTCCAAGAAAATAAAACATTATTTAAGAGTCATCTCTTTCATAAATTACTCAGGTTATAACCCTAATATTCCTGGGATTGCTGGAGCAGTTAGACACTCAGTAAATGACACATATTGTTTTGCCAAAATGAGGTCACTGCTACCAAAGTTACAAAATCCATAGTGAATCAGATATGTGGTCAGAGAGCAATCAACCCTCCCCCAACTATTAAAGTCTTGGTGGATATAACATCTTAAAGAGAAAGTCTCCAGAGCACTTACAACTTAGTCTAAGGTTTTAACTCACTCTGAGCAACCACATGTGCACAAAACAATGTGATTTGCATTTACAGGCTGTGCTAGAACCTGCAGGTTTTCTCCCTACTGAGGTTTAATCCAGTAGCCAAACAGTCAGACAAGTTTATTAAGCTACAGATTATATGAAATGGGGAACTTTCAAATATCCTTGAAGTAAGACCTAATGAACCATCTCCTTAAGAAGAAATTAACCCATTAGGAAGATCTAACCTAAGCCACCACTGTGCTCTAAGCATGGTAAGGTAAAAGGGAATTCAGTCAACTCTAAAATCAGGAGACATTTTAACACTTGTATTTAAAGCATCCAACAGTTTGTTCTCTTCTAATTGGTAGATTCAAGATGATCTAGTAAGGTGTGAAATATTTCATACATATAATTACCTAATGACTTGGCTGTAAAATTTCATCTCAGGCTTGAAACTGGCATATGGAGATATATTTTGAAATTGGTATCTAAGTGCATGATCTGTAAATGCTTTTATTTGCAAGTAACCCTACTCCTGTGAGACAGTCACAGTGAATTCATGATCCTATTTGCAGTTTATATGAAAAACAGAGGGTTTGAACCCTTTGGGGATGTTTACATGAATGTGACTCATCTGGCCCCCTCAGTGTACCAAAGAGCTTCCTCCTGGACTCCTCCAATTTTTTACTGTCATGTCCTTTCTATAAAATACAACAATGTACACTTAACAGGGCAAGAGTTGCACATGTGCTACTCAAGCTTAACACATCATTGAGCAGCATGTTTCCTGATTTATCACCACCTACTTTTTAATCCCCCCAATCTCCCATAGCCCCAGACAGAAGACACCCATGCTTTTGGTGACATAGGCCCCAGCTTCATCCTTCCACAGACTCATTTTTGTTGCCAGGGCTCCTGGTCACAGCTTCTAACACACACCTATCAATGACTGGGAACAGATGACTGTCAGTGGGTCTCGTGTTTCTCCAAGGGATATAGTTCCTCATTTCCATTAACTACCTATCCTAAACACCAAAAAGAGGCTGAGCTGTTTAATTTTCTTTCTCCAACCAGATACTTTTTCCATTCATTTTTTATCCCCAAGACTAAGATTTTCAAATCCTTGGCACTGCTTTACCCGTCATTAGCAACACCTCTTTCTGCTCTACTTTCTGGAGGTCATATTACTGGTTAGTTCTACTTTTTCCAGCCTTCTTGTTATCCGTACGTATGATCCTGACTGAAGTCTACTACAGAAAGACTTGACCCAAAAACTAAACAAATCGAGGAGCAGCCATCTGGGGTGAAAAGACATGACTTATAGTTGCTTGCAGTCAATTTAGATGGCAAAAAATAACCTCTGTGATGAGCTCTGACTCTTGGGAAACCTTAATATAGGAAGAATAACAGCTATTTCCCACTATGACACCAGTGGCTCTTGGACCACCATGTGAAAAACACCTACCCAGATGACTGCTTTCTTCTTCTTTAATTTTACCAAGGTGTCTGTTTTTAAGTCACACAAAAACTAATAACATGAAGTGAGTGGGTAAAATGTGATGATCTTTATAATGCAGTAGGTTACACTGGACAATTTAATGCTCCTTTTTGGCATTAAAGTCTTCACTGTATCCAGGTAATTCCACTTGGATAACCAAAGCGTAGGGTTTAATTAGGCCACTATATTTAGAACCAGAGCTTGCAACATTCAGCTGAATCAATATTTGTAAAAACAAGCTTCTGTAAAAGCTAAAACCACTAGGAAAGATTCTCTGATTTATTTTATTTTTTTTTAATTTTTCACGATGCACCTTTTTTAACATTTCTTAAATTCTTTTGAAACCCAAATACTATGGAGCAAAATCTGTAAAGAAAAAATAGGTTCTTCAAAAAAAAGCAAAACTTCCTTATTTTCTTTTATTGAAACAGTAGAAATTAAGAAAAACAAGAGTACTAGGTCTCCAAGTTTTAGAGTAGACACTAAGAAAGAAGACATCTAACCAGATTGCTAACACAGCATTAGTAATGTCAGCATCTTGCAAAATTTAGCCAGTGACTATTTAGAGCTCTATGCACCTACACAGCGAACACATGAACACACACATGCTCTTACAAATATAGAGATAGATTTATTTACTCCTAATGTATCTTAAATTGTGTGCTATGGAGTTCTTATTAATGGTGTTACACTGCCAGTCATTCGCATGGGGTTATATTTTGTTTCTTGTTGTCAGGTTCTATATTGCATCCAAATAAGCTACCAAAAAATACTACCCTGATTACGTCTTCCAAGAGAGCAATTGGTGCAGCTGACAACTTATGTTCTTTTCAGTCAGAGCCAGTTCCTGTGCACCACAACTGGTTAGTTAGTAGGCTAACCAGGATACAAGTTATCTGAGTAAGTATATGGTAGAAGAAAAAAAAAAAAAAAAAGAGAAAAATTACTAATCTTGCATATCCTGGTTATATAGTAAGGAGCTGAATTACAGATGAAATGTCAAATAAATTCTTCTTCATCCAGGGAGAAAAGTTAATACAGATTTCACAAGGAATGAAGTTCTGTATGCTTTAGTCACTAAGAATTTTAATGTAGTTCCCAGGCTGAACCAGAAGCTCAGGAGCACTGGTGTTAATTTAAAGATCACCAAATTAGCAATTCTAGCCCTCCTGACTGCAGCAGCTCTGCAACTGGCCTCAGGCCCAGGAGCATCTCCGACAGAAGCTATAACACAAATCATTCCCTTCACCCGTGCATGGCAAATTTCTTTGCTATTTAGCACAATCGATGTTGGAGTCCTGATCAATTTCTCCAGATGGTAGCTTTCCCAATGAAAGAAATAGACCATTTTCTTTTGTGTAGGGAAGCACAGACCTTGCCACTCAGAACCCTGCAGGTAGATGGTAAAATGGATGGAGAGAGAAGTGAAGGGTGGACAGGCAGCCACACTCCTTCATCAGCCACAGAAAAAAGGTTTTTTTCTGCTTCACAGTTGCGGAGGGGATTCCATCTCTTCTTACCCCAAGAACATTCCCAGCCTACCACCCTTTTATGTAGTACATGGGAGTTCACCCCACTTTAGCCAAGCACCACCTAGAAAAGGAGGAAAAACAGCTACTTCTGTTTTTCTAATAGACAACCCACTAGGCACTTCACTGGTCCAGTTTTGCTGAGGGCATTACTGGCTGCTGTACTAGTGGTGTGTAAAGGCATTTGCCTCCAAGGGTGCTTGGTGGGACAGCAATGTGGTGGCCTTTCTGCCCCTCCAGGAGTCAATGTAAACAGATTAGGTGACAATGTAAAGGACATGGGAACATATATGCATTCCAAATTCCCAATCAAAGTAGGTTCAGCAGTGACATCTGACCAGGCTATCCAGGATGTTATCCAGTCTAGTCTTAAAAATCTCCACAGATGGACACAGTGCAACCTCTCCAGTAGTCTCATTGTCACAAACTCACCCTTTGGGGGACCTATGAGAAAGAAGACAGTGAGGCAAGATAGGAACACAATATGATTCCTAGAGTTGTAGGAAATGCATATTCATCATCACAGAGTCTGGGGCAGAGGATGGGGACAGGTCCCTAGAGCCACTCTAATAGACCCTGGATAAGCTAGTCTTCTGAAAGCTCTGCAATCTTCATTAGTTTAAAATTTATGCCTAATGATTTTTGTATCTATTATTTCCCATACAAAGCCATAATTATTTTCTTATTTGCCATAAATCTCTTACTCAGAATAAAATAGAAATGCTTCAGTTACAAATGCTCTGCTGGCTCTATGTGGACTGAGATGCTCTGCAACAGAATCACAGGGGACTCAAGGACAGTATGTCCTGAAGTTCTTCTCGACTCTCAAGATCAATGGTGAATGAAGAGTTCATTCTAATTCTTGAGCATTTTGCCCAGGGAAATAAATCTAACAACCAGCTGATCATTCGCAACTGAAAAGTTCTGGTGGATATGTTCAAACATGTAGCCACTCCTAAATAGCTATGTGTCACTGTCAAAGGAGCATGCCATTAACACTCAAGCACACTCACTTGAAAAAAGAAATCAGACAAAATGACTCTTTCAAGTGAACTGACACACTAAACCACAAGTTCCTGGAAATGAAAATAAAACATCTGCTATCTGCTACCCCATGGTACTGCAAACTGAAGAAAATACCACTCACAGCTCTGAATGTTTCAGAGTTTGGCAGTGGAACTGCTTTACTCTCAGGTACACTTTGTACTCGAGAGTACAAACAGCATGAAAATTTAGTTCATAGAATTGTTGATGGAGAAACATTCAGTTCAGTAGTTTGCAGTAACTCTAAGTAGGGAAGATAGTGCATTGTTCAGCTGAGCATTCGTAATGGAAATTTTGGTGTGAAGTTGGGATGAGACCCATTAATTCCCATGATATCCACAAAACCCTCATGTGTACAATGTATTTAGGGTATATATCAAGCTTTTGATAAATAATATCTTTCATAAATATAAGGACAAATTTCAATGAGTATACATGTTCTTGTATTTCGACTTCTAAGTACCACTATGGTTCCATAGGGTACCAAAGTTTTTCTCAAAAAATTGGGAACACAACAACACAAGAAACTCAGAAAATCATGCTAGACAATTAGATCTTTAGATTTTGAAAATTTAATGGACAGAGAAATCAACCTAGACCTGGAAACAAATCTCATGGAAAAGCCTTAGACAAGAGGAATAATCTGCAAGTTTCCACTGTTAGAAACATTTGCTGAAGTCTACAAGGTATCCCACAAGCACACCAAATCAGTTAATATCTGGCTTTTTTTTATGTTTCCACCTTGCTTACTTTAAAAGAAAACTTAAGTTTCTTTCACTTCAAAAAGAAAAAATGCACAATGACTTCAAGGCTGAAAGTCTACACAATAGTATCTTAGCCCAAGGGAATTGTTCCAGCCAAGTTGTGAACCTATGAAAATAATAGAAATATTATAATGAAACACTTATAACTTCACTGTTGCAAGTAGCAAGACAGAGAAGTGTAACATACCCTCTTACCACAGCCATGAAGTTACGCTGTTCAACATAGTTTTATGATAGGTATCATTAGACTGCCCATACAAAAATCATCAGTTTGCTGACATTTATATTCCACCATACTGACTCCAGACTGAAAAGAAACTACAACACACAATGAGAGACTGAAAACACCTTGAATAAAATTTACTAACTGTGCAACAACATGGACTCCAAAAATAGACTGAAATGAAACCACCTTGAGATCAGCAAATCTGTAGAACCATCACCAATATGAATAACATTTGCACATAAAAATAAAAATTAAATCCTGCCTAGGTCAGCACAAAATGAACAGGGCTAGTAACAGACAGCAATAAATTGCATCCATAAGCCTCATTCGGATGTGGTAATGTACATGCAGCCAATAAGCAACAAAAAATAAATCCAGGAGCTCAAATTCAATATGTTCTAAGCACTTCACCTCCAGCAAAACTTCACTAAATAAGGATTTCATTCTCCATCAGAAAAAAGAGTGGACAATACCTTTGTCTTCATGTCTACCACATAATTTTCAGAAGTTGCATTCTCCTTATTGTGTTCACCACATTGTCCAGATGCTTCTGATCCATTGGAAGCTGCAGGCTAGAGAGCAGCAGGGAATAAAAGTCAAATAAAGGAACTGAGATGTGCACTATAATTCTATTACATTTAAATATAAAGATTAGCATGAACATACAAAAGGGTGGCCTGAATTCAGATAAATATCAGATGGCTTATACATAAGATTTTCACTTCAACGTTTTGTCATGCAAAACTTTCTGGGTTTAATCTTACAGGCACTCTCATGGAAGTCTGTGAAATTCTTAATAGGCTAAATCTGCAAGATGACGCTTATCATATTCTCTAGGTGACTTCAGAATGCGCTCAAGGTGCTCTGCAGCTCTCAGCATCAGAACATAAAGATAAGGAAGGAAATCAGTGCCCTGACAAAAAGACCTGATGACCGTGATGGGGCTCTCATCTGGAGTAGCTGCAGGAATATACAATAGATCTCCTTACAACAAGAACAACTGAATTATCTGGTTTGGGTTTTTTATTTCTAATTCATTACATTCTCGTAGGTGACCCTTTTTTTTTAAAAGAGTTTCATGCTTGTCTAGAAGCCATATTTGTCTCTGAACTTCAAATGTGCATTTTTTGTTATTTTTCCTTCATTTACACAGATTTCAATCTTACATTGCTTACACAATACCCTCACAAAACACATAGTATTTCTTTAAATAATATCTTTGGCAGAAGATACAGTAAAAGGCTTTATTTGTTTTTTCAATTTTCCTGCTGGAAATCTAATACATTACTGTAGATTTTACATTAAGACAGTAAATATTACAAATGACATCTCTGTTTACAACGCTCTGCCCTGCACAAACGTGCTAGAAGAGTTAGCCTTTGAATGAAACATGATGATTGCCTCTCACTTGGATCTCAGAATATTTCTGGGCACTGCAAGAGCATGAACAGGAAATTGGGGCAGATTCAAATAGAGTAGAGTGTCTTGTATCTGTCAGTCTGAGCATCACAGGCAATCTGAGTGATTTAGACCCATCCTGTTTTAGCCTGTGTAACGGGAGTGCAGTCAATTTTAACACAACAGGCAAGAAATTATGAGCATTTTAAGTAGACCAACCATTGCCAGCACAACTTAGAAAACAACAAGCCAGTGCCGCAGAAACAGCCAAATCACATCCACATGTGCAAATGTTTTCTCCTCTGATCCTAGATTGTTTATTTAGGGCTCTGTCCAGCAAAGACTGAATGCTGGCCCTAATCCAGGCAACTACTTAGACACGTGCTTTTAGCTTCACTGGAACCAATGGCATGAGTCTTGTGCTCCAGTAAAGAATGTGCTTAAAGGCTGGATCAGGCCCAGCAGCTCAGCATTACACGGGGCTGAGTACACAGGACTCCATGCATGTCCTCTCTAAGGTTACAGCCTCTCTCACATGCAGAACCATGCATTCCTTGTCTAGTTTCTAGTCACCGAAAGGTGTTGAATATTTCCCATTTGTAATCTGGAAGGGAAGAAGGGATAGTAAGGAAACCAGGCCAAAATGTTGCAGGACAGGAGGGAACTGAACCCAGGTTTTGCCTCTGAGCCTACAGAAAATGCAAGCAACTCCCTAAAAGTTTCTTTCAGGAAGGGAAAATTGGTGTTGCAAGGAGCTAAAACACACCCATAACAAACTTCATTCCATCTTTTCTTTCCTTGAATACCTGACATAAGGGGTTTCCATTGTTATTATTTACATGCAACAATATAAATTCTGGAAATCAGTACTTTATTATTTTCTCTAATCATCAAGACCTAAAGGATCCTGATCCTAAAGGAGCTCAGCTTCTGCAGCTTCTCAAAGGGGTCTGACAAGTTTCAGCAAAAACTACATACTCTATGGGAGCATTTATCAAATGAGTGCAGCTGCAAAATTGGATAAGGAACTTACTTTGTTTACATTTTACATATTTTTCCTCAAATTTTTCACTATTAGCTGACTCCAATATTTTGAAAGAACATAAAACAACGTCATAAGATGCTATGAAATGTTTCCATTGTTTTCTTAGGGAAATGGGTCAGAGATTCATTATAAAGAGCAGCAAATCAAGGACATTAGGCAGGTTTAAACAGCTCAAGTAAGAGTAATTGTAATAAATCAGGAACATTTCTCTGTTCCAATGTATTAAGGTTCAATAAGCATTAGCAAAATAATATATGGTTTCCAAACTGAAACAAAGTATATGTTAACAATCCCTCTGAACATGAAGAGATATTTAATTTTGTGTTATGAAATAAATGGGACTGTATAATCCAAGAGGCAAAAAGGATATTTGCTGTGTGTTGTGAAAGATTTATTAAAAACTAACAATCTTGGATCTGAGTCTTTTCTTATTCTTGATTACATACAATCCTCCCTTTAGAGGCCAGCTAAAAGCCTACACCATCTAAAATTATCTGTGTGCTTTATAGCCAAAAGCTGCCTGTTAGTGCAAAGGAAGTGTTTCAGCAACACCTCATTATTCCTGAACCATGACCTCAGATGTAGAACTGCCAGCCCCAGCGTGACACAGTACAAATGCAGTGGGCAACATGCACCATGTTTGTACATCCTTGTAGGAGGTTCTGGAAATAATGACTTGAAAAGTTTGAAGTAAAACTACTGCCAAAGACTTTTTATCAGACCTCTGTAACTAGAGAGCTGGGAGTTAGAGCAACTCTATCTTCCGCTTCACAGAAGAAAACATGATCTTATTCTCTTCAAGTTGGTCAGAGAAACAGAAGAGATTTTACAAGCAAATGTTGCATGAGCAGACCAAAACTTCATCTGGTAACTTTGCTCACATGGGCAGTAACCATGAACATTGTAGATCACGCCAAAAGTAACCATGTAATTTTGTGTATCATCAACACTGATCTATTTAGCTTATAATTAACAAGTACTATTTAGAATGTAATCTCTTCAGGGCAATGTCTCTTTTACTGTGCAAACTTACAGCATTATTTAAATGTTTATTAATAAAATAGTAAGCACATTATCTACCTTGATAATTTTATCTAATCTTAACAGTGTTCAGTAAAGTTTTTCTGTGCTTATAACACATCTTTCTGATAGCTTATTAGGACATGTACAATTGACACAATCAACCAACAACAAAATTCTTGCCGATTATTTTTTCCAAAGTACATAGTTCAGAGTTATTAAAGACTTGTCACTGGTTCCACTTTCAGCAGGCAGCATGTTCCAGTTCATGTCTGAGCCAGCATCCAGACAGAAGGAGCATCTGCCCTCACAGGCAATTATGGGGGTTCCAAGAGTTTCTATGGGAGGTCTTCCTATAGCAGCCAAGCTATAGAAATGGCAGATGAATTCTCCAGTCTATTGTAAGGTTGCAGAATTATTACCTGATTTAGATATAAATATATATATATATCAAGAGGAGGTAAAACCCCCCCAAGAAACATATAGGCAAATATCATTCTGCTCTTCCACTCTCTAGGATATAGTTTCTAGGACTTTGAATATGCTTACACACACACACACTTGAATGTGATATTTTCTAGAAACACGAATAGCTTTGTGGCTAGAAAATGGTGATCAGCTTTACAAAGGTACTAGGAGGGTGGGTGGGAGTGTGAGGAGCTACAGCCCATAAGCCAAATAAGTGTGCAACTGCCTCAGGGTTTAGAGATTTAATGCACCTTCTCCTACAGCTCTCGGCTTAGGGAACGTTCTCCTGCATGCTTTTAGCAAGAGAAATTCAAAACACAAGGTAATATGTCTTTTGCCTCTTTGTATCATCAGTTGGTAGCTCTGCTCCTGTCCCATGGGAGCCTGTCAATAAATGCCTGCTTGCCCCAAGTGATTTACATAAGAAGAGGAAAGGTATAAAAAACCCTCAGTGATCTGTAACTTTTGGTTGCCAATATCTGTCAGGAAATCTATCTTGGTAACCAAATGCTCCAAGGAACATATAGTGCTGAGAGATGCTGCTTTTATTTAATTAACTTTTTCTAGAGTAAGCATATTTGAAAATCATTAGAACATTTAAAAAGCTACATTTCAACATAATATATGCAGGAATTATCCATTTTGCAGAACACTGATGTAAATTAATTCATTCCGCAGCTATGTCGGACTAGGAAGCAACCTGAGCTGAACTGAGATGCTCAGCAGGATGCTGCAACTAGCACAGAACAGAGCACACCTCTGCACCAGGTACAGCCAACCTGCTCACACTCTGTTCAAGCTGTGCATGAACTAGGACTGGAATCAAGTCAAGTTCATCCGTTACAACATGCCAGCAACAGCAAGGATGCCTTCTGTGCCTCTGATCTGTCCTCCAAGGCCTGCACCTTTCTGTCATATTTAGACAGAGATGACAACTCTCCTAAATATGCTGTGAGCATCACTGGACTACAAAAACAAACAGCTGTACATCTTGGACAGATTGTGGGAGACAAAGCACCACTGGGCGTTTGAAGAGTTTTTCCTGCAATGCCATGCAGAGGAAAAATCCTACAGACTCTAAGATGTGCTTTGCTCTTTCTGTACCCTGCTAGTCCTATTTATATGCTTCTCATAGTCCTTATTACAGGAAGAAATATCATTCAACAAATTTTTTGACAGGATATCACTTTCACAGATATCACAGATGACTGAAAACGTGGACAATCCCAGAGCAGGCCATGCTAGAAACTAAAATCAGAAATATAATCCCACAGAAGTCAGGCAGTTTAATTTGCCTCAGCTGGGCCTAAATTTCAGTCCAGAAATAATAAAAAAGAGCTCTTTGTCTACAAAATCCTATAAAAAAGAAGATGCCTAATACAGTGTTTCTAAGGTCCTATAGAAAGGCACAATTCCATGCCAAAAGATTTAGATATCAGAAAGGATTTTATTTCTATTTCCATGTTAGGGTTTCTGGTTCATTGATGGCATCAAGGTTTGCTCCACATCACATCGCATTAGCTCAGACTTTGCAGCTGTCTTAAGTCAGGGTGATGTTGCAGATCACTACGAGGTTTCATGGCTAAGCCCCATAAGAATGTCACCGCACTTTCTTCTGCACCAGTCTTTGCAATACAATCAGTAAATGTGAACAGAGAAAACAAAAATACACAATTGGGCATGGAATCTACTGTATAAATCACATCACAAGGGTTTTAATTTTTTTTTAAGTTATCCTATTTGGAAGTGAGCATAAATATCACAATAATATTTCTTTTGCCCTGGGATTTTTACGATTCCACTTTAGCTAATATGGATTCAACCTTTCAGAAAATTTTATGACAGACTTAAAGACTGTTACAGCTCAAGAACAATTATCTGGCTGTGGGCTTGTGTCTCGGAAAGGTCAGGATCTGATTTAATGCTGCTCCACCCTCCCGAGAGCAAGTCTTGCTCTCAGTGTGTTTCTGGATGTCAGACTGTCACTAGTGAACTTTGCATTTGCTCATTCCTGGTATAGATTTGACCATCTGACTAAAAGCTGTCATCTAGGCTATCACCTACTGAGTAGCTGCTTTGGCTGGACTAACACAAAACCTACACTCAAACCCCATCTCCCTGACTATCCATTTCACACAACTGTCCAGTTGCACTGTGACTCTGGTCTGGGGCAAGACAACTCACTTCCCAGGCAGGAAATTCAGGCAATGAGGAGACACTAGCTCATGCTTCAGCTTTTCTCCTCCCAAATAGAGAGTTCAGATGAAGCTGGCAGGAGGCAGCTGGCTCCACGAACTCAAGCCTTGTGACCAACCTGAAGACACACACAGCATTCATCTTGATGATTCAGGCTCCATCTCCAGTGTCACTCATCATAGAAAAAGAGAATAATAGAATGGTTTGGGTTGGAAGGGACCTTTAAGAGTCATCTGTTCCAACGCCCCTGCCATGGGCAGAGACACATTTCACTAAATGAAGTTGCTCAGAGTCCCATCCACCTTGATCTTGAATGCTTCCAGGGATGAGGCATCCACCACCTCTCTGAGCAACCTGTTCCAGCATTTAACTACCCTCATTGTAAAAAAAAATTATTTCTTATATATAAATATAATTCTACCCTCTTTTAGTTTAAAACCATTATCCCTTGTCCTATCACAACAGGTTCTGCTAAACAGTTTTTGCTCACCTTTCTTAAAAACTCCTTTTAGATGCTGGAAGGTGCTTTAAGGTCTCACAGGAGCCTTCTTTTCTCCAGGTTGAACAACCCCAGCTGTCTCAGCCTGTTTTCATAGGAGAGATGCTCCAGCCCTCTGATCATCTTTGTGCCCCTCCTCTGGACTTACTCCAACAGAACCACATCCTTCCTGTGTTGGGAGCTGGATATAGTACTCCAGGTGGGATCTCAGGAGAGGGGATTAAAGGCAGAAAATAGGAGGGCTCATGCAGAGCTTTATTTTCAAGCTGGGGTACAAACCAAGGCACTGGTGTGTCTCCTTTCCCGGGCAGCAGAGAGTCACTGAGGTCACACAGTGCTGGACTGTGCCGTGTATGATGGTTCATGCAGCAGAGAGGGACCAGGGCACTGTGCAGACACCAGTGTCCTTGCAAACATAAGCCTTGAAAGGGCTGCTGCTTGGGTACAGTCTCCCCTGCTGAGACCTAGCACACCAAGTACTGGTGGGCAGCAGGACCTGCTGTGGCAAAGAGGAAAAATGAGCAAAAAAACCACTGCAAAGATGAACTGTGTTGCAAGAATAAAGAAGTAAATAATTCACAGTTCAGATGCATGAGAATGACACTCAAAGCATGAGACTGGACAGACTGGTTGAAGTTTTCAGGCAAAGACTGAAGCTGTAGCTCCATATCAGGAAACTACCCACACAAGAAATGGAGACAACTTATGTATGGCTGACTTCTTACTCTGATAGAGTATTTTCCAAAACATTTTTGGTAGCAGTGTTTTTAAACTCCATAAGGC
Source organism: Myiotriccus ornatus (assembly GCA_036023395.1). Lineage (NCBI taxonomy): Eukaryota > Metazoa > Chordata > Aves > Passeriformes > Tyrannidae > Myiotriccus > Myiotriccus ornatus. The sequence goes on along the minus strand of JAYRBT010000001.1, from coordinate 32,989,709 downwards.
AAATTTAGATGCCTCTGAAGATGAGAATTAATAAGATTAAAATGTTAAACAAATAAATGCATTTCTCACAGCTCACTGGGATCAGAGTCAAATCATTCTCACCATTCCTTTAACTTTCAGACACCAGCATGCACTTTGCTGGGCATAAAGAAGATGAAACATGAAGAGTACTTGGGGATATTAAAGATCTATTTCTTTCAAATAAAGCAGAAGCTATTACTGAATTCTTCTGAAGGCTGGAGGAAAAGGACTAGAAAAATTAAAAGGCTGAACATAATGAATGCCCATTTAGAACTGGCTATCATAAAACATCTTGGAGGCTAAATCTGCAGCTGAAGAAGGCAGGCTGTATGCAGAAACAGACTCAGGAAGGAGCTCCATATGCTGTATCAAGCTGGGGGTAAATACAGGGAGATGTGGTTGCACCAGGAGGTCCCTTCAAGTATGGAGTAATGACACCTGCCAAAAGCCCTGCAAGCAGAGAGGTCAGTTGCAGTAAGAATAACATGGTTTGATTCCAGTTGTGCCCACCTGCATATATTTTATTTATTAGCTTCAGTGGAGTCCCTCCACTTTTAAGCCTACACTGGTGAAATCACATTCTTGCCGTGAAAATACAAGCAGACCACAGCTGGAAGCAAATGCAAATACTTGGAAACAGAAAACAGAAAGTAAGTCATTAATTGTAAAGGAAAACATGACTAATTTTAAATTAAATAATATTTGCATGTTATTTTAATTAGCAAGGATAATGTTTATTTTACTTACATAGAAGTTCTGGATACATAGATTCCAGCCTACATATTTTAGTTGCCATAACAACTTGATACATTTATTCTCCTGTGTCATTTTTTATTGCATCAGTGTGGATTTATTTTTTTTTTAACAACTAAAAAAAACTCCAACTGCTTTGGTTGCTTCAATAACACAGTATTTTTTAATTGTTCTTTTCACATTTAGTTCTTCTTAAAATCAATATAATTTTCCTCCAAAGACGTTCCTAGCACAGTATGGGAATTTTACTACCAATTTCAGGGCATAGTGCCGGGTTGGCCAGAAATACCAAGGGTATGTACAGCCCTTTAGCTCAAACTGCTACGCCAGTGGTGCCCTTTAGGTTATATAGCTCGAGGTCAAGATCATAACAGAAGGCCCACACAGTAACAGCCCCCACTTGGTGCATTTTCCCCTGAAAAACAGAAATAAATTAAATGAGCACTAGACTCTTCAGAAAGGTGCATAGCTATAATAGATTTGAGGCAGCAAGCATAGCTGCAGAGATGTAAAGAAAATCACTGCTCTTGAGTCAGGAGGATCTTACAGACTGATTTTTCACATTCCATACACAATGGTGTAGCACATGAAGAGCTCAACTTCGCTTTTATCCAGGAGGAGAACTGATTCCTAAACTCTTGAGGCCTCCATCTTTTTACAGATACAATCAGGTGGTACCGTGGTGGAAGGAACAGGGAGGAGGAAGACAGCCTTTGTCCTTCCCTCTTTCCAGCAGACCACAGGCTGCTGTTGGCAATTGACCTTTCCCAGCTCTGCACCCCTGCAAATGAGCACATTTCAAATAAATTGTAATTACTTAACTGCTGATGCTGCACTTCTATCTGGTCTCCTGTAACAACCATAACAAGAGAGACTGTATTAATTAATAACAATTATAGCAAGGTGCAAGATGAGGAACTGCTTGGTAACCGTTGTTCCATACAGCTGGCATGGAGTGACCTCAGATTAGAGATAAGAGGGCATTTCTGAACGTAAGATTAGAGTTTTTGATGGAAAATGGGTGCAATGGCTCCTATGGGCTGCCTTGGCTTCTGGGGGCAGTTCTTTATTTACTGCTAAATATAACAGTCTCTACTTCAGTCAGGAAAGTTATGATGGTTGCTTTCAAAGCACTGTATCCCTCTTAGTTCTCAGGAGAAAAAGAGTGTATGTGTGTTACTACACACAGTTTATGACAGGATCCACCCCTCACAGCATCTTTCAGTACCTAAAAAGGCTAGAGAGAGTTGGAGAAGAACTTTTGAGAGGGCAAATAGTGACAAGACAAGGGGAAATGTCTTTAAAGAGGTCAGGTTCAGATTGGGTATCAGAAGGAAATTCTTTACTGTCAGGGTGGTGAGGCAATGGAACAGGTTGCCCAGAGAAGGTGCAGATGCTCCATACCTGGAAGTGTTCAAGGCCAGGTTGGATGGGACTTCAGGCAACCTGGTCTAGTGGAAGATGTCCCTGCCCATGTCAGGTTAATTGGAACTAGATGATCATTAAGGTCCCATCCAACCCAAAGCATTGCATCATTCTAAAAACTCAAAATAGGAGTAACATCCAAGAATGCTATATACTGCATGATAACCTTGTATAAAATACATTTTAATAATAAGTCACTCAGATAATGTGATTGAATTCTGATTTATCTCATGATGTGCTGCAGGTCTACAGCAAATCCAAGAACAGAAACACTCTCCTGTCTCCACCACTGGCCCACACAGTCTCTTCCTATTTATGCACACCTCCAGAGAAATTACAGATGAGGAAACTATCCACATTTCACTTGAGATTAAATTTTGTGCCTGTTCTTGCCAGAAAGAGTGAAATTAAGTCAGTCTACTCCATAGCAGTAATAAAACTAGTCCTATTTTGAGAACAGGACTGATATATCATAAAGTGATACTCACAAAGACCAAAGGTGTTTTACATCAATACGAGAACCTGTATTAAAGCCTGTACTAAAGACAAGAAGAAAAAAAAAACAAAACCAAACCCAAACAAATCAAAACCACCAACAAAAACACAAAATCAAAGCCTTGAAGGATATTGTAATGATTTTTACTCCTCAAGATAGTTTTGCTTGAAGCATCCTAAACCTTAGTATAGAAGAATATTTGTTTCAGCCAGAACCATAGGGAGGGGAAGTAAGCAGTGGCTGTCATTACAGTGGCAAGCTGCCTTGCTAAGTCATGGCTGCTGAGCTAGACAATCGGATATACTCATGCTGACATGCAGAAAGGGCTGCAGCTAAACAAAACCTTTGGCAAAACATAGTGCCATATCTCTTCATCCAGCTTTGCTCCTGCAAAGCATTACAAAATATCAAAATATCAAAGGAAGAGGACTCAAAAGGTAAGTTAAGTAGAATGAATCAGGTCATTAAACTGCAGAATACATCATCAAATGTTAATACACAGACAACAAAGTGAAGTGAAAAGGAAAACAAACATCCACTAAATACTTTGCAAAAGGTTAGGGCTCCGTGGATCTGCCAATACTTGACAACTTCCTTTGTGAAAACTGTCATGACCTCAATGCTGGATAAGAATCTGCCACTGCCTAATGGAGAGATAGCAGAAATACATGCTTTTGTATGAGGACTCCAAGAACTATTAGCACTAGCCACTGACCAGGGTTATTAAAAAATTATAGACCATACAAGCATTTCAGCTTCTGTGAGCTTGTGGTTGTAGAACAGAAGTGTAAGGGCTGCTGTAAGCACATTAAATAAATATCACTGTCAACTGCAGTTGACACAGAAAAGGAGAAAATGTTTCATGTACCAGGCAATGCCAAGGGTGGTAGGGAGGAAGTCTCCCAGTCTATATAATGCCTCTTCCATGCATACTACCTTATACAGGCTGTATGGTTCCTACACGGACCAGGAATTCTGCATAGGTATCAGCTCAAGTTGGTAGTCCTTTACTTGAGAAATAGGGCCCTTGTCACAGTTCACTGACATTGAAGGGAGCCTGGATGAGGCAATAAATTCAGTCTTATAAAAACTGTCAACTCTGCAACACCTCATGCTAAAGCTGTCTGCAACTTAGGTAAGCCTTTCTCCCTTTGTTGGAATGTATCTATCATCAAGAAGGCTGGTTTGAGTATCGATGTATGTACAGGCTTGGGAGAATGTCAAATGAAAAGCTTGAAACCATTTGAAAATATTTGCTTGAAACATCCCAAATCACCTTTATGTCCTAGTTACTCTACTCTACTCTACATCCTAGTCTACTCTACTCACATCTCATTAGCAGGGGCTCAAATTCCAATTCTGGTGCTATTCAGAAGCCTCAGAAAAACATCGGTGTCTGTTAATGCCAAAAGAAGACAGCTCTGTGTGCTATTCTGTATATGTAGCTGTCCTGGTTGCAGCTGGGATAGAGTTCATTTTCTTCCTAGTAGCTGGTACGTTTTCATCCTAGTACCGTGTTTTGGATTTAGGATGAGCATAATGTTGATAAGACACTGATGTTTTAGTTGTTGCTAAGCAGTGTTTACACTAAGCCAAGGACATTTCTGTTTCTCACACCAGCCCACCAGGGAGAAGGCTGGAGGGGTGCAAGAACCTAGGAGGAGACACAGCTGGGATAGCTGACCCAAAGTGATCCAAAGGATATTTATGCCATACCATATGGTGTCACTCTCAGTATGTGAAGTGGGAGAAAAGCTGGCCAGGGGTTGCTGCTCAGGAAGGGGCTGGGCATTGGTCAGTGGCTGGTAGGCATAACTTGCTTTGTATATTCAAATTCTTATTTACTACTATTTTCCCTTCCATTCCTGTTCTGTCAAATGACCTTATCTCAACCTAAAAATTTTACTTTTTTTTTCCCAATTCTTTTCCCCATCCCACAGGGATGTAGGGGAGTGAGCAAGTGGCTGTGTGGTGTTTAGCTACCTGATAGGTTAAACCACGACAGCAGCCTCATTCTTGACAACCTATTGCATTATTGCTACCACAAGGTCAAGTTCACATTTCACTAGCTTATAAAAAAAGATGAAGCTAGGCGAGATCATCCTCTTGACCCAATTTTGTGCAGTACTTACTAAAACAGGGCTCAAAAGAGATGCCCCTAAAAGAGATGGTAAAATCTAATACTGCACTTTTAAAGGCTACTAGCAAAAATCCAGTTTTACTATTAAGACAAATACATGTAATCAGTGATGTAATTTCACAGTTTGGAAACATCACAATGTCTGTTTTCTTAGCTACAGTTAACAAGGAATCTTCTTTTGAATATCTGTGACCAACGTCCTGATCATGCTTCATGAAGACAATCCAAGCCTTCTTTGTCTTTTCGCTGGGCTGCAACAAAACACTGAAGCTGGGCACAAAGGCTGTTTTTCCAAATTCACTACAATCTGAGCACTCCTCTCTGCTCAAGGAGCAAGGATGTCAGATCAGTCCTCCCCTCTCTGTGATGACTCTATAGAACAGAGTACCAATACAAGGAGGTTTTTGGTCCTTGTCCAAGAGTAAAATGATCATCACAAATTGGAAGTGAAGAGTAATATATGATGATTCTAAACCTCAAAAGTAACATAAATGTCCACTTTGAGTGCAAAGATATCTGTTTATATCAGGTACATTCCCTAGATGATAAAAAAAAGTAAGGAAGTCAAGACATAAAGTGATACTGAATTAAGAAACAGCATTAAGAAATACACCTCTAACTGCAGAAGATGGACTGTTTCAGGTAACAATTTATTCAGTATCCTGAATACTGAAAGCTGTAGTAACAAGCTTGCTGTTGACCTAGCAAAGATACCGTTGGGTGTGCTGGGGGCATTTACAGTCAAAAAAAGTACAAGATATCTCAAAAAAAAAAAGAATACTGATTACATAAGTGAAGGTATATGTCTGACATGAATCTTCCTACTCCTTAGGAAGCCACAAAGCTGTCCGTTTTGTTACCTCTGGTCTTCTACAAACTACCGCAACACCAAAACAATTCCGAGAGAAGACACAAGTCTGAATTAACAACTGACCTGAAATCTCTCAGCAGATCTTTTCAATCCTTCTCACTGTAATTAACAAATTCCAAAACACATAGATCAAACTTGTTTTAGTGGTTCATTAAAACAACAAGAATTTCAAAGTTACCATTGCTGTTTACACCAGTTTCAAAAGCCCTTCTGAAATAATGGACTTCAGATCCACTATGTCTGTTACAGTTAATTCAGGTTTTTTTCCAATCTGAACAGCAACTGTGTTGCAGTATCCTTGTGGTATATAAAAAGATGTGAAAGTTGTAATGTGGTTTAAATGACCACGTTTCCAAAATGGCTTTTGTAACTCGTGTAACTCCTCGTGTAACCCTTCTCTTTCCCAAGATCCTTTTTATCCCTCACTGTACCTTGGAATGTCCTGAGAGATAACTGAAAGCTGTTAACCCTTTGTTATCATTGGTTGGTCAGCAAGACCTCCTGAACTCCCACTGGCTACTTTGTGATTCCCTCAAGAGCTATTTAAGCAGTTACCTGAACAATAAATCTCTCTCTGCCTGCTCTCTCCTGCCTAGCTGATGGTGCCGTGGTCTTTCTGGGGGGCCTTGAGCTTGCCACGGGGTTGGGGGGCCAGGGGGAGGGCACTCTCCCCCCAGGAGCCAGAGGTAAAGGGAAAAGCCTCTGGCCTGGGGTTCCCTCTCCCTATCCATCTTCAAAGTTCGTCACAACTGTCCGCTTTGTCTCTTCTCAGAATGCAACACCATGACTACTTTAAAGTGCTGAGCTAAAATATATATAGATAGATAGATAGCATTTAAGAAAAACAGGTAGGCTCCCCTACACTTCTGGACAGAACTGGAGTATTGATCAACAGGAGGAGAATATCATACCAGGAATGCTTGTTACAGCTGCAACCACCCATCTTTTCAGACAAAACACACTTTTAAAGATGAAACACAGAGCTAGTGCGCTAGCTCTCTCTGAAGAACTTCTATGCACTGAAAGTGGCAATACCAAGAAAGTTTCTCACTGAATGCTGAAGAGCTGAAGAAGCAGATGTGGAGGTCGAGAGCTAGTAAGGTACAGGAGTAGACATGCAGAGAGGAAATAGGCCATGACAGACCCTAAGAGTAAGACAAATGGTGGTGTCAAGTGGAAGTCAACAGAGGCTTCCACCAGCAAGGAAAATACGGTTAGAGAAATAAGCATAGAAAGTGACCTCTGTAAAAAGCCATTTGGATGAGTAAATGGATCAAGATTACATAGTAAAAAGAAATATGTTTCTAAAGGCTTGAAAAGGAGAATGGCAAAGGATGAAATTCACTCCTTCAGAGTGCGCAAAGGTCTAGAGGAATGCTTAATTCATGATTCAGCCAAATATTATAATGGCAAATAAGCAGTAAATTGTCTCATCTCTAAACCAGAGGCAGCTTTCAGTATAACCTGTTCAGATGTGGTACGAGTGAGAATCAAGCACAATCAAATGTGTAAAATGTACAAGCTGAAAATGCATAAGGTCCTCTGTTTCCAGTACTGTTATTTGTAACTGCATTATACATAAAAAAAATGTGGAGAGAAATTATATTTTCAAGTTGACAGCTTCCATTTAATTTCCCAGGTTGTTACTTTTGGGATTGTATTTTACTATTGGCTAAAACCTGGAAGTATCTGTTCTAGTTTATAAAAAACTAAACAAAAGAGAAAGGATATTTTCTCTTTCACGTACATTTATCTTACACGCATCTACCCAGGAAATCACTCCCAGGGTGACCTTTACATGATCCAGAAGTCTTGTGGTGATATCCTTCTTTATTCTTGGGAACTAGATAGGAAGTATTTTAATAAATAAGTATTGGTAGACTGCTGAAATACGTAATGGACTCTTAAACCTCTCTATGGAGATGTGCTCTTTGCACATGGAGGGCAGTGAAATCTCTTGCTCAGTTGCTCAGATTGGTGAAGAATCAGAGTTAATAAACATATAAGAGAGACAAATTGCTCTGAAATATTTTTAGAGTGAATCTTAACTAGAGTACATTTGTCCCTGAATATCAATTTTACAGAACCCTTGCAGCTTTATAAGGCAAAGAAGTATATTTTTAAGAGTTGATGTATTTGTTTTTGCAGGTGGTTAAAATAGAACTTCTCAGAATCTTATTAGAAACAATGAATTATATCACATACTCTTTAAAGGAACTGCTAGCTTGTGGGAGAAACCTGTTGGGACATTCTGATATTTTTATGTTAGCAACTTTTTCAGATTACTTGGTATTCCCTTGTTAGAACATATCATGGTTTAGGAAAATTATTTTAGAAAAAAATAAGATAAAATTGCAAGAGCTTTTTGTCAAGTGATATTTTCAAACTAGATCTACCATTTTTGACCTTGATACACAGAAGTGAAATTTACACAATAGTCTGACCTCAATGCTTATCATAATAGAGACTCACTGCTTAATTAAAATTTTGTCTAATTCTGTATGCTGGTCAATACTCAGGCGCATTTTCATTGGGGAAAATTATTGTTTCTGGTCCCTAGCTAACAGCTGTTCTGGCCTGCTCCCAATCCTTTGCAGATGAAATAACAAATCACAGATCAAAAAGCTACCTAGAGGTTGTTTGATAGGCATACTATATAAATGTGAAAAAAATTAAAACCAAATAAACGTGTTTTGGAGGATATGACTCTTTCACCATTTCTGATCTAGTATAGTTTGTCTAATACCAAGATCCCAGATCCATCCCACCAATGCCAGGAGAAATCAAATATTAAATTAAATAAACTATTGTTAAACTAAATCAAATCTTCCTGTCAGAAAGGATGTATCAAACCACTGAGTCCTCTAAACTCTCATGCAAGGCACACCAATGTGATGATGACGTTAAAACCACAGAATCATAGAATATCCTGAGTTGGAAAGGACCCATAAGGACCATCAAAGTCCAACTTCTGGCCCTGCACAGAACAGCTCCAAGAGTCACACCATATGCATGAGAGTATTGTCCAAACACTTCTTAAACTCTGGCAGGGTTGGTGCTGTGACCACTTCTCTGGGGAGTCTGTTCCAGCACCCAAACACCCTCTGGGTGAAGAACCTTTTCCTAAAACCCAACTTCAGCCTCCCCTGACACAACTCCAGGCCATTCCCTCAGGTCCTGTCACTGGTCACCACAGAGAAGAGATCAGTGCCTGCCCCTCCCTCTTCCCTCACAAGGAAGTTGTTGACTACAGTGAGGTCTCCCCTCAGTTTACTCTCCTCCAGGATGAACAGACCAGGTGTCCTCAGCTGCTCCTCATATGGCTTCCCCTCAAGGCCCTTCACCATCTTCGTTGCCCATCTTTGGACACTCTCTAATTGCTTAATATCTTTCCTATATTGTGGTGCCCAAAACTGCACACAATATTCAAGGTGAGGCCACCCCAGTGCAGAGCAG
>JAYRBT010000001.1:32967353-32980447 GCA_036023395.1 Myiotriccus ornatus | reverse complement strand
CCCTCAACTGGCTGGTGATGCTTTGCCTGATGCCCCCCAGGACACAGTTGGCCCTCCTGGCTGCCAGGGCACTGCTGGCTCATATTCAACTTGCCATCAACCAGGACCCCAAGGTCCTTTTCCCCAGCACTGCGGAAAAGTGAGAGGAAACAAAGGAAAAAGCTTTTTATGTGAGCATGTCTAACTATGCAAGCACAAGATGATGACAAAAACAGAATGATGTCTAGTTCCAAGACTTGTCCAATGAGACAGAAATTGTCTGTTTAGAGAGTGGCGTTACAAGCATGTTGCCCTCATCTCAGCATCACGACTTCCTCAGAAAACTCTCCTACAGGAATTTGGGACATGGAGGCCAGAATACTGTACTCTGGAGCATTTCTGTCCCCAGGATGACACTGTTCTACAGAGATACAACTTGGTTTAAAAGGAAACATTGGCCTGACCACATTAAAACACACTCAGAAACTCTAAAATGACATTTAACAGATGCACTGGCACTCAAGTTATTGACAAGCTACAGAACAAATAACAAATTTATAAATAGAGACCCAGCATGGATACCCAGTATGGGCAAGTCATTTAGCTGCAGCTAGTCATAAATAATGGTTTTAATAACACAGTGACTTTGAAGCTACCCATATCTAAACATTAGTCAACTCAGCTGAAAATGCAAGTGTATAAAATAATATCTGCAAGTAAAGAAAACCTTATTAATGCCAAAAAAATACAAAATTGAAAGCTACTGTATATTAAAAATAAACACCACCAATACCAAAAAAAAAAAAAAAAAAAGGAGCCAAGCTTCAGCATTGTTGTTCAGCAATTATTGAGTTAGGGTTTTTACACATCCTTGGGTGCCAAAGGAACACAACTAGAAAAACACAAACCAAGATGTCCCTTATACTGTACCCCTTAAAAAGACTGCTGCTGTCTTGAAGGAGAACCTAGTGCCAAATAGAATTACATGGGAATTGGCTCTGGTACAAAATCAACCCACAGATACAAACTGCATTTGATCACATAAATACATACTCTAGGAGCTAAATCTAGTGAAGAAACAGACACATAAAACTCAATGTTTTGAACTCTTCTAATGAAATATTATGGTTGATCATACCTAATGACTCTTGCATATTAAGTATAATCACTTAAACAAAATAAGATTTGGCTCCTGGGAGTAAACCAAGCCATACAAATTAAGCTGTACCCAGTTACAAACAAGGAAAACAAACAAAATTCCAGACAAGAGAGGGAATTTTTATAGGCACATATAGAAGGGTCTTGCAGGCCCACATTTTTTTGACAAGCTGTTAGCGTGAAACAGATTAATGGTTTGTTAACTGTTCTAAGCAGAACATTTTTAAGTAAGGGTTTTACTAGTGGAACTTTTAAAGAGCCAGCTCTTAAGGACAGGGAAGTAATTACAATGTTTATAATAGCTGGATACAAGGATAGCAGGCATTCCTGAAGGAAACAGAAATAGGAGGATTAATTTTGTGTGTTGTGATTTACTGTATTTGCAAAACAAGCCTCTAAGCATAAGAAATGCATGGAACAGAAATTAAGTGAAGAACTGGAGTCTTTGGGGACCATGTCTAAGCAATGATCACACACTGAGCCGAATGAAGATTATGCATGTGAGATTGGGGTGTGATGACCAAACTTGCACAGTAATTGCAAATGATTCTCATTCAATATGCCAAAAGTATCTGCACTATATGCCCTACAAGTAAATAGTCTTTTCATGCTATGATACAGGAACAAGCAGACCTTTGGTTACCAGATTTATGTGTAAGCGCAACAAGGAGAGAGTTCTTTTCCTTCACCTCAATTTTCCACCTGGATAAAGGTCAAAAAACTGCTGAACAGAAATAAGCATCACTGAAGACCAAATTAATGAAAACAGAGGTTAAAACAAGGGTAAATTTATGTCTTTTAATGAGTGTCTGGAGCTGAACACAAGCCTGAGGCTTCAAGCAGTATTACTACTATCATAGCTAAAGAGCAATTTAATTTTTGTTTTACCAGAAGGATAACCCCATCTAGGTACTTTTATGTGCTACATTATTGTATTTTCTGAATATCTCACAGTTTTAATTGTATCTATCTACATAACACTTGAGCAAGAGACATCCTTCAGCTAGTCTAGTGACTGTTCAATGCAATGCAGAGTCCTGGGAGGGAAGAAAAATTTTTCCTGGGCTAGTGGCCATTTGCTAAGCTGAGGAGCCAGGTTCGAACCTACCCACCCATGCTTAGCCTCCAGGAACCCACTAACAGCTACACAGAGAGCAGAGATGGAGAACACCTTTCCCAGACTTATTTGGAACTGGGAAGGGAAAGGGCACTCTTCAAAGCCGTGGAAGATCTGAATTTAAATAAACCACTTTCACCTCAATCCCGATCTAACGTTTTCTAGGGGTGAAAAGAAATCAGTCTTCTCTGTCCAACAGGGACAATTTAAGAGCCCTAATTTCAACAAAATGCTTTCAAGCAGTGAATGCTAGTCTTATAAACCTTGGTCCAAAGAAGTAATGAAGCTCTTTGGCAGAGGCCAAATTACAAACAAACCCTGTCTTCATGATTTCCAGAAGCAGACTGGGCACATCCCCAGTCAGCATGCTTGCTGCGGTGAATACCATGCTGAATGTTTATAAAACAGGGTAAGGCTGAGTTTCCCAGCACTAAGCACTTTCTGTGTTTGTAGTCCAAACAAACTAAGATTAGACTTGCAAAACAGCTAAAGCACCCATTATAGGGGCTTGGCCTCTTCTTACTCTTCCCTGAGCATCTGATCCTGGCCCCCACTGGAAGACAGACACCAGGTTACATAGACAAGGTAACTGTTGCTTGGTTTAAGCCAATGCAGATGCTTTACTACTGCAACTTGAAATTACTCAGCTTAAAAGTTGTTGAGATCCTCAGAAACTCTGGAGACATGTTATCTTTTAGTGTCACCTCTGTAGAGCCATGTTCTCAAACCTGGCATTTGTTCCCAAAATGAGCTTGTCTGGACCATATTGATCAGCCCAATGTCTAAGCACTGTCAGCATCCACAAACTATATGTCCCTGGCACACCTTCACAATGTGCTCAGTTAAGTGATCTCCAGACACACTTCTTCCTACATGTCACCAACCCTCCTAGTGAACACAGTGTCCCATGTCCCCTAAATTCAGTTTAAGAGGAATCCCATGACAGTACCTTACATAGTGGGCATTTGAAGTTGAGTTCGTAATCCTTTCTGTTAATCTTCCCCTTCTAGATTTGAATATATGTGACAGTGACAATGGGGAGGTGCAGAAGAGTGGAGAGAAAACAGGAAGAAGGGTTTTGCATCTGTGAGTTTTCAACACTGATGTTTGCGTGCTTTCTGGGGATAGAGGATTCCACCCTTAGACTTTAATACTCTTCAGAGCAGTAATAATTATAAACTCTAGCTTATAGAGTCACACATCAGCACTCTGTTCCAATAGATATTTAATTATTCCCTATAAATGGAGAACATACAAACAAGAAAAAGCTAAATAATACCTGCCAGCACAATTCATTTTGCACTCTTATGGGTAAGAAGAGAAGCACTAGCAGTTCTCCTCTGGTCAAGAAGGGAGCTGAACATGGATTACCACATCCTCAGAAAACATCCTAACCAAGTAGCTTCTTGATAAGGAAAACTGTGTCAGCAGTGCTTTTACACACATTACAAGACATATCTACCTGTGGTCTTATTTACAGAATCATTTACAGGATTATAATTCTGAACCTTAATCAGGATAAGGTATCACCATCTTAATGAGTCACATTGTCAGGAAATGGCATCTTGTCCCATTTTTGGAATTCATTACTTTCTAGTTTATAGGTGTATTTTGCATTTTTTGGACCTTAATTCTGAACAATAGCTTCTCCCCATGCAGTACACCACAAGATATGATCCTTATCTGATATCTGCACATGGTGAGATACCTCAGACAACGTAATTCCCGGTTCCCTTTTGTGACTCAGTCCTTAAGTCCTCTTCTCAAACCTCACATACAGTACTTCAAGAAGTACACAGAACACTAAAGAATTAAAACCTGCAGTTCCCAAATCCTGAGTTAGTGTTTTCATTAATAAATAAATCTTCCAGAGCAGTTTCCATAATTATTTGTATATACTTGGAGACATAGAGACAGACATATAGTGACTGTGCTGTCAAGAGTAATTGCCTTACACAGTGCCTCAAGGTTTTTTGTTTTAGAAACTGAAATCTTTCATGCCTCTAAGTATAGCTCCTTTGAGAAGAGCCTAAGACTACTAAATATTTTCCATCCCAAAAGATGAGATTTTTCATTACAACCCGGCATTTTTTTTCCAAGAACATTTAATGTACTGAGCTCTGGGGTCCCCAACATGAGAAGGATGTGGATCTGTTGGAGCAAGTCCAAAGGAGGCCACAAAGATGCTCAGAATGCTGGAGCACCACTCCTATTGAAGGCATGTTGAAAGACTCAGGCTTGTTCAGTCTGTAAAAGAGAACAGCAACAGGGAGCTCTCGTTCAGTACCTAAAGGGGGCTCCAAGAAAGTCGAACACAGGCTATTTACAGGGACATGTAGTGATAGGACAAAGGGATGATGGCTTTGAATTCACAGAGGGCAGGTTTAGATTAGATATTCCTCATGAAAAGGATGGTGAGACACCAGAACAGGTTGTCCAGAGAAGCTGTGGATGTTCTGTCCATGGAAGTGTTCAAGGCCAGGTTGGATGGGGCTTTGGGAAACCTGGTCTAGTGGAAGGTCCAACCCAAACCACTCTATGACTCTGTGTGATTCTGTGATATGTTTAAGTGCTTTTTGGAACAGGACTAAATAAACTGTGTTCCCTGTCTACTGGTAATTGAACAAAATTTAATGGGTTGTAACTGCACTTGAAGAAACTCCAGGTTGTCATCAGGAAAGACTTTCTATCAGTTGAGGAAATAAGTTACCTGGAGAAGTTGGTGATTCTCTATTGTGGGAGGGTTTATAGAACAGACTAGACAAAGGTTTCAGGAACAGTTCAAACGCAGTTGATCTGCCCTAGGGCAAGAGAATGAACAAGAGGGGTAGTTTAGAACTTCTTCAGAGTTATATTCCAGAGTTCCTACATCATGAAAATTTGTTGGACTTTTTCATTTAGTGCCTAATATGTCACATTCCCTGCTTCCTATATGAATACATGAAACAAAAAAGAGTTTTTTCCAAATAGAACCTAGTAAACATTTCTAGTGAATACTGAACTTGGCCCAAAAACTGTTTCATTGATTCTGAAACCATCCACAAACTTGAGCTGATTTTGTCAAATTGGATTTACAGGAGGGAAAACTACATGGACAAATTCACACAAAAAAACCCCATTCATATATGTCCTTCTTTTTTCCTTTTCACTAACACACACTCACCATATTTTGGTCTATGATATTTGCAGCTCCACCAGATACGTTGCCACATATATATTGTTTCTGTACAGAGTGAAATGCAATAATAATGTGATTGTAGGTAATATTGCATTTTGCATCTACAAACATTGGTGTCACTAGTTATTTGAATGACCTACAGTGGAGCAAAAAGCAAGGATGTGGTGTTTAAATGCATAGGCCATACTTAAGCATTTATTGATTTCATGTGGTTCAGGAGCTACTTAAGGGTCTAAACCTAAACAGCACAGAAGCATCCACGTGAAAACAAACAAACAAACAAAACCAAACAACAACAAAAACTGTGGAGAAAAAAACAAAACAAAGCAGTAATTATCATTAAAAAACCAACACATTTTGTTAATTCCATTGTTTGTAGTCATGAGTTTCTATGTGGGGTAATTCATGCTATAACTTTGGATGCAACTGGAGCTCTTATATTCCACTGACTTTCCACTTGCTTTTGCAAAGGCCACTCAAAATTACAGTCTCTGAGTTTCAGAGATGTCTCTCTTCTAAGGCTGAGAATGATGGGAGATTATGGGATGAGTCTTGACCCTTTAATCTCCATTAAGTGATGAAGATCGAGTCCCAGTATGTTGCAAGATCTAGCACCCGTTTTCTACAAACAACTATGGTGGTCACAGATGCAAGGTGGCAGATTTCTTCACTATTGTAAACAACAACCTAACACCTTTTCTGTTACCTAAAAATCCACACTTTCAGAAAAGCAGATACATCCTTACAAAGACAGAGTCACAGGACACCCAACCTGAGCAGTAAAAGTTGCTTTCCTTTTTATCAACAATTGAAATTGGAAAATAAATAAAGAAAAGGAAAACAAAAATAAGATACAGACAGCCAAGAAAGGTTTCAAGTGGAAGGCATGAAAGGGGGATGGCCTCTGGACTGATTGATTATCCTTAGTCTTTTACTGCAGAGCATTGTATCCAGCTCTGGGATCCTCAGCACAGGAAGGACACTGACCCGTTGGATCATGTACAGAGGAGGTCATGAAGATCCTGGAGCAGTTGTCCCATGAGGAAAGGCTAGAAGAACTGGGATTGTTCAGCATGGAGAAGACAAGTTTTGGAGGTGACCTAATTGTAGCTTTCCAGTACCTGAGGGAGCCTACAAGAAAGCTGGAGACTAGATGATCTTTAAGGTCTCTTCCAACATAAGCAATTCATTAATTCATGATTCTATGAAAGAGGGGAGGCTTTTTCTTTCCAAATTTGGGACATGTAATTGAGGATGGAAAAGGAAAGTACAAAACTATCATTTCCCATAAGGAATGGACCATGAATAAGAATTTATGTGATGTATTAGATTATCTGGTTACATTTTCATAAGGTAATTTCTCATAGAGAGCAAAGGACTGTATTGGATTTGTACAGCAGCTGGCACTTTCAGCATGTGCTAATCAGTTCTGACTCGGAACTGCTGATAGTATGTTGTGCTGTCAAAAGGAAAAAAAAAAACAAAAGCCTACACTTTCAGTCTGGTTTGCCTGCAGTTGGACCATAAAAACATATATGATTTTTAAAGACACTAAATATTTTGTTCTCCCATTACATGAAGATGTAATGAAATTTATGGACAGACAGCAAATGATGAAATTTATGGCAGCAAATGATGAAATTTATGGATAGACAGCAAATTTGAAAATAAGGGTACCCTGGACTCTGACTGCCAGCACTCTGGCTTGAAATGGTTATGCCAGTTTCCATGCTACAGTTTTCTGTTGTTTTCCTTTAAATCAGAACATCATTTTCATAAAATGAGGAAAGTTTGGAGTTAGCCCTGTATATTCTATTATTCTCAGCACAGAATTTAGAGTTCAAATTCCTTCAGACAAGAACAGCAGCACACCTCTTAGATAGCAATGAGTTTAAGGAAGATGGGGTTGAGGGTCAAACACTGACAAGGCTGAAATAAAGAGTCTGTTCACTATCTTTGCCAGATGCTTTGAGACATAACAGGCTGGAATACACTTTCACGATTTTAAAGCACACAGATTTGTGCTAAAAAAAAAAAAAAAAAAGATAGATATTACTGGCTGTGCCTTCAAACTGTGACTCAAATGTTAAATCATTCACGGGATATATCCTACATTAATGTTAAGACTCATTTGTTCTGATTTCACTCAAACCAGAATGCTTGTTCTCATTAATTCTGCAAGCGCTCTTTTGCTAATTAATTTTCACAATAAATTCCTTCATTTCTTCAGAGAGTTTTGTTCTAGCTGCCTGCAATTCTGATTTATCTTTGTAAAGAATCACATCTAAAATGTCATGTAGAACTGCAATTTCTTTCTGGGTTTTACATTTTTTTAAAGCAGGAAAGCTCTTAAAAATAGTCATGCCTATGGGAAGTCCTTTCCAACATCTTTTAAAACTTGAAATGCCTTTCTTACCATAACAACAATGAAAATTTTTATACATTGCCCTCATCTTTGATTTTGGTCTGGAGATTTGTAGTTTGCAGTCCATGCCCACTCTATTTCTGTCTCACTGTTTAAAAACAGAGCAATTCATTGCTCAGTTCTGTGGGGTTTGTTTTGCCTTTGAAGTACAAATGTGGGGAAGGCAATTAGTTTAGACTGCTAATTTAGCTAATAATAATCTGGAGGCAGGCAAAGCCAGATTAGAGCCAGTGGTGACAGAGAAAGGTTTTGAATCCTTCCACTGGCTACAGGAGAAAAGGAAAGGTGTATAACCATCTTCTATGTATCTGTTCCTCATACACAGACTATTCTGATTATTTCTGGACTATGGAGAAGTTCAGTCCAATGTCAGTCCTGGAAATATGAAAAGTCCTATTAAAATTTTTACACAGGATGTAATCACTGCAGTATTAATAATCTCAGTGGTTACGAGCAAGTAGAGAAGATATATTCTCTTTTGGGGTACTCACAGACACCAAGTACCAGATAAAGTACACCAAGAATGAGAAAATGAAAGGTTTTTACCTTCCCTTTGACAGATATCTGCAGATAGCAGAATTGAAAGCATAAAGAAGTTGACATTATCAAGGTCAGAGGGATAACACTCCATATCCTTCACATCCTAATCTAATTCCTTAATTAACCCATCCTTTCAATTTTATACATCATTGCATGGCTTTTCTCAGGTTTGAGAAATCTCAGTCATTATATGTATTTTAATTCTTAATCTGTTAAATTACCTCTTGTTTTTTCTGCAGATTTTCATGATCTGTACCAGATGTTGTCTTCTCCCATTTCTCTGCAACTTGATTTGCTTCTTCTATTTTTTGTTCATAGCTTTTCTGGGAATTTAGCAGAGTCACTTCATAAAACTCTTGAATATCTGTTTGTAAAGAGGAACAAGTAAAAGACGTTATTTGCCCTATTGGCTTTGAATCCCTGGTGTTTTCCTTTGGCCAGTATGTGCTTACACATTATTATCATAACGATAAACATTTACTACATTTTAGTAGAAAGAATCAATATGCAACATTTTTTTCTAAAATTTCAATGAGATGCTTGAGGCATATTGTTATTTTAAAGAGATCTTTAGAAATAATTTTGAAAATGTAAAGGAATAGCATTGTAAGAAGAGATGCAAAGAACATGTTACATGCACACCTGAACAATATTGACAGAACAGACTCTTACACAGAGAGAAGTCACAGATTGTTTTCACCAGTAAAATAGAAATTTTCAGATGTAAAATACCTTCAGAGAAACTTGCTGACACCCACCCAAGGCACCTAAATCACTCTCAGCCCTATCTGCAACTTCATTTGGGAATAATTCAAATGGAGTGCATAACTTGAAGAAAGACTTTGTGAGTTCATCACTTCAACCTGTTGCCATTCAGAAGTGGTTGGTTAATGTTTGGTTTCAACCACGAGTAAGCAACAAGCCAGGTCTTAATATCATGTTCAGATTTTTCTATCACACTTTTTTCCATGGGACATGATCAGATATACCAGATCCAGCAGCAAAAACAGCTTTACTGAAATCTGTGCATATAATGACCTAAGGAGAGGGGGAAGAAATGTTTCCCTTCCTTGGACAAAAAGTTTTTAGCCTGATAGTCACACACAAGAGGTGACATGTTGTCTAACGGAGATAATTGACTTGCCAAAGAAGAAATAAACTTCACATTATTTTAATTAATAACAATGGACAGTCTTTCTCCTGGTTATGAAAGAAAGAGATTGCATCTACCTGGATACGTCTTGGGACCTCAAAGAAGAGATTTTTTTATGGGGTCTGTGCTTGTCCTCACATTAAGTCCCTGGCCAGACCTCTGGAATCTCTTCCCTCTCTTTAGTAACAACTGAAGTTGAACTTTTCTTCTAACTCCTTTTAAAACTTTCCAACTCATTATGTACTCTATTTGCCATGTACAATGGGAAAAAAAGAATCATAGAATCAGTAAGGTTTGAAAAGCCCTCAAAGTTCATAAGGTCCAACCTTCAACCAAATACCACCATGATCACTAAACCATACCATCATGAAGTGCCACGTCTACTCATTTTTTGAACACTTCCAGGGATGGTGATTCTACCACTTCCCTGGGGAACCTGTTCCAATGCTTGAAAACCCTTTCAGTGAAGAAAATTTTCCTAATATCCAACCTGAAACTCCCCTGGCACAACTTGAGGCCATTTCTCCTTTGCCTATTGCTAGTTGCCCAGCAGAAAAGGCCAATCCCCACCTTGCCACACTAACTTCTTTTTCACAGATATACTTGTAAGAATTTATATTTCATATTATTAAGAACATTTCATATTATTAAAAACATTTCACTCCACCATTAAAACTAAAGCCTATTTTAAAAGATACAGGATAGTTGCAATGAGAATGGAAGTTTCTCCATTCTTGATGTGGGGAATTTTTTGCAGTTGCTTTGAATGCTCATAGTGCAATTGTGAGCAGTTGTAATATATGGTTCGACACCAGGTCAATTTGTATTTCAACTGCAAGTAAAACATATTAGGCTAATATGTAATTATCTCTAGAAAAATACTTTGCAGAAGTAAGCTAGAAATCGCCCTCTGACAGTAGCATTCAGCTGGCATTGCTGTCATTATCAGAGTATTAATTGGGTTGACAGTAGTCAGTCAAGGAATAGCAGAGCAGCGCTTTCGTCCTATCTTTAAAGCCTGCCTTGCCTAAGTGTTTTCATTAAAAATTATGTGTGAGCCACATTTGCAAGTGTATGCACATGTGCAAAATAAATATTAAAATCTCCATTTCTTTGTAAAGACCCTTATCTATTCTGAGGAGGCCATGGGTTGCTTTCACTGGAATAATGATCACTGGTGTGCAGAGAAGAGCATTTCAGTGTACTTATGTGGTCACAGAAGAAAGCACAGAGGATTCACTCAGTTGGTTGCTTTGTTATTCCATAAGCTAAAATTGCCTTTTCTATGGAACAGGGAACAGAAACTTGCAGTCAGTCAAGGTTAGCAGAAAATAGGATTTGTAATTTGCTCTGAGTAAAATCTGCTCTATCAAGTAATCTCCACTACGTGAGAGGTGCAATCATACTAGGAAGGGAAAAGAGCTGAATACTACTGAGGATGGAAAAAGAGGTTTAAAGGAGGTGATGGGAGTAAGTAGCTACAGAATCAAGCTTAGAATCAAGATCATAAAAAGTAATTATGAGGACATGGTAATTCTTAAGTAAAATGCCAAAATACAATGTGTCTCCCAGTGGAGTTTTACAGGAAAATAATTCAACAATAAGACTAAAATCTTATCATACAAAACATAGAAATAATATAAAGACTTGGGATGGAAGGGACCTTAAAGATCATTCCAACCGCCCTGCCATGGGCAGACACACTTTCTACTAGACCAGGTTGTGACAAGTCCCATCCAACCTCACCTTAAACACTTCCAGGGATGGGGCATTTCTTACACAAATTAAATCTGCATCTAGTATTTCTTGGCATTATACTCTCTCCCTTCCAGGAAAACAATTTAAGATTTCATTTAGAAATAGCAATAGTATTACTGATTAACTTTGTGAGCACAAAACATCTCTTCAGATCAACAGTTTGAATCTCTGTACTGCTCAAAACATTTTGTTCAGCAATTAATTCATGTTTGTATAAAGTGTCAATGAACCTCACTGGATTTCCAGTTCAACAGAATTTGTTAATTTATTTCTTAGGAGATTACTTACTTTATTTAATAAACTCTGCTTGCTCTCCCTATAGTCTAGCCAAATTATTTTGTCAGTTCTGCTCTGTAAAGATAAATTGCAGACAAGAAATTATATATATATTCTAATATGAAGTAATTCTAAAGATACCATCATTTATTTTATTTTGGATAACTCCTTTGTGGGAAAACAAATTTTCTCTCCATCAGCATAGTAGAGAACATATCAGTATCATTTTGCAATTGCCCATGGACAGGTATATCATACATCACTGCATTTGTTCTCTGCAGGCGAGCTCCAAGGACCTTTCCTTTCCTACAGACCTGTGCAGGAGCAAGCAGCTTCTAACTTTTACAGATACATCAGGAAACGCTGTCCCTTACTAAAGCTGAATACACCTCTCAGTCTGAAGTCTTGGTGTTTTTATTACTATTTAAAAAAACCCATTTAGACTCAAATTAGAGTTGTGCTCACCGTTATGCCACTTTTTTTCCAAGATAATTTAAACAAAAATAATTTTGGAAAAGAGTAATAACTGGAGAAGACACAATTTCTTACACAGATGAGTGACTTTCTTTTCAGGCAGCAGTTACATAGAAAGAAAAAAATCTGTGATCAGACAGAGCTAAATATGCTGCCTAAACTTGCCACTTTCTGACTTTTGAGTGTTTGGTGCTGCAGCCCTACTGCCATTATTTCAGTGCAATTCCTGTTCCAATTTATATGCAACACAATATCCATTTGTTATAGAAACACTTTAGAGATACGATAGCACAAGGGTTAAATAATATGAATAGGCAAAAAATGTTGAATAGCCTAAACCACGGTCTGTCTTCTGTGACCAAGGGCTTTTGCCAGCATTCTAATAAGGAATAAATGAGATAAAGCAATACAATTCCTCATTCTTCTGTAAGCAGTTGAGCACCAGAAAGATAGAAGTAAATTGAGGGGAATTCAGACAAAAACAGATGACTAAAGGTCTGAGAGGACTAACTTTTGAGTAAAGATTAAAGGAAGAGCATAATAACAACATACACAACATACAACATTTCCTTTCATTTCAAAGCAAAACACACATATAGTGTTGGCTGAGGAAGTTGCCCATGGCCTCAAAGAGAAGCAAACCAGCAGGTTTGAACTGCAGAGGCCCACAGATGAACACACCAGGTTTGTCCAGCCCTTTGTGATCAAAAAACGACTTTACTGTGGCTTCAGAATCACCAGTGGGTTCAGGGAAACATAATTCCATTTTTAAAAGTCCTCTTTGCAAGGAAATGTAGATGCAGCTGCACAAGCAAATTGGGACTGATTCCCCAGTGTGCTAGGAACAAGACAGGAGCCTCTCACTCCTACAAGCTTTCTCCTTTATTCAAGATACATACTAGTGTGATTTAAAGTCAGAAGGGAAAGGTGATCAGGATTTTTCCTATTTATGCATCTTGGTGTGTGGGGGAGCCCAGCTGGCCCTGGGCTCTCTGTAAGCTAGGATACTGAAGATGGAACTTTACACCTGGCAGAG
>JAYRBT010000001.1:32887809-32963229 GCA_036023395.1 Myiotriccus ornatus | reverse complement strand
GCATAAACCTTCTCTCAACTTAAAGTAATTGTGTGGGGGGTGTGAAAGCAAATTGACCCAGGGCAAAACCACGACACAAGCCACCCTCCATCACATTTGAAAAGTCATGGCAACCAGGTGAAGGCCCAGGTGTCAGTGTCTCAGTGGACATCACTAATGAGTGCTGTCCCTCAAGGGTCTGTACTGGGACCAGAGCTATTCAGGGTCTTCATCAATGACATAGACAGTGGGATTGAGTGCACCCTCAGCAAGTCTGCAAACAACAAGCTGAGTGGTGTAGCTGACACTACTGAAGAATGGGATGCCATCCAGAGGGACTTGGACAAGCTCCAAGAATGGGCCCACAGGAATACCATGAAATTTAAAAAGACGAAGTACCAGGTGCTGCACCTTGGTTGGGGCAACCCTGGTATCAGTACAGGCTGGGGGATGAAAAGATGAAGAGAAGCCCTGCTGAGGACTTGGAGTTGCTGGTGGATCAAAGGCTGGACATGACCCAGCAATGTCTTCTTGCAGCCCAGAGAGCCAATTGTGTCCTGGGCTGCATCAAAAGCAGCGTGGCCAGCGGGTCGAGGGAGGTGATTCTGCCTGTCTGCTTTGCACTCGTGAGACCCTCCTGGGAGTACTGCATCCAGCTCTGGGGTCCTTGGCACAGGAAAGACATGGACCTGTTAAAGCGAGTCCAGAGGAAGACCAGAAAAATGGTCAGAGGATGAAGCACCTCTCCTATGAAGACAGGCTGAGAAAGCTGGGGTAGTTCCAGGGCTTCCAGATCAATGCACAATCTGTGAGTCAGAGGAGCATCACGAGCACACACTGCCTGCTTTGTACCTCTGGACAGCCAGGCACACAACTGAACCTGTTCCAGGATATTTTCTGATGGAAAACTATGTAAACAGAAAATGATGATAATATTACTAAATGTTCAAAACTGACAGCTGAGGAAGTGATGGTTTGTATCAAATTTTACTATAAGCTTAAACAGAAAACTTCAGCTTTTTTTTAGCACTGTGTATTGCTCTGCATGTAGTATAGAATCACAGAATCATTTAGTTTGGAAAAGCCCTTCAAGGTCATAAAGTCCAACTGCTAACCCAGCACTGCCAAGTCCACCACTAAACCTCAAGTGTCACATCTACACATCTTTTAAGTACCTCCAGGGGTGGTGACTCAACCTCTTCCCTGGATAGCCTGTTCCAGTGTTCGAGAAAAAATAGTAATAATATACATTCAGGATGAGGTTTTATTCATTGTGTGGAGAGCTGGATTCAAAGTCATTACTGGAGAGATTATCCCTTGTTTCTGTGTAGTAGTTAACAGTTATTACTGTGGAATTCTGACCCCATCAGAGGATCTCACAGCCTCTGTGTCACAGCAGCTATGAACAGACTTTCCTCTGAATGGCTCCAACATGCACTTAAACAACAGAGTTCAATACTGGAAACTGTTCAGTTATATTGTTTATTTATTTTGTGATTTTGTTGTTGCTCAAGTGTTCAATATATTTTTTCTTTAAATAAGGATAATTAGGAAAAATTGACAAAATTTGACTTTAAAATGCCAAATCAAAAATGCAGGTATATTTTCATCTATGAGGCAAGAGGAACAGAGGAAAAAAATCATATGATATATTACTTCGTTTTTCTTTTTATTTATCTTGGGAAGCACCCAACTACAAGCCAATTTCCCAGTATGGAAGGAAATGCTGTACACAATACCAGAACCAGGAAAATATGTGTCATTCTATAATCCCAAATCAAATTAGTTTCATCCAGGCTTTTCCACTGCTGTTGCACATAAGTAGGTTGGAAGTAGGAAGGGTTAAAGGAAGATCTAGTGCTTGAAGCACATGTCTCGGGACCTGCAGACTTTGAAATTTCTCTCTGGTTTTTAGAGTTTCAGCAAACTGGATGCTTCTCAGAGACACCTGATGGGATTGGGCCCTGGCTGGGTTGCTCAGTATCTGCAGCTCTCTCAGACACACTTTCCAAGGCAATGTATGAGCATTTTTAGGAAAACCCCACGGCAACCTATAAGGAATTAATAGCAATTTCTTCCTGTCCTTTTTCTTCTTTTTCTTCACCTTAAAAAGAAGCACCTTCATACACAACCCCTTTTGAACAGCAGTTTAAATATAAGGCTAAGACAAAACATTAAAACAATCTTTCATCCCAGTCTTTCACCTACCAGAGCATCTCTTTACCTCCTTTAATCTTTTCACTTTGAGGTCTCACCTGGGAACATCTCCCTCTCTGTATCTCTCTTACCCTTTCACTGCAAACACCTCACAGTCTCCTCTTGGTGGAAGAGTACATATCTGCTCAGCCTAAGGCTCTGCTTTTTTAGCAGGGCATCACCTTCTGTGCTCAATCACCAGCTTTATTCTGCTACCAAAGCACACAACCCCAGGCAACCTAAGAGTAACCAAGTGACAACTCAGTTCTCATTTTTAGTGATGTGCTTTGTAAAATCAAACATATGTGACTATGGGGCTACATCACCCATCTCCCTCTCCCACCTGCACTCCTGGTGCAGCTGGTTGCCTGCCCACAAGCCACACTAAGCAAGGACAATGAGCACACCGAAGGACCATGTCCATGCAGTGGGCAAACAAAGAGCATCACAAGAGCTGCAGGGGGTGGAGGTTGACTGTGTGAAGCTGCACACCTGAAACTCAAGAGGGTTGCCTTTTACTGCCCAATTATATTTAACTCTGAAGGGATCAAATATTTCAATGTTTGCACCTAAAATAAAGCATACCAAACGTAGATGGAGAACAATTAAGGTTTCAAATAATTTAAAGCCAAGCTACCCCTTTGACATGTGCCTAAGCTGCAGAAAAAAAAAAAAAAAAGAAAGAAAAAGGCAAGAACACGTGTAGAAAACTGGGTTAACTATATTCCGAGTCTCAGCACTTCAGTTGCCGCTTTCTTCCCCTTCATTTTACTAGTGGGAAGTGTAATGTAAGTGGCAAAAACAGGGAAACGAGAACTTCAGATTGCAGATTCTATTTACAGTTTTTCCACTGACTTGCTGTGTGACCTCAGGCAAATATATATCTCTGCACTTCAGCTTAACCTTCTGCAAAATTGAGATACGAAAGCTTTGACTTACCCATAGGCTCACAGTGGGGTGTTACACAGCTTAATTAATTAATGTTTGTTAAACACTTATAATGAATGTTTCTATGCAAGTTTAAATTATTACAGGTTGTACTTTCATCAACTCTGGCTTATGACCCTTGAACATATTTGCCACAATGTCTGGTATAATCCTTAAGATTGCTACTCTGATATAATAAATTATAGCTTAAATGAACCCTTTCACTAGAGTGACTGTGACTTTAGTTGTCTACACTTAACATTTACAGTCATTGCACTAATTGGTCTAACCTTGTATTGCAGGTTTCAACGAACATCAAAAGACTTCTTGGTCATGCTTGAATTTGCTTCACTTTATGTTCCCATGGGTTTAGTAACAGCTAAGAGACTTCATGCAAATTCATAGACATCTGCTGGTCTCCACTGGAAGAAGAAAATCTTGTATCCCTTATCCAAGTTCTTACAGGTCACAAATCTCTCTGCTGTTCTCATTATCTCCATTCTCATGTAACTGATTGGTTTATGGACTCAGTACAAGTTCTTTTAAACTTCAGTAACTTAGGTTGTCATTCAGTATGAACTTACGTATTTATTCATAAATCATAGACTCATGCAGTGTTTGGGGTTGGAAGGGACTTTTAAAGATCATCTAGTGCAACTGCTCTGCCATGGACAGAGACAAAACAAATTTGCAAATCCTTTTTTACTGATTATTCTAGGGTAATAACACTGTGATGTATCCCAAAGAGGGGCTCTCAGCTCTATAGCTTACAGAAGGCAACAGGACAGCAGGAGGAACTGTTTTACAAAAAAAAAAAAATTATGTTCCCAAGTTCATGACTCTTTATACCAAATTTTGATCTTTATCACAGGATGATTAGTGTTATAAGCATAGTACTGTGCTTATTAAGAAAATAAAATTTTTTAAAAGGGAAATAATTCATAAAGTTTAAGTGCAACACCTTTAAAATTGTCTGACAGGAAAACCCAAGGAAGCAGAAAGGGAAATGCTAATTAAAGGGCATTGTATAAATGCTAAGAAGTGACCCACAGCTCATGAATTGGCATAGCATATGCTCCACTGTCTTATCACAGAAAACAAAGAAAACATTAATATAGCTCCACATAATTGTGGTCTGCTGACAGTGCTGGCAGAGGAAGATCTCAGTTTAAGACATAGAATGAGCTCAGAGCAACCACATTGGAAATAAAAATGCTAAATCAGGCTGGCTCGGCAGGGATGGGGGTGGAGGCAGCAGGAAAGGCCAACATCATCAACCTCCTGACAGTAAAACAGCCAGAGAATTAAACAAAGGACCAAAACTTTAAGGACTTCTATCAAGCCTATCTATGAACTGAGATGTATTCTGGAGATAAAGCAAGTTTGTCACATCTGCTGGATCTCACAGATGCTGACATTTGGAGAAGCAGATTGGTTTGCACCATTATGTGCTAAAGTGAGCAGGTTGGCAGGTATGGCACTGGGCTTACAGACAGTTGGGCCTTTCTGGAGATGAGAACGTAGGTTGGGTAGGCATTTAAGATTACATGAGACTCCTGAGTTACATGGATGGTAGAGGGGGAACCAGCTGACTCTGGGAACACAGACACTTCAGTGCCAACTGTGTTCACTCAACCTCTGTTCATGAGAGGTTGTAAAGGGAGCTGAGACAGAGCATGTGTTAACATTTAAATGTAGGTGTCCCAAACTGGAACTATATCCCAATCTGAGCACCCCTCATGTAGGAAGGTGACACTGAAAACCTGAGTGGACTCAAGGAATTTTGATGGCATTTCTTTCCTTGCACCCAGAACTTGTTCTTGGGCAAAGGTCTGGTGGTGAGATTTGCATTATTTTTCATAGTTTTATTGGTTAGTTTTCTCTGTTCGTAGATAATGATCTAGGACCAATTTCAGTGTTGTAGGTCTTCTCTTTTCAAAGTTTTGCAGTAATGCAGGATTATCTTTTAAAGAACTGTTAATCAGCCTTCTGCAAACATCAACTTCTCAGTAAATATGGTTGAACAAAATTAACTTTGCAAGTTTTACTTTAAAACAGTTTTTGTAGTCACCTTCTGAATGAATGATGTGAGGTCATAGTTGGAGCCTAAGAACAATACAGGCAGTGCAGACACACCTACAGAAGTCAGCTTCTAATTCTTTTTATTGTTAAAACAGTCTTAAATTGTGGAGTGGAACATGAACAACACTCATAAAAAAGGGAAAATAATGAACTTTGAGTATTGTTTCTAGCACAACACAAATATTGACACAAAACCAATACTTTTTGTCCCTACAAAAACCAAAATAGACAGATACAATGAAAACAGAGCATTGACAATGATTCTGACACTAACTCCCTCTATTGTCCTAGGTATTTCACTTTATGTGTTATAGGTACTTATTTTGTGGACATTAAAGTTGTGAAGATAATTTTGCTAGTGTATCTACCGTGCTTTGATGAAATCAAACATGATAGGCTGAGATGGTGTTTATTATATTCCTTTTGCTATGCTTGCTGTAAGAAAAAGCCAGGCATTGTTCTAACAAGATAATGATATTCTATCAGTTCTTGCAACGGTAAGTCATGTTAGAAAGTACAATTAAATTCATTATTTAAAATCATGTCAGGAATTGAACTTCATTTTTTTAAATTAAGAGCAAATATTTCAAATTATATCACCAAGAAGACAAATAATAAATACTAGTTATCTGAAATAAATTACTGTAAATTTCCCCAAAGATAGACAAGCATAACAAGGACTTGCAAACTTGTGTCCAGATATCAAGTTCACTATGTGTAGGTTACAAATTTTAAAAGCAACAATAGGTTTTAGTCTCCTTTGTTGACACTGGCAGAGATCTTCTATACCTACAGCACCACACTTTTCCCAGAAGTATAGAGAGCACTGGGAAAGGAGTGTAAACTACTCACAAAGGCCTATGGAGAAACATACAGATCCCTGCTGCTAAGGGAGTCTTAGCTCCATGCAGCCAAGTTTAATGTTCAGTGGTCACCTCTGGGGTGCTGAATGCCCTTCATGTCATTCAGAGGAGTGGAGGACAGAGTTACTGTCCTTGCCTGGTGTCCTAACACTAACTATATCGTCTGGGAGATGAAGCAAAATGTCTCTGCAAGGCACAAGACCGTGATGCTGTATGTTATTAGATGCACTGAGGAAGTCCTTCCCATAGCTCATTACAAGATTGCCTCCTTCTGGAACTGTCTGTAGCCTGGGAATTGAGAGCTACTCGCCAGTGACAGGAATTCATGTCTGAACCTGCTTAAGCTTTAACTTACATTTCACCTCCTCTTGCCTAGGTGAGAATTCTCACCTCCTGTCTTGAAAGAAGTAAGGCTGAATGTGCCACCGTTGACTGCCAGTGAAAGAAAACTGACTGAAAAGAGATTGTAGCAAGGTGGGGGTTGGTCTCTTCTCCCAGGTAACAAGTGACAGGAAAATGAGAAAATAGCCTCAAATTCCGCCAGGGGCAATTTAGATCGAATATTAGGAAAAATTTCTTCATTGAAAGGGTGGTCAGGCATTGGAAGTGGCTGCCCAGGGAAGTGGTGGAATCATCACCCCTGGAAGTGTTCAAAAGGTGTGTTGATGTGGCACTTGGGTATATGGTTTAGTGGTGAACACAACAGTGCTGGGTTAAAAGTTGGACTCAGTGATCTAAACTAAATGATGCTATGACATTCTAAGACGCTGTTGCGCCTCATTTGCTGTATTCCTGCAAGTTCAAATCTCCTTGCATGGGCAGGCACTTCACAAGATCTTACAGGGCTGATATGCAAATCTGGCCAAGGTGAAGGCAGTATTTTGCACAATGAGCTCTACAAAAAAACCATGGTAGACACTTATGTTCTTTTTGTGCTATGTCTCAAAGGTATACTGAGCAGATAAACGCATGGAAGATTATGAGAAGAAGCTCTAGTAATGAGACCTAGTTTGGATTTAGTTCACCTGTTTATTATGGCTTGTCATTTTAACTTAAAGGTCCATAACAAATAAAAATGGGTCTTGTCGCATTAAACTAGCATTTAAATGTGAGTTAGGCTAGAAGAGTACAGATATGATGCTGTCAGGAGGTCTGCAGGTGCTAATCAACTTTACCCTGCTGAGGGTAAAGGCCAAGTGATCACAAAAATGAGGAGGGGAGGAAAAGAGATGGAGATTATTCCTATTACCACACACACACATAAACAGAAAAAACCTGTCCTTGGTGTTGTGAGAAGCTGACTTCTCCCTTTGAGACTCTGCCAAATCGCAGGATAATGATTCAGATAGCAAATAATCCGTAGACATATTTACAAACCCAGGGCAGAACAAGTTAGACAAGTGGAAAAAACTTAGTGCTCTAACAAGGGATCCAGCAATGGCTTTGGCTGCAAACAAGAAAGCTGAAGGATGGTATTATGCCTGTATATTAAATTTACTTATAATCTCTCTTACTGTTCTGCATTGCAAACAGAGTAGCTGCACAGTGGTAGGAAAGAATGTGCCAGGTGGTTATCATCTCAGAATTACCATTTTGTATATATTATCTGCTTAAAAATGCAATGTTAATTAAGGTTCAGACACAGCAACTGACAGAGTGGTCTGCAAGTGTACAAGTTCTTCCGAGTAATGAGAATTCCTTGCAGAAAGCGAAAGTGCTACAGTGCTGTATTCAATATGGAAATCTAGGACTCCATTAAATGAATCCATGCAGAGCACACTGTTGTTAATTGAGAAGATGTAATTAAAGTACCCACGAGCCACCAGCATGTGAGGACACCTAATGGACATTATGGAAAGCAGTGCATTACGTTGGACTGTTATTCTCAGTGGTTTCTCAAAGAAAGCCACAACTGACAGTGGATGCTGGTGAGCCAAACACCAAGTATCATAATCCCAGTCACTAAGTCATAGGAACAAGCTTGACAGATCCATCAGGCAAACCTTTATGGCTGCTCAGGAGCTTTGACTGACGTGACACAAAAGCAAAGTAGTTGCTAAGCAAGATTTCAAGCTGGAAGACCACACATAAAAAGTCCTGAAATAACCCCCACACCTCCCTGTATGAACCAGGGAAGTTCTACACGCAGAATGGTTGAAGGGGTTGCCAGCTCCATTTGTCTGCCCACCAAGAGCAGATTTCATCCTGCTGCCCCATGGGCATTCACGAGAAGATACAAGGGCCAGGAGGACATGCCTACAGGCTGTAACAGTCTCATCTCCACCACTTATAGCTGCCTGCTCAGGTCAGAGCCCCGAAAAACTTTGACAGGCCAAACTGGAGAGATCACTCTATTACAACCAAACTGGGACTTTTGATGCTTATAAGGAACCACTTCAGCCCCCTTCAAATATTAGCAGATTTATATTCTTCGGGAAACAATCAAGGGCAGCAGGAGAACAGTGTGACACAGAGCAGCCTGCCCGCAGCCACGACCAAGCTGCTGAATGATTAATGAAGTGATGGATTTACCCTGCTAAAAGAAGGGAATAGCTTGCAGGCCTTAATGGTTAGAAATTTTAAACGGATAAAAGGTGGAGGGTGGGATCTGGTTTAAACAAATCCTAACACAACCTGGGTCCCTCACGTCCGTAATGTACTTGTGAACTACACCACAGGAGACAGACAAAATAAGTAACAAGAATAGCAGAAACTTGTGCATTTCACTGACGTTATATTATCTTAGGGCTCAGTTATAACAGATATTTGTGCACATGGGCAATATTATAAGCCTGAACTCACTTTTGTAAGATTAAATCCTTGGGATATTTTCAAGTACCTTAAGCAAACTGAATTATGGCTTTAGACACAAATTGTAATATTATGAGAGCTCCTTCGAACTACATTCAGTATTCACGCAAAGGGCTTATGATACAAAAATAGATCAGTAAACCTTGATATGTTCTTTCAGCAGAATCTTGTTTCACTCTGAGGAAACCCATCATCCTGCTGGGGATCTCTCTTGATAAGACAGCAGTGTCTGAGTAAAACCATGGAGAATCTTTATATTATGCCCTTAGGTTAATGCACACCAAACCGCATTTGTATGCAGAAGGGATGCAGCTAACCCTGCCACTTGTGAAAGGGTTGCAAAGCTGTTCTACTTAGATTAAAAATAAAAGTTAATAGTCTTCTTAGCGCTATGTACATTTAGCATGGAAAGTGCTACTCATCTGTAGAGGAGCCACGGAGGAAAAACTTGAGCATTCACAATGTGTTGAAGGAAATTGGGCAGGAAGGGGTTGTAACTGGTAATTTTTTAATTAACATTAGATTCTACTTTTCCAAACTAAACCAGAAGCGTCACTGCTAGTGCAGCAGCCACCTAAATCCAAGAATCTCCAAAATGGAGCTACAACAGAATTAATTCAAGCACTAACAAAAACACAAAGTTAATTGAGGGGATGAGTGGTCACTTCTCTTCCTTCTGAAGATCTGATTTATTTTATGTGTGCCTTGATCCCACAAAGAATAAGGTCCTTTAATGACCTATCCAGGATAAGGAAAATGTATCTATTAAGAAAAGGAGCATGTTATAACATTTATTTTTCTTCTTTAGCCACTATTGAAGACTCAGTTCAAAATCTCCAAAATTCCTGGTGTTATCACACATTTAGTATTTGAGATCATGCTCATTATAAATAAGCTTCCTCTAGAATAATGCGATCTAAAAGACAAGCTGTCAAAATTCTTTGTTAAATATAAACTGAGGGCATTGGAAACATGGTCAGCTGAAAAATAGCAAAGTCTATGTACAAGATATTTTTAACAGCTCATGATCTTGCACATATACTGTTCATTTATTAGAACCTATGGCCTGAAAGTTGCCCTCAATTCACATTTCAAAAGAGATTTTTCTTTTGCAACTTCTTCTAAATGCTGTGTCAGTGACTGTCCATAACTCAAACAGCACTCTACCACGTAATGGAAGCATTCAACAAGATGATTCAACCACACATGATTTTTTTTTTTTAAAGAAATATGTGAGAAAAGCTCTCATTCTCCACAAAATCACATGAATCTTTTTGAAAGCCAATAGAGGCAAATATTTTCTGCTTTCTTGCAAACAAATCCACTCTGCCCTAAACTGTTTGATGGTTTTTTTCAGCTTATATTTGGCAACGGCGTTCATATTTAATGAGCCAAAAATCAGACATTTGAAATAGTGTTTTACAGATGTTTCCAAAATATTTTCCCAAAGAAGGAACACAAATATAGCTTCCAAGAGCCAATCACAGACTTAGCTGTCCAGAAAATGGAAATCCATCATCACATGCAATGTTTTCTCATAACAAATGACACTAAAAATATGATTGCCAGAATAGTGCTGGGAGTAGGAGATAATCAAAATGTAAACGAGTGGTGATCCTCAGGGGTCATACTAGGACTGGTGCTGTTTAACATCTTTGTTGGTGACACAGACACTGGGATTGAGGACACCCTCAGCATGTTTGACAATGACACCAAGCTATTTGTTGCCATCAACACACTGGAGGGAAGGGATTCCATCCAGAGGGACCTGGACAGGCTTGAGAGGTGAGCCCATGTGAACTTCATGAAGTTCAGCAAGGCCAAGTGCAAGGTTCTGAACATGGGTCAGGGTGATCCCAAGAAAAATACAGGCTGGGCAGAGAATTGATTGGGAGCAGCCCTGAGGAGAAGGTTGTGGGGGTGTTGGTTGAGGAAAGGCTAAATTTGGCCCAGCAATGTGCAGTCATGGCCCAAAAAGTCAGAGACCTGGGTTGTATCAAAAGCAGCATGGGTAGCAGGTTGAGGGAGGCGATTCTCACCCTCTACTCTGCTCTCGTAAGACCCCACCTGCAATGCTGCATCCAGCTCTGGGAACCCCAATATAAGAAGGATCTGTTAGAGTGAGTCCCAAGGAGGCCACAAAGATGATCACAGGGCTGGAGCACCTCTGCTATGGAGACAGGCTGAGAGAGTTGAGGCTGTTCAGCCTGGAGAAGAGAAAGCTTTAGGGAGACCACCTAGCATCTTCTAGTACCGAAAAGGGGCTACAAGAAAGCTGGAGAGGGAGGTGGTGATAGGAAAGGGGAAATAGCCTTAAATTGGCAGAGAACAGGTTTAGATTAGATTAGATTAAAAGAAGAAAGTCTTTACTGAGAGGGTGCCCAAAGAAGTTGTGGATGTCCCATAACTGAGTGTTGAAGGCCAGGCTGGATGGGGCTTTGAGCAACCTGATCTAGTGGAAGGTGTCCCTGCCCATGTCAGGGGGTTGGAAATGGATGACTTTAAAGGTCCCTTCTGACCCAAAGCACGCTGTAATTCTACAAGTTCAAAATCCAGTTTTTGGCTTCTCTGCTGTCCTGCAAGTGGAATGCACAATCACTTGAAGTCCCCTGATTCCTCTTTGGCAGCATAGTAGGAATCATATAGTGGATGAGCTGCCTGCTGATTAACCTGAGGAGTGACACAAGGAAACCTGCTGGGTATCAGCTGCTGCCCAACATATGACTAAATGGAAGACAAGGAAGGGAATAAACAGACAGCTGCTGTTTAAGCTGGAAAGAGTTAAGACCAGCAAGCACCTGGTTCATCAGGATTCTGTCTAATGAATATTTTCTACATGAAAAAACTTTCCTTCCTGAAAATTCCCTGTAAGTCTGCTCTCTACTATTGACTTCTCCTTGACATTTCTCTGTGTAAGAATAAGAGCTTTAATCTTGAGGCTATGAACAGATTTCCTTAAAACCATGAATAAAATTTTAAATTAAAAATGAGTACAGAGTCTTTTTGCCTCTTTATTGTTTTGTAGTGATAATCGTACCTTTTAGTTTTTCAGTGTTAGAAATTACATCCCTGACACACTTTCTAATACAGACTGATGGGTGTATGGTATAAACCCATACATTATCCTTTCTTTCTTCTGCAGAAACAACATTCTCTGGCACCTGTTAACTTTCTTGCTATATTGAAGTATTTAGTATTTAAGAGCCTAACTCAGATTTTAAAAATTTATGACATGTACACACCCAACAACCTGACACTGGATGTACAGCCACAGAAATTAAAGATTACATGTAAGACAAGTGAATAGGAAAAGGAGCAGTAAAAACTCCTGAGCAACTGGAGATCTCCAGAGAGGCAGGAGGAAACAGAAGGAGGTTTAAAGCCAGTTTGGCAAGCACAGACAAGAACAGGAAGATTTTCTTTGGATTACTTCAGTCACAGATGTACTAGATTTGTACATGAGCCTGTGACTGAGAAAATCATTTATCAGAATGTGCAGCACAAACATGAATATTGAGCTCCTAGACACAAATGAAGCTATTGAGGGAGATACATTTCATCACAGAACTCAGAGGAAAGTGGAAATAGCTGAATAATTTATAAAAGATTTTATACTGTTGAGGCAAATGTGCAATTTTGGAGGACTTGTGAAATTCCTAATTCTGGAGATCAGATTGAATTGGGAACAAGAGCTCCAAATGGGGAAAGAAGAGGATTTATCAAACTGGGGGGAAAAAAAAAAAAAAAAAAGACTAAATATTTCCAGGATTTCAGCTCACACACAAAAAACACCAAAAAAAAACACAGGTGCAGGTTCTGGAAGTAAGAGAAGACAAAATGGACACAATTAAAAAAACCTCTCCAGAGAAATCTGCAGAACTCCAGACTCAAATAGAAGGAATTTGCAAAACCAGTGTGGAGGGCTGAAGCCAAAAAGACACAAAAACAGCTATAAAATCAATCTGCCACCTTTAGAAAGACTTTCCATACTTTTTGAGAAACATAAGCCAAAACATAATAAAAAGAAGCAAATTTTACCATGCCATTGTTGAAGAGGCATTTGCACCCAGTGCCCACAGAGAGTTTTTACTGATTAGTTGAGCATGGCAGGGGAGTATAATGCAATAGCTGAAACCACCTGAAGAGAAAACATACTTGCACTCCACACAGCCAAGTAACCACAGATTATGTTGTGGAGAAATGCTTCTAGTTGTAGGTTTATAGGAGCTTGACATAAGGATAAAAGAAAATCTTGAAAAGATAAGGTTTGTAATTGTTTCAGGGAAAGAGCATATTGATTCAAGGGCTGAAAACACAGCAAATGCTCAGGCTCATTATGAGAGCTTATGCTGTAAGACAGAAGCTATAAGGGTAAGAAAATCAATTCTGTGATGTCTTTAATGGTATTGGAAAGCTGTCGACAGAACATAAGATAAGGATAATGATCCATCCCTGGAAGTGTTCAAGGCTGGGTTGGATGGGGGCCTAAGCAATCTGGTCTAGGGGAAGGTGTCTCTGTCCATGGCAAGAAGGTTGGACTAGATGATCTCTAAAGTCCCTTCCAACACAAACCATCCTAGAAATGTCCCTGCAGTGCTCAGATACAAATGCCAATAAGTGGAATGAACATCTGAGACTGATGTATGTATGTATACATGGCCAAGAAAACTTTCCTATCAGAGGTGCTTTTGTCTGCCAGTGCTACAATACAAGCTGAGACTTTCCAAAAATAATACCAGATATTGACACCTTATTTGATAAATTATAACCATAACCCCTTTAAGAATACTGAAAGAACTTCTTGTTGTAGGTGGTATTTTAATAAGGAATATTAGATTGACATGAAACTTGAAAAAAAATAAGGAAAATAATCTGACAATATATCCCGTTATGATAATTCAAGAAACTGCAGATCTATGTAGATATTAAGATGTCCATCCATGCCAGAAATATTTATGTAATCATTTGAAATGATTATTCCCACTATATAGAAACAGTATCACAAAATATGAAAATGAAATCTCCATCCTTGACTATGCACATGAGCATGTAAAAGACTTTATATACTAAATCCTGACCCTGGCATTCCAAATGTGCTAATAACAAATGAAGGGTCACAATTTGAACTGTTCTGAGTTTAAATACATTGCAAATATTTATACACATTACCTTGAACCCAGATCATCCACAATGTAATGGTTTGGTGGAAAAAGATATCAAAATTGCTTAAAGGATGCTTAAAAACAAACAAACAAACAAAAAAAGCACCTGGCTGCTTGCATTTAGATTTCCAACAGGCATGCTGAATTTAAAAAGCAATGTCTTTGATTCTGGAACAAGTCATGTAGAAGCAGGCCCAAAGATGAAGCAATTTGCTTTGAAAAAGTTTCATAAAAAAGGCAGAGGGGGAACTGAGGTTCAGGAGCTCTTGAACTTAGCTTGGTTAAGTTCTTGTCTTCATATCTCACTTTTCAGAGACAGAAAATACAGATCAAATAAGTTCATTATTTATTTTAGAATATGTTTTCTGAGTTTAATATTTGGTTATATAGAGCAGTAAGTGAACTCATTGCAATAAAAGCTTAAGACCTTGTTTGTTTCTATTTATCTGAAGAAGAGGGATGTCCTGACACCCAGTCAAAAATAATAAATAATTTACATACACTTCCTTTATTAATTTATAGCACAAGAAAATAACTTTCAGCACTCAATTAAAGCAGCTGCACATCAAATTAAGGATTTCTTTTTTAATCATTCACAGGGACTACAATACATTATCAGAACATCAAGCCCAGTCCTGACTCTGCATCTGACTGTGACCCGTCAGAGACTCATTAGGGAGATGAATAAGAACTTCTTGATGGGCAGATGGGGCATAGCCTGTCCCCATCCTTGTGTCTGCTGGTGGCAGGTTCAAGCCATGAGGCATGAAATTTCAGATCATTTCCCTCAATAATAACACTGGATATTTTTGATGCACACACAAACTATGCAATCTCATTTTTTGTTTACTTTATTTGGCTTTTATGTCTTTCTGTGGCCACTTTCCATTATTTAAAAAAATTGCTTGCATAGTTTCACAATTACCAGTTCTTACTCACGAAAAATAGCCTCTTTCATGCCAAAAGGAAAAAAGAATCCAAATTTTTTCTTTAGGTTTTAGATCTTTTCACTCACTTCACTTTTATTCATCTCATTTCTAAATGAAAAATCTCAACTGATTCAATCTTTATTCATATCAGAATGTTTCAACTCATTCAGCAATATGATACTACTGGAGCTCTGATATCTCGTTTTTGCAATAAAATGGCCAGTTCTGAACAGTATTAAAATAGGTTTCACCAACTGATTTATCTAAAAGGCCCTATAAAAATCTTTGTGTTATTTACCATCCCATTTTTTTAGGAATTCTCTCAATCTGTCAACTTTTCTTATTATAAATGTGCATGGAGTAGAAGCCTTCATTGTACCTTCTACAAAGAAGCCAAGTCCTTGCCTACTCAAGATGTACCAATTGAGACATTTATTTTGGTTTTATTGTGGCATAGATTATAATATTCAGATACAATTCACATATTCATAATACCAAGCTTCAGCTCAAATAATCCCAGAGAAGGGAAAATTGGCTGTCAGCAAGGGACCTTATAAAGACCAGAAGCAAATAAAGTAGCAAGGGCAGTAGGGAATATATGGGAGGAAACAAAGAAGAAAGCAAGAAAATAATTTAACAAAATTAGGCTCAGAGCATTTGTTAAACCTCTCAGCTATTGGAGGTCTCCATAACATGAGTGGAGGAATCTGCATCCAAAATACTCTGAGAAAATAGACATATTCCCAAGAACGCTTTGTATATGTCTATTATCACAAGGACACTATATTTCTGGTGGCTGCTTCTGCTCATTAAAGGAACAAAGCACTGATCAAATCAAAATTCATCTTATGTAGTAAGATATCCAAAAAACATGAAATTGTGACAAAATTAATTGAACAATTACGAGGTAA
This sequence comes from Myiotriccus ornatus, assembly GCA_036023395.1. Classification (NCBI taxonomy): domain Eukaryota; kingdom Metazoa; phylum Chordata; class Aves; order Passeriformes; family Tyrannidae; genus Myiotriccus; species Myiotriccus ornatus. The sequence goes on along the minus strand of JAYRBT010000001.1, from coordinate 32,947,369 downwards.
ATATGAATATCAATTAATGTTTTATGTTCAGCTACTGAGTTTAAATAAAACAGTAAAAAATTTCTAACTGAGCCTGTTCCTGAGATGTTTGTAAATTTATTATGACAAAAACTGTGGCTTCAGCCAAAGGCACACAAGCTTAACTTTACACATATGAAGAGTCATGTTAAAGACAAATGGATCACTCACAATTTGAAGTTAAGCACAATAGTACATCCCTGAAAAACTGGGTCAAGTGAAATTCCCACTGAGTTTAAAAAACACACTTCGGCAATCCTGAATAACAGCATTAGCCTGGTAATTTATACTGAAAACAAACAAAGAACCCTAAAAATGTACTAACAAGAGCTTATAAATATTAATTTGACATTTCTACCAACACAAATAAATAAAAGCTATAAAGTCAAGTATTTATAATAATGGGAGATGCTTGTGTGTTCTGTATCTTACACATTGTGGGCTTTAGTTTGTTCTTTTCCACTGTTTATATTTCCAGGCTAATTCTCTTTGCAAAATATTGTGCATCTTACTGGGAACTTAAGCATGAATTTCAATTTTTTTTCATTTCAAAATGGTATATGAGAGAAGTGGATAGGGGACCTGTCTGTTTACTTGTCATTTGAAATGCAGATTGAAGTCATGCAGATGCAGATAAGAGGAGTCCCTCCTTGTCATACCAAGTAGCAGTGCTTAATTGTGATGCATCATGAAGCATATGCATTGTTGAGTAAGAGACACATTAATCTTGGGAAATGTCATCAGACAGATCAAGACACACTGGTCAATAAAACCCAAATGGCTTTATCACTCTGGAGGTAAAAAGAAGAGATGATTTAACTTTAAATAAGCAAGAAGACTTCTAGTGCAGTTTTAATAGCACTTTCTTTTAACTCCAAAGTTTAGACTCTTCCTCACTGACTTCAGTGAGAAATCATATGCTGTATTTCTGTATCAATTTCAGAGATTTTTTCCTATAATTCCTTCAGTGAAATATCCTACTCAAGGCCTCCCTCCTTTCACAACCTCTATAAAACCAACTCCCCTTGAAATTGTTTTGGTTAAAATATGACATCCTGACATTCAGCCTCAGACCTTCGATGATCAGCACCTTTGTGAGACACCCTCAGCTGTGGCACCCACCGGTACGTGCCTGGATGAATGCTCTGAGCACACTGTGAAGTTGAGGGCATCTGCCATGAAATGGGGGTCTGCTGACAGATTTTCAGGGATAGACTCGTCACTGGCTAGAGCTACATAAGGGAAAAAGTATTTGAATTGTACCTAAGACAAAATGCAAGGTTTTCATATTGATTATATTCTTCTGTGAGAAAGATAAAAGGTTTCTGGTTCTGCAATCAACCTTTCAAGGTGCATGTTATCTATCTGCCTCACACTCCTGCTTTTCTGCTTGCTTGGGACAACTACAGACCTTCTGAAAATATCTTTAAGCTGAACAAAATGTCGCCAGTGCTCAGGTCCCATTCTCCCACATCTGGAGAACAAGCAGATGAAGGTCCTTATGAAAACCAGCTCTGCAGGAGCCAGTCCCTTATAAGTCATTTACTGTAATCAGTTAAGCCACAAAGAGTTCTTCACTGTTCTACAAAAACCTTTTTTTACTTGTATCTGGCTTGGGTCCAACTGAAACCATGGCAAACAATTACCAAACAAATTATATTGTTCTTTTAGGCAATACTATTATCACCTAAACGATATTAGGTGATGTCCAACTTGATAGTTTCTAGGAGATGTGGCCTCTTCTTGATTATATCACCAATGTTACAAAGCTAAGATGAACAGAGTCGTAGTAAGGGTTAGAGCAGAGGAGGAAAAGAGAAAGACAGAGTGGAACAGGTTTGAGGTGGTTCTTCACCTATGCCTAGAACAAAGCACTGCTTAATTACACTGTCCCTCAGATCAAGGACCAGGGCCCTGTTGAGATAGGTGACTCAAAAAGAACATCCCTGTTTGAAACAGAAAACACCTGAGGCTCCCAGACAGCCAGGGAATACAAGAATTATCAGTCAGCATGAAAAGGATCTGCCTTGGCACACTATCAACTTGTCAAGGTTTCTGTAAGGCATCACAGGAAAAAAAGACTTATAAAATGACTTGAAAGTTGCTTTGTTGCTGTTTCAGAGTTCCTTCCAAATGTGAGGGTAAGCATGGGAAAGGTGAAGATTTGAAGATGTAAAAACAAGAGGAAGGGAGCTGGTATCATCAGCACTTCAAGGATGGGAGCTGACATTTAAAATGAACAAGAGAAGACAAGCCATGTGGGGATGAGACAAGAAGCTTGTTCAAAATGAAAACAAGATTACATTGTATAAACAAAGACAGAGGAACTAAAGAAACAATGCAGGAAGGAGGTGATGTTGCCAATGTACTGGGATAGGACAATGCCCCTGAGTGTGAATTTTGAATTAATATAAATGGGAGAAGGGAGAAGATAAGATTGCCTTAAGTGACATGGCAGGTTATAAGAGCCTGGGGAAGACTTCTAGCTATGTTAAAGTTACAAAAACACCACATCCTTAAAAGAAGGTATACAGAAGGATTTCCAAGATTCAACCATAATGGATATAGGAAGGCTCCCTTTCCTGACTTTGCCCTCAAAAAGAGACCAAAAGTGACAGTAATGGAAAATATTCCTTTTAGCCTGAAGAAAAGGATGCTCAGGGGAACTTCATCACTGTCTACAACTACCTGAAAGGAGGTGGTAGCCCGGTAGGAATCAGAAGGACAAGAGAAAATTGCCTTAAGTTGTACCAGGAGATGTTTAGGCTGGATATTAGGAAAAACTTCTTCACCAAAAGGATGCTCAGACATTGGAATTGATGGCCCAGGGAAGTGGTGGAATCACCATCCCCAAAAGTGTTCAAAAAGCAAGTGGATGTGACACTTGGGGATAGGGTTTCATGATGGGCTTCACAGTGCTGGATTAATGATTGGACTCAATTACCTCAGAGGTTTTCTAACATTTCTGTGGTTCTATAATTCTATGAATTATCAAGAGTCATGTGTCAGTGGTGGCTAGAATTGATCTCTAGATGTCAGTCAGACCTGTCAGAAAAGCAACCCTTGATCACTGCTTGGACAAAATAAAAATGGCCTGCATTAGGTGGGCAAGTCTGTGCCCCACCAACATAGATATAAGAGAAATTTGTATTTGTGGACAACAGAACCAAGAAGCAAGAAAAAAAAGGGTAAAGGAAAATCAAGGACAGGCCTTTGTGGCATTCATACAGAAAGATGGAGAAGGGTCAGAAGATGACAAAACATGATGCAAAATGTGACAAAAAATGTGACAACATGGTCAAATGTGATTTCAAATGTGACAAGATCACAAAAAAAATATAATTCAAGAGATATTAGAGTGACTCAAGGGGAAGAACATCCTGGGAAATAAGTCAATGGCATCAAAAGCAGCTGAAGGTCAGTGAGCACAGAGGCACCTCCAGAGACTTGGCTTGGTATGAGCTCCTGCAGACTTTGTTGAGAGCAGGTAAAGAATGCCAGTTGGACTGAAGAAAGTCTAAATCAGACTCAGAAGAGAAAGTTTTATTTTAAGACAAAATCTCTCACTTCATCTGTTCTGTATTCTTTCATATTTTTGGCTTCATGCACTTACAATTTTCTACTTACATAAGTCCTAAGAAATGTACAGATGGAGAAGAAGTATTGGGATTGTGGTCCTATGGCTGGAAAAATGCTACCAGACAGTTGCCATGTGCCCACTGCCACTTGCTGGGACTCCTTACAGAAACACTGCAGCCAAAGTGCAGCAAGGGAGTGGCACTGCCCCTGCTCTCCAGGGGAAGGCATCATCAAGGTAAGGTTCGTCTTCATCAAGGGGAGGGTTGTGTCATGCCTCTTGTGTCATTTGCTGCTTCTGCACTGTGAAGTCAGGCAAAGCAAGCTGGCAATGTCTTCTGCTCATGTGGTATCAACTCTTGCTTTCAACCCTGAAGCTCCCTGGTTCAATCTGCAAGGTGTCATTCAAAGCCAGAGGCTGTCACGGTTGTGGCGCTGCTTCTCTGTGTTGCATTGCCTCAGCAGACAAAGACTTCATTTTCTAGAGCTGTGGAAATGGCACCTTTAAGAAGAATCCAGCTTTAATAGCTAAATAGTTATGCTTGTTCCTAATTTAATTTGAAAGATTATTCCTCTATTTGTCTATTTCTCCCACTTCCTTAATGGATTCCTCTAGTGGTGATGGGCTTTCTGTTAATTGAACATACTCAGGATCACAGTTTCAGCAAATAATTTAGTGAGAACATAGAGAAACCTTTACCTATCTCAACAGATGAACAGAGTTTCAGTTACAGTGATCTAATGAACACACCCTCATTAAACTGACATTTAACCCAATGTCTCAATGAGTGCAGTTCCCACTAAAAATAATTTAAATTAATAGAGCTGCGAGCTCTGGACCAGTTAATGATGGATGCTAATTAGCAACAGTTGAACAGAAGAAGCCATCTTAACTAAACATACAAATCCCTGCACTAAAAAAAGCCATCAAGCTCCCACTTATAATGAGGTTAATTTAAACCCACTGTTGAACAAAACCAGGCCTTCAGCTTGAATGAGACACTCTCCTAACTGCAACAGAAAAAATACTTTTAAGTTAAAAAACTTCAGTTCTGAACCTGTAGAGTGACTGTAGGGGCTCCATTCTTATGTCCCTGGCAAAAGTCACTCTAGCTCAACTGTTCCAGAGTTAGCCTACACTGCTAGGGATATGCCCACCACAGAACAGTGGTTGCAGGTTCCACCTCACGTCACAGAAACCCAAAACCTTGGTAAAGATTGCAGCTCCAGTGGTGATGTTTCACACAGGGCATCTGGTCTTATTCTGTAACTTTCAGCTATGCTACAATATCACTTTTCTCCAAAAAGAAGCTTCAAGTGTTATATTTGACATAATATTACAAAATTAGGTACATGTTCCCTATCTCAGTTTTCATTTTTCCCCTAAAACACGATCATCTTCTCTAACTCTTTGGGCTTTATTCTGGCCTGTTTTATTCTATTTTTCACTTCATCTCAACCTAACTCAGCAGAATTCTGGAAAATTTCATGGGTAGCAGTCAGTGACTGGTAGGGGATCACTTCACATGTTTACTCAGCATTTTCATCTTTGTCCTTCACTTTGCTTTTCACAACTGTGTACCACTGGTTTTAAAAATCAGCCCTGAAACTCAGCACACAGTCCAAATGAAGCTGCATCCCTTCCACGCAAAGCTCTTAGACTAACAGGGCCACTGATGCCATCAAGGTCTATTTCCAGATGCAATGCTTGGCCTTGCACCTGACACTTCGTAAAATATTTCACTAACAGCCTATGGAAAAAAATGGAACTCAGTTTCCTCTCTCAAAGTTTTTCCAGCTAAGCAGGACCACTTAGACAAAAAGATACTGGCACTACAATTGGCAGATATGATTCAACATACAAGATTTGGCACTATGAAGAAGAAGGGTTGTTGGCTGATTTTTTCCCTAAGGCAATTTTTCTGAGTATCGTCATGACTTTTAAAGGGATGCTGATCTATTCCCAACAGCAGAGACCACTAGGATTAATGTACAGACAGACCTCCAGTGAGAAGATTTTCCAGATTTCTTAGCTCACTGTTTCTTGGCATTATTCCATTTTTTCAGAGGCAAGAATTTGCCAACACAAGTGGGGAAGGTAGGAGCTTCCTAATACTGTCTGAAAAGTCCTCAGCTCTGAAGTGACACACAGCATCACCTCATTAATGTTAAGCCTAAATAAGTTTTTGGACTCTCCGTTGACAGCTTGCCATGCTAAAAGCAAATGCAGTGCAGCTGAAGTGAAAGGTATTGTGCTTCCCAGCTGCATTCAGAACTAGCAATTGCCTCTCACAGAAAGATAAAGTTAATGCCAGATGTTACTAATGCAACTGAAAATATAGTTCTAGATTAAAAAAAAAAAAAAAAAAAAAACAAAACAACCCTCATTTGAGAAAATCTGTAGAAGAGGTAAGAAGTCAGATTCTCAGATGCTGGGAACTAACACAAGTCAGTTTGCATCACCAAAGAGTCTGGCCCCATATCTCTGTTTCAGAGGTTCAAACTGAAAAACTAAATTAGAAACTGATAACTTAGGAGAGGAATTCAAATCAAATGAGGAATGTATATCAAAGGTTAATAAATTTTGCCAGAGGTTACTCCTGTGTTAAAGAAGCTCTCAAAACATTTAAACAAATTTAAAGAAGTCTTTGAAGTACCTGAACATGATTTTCACCTTTTGTAATAGCTTACTTTGTACCTATTCGGGGACCATATAGTTGAGTATGTTTCATAGTGGGAGCAGAGAATTGGAAGAGCTGTGCTTTCACTTGATGACAGCAAAAAGGGGCCGACAACAAAAAGCCTTTAAATGAAATAAAAAGGAAATAAAGCACTGGGATCCCTGCTTATGAAATCCATGCTTACAGTCAGCTAGAATTAAATGATGCATTTTGTTAAAAAATTAAATATATGGTTTTCTATAAGCATAAATTGTTATTTTCCCCCAGACATTCCTAGACAGATTACAGAAGGAGTTTTTAAGCTAATAAATATGAAATCTTCTCAATACCAGTGAGTTTAGCTTCCCCGTACTCTTGAGAACACCAAGTCAAAGAGAGCTGCCTAATTTATACTTTCTAAGTAGAAGATAAAGCTAATTATTTTTAAGTGGAACAATAATTGCCATCAAAAATTAATTCCTTTAGTAGACAAAATCCCAGAAACCAATTTAGGAAAGAGAGGTGTTTCAATCTTCTATTTATTTGTGGATGATCTACTGATTTGATCAACAATGAGAACTAACCAGCAGTGGGCTTGGTTACAAATGCCTAGCAAATTGGGCAGACACTTTTCTCACAGAGAAAAACCTCCAAGGTCCTCTAGGCAGGCTAAATTGAAAACAAACCATGAGCAGAAAGACTAATTAATACTAGCAGAAACAACTGCGGGAAACAAAAAAAAAAAAAAGGAAGAGACTCAAAATTATAGTCTCAGAAACAGACTGGCAGGAAACCAGAGTGCAGACAGTAGATAAAGCGTCTCCTGTTCCTCGAAGGTCTCCAAGGAGCTGGTGGATGGTGCCCCATGGTGCTGCCCAGAGCCATGAGGACGAGGACAAGGAGAAGCAGACCTCACAGTCACTCAGGTTCCCCCATCGAGCTTCCCGTGCTGACATTGGTACCCCACAAAGCCCTCTGAAGACTCCTGATGCTTACAGAGTCATGCTGTAAGGTCACAAACCAGTACCCAACTGCTCTTGGTACACCTTCATTGCAGTCTTGGCTCTTTTCTCATCAATATGCTACATTTGCATATTCACCTGTGTTCCACTTAAAACTAACATAAGCTCTATCTCTTCACTAAATGAACTGCAAACTTCCCCCTTGCTGACGTGGAAAAGCCCTCACGCCTAATCCTGCTCTTGTCAACTCATGGCCTGCTCTGGGTGAAAGAAAACCCTTTTGTGGCAGAATCATTTCTCCTGGAGCATGATATACCTCATATTTCCATATAATACCTTCACAGCCAGCCCCTGCCTGAGATATCTGGAGGTTGTTAAAACTGCAAGAGCCTCCAAAATGCATCATCAAGAACAAAGATACCTTCCGACTGGCTTGTGTTTTGCTCACACCTGCTGTTGACACAGAAAACCCCCTACATTTTAAACCTTCCCCAGCTGTTCTATTTCCAAACCATTTCAGGACCGCTATAATTTTTCAGTGCTCAGAGTGTTTCCTCAGCTTGCTTTGCTTCTGATACAATTTAATAATGAAAGCTTACAATCTCTCTCCTTTACATCAGCAGCACTAGTCAAATGACTGTGGCATGCAGAAAATAATTTTCTTTCTGTCTCCAACCCACACATTTATCAAGGAAGGCTTAGGATCTCAGTTTGTAAGGACATAAAGGAGATTTAGCAGAGAAGCAAGTCACTATAGCAACACAGGTTAAAAATAAGAAATTATATTTTGTGGTGAGAAGAGAATGTTTTATTAAAATATTTTATTAAAAAAATATGGGTCTCAGCCTGTAAGCTTGTGTCTTTTAAACACATGAATGGTCCCATCTGGGGATACTCACAGTGTCATTGCACACTACAGATTTCTGGTTTCCGAGCTTTTTTCTACATTGCATTCCCTTTTGCAAACCTTTTCTTTGCACTCTTGGAGACAAGCATCCTACCTTTCATTTCACATGAAACTTAATGTCTCTGTGCTATTTCCTCTGACTCCAGTAACTGGAGGAGAGTTTACACAGAAACTCAAATTACTTTAAAGCATTACACTCCATGCTCACTTTAAAGCATATGTCAGCAGGATCAGAGACCAGCCTGTTCAGGTTTTCTGCCTTAAAACATATCACCATGCCATCAATGGTTTTCTTCCAAATTCTATAGTTACCAAGGAGAGTATTTCAGAGTATTTCAGTCACATTGTCTTTGCATTTCTCCGTCCACTGCTGCTATTGATTAAAGCCACTTGCAGAGCTGCCAGAGGGTCGGAGTCCCCCAAGCTCACACACAGCTGCTTCCAGTCAGCTGCACACATTCCTGTCCAGGGAGGTATGGAAAAGAGCTGGAACCCCTGCCACCTGTTACAATGTGTTTTAATAACTAAGGTTGACTGTATTTTCTATGGAAATAGAAATTCTTTGTTATGGTTTATTATCAAAATGTTCCTGGAGTTTGGTGCCTGACATTTTGTTTCTTCTCTAGGTAGACCTGATAGATAGAGCTCATTTGTCATGGACTAAAGTGATGAGCAATGGGAAAGGTGTGAAAATTATGCTTGAGATCAAGCTTAATATGAACATAATTCTCTCAACTGCAAAAAGCCTTTGTGACATTGAAAAAAAACATGGAGCATTTCTTTCTCTCAATGTCTCATATGAAAAATGGTGACCTTACCACTTGGCAGATGCACAAATGCCCAGTGAGGACTTGAGCATTAGTATTGACAGCACTGTCAGCTCCACACCATGGAGGAAAAGGACATCTCCTCCCTGATGTTATAGATGCAAGACTGTACTCATTTCCAATGCTCAGATAAACATCAAAGCCAATTTCCCTGCTGCCTCTGACTACTCTTCGAATATAACTTTAGATAAAAATTCAGAGGTATTGAAATTCAGAGAAGAACCCTGAATTTCAAAAGTCAGCCAAATTGATTTCCAGACCAATCGGTATTCATGTATAATTAAAGCTAGGGTCTTTTTCAAGGAGTTCACACATTTACCAATTATCAGCGTTACAGAAGTAAGAATCACTTTTACTGGAAAACACCTCCTGAGTCATTGGAATGCTTTGCCATTGGGTGTATACATGCTGAGAGACAGGCACTTTGAGCAAGAACCTCACCCGCGTGAGGCAGCTTACAGTTCCCCTCACTTTGGTATTTTACATGTTCAGGATATTTCCAGTCTGATGCACCTCTACTCCTATGAAAATCTAGACTTCTTGCAGCTAGCTGTCTATAATGTGACTTTAGAGATGGTAGTGCTAGAGGAAAACACAGTTTTAGTACATTTCTCTATGTTACATCAGCATGTCATTTATCTCTTTGACTGGGCAAGTGACTATTCTGTCATATCAAGACTTACACATGACATTCCAGTAAAATAGTAGATATAAAAGAAGTTTCCAGTATGTAAGCACGTTCCTAACTCTCAAGTTTCATGCCATGTAGAAAAAAACACAGGAAAGCACATAAGACACTACATTATTTTCTACCAAACCCAAAGATTTAAGACCCTCAACTATTCCACAGTTCCTCTCCTGATTTATTTTGTTCATGTCTTTGCAGATTCAAGCAACAACTGCTCAGTGAGAACTTCACCCATAACTGCAGGCTGAAGGTATGGAAAAACAATCCCTAAATGCCATGACTGATCATATTATAAAAAATATATTTCAGAGTTAGTTTTGCCGCTGTTTAGTATTCTATTTTTAATACAGTTAGAAAGTAAATTAAGCCACTTACAGTGAACCAAAACTTCTCTCGTTTCCATGGAAATGTTTAGAAGGCTGATCTGAAGTTAACCAGACTGGTAAATACAAATGCTTGCTACCAGCCAGCTTAATCCCCACAGCTGCCTCTTGTGTGCATCATCACACCCAGGAACCTTTTACACTGCGAAATGCTCCTTAATGACAGCTGATTTCTAATCCAGAGCACAGACAGAGCAAGATCCTCTCAAATATATGTCATACTGACAGGGGCAGGGGGGCCACCAAGCCTGAACACTCATTAGCTAAAAGTTGTGTGTCAACAATAGAGCCTTTTAATATTTTACAATTCAAAGGATGATCTGGTGCCTTTTTATTGTAATTACCCTTTGTCAATGCCAGTTTTCATCTAACTCCAGCAGTTTTACACTGGTGTAATGCTTGTATCCAGTGAAATTACTTCTGCTTATCCCAGAGTAAGCAAGATCAGGATGAGATCATTTGTGCTTTATTTGTTGGACAGAAATGATGGATCACTTTCATATATTAATACTGACATTTGTTTTGGAAAGATTGTACGTAATACATCAATAATGCACAGCAAGAGTATTGCCTGTAGGTGTGGTTGCAGGGGAAGTGTGAAGGTGTCTTTGGAGGTTTTGCAAGAAAAAGGAAGTTTATATTAATACTGGTACAAAACTCAGTCATTTATTCCTGCGTGAATCTGAAAACTTCATGCACATATCAATTTTTTGGCCTATTCAAGGCAGAAACCTGGCAAAACAAAAAAATGAGAGGCCAGTTTTACTTGGCCAATGTTTGAGTTCAAGCTGACCTAAGTGCTTGCTGCTACCCAAAGGAGTGGACCTGCTCCTCCATCCCATCTTTCCATACACTTCTTTGCCCTCACACCAGGCATCTTTTCCAGCTTTATTCCTTGTGCCACCTTTCATGCTTGTCAAGCATTTTTCTGAGGTAATTCAACTCATTAATTTGGCAGAAAATTATACACTTTGGTGTGGGGAGTTACTTTTCCTGTAGCTCAGCAAGTCAAATTACTCCAGCAAGGGACCAATGAAGCCAAAATCAACATGTATGGTCAGAAATGAGTGGCCGCCTCAACAGCAGAAGCCTCAGCTGTATATTTGAAATATATCTTAACTCATTAATCCCTTTTATCACACACAGAATCACAGAATATCCTGAGCTGGAAGGGACCCAACTCCTGGCCCTGCACAGAACAGTCCCATCTTCTGCCTGAGAGCATGGTCCGAATGCTTCTTGAACTCTTCCAGGCTTGGTGCTGTGACCACTTTCCTGGGTAATCTGTTCCAGTACCCAGTCACCCTCCAAGCGAAGAACCTTTTCCTAATACCCAACCTAAACCTTGCCTGACACAACTTCAGGCCATTCCCTTGGGTCCTATTGCTGGACACTGGAGAGAAGAGATCAGTGCCTGCCCCTCCTCTTCCCCTCACAACGAAGTTGCAGACAGCTATGAGGTCTCCCCTCGTAACTGCACAAATCAAGTGACCTCAGTAACTCATACAGCTGCGACTCTGGACTGCTCATTTTCTATGTGGCTGTTTTCTTGATGCTTTCTAACAGTTCATAAATGATTATTCATTATTTAAGTAAGATGCTACCTTTCTGTACATCCAGGTAAATATACCCTTCCATATAAAAGACAGAAAAACCCAAAGCATAATGAACAGTGGCTGGTTGTGCAGTTACCTTGTGTCCAGCTCAAACAGAATTAGCATCCACAATATTTATCTCACCAAACAATAGGGAAAATTAGTGGCAAAAGTTCTCAGTTAAGCTGCGGATGAGGTGTCAATCCACCAGGCTGCTGCAGCCCTATATATTGCTCCCAAGAAAAATAGAATCCAATAAACAATAGACAACTGGAGGGAAAAAAAAAAACCAAAGATCCTAGACAATAAATGTCTGTATGTACAAGCTCCGGAAGAGGTAAAAATCTTAAGCTCTTAGACAGAGGTATTCAAGTCAGTGTGAACAAATCTGGAAAGAATGGCTTATCAAGTATTTTCAGGAGGAAAAAATACAATATCTGTAAGTGAAGCATAGCAGTGATTCAGATATTTCTGGTGTGTCACATGAGGTCAAACCTTTTAACATTTGTCAAGCTAGAAAACAACAGCAAAACTTGAACTATCTTTTACCATTACTTGAGTCACAACAGAGCCCAGCCCTGACAGCAGCTGCACAAGGAACAGCTGGCAAAGATCTAACATGCCTGAGTAGTTTCATCACCTCAGATTATCAGTGTATCATGTCTTCTGTTGGAAATAAAATAAAAAAAATAAAATAAAATAAAAAACCCCAACAAACAGAAATCGAAAGTAATTTCTTTCACAGCATAAACAGAAAAAATGCTCATCTTCCTGGCATACTGTATCTGCTACTCTATGCAGAATAAAACAGTGTTTCTTTTAAAAATACTTGTCCAAAAAAAAACAAGTGTAAAAGACAAGAAAGGGTATTTCATTAAAAAAATATAAAATTTAATACATTTTTTTAAAAGTTTATAAATTAGTGTTGCTGATGTTAATTCCAGGAAAATAGAGCTACTGAGTGAATCAGAAATCTTTAATAAAACTGAAGGTTCTCCCTGAAGCACACTGGACAGTTTGGCTTCCTGTTTCCTTAAGATCCCTAAAACAAGTTTGCCTTCAAGGACAGACTGAAGGATTTGAGTTTTTCAGCCTTGGAAAGAAAAAAATAAATAAGACTCACTGCTGCCTACAACTAAATTGAAGGCTATGAAGAGGATGGACTAAGACTCCTCTCAGACTCTCATGTTGAAAGTACTACAGGAAATGCCTACTCGATGCAATCACCATGACAGTGGTCAAATATTCAAAAGGAGGACCTGAGAGTGTCCAAAATCTCCAGCTAACAAGGTCCTGAGCAACCTGATCTAAGTCGGTCCTCCTTCGAGAAAGGGTTGGAACGGACCCTTCAAAGGTCTCTTCCAATCTAAACTACTGTGTGGTTCTACCTCACCAAAGTGGACAGAGACGACTGTGTCCAGGACATCAGGCATGTTTGGGAATCACCTGTATTTTACAACAGCTTTCAGGGAAAATATGCCTGATAAAAAGCTCCTAGTTTGTCACAGGCCCTTCTCCAGAAGAGGAGATTGCACCACTGTAGCCTGAAGTTAATCATACAAAGCTGAAATTTTGTATTCAGAGTGCATCTGAGAGATGTCTGGACTGGCACCATTAGCACCAGGACTTTCAGTGGGAAAAAGTACTCAGGTCAGTAAAAACCCCCCTGCTTTGATATACCCTAATGAATAAAGTCAAGTCCAAGTCTGAAACGCTCCTTAGAAGTTAGGAAACTGGGTGACACAAGTAAGTTGAATGCAGCCTGGTGTAGTGCTTTTACCACAAATCTCACTGCTCGGAATTTCACCACCAGTTTCCCTCCCTGAAAATGCAGTTTCATGGCACAATTAGCCTAATCAACTGCCTCTTTGCAAAAGGGGCAATCCTGTTCCTCTTCTCAGTCACAGTCCCATGTTTTTACTGTTCTGCTTGTGCCTTGGCACAGGTTTAACCCCACAATGAGCTGACACAGGACCTATTTTGTCGGAGCAAAAGGAAATATTTTCTGGCTATAACTAACTTGTCTACTTGTGTATCCAGAGGAGCAGCAACGCTGGTGCAAGAGCAGGGGAGTGTGAGAAGACAGCTATACTGCCAGGGATTGAGAGACCAACTGAGTCAGAATTTGAAACTGCAGCTTGTAAGGCAAATGCTATTCAGTGCCAAATAGCAATGTCAGGAGGGGCCCCTCCAAGCAGTGCAGAGAAGCCCTGCTCAGCAGTGCACTGCTGAGTGCAAGACATAGCTGGCAGCCCCATGCCAGAGAGCTGCCAGGAACTGGCAGCTGAGAAGCAAAAACCAAGAGTACTGATCCCCTGGAGCATAAGTACCTTAGAGAAAGCTTTCTAGTTTAGCAGGATTTGGGACCTATTTAGCCTTAGCTGTGTCACCCTTATCCAGCATTTCAGAGGTTTCCAACAAAGTTGGTTGTACTTTTCATTTTAGCATTAACTGCCCATACCAATATCCTGCTCTAAATGATGCAAATGGGAGTTTCACCACAGAATTTAGGAGTGCAGGGGTAGATCAATATAGTGACTTGTGGAAACACCAGGAGCTTCCTGGCTTCTGGCACATAGGCAGAATACAAATACACAATTTGTGTATTCAGAAGGGACCATTAGATCATTTAGCCTGACCTGCTGTATATCACAGGACATTGTATTTCACCATCTCATCCTTGCACTCGCTCCAACAAATATGTATCAGGTACATTAAATTGTTATTCCCTGTATATCTGCCAGCCTGAATGAACAAGATATTGTTTTCTGAAAAGGTATCAAGTCACTTCCAGTATCCTACAGCCTGCAGTGTAAGACTTCCTTGAATAACCCATGAAAGCAATGGGAAATCTGACCACTAAAAAATGGTAAGAGTTGCTGTTTACAGGACCAATATATTTGATTAAATCAACATCTGACTACAAGGAAATATTCAGTTGCCAGTAAGAATGCTATGATACATATTTTTGGGAAACCAGGGTATGGTTCATAATTCAGTGCATGGTGCCTACTTAGCTTAATTAATTAATTTAATTCCAAATGCTCAATTAATATTACAGTTTTATGCAAGCTATAATAATGTTTCATCCCTAGAAGTGTCCAAGGCCAGGGTGGACAGCGATTTGAGCAACCTGGTCTAGTGGAGCTCATGGCAGGGAGTTGGAGCTGGACGATCTTTAAGGTGTCTTCCAGCCCAAATCTTTTTATGTTTCTACGTATGGTGACACATGGTGAACTTCAAGATGCCTTAAAGCAGAGACATCAGGATTATCATGCTACTTGTCCAGCCACCAGCCCTGGCTCACCCACATCTCACCTTCAGCCACGATCCAATTACATGCCCTCTGCTATCCCATGGTTTAGCTCTCTAACACTGACAGTGCTCGAGTGTTCAAAGCATAGCTAGTATAAAATGCAGAATTAGGGGTACATGAGAGTGCCTTCATTTAAAACAAATATACACGCCCTTTTAGGAGATGAACCTATTGAAAGCCCATCTCAATCCTTCATTATTTATCTCACTGTGCCTGCAAAGTGACAGAAATCAGCAAACCCCCAAGGCAACATTTGTGCAGTCAAGAATTACCTACTGTTCATGAATTTTCCTCAGGTGCAAGACTGTAATTAGCTGTAACATTGTAAGTCTCTCCTGACTTTCACTTGGATTCATGTGTCTAGGTCAGGCTTCCCAACACAGAAGACACTGATATACTGGAGGGAATCCAGGGAAGGTTATCATGACAGTCAGGGGACTGAAGGACATGGGATATGAGGAGAGGATGTGGGAACCAGATTTACTCGGTCGTAAGAAAAGGTAGAAGGAATGAGGGAAATCTCACTTCTATCTACAGCTACTTAATGCTGTTGGGGGTGTAAAAAAGATGGAGCCAGGCCCTCCTCAGAGCTGGCAATAACAGGGAATGCAGGTTATGCAGTGCTGTAGTAACAGCTCTGAATTACCATGAGGAGAGGTCACGCTGCTCCTGGCTGTACTTTTGAGAGTGAATTAGTACATGACAAGCACTGTACCTCCACACCTAAGTATCCATAATAGCTTGCAAGCCACTACACAGATACACCCACTATTAAGGAAAATTCCCTGTCCGACCATCCCGGAGCCACTCTGGCAGCCACTCTCACACCACCTGAGCTGGGACCGAGGCCCCTTCACAGCTACACATCCCACACTCACACAGTCAGACCAGGTTTCCTCACCCGCTCGACCCCAGGTTTTCCCACAGCAGAGTCTCAGACGTCTCAATCCTTAAAATAATTTATTCACTGTGAAACAACTAAACAGTAGGTTGAGCTGGTGCATCCGAGGAGGGGGTCTCCGAACAAAGGAACCCCTGGGCTTTTATCCTCTCATAGTCTAAGCTCTGGAAAGTGTGGAGTAATCGGCTCCTGATGTGTCTCTCAGGGCCACAGGTCTTCGCGTCCTTTGTTACGCAAAGGGTCGGCAGTGCACGTCTCATTATCTCTGGGTTGGGTTCCTGTCCCCAGAACTCAACCTGAGGCTCTTACTGCAGCTGCACCCCGAGCTACCTGCACTGAATGCATTCCTAAACACCCACTGCACATGGTTTTTTCATGGATAAGATACAATGTGAACTAACTTCATGTGTTCCTCCCAATGACGTCCATCACCTGACTACAACTCTGAACAAACTTTTCTCTCACTGCCAGTTGTTTGATAGCTGGTCACTATATATATATATATATACAGTCACTGGAAGTGGGCTTAAAAACTTGAGTTTGTTTAAATATAACCCTATTTTTTAGGACATGGAGGCTCCATTTATGGAGAACTTTAACATCTACAATGCCAAAGTGCAAAGGAAATGCAGTCAGTAGATCTTAGAAGAGGTTCATTTGAAAGCACAGCAACCTTTACAGATCTTGTGTACTTGTTTTTCAGAACAAGGTCTACAGGCAGAATGAGAATGGGAATATCATTTTACATGGAAAAAAAAAAAGGCAAATTACAGGCTCCACATTTTGTTGAACATTCAGTATTCCCACTCACGAAGCAAGACTATATTCTACCCTCATAATAACTTGGAGCTAATGAAGCACAGCTGCTTTATATGCTTCAGAAGTAGATTAAGACATAACAGGATGTTCAGTAACTA
This sequence comes from Myiotriccus ornatus, assembly GCA_036023395.1. Classification (NCBI taxonomy): domain Eukaryota; kingdom Metazoa; phylum Chordata; class Aves; order Passeriformes; family Tyrannidae; genus Myiotriccus; species Myiotriccus ornatus. Next base: position 32,930,619 of record JAYRBT010000001.1, on the reverse strand, counting down.
TGTTACAAAAGTAAATTCCTTAAGGTAACTATATCAGTCTACAGAAAAAAAACAAACCTGCCTGCCAAAACTGGCTCTGTACTTTTACTATACTTGTAATTATTTTTGATTAACACTTTTGCTTGCACTGGATTCAAAAAAGTAAAAGTAAAGATGACGACAAATAAATCTTGATCCAAACCCTGCCATGAGCTGTCTTCATGAATGTATGACGAGTCTGAATTTCCATTCCTTCTTATGTAAAACTTGTGTCAAAAATGTGGTGAGAAAACCTACTTAGCAGTTACTCTGTTATCTAAAGTACTGACACCTATTTAGACTGTTTGCATTTCACTCCATGTGGAACTGAAAGTGTAGCTGCTAAAGAAAACATAAGGACAAAATATAAGCATTTTGCCAAAGTTTTCCAAACACCTTTAATTTATACGTCGTTTTTCATATACTAGTGTAGTACACAATGTTTTCCAAAATTAAAACATTTGTAAGTTAAAGTGGAAAAAAGTAATAGAAAGTACATAACTTTTGTAAATATTAAGAGAAAAGTATTTGTAACTTCATATAGTGTAAAACACTCCTGGATTGCAGACATAATATTTCTGACATCTGTGATTTTCTTTGACCTTTGCAGCTCAGAAGCTTCTTTTTCTAATACTTCTTGCTATTTTCCAATCACTTTTCAAAACACCTTTATGCCATCACCAGTAATGTGCATCACACCTTACTCAGATTAGGTCACATCCTACTCTAGGTCTGGCAGTTTAAATCTGGTACAGGTGACCTCATTTAAAGTTTCTGCAGACTGGCATGGGTGTAATTTGACACAGAGCTTGGATCCCTTGCTATATTAGTACCCCTTTTAAACACCACTCCTTAAAGTTCTTGACAACTGGGAGACTTAATTGCAATACACTTTACTGAAATGCTGAGAATTATCCCCCATTCCAACACAAATAGAGCTTTATTTTAGTTCTTATAGTTTCCATTAATAATCCACACAGTTTGCAATGGTAGGCATGCTTTTGGCAATGATGTCAACAGAGAAGATCCAGTGAAGTCACTGGAGAAATGTATACACAAAAGGACAACAGAGAACAGAAAGAGTCGCAGTGCAATACATCACACACACACAGGCCCACCTATCAAGCATATTCAATGCAAGGATCCATTGCTTACTTCCCAAGACATTATTAGTGATAATGAAACTGGATGAGAAAGACCCTAAGGAGATGAAAAGGTCATAGGTGTTTGATATGCAGATACACTGAATAGGACACTGATGATTACAAAAAACCTCAAGATGAAAACTGTACGGGGTCTTAGTAATGATCACAGGCAGACAAAGATGTGGAGGGGAAGTGAACAACAGGTCCCATCCTTCTCTCATAGGTTATAATCACAGAATCATAGAATTGTTAAGGTTGGAAAAGACCTTTAAGGTCATTAAGTTCAACCATCAGCCTAATACTACCAAGTCCATCACTAAACCATATCCCTAAGTACCACATCTACATGTCTTTTAAGTACCTCCAGAGGTGGTGATTCCAGCACTTCCCTGGGCAGCCTGTTCCAGTGCTTGGCAATCCTTTTGGTGAAGAATTTTCTTTTAACATCTAGCCTCTCCTGGTGCAACTTGAGGACATTTCCTCTTGGTCCTGTTGCTAGGGAGAAGAGACTGACTCCCACATAGCTACAACCTCCTTTCGAGTAGTTGTAGAGAGTTAAATCCCCTTAGCAGAGATGGCCAGGAACAGTATGTGCATCATTTGCTCAGACCTTCAGCATTAATGCAAACTCTATGGGGGGATAGAGTCTGCAGCGTATATACTCCACCCATATGTATGTCCTCTTCAGCCAGTCCTCCAGCAGCTGCAACCTGGAGGTAGGAATTACATCAGCATCCTACCTGCACCTGAGGGGATTATGAATCAGGGCCCTTGGGACTGCTTTGATCCAGCAAGGAATGCTATGCAATCCTATGATCACGTTCTCATCAAGACACTTTAATGGTTCACAGAAATAAATAAGCGTACACTTCACTACAGTCCTAAAGTAGCATGGGTGCTCACAGCACACAGAAACAAATGCTTTTCTGAGATAGAAAAAAAAGAAATATTAAAGGAAAAAATACTGCAAGAACAAATAGGCAATTAAAAGTTACTTCTTAATCTGACAAGCCTTCAACTGAGACAGCCCTGCCATAATAGAACCATAAAATACTCATTAAATGGCTGTGGAAACTTCTATCAGATAAATATGAGATTTCATTGACAAAAGAACAAGATCCGACAGATGAATGAAGCTTGGATTCATAAGATTTTTTAAATCTTTCAAAGTTTAATTTACATCATAAAAAGCTAAATATTCCCACCAAAGTCTATGGAGACCAATCCCATGTATATCTCTATTTAAAGGAGTGGTCAGAGAGATAACCACAAAATCAATTTCTCTGATGCTAGTAATGGAGGAATTGACAATTTTCATTAGAAACAAAATAATGTTTGCAAATGCTCTGATTTAATCTCAGTAGCCATCCCAGTATCTTCTGCATCCCCTTCCATTCCTGTCCGTCCTTTCCTTTTTCAAGTAGGATGACACGCCTGGAAGTTAAATGACTTGAAGTGATATATGCAGGAAACCATCGGCTGTAAGCACTAGTATGAGCTCAATGCTCCAATTTCTTCTTCTCTAGACCTCTGCATAGAGCTATCCATGACTGCCATGTCACCCTCAGATAGTCTCTGCGCAGTAAATTTGACACTAAATCAGTTGCACGTTGTATACCTCAGGGTGAAAATCTTCCCACTTTGTTTGGATCACATTTCAGACACATGTGGTTATGATGGCTGTGGTTACAGTTCCAGAGCTGAACATAAATGATTGATTCATTGATTCATTGATTAATTTTGATACATTGATTGCAGGAAACAGACTTTAATATCTAGTTTATATATCTACCCAAATGTATATCTAGTATCTATACATATGTATAATGTATCTAATTTATATAGGTTGAGAAATGGTGTAGAAATTTCTTCAACAGGGAAACAAAAAGACTTGCCCTTGCTTCAGAGAGATGAAGAGTACAAATTTAGTTGTTAACCAGGAAAGCAGCAAAGAAAACAGATGTAATGGGGAGTCAGGAGGACATGTAAAAGTACTTGCTAAAACACTTGTGTTCTGCTCAAAGTCCTATTTGTCAAGTCTTTCGATACAAAAGGTAGCATAAAGTTTGTTCACTGCCTCAGAGGTTGCCTATTTGTGTGACTGTCAAATATGTCTTCCCAGGCACCATTATGAAGGGCTATCAATTCATTAGTTGCTCCTCCCTTGAGACCAACATTTCGCTTCATCATTAAAACAGCTGAAGCCAGAAAGGGAGCTGCCATTCTCCAGAGTCCACCAGGAGGTGGCACAGAGGATCACCACTGCCTCCCACATTGAATCAGGGCCACAGGCAGAAGAGATGCACCCAGGAAACTGAGTGGATCGCGGTTCGGACATGGGGAGAAAAGACTTTAAAGGATGAGAAAGTGATGAAGGGCAGCAGGCAGTGCTGATGAGGCTCAGAGACACGGAAGCTCAGAGGAAAACCATTAAACCCTGAAGGAGAAGGTAAATGGAGTCCCTACCAGTGGTCAGGAGGAAGGAGGAGAGTGGCTGCATCATTGTTGCAGCTAGATGAAGCCCTTGAAATTTTACATTCTATTGGGACAGGCAGATTCTTCTCTAAAGGCTTAGAAACCAGACTTGAAAGTAAACCACTACACACATTTGTGATATTAGAACATCAAGGAGTGCTGGGGATCTGACTCATATTTTGAACATGTAATGATGGCAATATTGTGACACTAACAGCTTCAATTTACTATAATGGAATTCTCATGGTATGTGTGATGGAAGAACACAGCTGCAGACACTTTCATTGGGAGTGCCACAAGTTCTGTTATTATTTAGATCGGTTTAATGGCTCAGTCCTCTTTCAGATTAGGATAATGGGAAGAAAAAAATCTGTTTACTTGATGATTGTTTACCCAGGCAGTATTGGAATCCATTAAAAAAGGTATTATTGGTCACTTTTATTACTAATCAACATTTTCAAACAAGAGCCTGGAGCAAGATTCTAATCCTTAATAAGGGGGTTTTTAAGCATATTTGGCCCAATTTGATGTTTTCCATTGATTTTTCTATAAGCATCCATTAAATATTTAAATGGCTTCTCCAAAATTTGCTCAGAATTACAAAGGAGATCAAGTGCTGGATGGAGAAATATTTATTCAATCAAATATTAGAAACTGAGCAGAATGATCTTCAGCTGCAAAGTTTCCTTCCAACACAGTTCCCAGAACTGAAGTCACAGAATTTAGGATCATTTGGAGGTTCAGGGTAAATACCTTATGACTTGGAGCCGTGGATGGAATTTAAATTGAAATTATTTACATCTGGTTTTATTTTATGCTAATCTTTAGTGCTACTCCATAAAACAAACCCTAACGTAGATATAAATCTGTCAGCATTGCATCAGCTGTGTCAGTCCATTGGTCCTTACACTGATGCAGTTGCTAAAGGATCCCTACCAATGTCACTATTCCCATGCTCATCTGTGCACCTTGGATACAACATAATAAGCTGTTTGCATCCAGCACTGTTCTAACAGCAACAGACAAAAAAAATCTCTAAAATAATATGCAGTTCTTGTGTACCCCAAAGGACGTTTGAGAGAAAGTCAGAAAAACCTTGAGAACTAATAGTTCTGAATACAAATGCTGTAGGAAGCCAAGTCTATCCTGCCCGTTGCTTTAACAGCTGTAATGCTGACTGAACCCTTTTGGCACTTTGGACACAGGGATGCCACTAATAATACCTTTCAAGTCATTCCTTCTATTACCTTTCAAGTCATTCCTTCTATTACCTCTGCTTTACAGTTCCTATTTATTAAATTACTGCCTACCTCTTTTTATATTTATTTTCAAAACCGAGGAACATGGGGATGGGATTTATCAAAGCGAAAAATAGCTCATGGGTCAGCTGCCCCAGGCTCCATTGCAAACTGAACAAAATGAATGCTAAGATGCCTGTCACCAAAATCATCCTAATCCAGGAGTACAAATACAGTTTGTGTGACTAAGAAAATATTTATTTGCTATTCCAATGCAAAGACCACTATTGACATAACCAAATTTTATCCTTGGTCATTATAGATCAAAGCTTTTAAATTTTTTTCATTAAACTACTGTAAAACATTGTGCTTTTTGGGATCAAGAAGTCTAGCTAGTGTTTTCCAGAAAAAATCAAACTCTAGACAGTCTTCCTTACCCTCCTCCTCATTAATCAAATACTATATTCCATGCTTACAAGCATGGAGCAGGCTACATGCATATTTCCTGGAGCAGATAGTTGCAACTGGCAGTCTGCACACAGGAAACCCATATCAACATCTTCTTGACCTCCAGGCTGCTATGAGGGTCTCCGTTTGTACTCAGGACTGCATTTTGTCTGTAGCAGGTCTTCCTCTTCCACTGCTTCCTCAGCCCCACTGCTCTTCCATTGCAGTATCACTGGTGATACTGTGTGTGTTGCTCATGCCACAGGGAACAAAGCCAGGCCTGCCCTAGGGGACTGGTGGTCACTGCCAGCAGCGATGCCCCACACTTGCGGTGTGGATGCTGTAGCCCACCAGCAGCAGGTGCTGTTTGTGTGATAGGACAAAGTGGATACAACTTCCACATTTTCTTCTGTGCCTCCTCAAGCTGCACCAGAGGCTCCCACTTGGCTGGCTCAGTGTGACACATGTCACCAGGATGTCACCCATGCCATCTTCTCTTCTCCATACCAAACATCCACGGTGTGCTGTAGTGTTACGGGACCTTGCGCTGCTGAAGAACTGGAGTTTAAATGTACAAACATAGAAGAAGAGGAAGACAGCTCTGACTTTTTGACTCTCTGGGCTTCAGCATTTAATGTGTTGAAATAATTGTGTTGCTCATTTGTGCCTTACAGAATGTGTCACACGGTTAAAATTTAACAGACAAATTCCGCCCTGTGGATTTTGGGAGTGAAATGGTCTGTTTGTAGTAGCCAGGCAACGCTTTCTGAAACAAACATTGCATGTACCCAAGAGGTATTTTTTTTTCTACTGAGAAGTATCTTCTGACCATTTCCTAGCTCATACTTTTCCATAGTCAAGAGCAGCTCCATCACTGCTGCTAGAGAACACTCAGGGCTTTGCAGTGCTGCATTCAGATTTGGTGTGCAGTTTGTTTCAAAATGGGGCTAGATCTATTTCCTAGGGCTGAGACCTCTACCCAGCTCATGCTTCTAAGTGATTGGATACCCTACCATGATCAGCTTTAGCTCAGAGGCTCACACAAGTTCACAGCCAAAGTCAAATCTGTGTCTGGGTGGGATGCTGGTGGGGCTTTTTTGTTTATAAAATAAGACTGAAAGGATCAGGGAGAAACAGAGCCAAATAATTGTGTCCTCATAAACAGGGATGGGTTGCCATTCACTGATAAACAGTACACTAAAGTCTGCATGACGTTAATTTGCTCATCCCCCAAGTTGATACTCTACTGTTCTTTGCGGGTTTGGTATCAGTGAAGAATACTAATTGCTGAATAATACAAAGGTCCCTGCACAGCTATCAGATGTTAATGACCTCCACTTACCAAGCTGTGATGGTGCTCAACCCCTGAGCTGCAGTGAAAGGCCACATATTCTTATTAATCCCCCTGTAAAAGTCGCAGTCAAAGAAAGCATCATAGTCTCCATAGAAACGACCGAAAAAAAATCTCCACAGATATCACAAATAACAGAAAGGGCTGTGGTTGAAAATCTTGAATTGTGGGTGGGGCCCACAGCCTTCCCTCACTCTCCCCATGGCCCAGGACCCCTTTGAGCCCATCCTGGGTCCACCAGTTCCTGCCCCAGAGATGCTGTAGGATAGCAGTCTCCAATCCCACTCCAGTGGTAAAGTCAAGGAGATGAGAGTTTGCGCAACTGTGCTAAACATATGCTGAGACCTGCAGTGCTTCTGGAGAAAACAGAAATATCACTGATGAACAGCATCAGTGCAGGGAAAACAGAGCCCTGAATGCCATGACCAGGTCTTCATGCTCATGCGTGTTTTTGAGAAGGCAGATGAGGAAGAAGCACAGGTCTCATCAGGGCAAAGACAGTAGCAGCTTGTTTATTCTGGAAAGAGCAGACTTGGCCTCCTGTTAGGAAAACAAGGGACCTCTGTGGGCCTTAGTATGAGCAGGAGAGAGAGCACAAGGGAAAGAGGAAAGGATTGCTCTCTGAAGAAGCAGGAGAGGAGTCATGAGGCACAACTCAGAAAGGGATCTGAAGCAAAGGGAAGAGAGCTTTGCCAGGAGGACACCCTTGTCCTTTATGTCCTCTTTCAAATCAGGCTTCATCTGGAAGACTCTGAAGAAGAGAGGTAGGTCTGCATTTATATATGGAACCATGAATGAATGAATAAGCAGTCACACCTGGAAGATGTTTAGGGGCAAAGTGCCTAAAGGGTTAAGAGCCAAAGAAAGCATCTGTTGCTCACCAACAGAGATGTCTTGCTTGGAGATACCTTGCTTGGAACTCTGTGCTGCTGGACCAGACTTACTCTGGCACCCAAGTTACCCTGTGCATTTCTGCATGCTTCTAATAATACTACAATGTGCCCATTGTGGACATTTACCTCTTCCCTCTTAGAGCTATTTCACAACCATATATATATCGGTCTTGTCCTCAGTTTTTTCTTGCCTGTGTGCTCCTTGATCCTCTCTACCCTGTATCCACATATCTACTCTGCCACCTTAAATGCATTTTTTCCTCCTTGATATTTACTGTCTTCAGGCTTTTTGTAGAATGTTCTTCTTTCCAACTCAAATCACTTCCAAGCTATGCAAAATACATGTTTAATCTTTCCTCTCTCTCTCCCTATATATATATATACACACACACAGACACATATATATATCGGTATATATGTGTATATATATTTAAAATTCTCTCCAGCCCTTTCCCTTCTGACACTTTTCTCTGAATTCCCTCCAATTCATATATGTCAGTCTGACACTGATAGGCCAGAGCCAAAGACACTGTTCCACCTGTGCTGTATGCTGGATCATCATCTCCCTGGAAGATAATGTTTTTGCCTCTGTATGTAGCCCCAAAATCATACTCTTCAATACCAATATAAGCACACATCTAAATGGTTTCCTACTGCTATCTCCAGGTGTTTTTTTCATTTCTAGTGCTCTATAAGTGTCTGTTTCCTGCAGAACAGCTGAATCTCCAATTATTTTTCCCACATGTACAAGACTGCACTTTCCAAGCTGGAACTTTTCTGTTACTATTATTCCATATTCCTAACTTTTAATATCCTTTCTACCACTCTTGTTAGTCTTCCCAGATCCTTTCAAGGCAACACACTCTGCTCATTTAGGGATACAGTATATCTTGAGCAGAAAGAAAACACAGGAATAAACTGTCCCTTGAAGTTGACAATTTGTTCGCTTTTGAGAGGCATCTGTTAGAATATACAGATACATGGAAAATTATTTTTCTCTCCATGCTTGGTCCTTGCTTCTCTTTGGCATGCTGGAGAGAAACAGAGGGTTAAAGCTGGGCGTCCCTTTCCCACTCTTTCCTCCCTGCGACTGCTATCCCACCTGTGTGAAAGAAATAGAGCTGTCCCAGAGAAGCGAATCACACAGAATCACACAGAATTACAGGATGGTTGGGGTTGGAAGGAACCTCTGGAGATCATCCAGTCCAAACCCCCCCTCCCCCACTAAAGCAGGTTCACTTAAAAGGGGCTGCACAGGATCACATCCAGGGCTGTTCTGAATATCTCCAGGGAAGGAGACTACATAACCTCTCCTGGCAACCTGTTCCCCTCAAAGTAAAAAAGTTTTTCCACATATTCAGATGGAAGTTCATGAGTTTCAGTTTGTGACTATGGCCCCTTGTCCTGTTGCTGGACACCACCGAAAAGAGTCTGGCCCCATCCTCTTGACAACCACCCTTAAGATATTTACACGCATTTACAAGATCCCCCCTTCTCCTCCTGCTAACTACAGATGCTCACTCATGTCATCTGCATGGGAGAGGAGATGATCTTGTCTCTCTTGTGTTTTTTACAGTTCTTACATCTCACCAGGGAAGCAACTCCACAAAAATGAAGCACAAATCCCAGTAGCCTCTCTCCATTACTCCTTCCCATCTATCATTTCTCCCTCTGTTTATCTCTTCACTTGATGGTCTCAGGCAGCATAAACGTACTCTATGCCAAAAAGAACTCCTAAATTTGTTTTTGGGATTCAGCGAATCAAAAGCTCTCCTTTGTGAGACAGTTTTTTTCTAGAAATACTCACTATTTCTACACAACCTCCCATTGGAGTCAATGAGGGCACAGACATTTCCTAATCTTCCTCTAACTCCCATCAGGACTGATGGTCAGTGCTTTGGTAGACAGGCTGGATGTACTGATTTCAAGTGCTATTCATATGTTTTCATTCTCTTGCTCCATATGGTCCCTAGCCAGGGAACAGAGATTTTTCTTACCAGCTGCTCTCAGGATGGATCAGACAGCAGCAGTACTCACAGCAATATAAAGAAAGATGCAGACAAAAAAAGTTATAGAGTTCAAATCCTTCAAGTACAGCACTGATTTAAAGTAAACTTATTAAATGTTTATCTATATTTTTTAAATCTCACATCATCATAGAGTAGAAGCAGATGATCACCCCCATGCTACAGCTGAGAACACCACACAGAAGAACAACACATGTCAAAGCTCCCTTTTAAATTGTCCCTTTTCAGCTGTTCCCAGAAGCTGTCCTGGGTATTTCTGAATTTTGCCCAGAATGATTAACAATTAACATTTTTCTAGAGACAGTTATTGACTGTTGGTACCAAATGTGAAATCCTTTTCTCCAGGCTAAACACCCCCAGCTGCCTCAGCCACTCTTCATAAGACTTGTGCTCCAGACCCTTCCCCAGCTCCACTGTCCTTCTCTGGATTTATTCCAGCATCTCAACGTCTTTCTTGTTGTGAGTGGCCCAAAACTGAACACAGGATTTGAAGTGTGGCCTCCCTAGTGCCAAGCACAGGGGGACAATCACTGTCCTGGTCCTGCTGCCCACACTATTGCTGATACAGGCCAGGATGCCACTGGCCTTCTTGGCCACCTGGGCACACTGCTGGCTCAAGTTCAGCCACTGTCAATCAGCAGGCCCGGGTCCTTTTTCCTGGGCAGCTTTCCAGCCACTCTTCCCCCAGCCTGTAGCACTGCCTGGGGTTGTTGTGACCCAAATGCAGGATGCAGCACTTTGCTTTATTGAGCCTCATACAGTTGGCCTCAGCCCATCGATCCAGCCTGTCCAGATTCCTCTGTAAAACCTTCCTGTCATCCACCAGACCAACACTCCCACTGTCATCTACCAACTTGCTGAGTGTGCACTCAATGAGTGATGAGAAAGAACTCAATTTCTGGATGAGAAAGAAGAGAGTACAGGTCCACTGCAAAGCGGGGGACCACCCCTGCCAGTGAAAGGATGAGGAGAAGGAGCTGGAGCAAAACTTGGAGAAGTTGGGGGAAGAAAGGAAAAGGCTAAAATCAAGGAATGTGCTTGGGCAGCAAAACAGATCACTGAGTAAATACCTCTGCAGGCTTAGACAATGTACCCCCACATGTTTCTTCCTCTGTGTTTCAGGAATTTCTGGCTCCTTTTTGCAGACACAAAGCTGCTCTGAAATAAGAGCTAACAGCATTAGACTCCTTGAAGGGCTACAGATTTGAAGAGAAATAGACAACTACTCCTGCAGCCAAATGTGATGGATGAATGCATCTAGCATCAGCAATTTTGGACAGTCTTTCCTACCCCTTGGGAAAAAAAAGAATGTTAATTGCCAGTGAAACCCTCCAGTGTCAGGCAAATGAGGATAATAAGTATGCTAGTAATGTCCTAAGAAAGGAACATAACATAAAATATACCTTTTTTCATGACAGTAATGCAAAGCAAAATATACATCTTTTGTATAAATATTTATCTATACAAAATATCAGATGATACTTTAATTGCTTGCTTTGATAATAAATATAATTTATTAAAAAGATGTAATATTCAAAAAGGGAAGGCTAATGAAATCAGCCAACATTACTTGAAAAGTGGATGCAAAGAGAGAGAACAGTGGTCATTTATCTCTTTTTCCTGATGTCAGGAAGGAAAAGATTAAGAGATGACGAAAGTAAAATCTGTAAGGTCAGCTTTGATTGCTTATTTGTTGCTGTGTTGTATCTGTTATATCTATATGCCCAATGAAAACCAATGCACCTTAACAACAGAGCTGGGCAGGAATAAAAGATTTGCACTCTAAAAGGAGGAGAGAGAGAATGGTAGTAATTCAGACGGAGATCATGAGTCAGGACAGGACTCCTCTTACCAGGTTTAGGCATCTACAATGTGAATGTTTCCAAGAGAGTCACTTCAGAGGCCCAGCTGCTCTTATTCTGAAGTCTGCACCTGAAAGAGTGGATGCCTCTCACCTTGGAAATGCCTCTTTTCCCATACTGATAATAAAAGGGTTCCCATTGAATATGTTGAGCTAGACTGCAGAAGTTATTCAGAATGAATATAAAACCCATATAATTCCATGATGGCACAGGGACCCATCAGCAGAGCTGATCATGCAGGGATGGTCACAGTTGTACCATCTTGTGATTAATAGCCAGTTATGGGGCAGGGCTAAAGGAGCATAGTCATGAGGCTGGGAGCTGCCAGGGATGGGAACTCTAAAACCAAATATGAGACTTTTTCCAACCCCATATCAGTATTAGCCACAAGAGACAGAAGGAAGGGAAGATACAATACCCATAAAAATTATGGCTTTCAACTGTGAGCTATAGAACATTTAAGCAGGCAATGTATGAACCACACCATTAAATCCTGGAAACTTCTCAGGGACTCTAAGATAGGAGGGACAGTCCTTTGGATGCAGATGTTGGACACTAAATATTACCAAAGATGTTGCAGTGGCCTTATATAAATCACTGTTCTCTTTCCTCCAGAACACTGTGTGCAACTCTGATCATTCAGTGAGAGGATCACAGCAAAACTAGGAAAGGCAATATTCAAAGAAGGGCAGCAAGGCTGGTGGGGATGAAAATATTTGGACTATGCATCTCTGTGAGGAACAAACAGGAAGAGACATGAAGAAATACATAAGATAATGACTGAGATGGAGAAGAGGCACTGGGTCACCCTTTCCACTTCAGTTCATGCAGTGTCTGGGACAGATGACTGCTGGAGAGCCAGCTTGTGGAAACAAGGACTAAAGAAGTGGGTGTCATGGACATCCATTCTCTTTTCCCCTTTCCCTTCCTCTTTCTTCCTCCCCATTCTGCGGCCCAGACCATTTGCCCACACAGCTACCCAGGCAGAACTATCAGCAGGAGATGGGACAGGAATGTGGTCTGGGTTTGTGCAAACACCCAGCCCAACAACAGCATATTTAAGGTTGAGTCAGTCATGATGTCCCTTTCAGTTTCTCCAAAATGCAGCCAATATTTTTAGTCAATATAAAATCACGAAACTCTCTGGTTCTCAAAAAAAGAATCAGACTTGAGACTATCTATACCTTTCTCCTAGCAGACTGTGAAAAGACAGAACTCTCTGTTCGACTCCAAATAGGGAATATCCCACATAGGAACCAATACTCCATGTTCACAGGTCCAGGGAAGGGAACCCTCTACGACTGATACAGTTCTTCAAGGCAAAACTGTAAGCACTGAGGGCAGCAGTCATACAGGTTTTGTTGGTCTTTGCAAGTTCCCTGGTTCCTCTGGAAACTTCACAGAAATTAAAACTATATTCTCTTGTCAGTGGACAAAGCCTTTGTTGGATTCTTGTGCCTCACATGAACCTTACACAGGTTCAGCCTGGAACTGGAAGTGGGTAGTTCCACAATGGAGGAAAAAAAACCTAAATAGAGTAGAATTGGACTGTGAAACTCCTTGCTACAAAACACTGCTGAGCTCTAGATCTTGGCTCAGTGAAACAAAACAGAAGATTTTTGTTTAAAACTATTCCTTCAGGATTGTTATTTGTTTGATTTTTAAGTGCAGGACTAAACTGAATAGGACATTGCATTGATTCAGCATGGCAGCTCTTGTATTCAGGTGTGAGACAAAATTGGCAATACTACAAATACAATTCTTGGGCACAAGTGCATCATCATCAGATCAGCAGGATAGATTTTGGTTTCCAAGAACAAGTTCACTCAGCAATCTGTGTTATTAAAGAATACATAATCATCCTGGTATCTCATAAATGACATCATCTTGCATCCAATTCATTAATATAGAACAAGGAAAATAATACAAAAATAATTTTAAATTATGACATTAAAAATTATGCAACTTTTTTAAAAGCCTAGTTCATTGGATGCTGAAAAGAATATCTAAATAGTTCAGCTCATCTCTCACAGATAGGTAACACTTCCCGTAATTCCTGGTTTCAAATTTGCTTTGCTTTTCTCTTCCATTTTGTTTTATTACTCTTGTAAATCTGTGCAAATGGTTTTATTTTCCACATTTATTTCTCACTTCACTTATTTCAAGAATTGTTGCTATGTTAACCACTACACTTCCTCCCATCTGTGGTTCCTCTCTTTCAGGACATAAATTGTTTCTCTTTATTTGTAGTAGCTTATGATTAGTAATTCAGTTCTTCTGAAGAAAGTCAGAGTTACTTTAAGAATGATAGTCATTGATTTTACGACCAGCAGGACCAAGGACTAAAAACACTGAAACGATCCTGCTTCAATTACCTGAAGTGCTCAATCCCACAGAGCTGCACGGGTATTAATGTATCCCCGCCTGGGAAGAAAATTATGTGATAATTTCATGCTGCATCCCATATGTTTTAACAAAGATTTCCTGAACAAGCATGCTCAGAGGCTGCTGTCATAGACTAGTGAGAACTAAAGACAACAGAAGCTGAAGAAACTTGAATGGTGATGTTTAAGCAGGATGACAAAAAGAAGCAGAAGGCCAACTCAGTCTGGATGGACATGCTAAATAATTATCCAGCTCTCAGCAGGTCAACTGACTTGTCTGGAAAAATAAAACAGAAAACTGGCTAAAACTAAAGTGTGAAGAGTTCAGAGATCTTAGAAGAGGAAAACTGAAATGATCTTTTCTGAAATAATTCCATGAATAAGATAGCAGAAGATTTGGACTGTTTGTTCTGAAAAAAAAAACCCTCTAGATGTGGAACTGAAAGTACATGAATTTTTTATGTCAAGTTGGGTATTCCACCAGGAAAGCACGAGCCATGGGTGGATTACTTTAACACAGGTAGGGCAGACTACCCAGGTTTGCCAGAACAACCACTGACCGCCAAAGAAATGCTTCAATGAGAGACACCTGAAGAGTTTGTTCTGTTTAATTTGTCATTCCTCTTGTTTTTTGTTTGGCAAGGTCCCTGGTGACAATAAGCTAGGAGTAAACAAATTCTAATTTACCAAAGGCATAACAAGAAGCAATGTCTGGAAGGTGTAACTGGACAACTTCAAATCAGAAATAAGCCGTATCTTTTAGCCAGGAAAGTAATTACCAAGAGATTAATGATACAGCCTACTGTGAAATTTGCTGATGCTTTCTACCTTGATGTATCAAAGCCAGTCCTTTTTGGCAAGGATTCTTTATCCAAACATAAACACTGCTGGGCTTGGTAAAGGGTACTGCACAAAGTACAATTCAAGCTAGACAAGCTAATGGTCCCTTGTGGCACTCTGCTTTATAAATCTATTAACTAGAACTTGTGATTTAGAGAGTAGTGGGCCAAAGGAACAACTGTCATTGAGGTTGTACAATCGGTTACCATGGACTCTATCATGTTCCTTTTGGAACTGTTGGCAAAAATCCCATTGTATGGCAATACTTGCAACAAATTGCAAAAGGAAAAGGCTTTTATAAATGAGAGTGAGAAGGCTGAAGGGGTGAAACAGCATTTCTTAGTTGTTACACCTATAAATGCTTAGGAACTCATTTCTTTGATAGCATTTAGAGAATTCAGACTCAGTGGCAATTGCTCCGATGGAAACAGAGATCTTTGCAACAACCTGCTGAGAAATAACAAGAAATATATTAATCACTGTATAAGCTTGCACTTTGACAATTTTAAAGCCATTTTCCATTTTCCGTTCCATTTCTAACAAAACCAAACAACATGAAATTTGACATGTCTCATGTTACCTTACAGAACATTTTATTTGGAAAGCTTAACCTAATCAAAGGGACATCACACTCAGAAAGCAGAACTGCGTCACTGATCCATCAATTACCCTCCATGTAAAATATATAGTTTTAAAGTGTCCTAACATTCCCTTTAATGCCAACTCTCATAATGAATTTGCCTATAAACTTCAATTTTCTTTTAGTACTTACAATGTAGCATACATAAGGAAACAGCCCATAGGTTTTGGCATCTCCAAAAACCCTGACCAAAACCAGACTTTAATATAGACAGAGACATTAGTAAACTGAAAGCAAAATCCAGGTCCTAGATGTTTAGATCTGTCACATGAACATCATCATACATGTGTCATGTAATATTACTGTTTAATAGGCTTCAAAATGCTGTGTGTTCTCCATGCTGATCCATCTCTAACAGGGGAATGAATAATGGTAGCACTACCACTGATCTCCTATTATGTTTTCAAAGTCTGTGTTGTGCCCTGGATATTTTGAAAATAGGCATATATCCCTCTTCTAGATGGCCAAGAAAAGCTGATGACAGATCTCAGCAGGGTGGGCAATAGGTTCCACCCAGAAACAGAAGAAATTAAGATGAATGGGAAACACAGAAAAAAAAATATGCAGAGGTGGGAGAGCATCTAGCAACAGGCCTTCAGCTTTGTATTGAGTTCTCAAGGCCTCAGGACTGAGCTTTGTCTCTTTCTCCAACTAAACTTTTCTTGACTTGCCTGCAGTTTTATTTTAATCTGGTTTAGCTGACACAGTAATTCCTTTAATTGTTCAGATGTCTGTGGCTAATTTGTTTTACTTACGTTTATCTTCTTGTGGAACAACTATAGTTTCACAGAGAGAGAAATAACAAGCAAATAGTCCATCTGGAGTGAGATATTTGTGGCTCTAACACAGTTATGTGGTGTAGAGAAACACAAGCTTGGCACAATAGAAGAGACTTTCAGAAAGGGAGACACAGGACATGGCACACAGGATTACAGGCAGGGAATGATAAGAGATTGGTACAGGCTGGCTTTGGAGAATTCGTCACTATAAATAACTTATCCATGCTCAGTTAGAGGAAAA
This sequence comes from Myiotriccus ornatus, assembly GCA_036023395.1. NCBI lineage: Eukaryota > Metazoa > Chordata > Aves > Passeriformes > Tyrannidae > Myiotriccus > Myiotriccus ornatus. Next base: position 32,914,279 of record JAYRBT010000001.1, on the reverse strand, counting down.
ATAGGACAAATTTGGTTTTAGAGGTAATATAAAAAAACAAAGGAAAAATATCTAAATTACAAAAAGAGCATCAAATATAGAATATTTGGACATAACCTGGAGCTGCAGGCCAATGAAAAATGAGCAAAGGCATAGAAGTCTGTTAGAAAACATTAAAACATACCAAGAGGACCTACAGGGAGGAAGAAGAAACTATCAACGTAAACACCATATCCCCCTCACCAAACCATTCCAGATGCTAACAATTCTTCATAAGATCCAGCACTCCTCAGCACCAAAACCAGACTGAAACTACCAACCCTAGGGCCCAGAGAAGAGTAAAACACCAGGAAAAGGGGTAGAAACTAAAAAATGTGAGCATAACTATTGGAACTGATTAATTTTTTTATTAAACAATTAAATATAGCCTAATAATGATTAGATCCTTAAGATTTCAGTTATACTAACAATGGTTTTCCTTACATATATCATGTGCTTGCTCTTGGCCATTAAACAAGATTTTGAGAGTAATAACCCAGGCAACATTTAATGCTTCTCTCCAGTCTCTTCCTTTGGGAGAAAACAGATATTAGGAATCTGCATCATCTATTGCAGAGGACCACTGAGGCTAAAGGATTAAGCCTACCAAATAGGTGGACAGGGTTGTCTGAGGTATCCTTACTATTATAAGGAGTAGATTTAAGACTGCTAACTTAGTCACATTAATTATTTCAACATTAGTACTCAGTAATAAATGACTTTTGCCTACAGGTTATGATTTATCCCTTCACACCCTGATCTGATCTTGACCAGAAAGGACTAATAGAACATCTCTGTACAAAGAAAAGCAATGTATCATCTCATTTTCTCGTCTCTGAGAGATGCTGTTCTTCCAAGCACTCACAAAGACTCAAAACTGTTCATCAGCCTCATGGACCACAGCTACAGGGAGAGAAGTCTCACTACATTGCCTCTATTCTGAAATTAGCAGGATTTCCATACATTCAGCATGGGACTAAAAACTAATAAAGGCAGAAACCATCTTTATGATTAAGAGTATTGATTGTGCTTGTCTAATTGCCTTGCTACAAATTCAAAATAGTCCGTTATAGGGTCTCTATGGAAATTATTGCACAAGATGAAATACAGATAATTCACTCCTGTACATTGCCATTATGTATATTTTCATTTTGGGGCCCAGAGAGGAAGGTCAAAAACATAAGTTTTTTAAAAATAGTCTCTTCTTCCTCTAATGAACCAGCCCCAAAGCCTAGTTCTTGCACAGATGTTACAGTGCAGTTAAGACGGACATAAATAATGCTGTTCCTATTAAACCAAAGCTTTTTACATTGTGTGCTTTCTAAATTCTGTCCCTCCTTCATTTGCAATAAATAAAAGAGTTGCTATGGCACAAAGTGAAACTAAACAGCTTTTTCTCTAGGCAAAGGAGAACAGCGTACCTCACCAAGTGTAGCAGCTTGTCTTTCTCTCAGATCTGAGTGAAAGTAAAGGAAGTTTCATTTCTAAGGCTTGAATTCCCCTATGAAAACCTGAATAGAAGTACATGCAATACATATAATCTACCACTGGCTGGCAAAGATGAAAAACGATTTTTCTAGGTCTGTGGGTTTTAAAGACAATCCACTTGTAAAAACATCTGACTATCAGTAAATAAGCCACTAAATCTCAATCAAGAGATTAATAGCATTTTAGGGAAGTAACTGTGATCTCTAGAAGCTCTTACTTTGCAGCACAGGTGAACTGGGAACTGGAAGAAACAGTACTACCACCTTCAGCAGAAAAATTTCCAAGCGGTGCACAAACATGACTGGATGAAGTCCCACAGTGCAATCATAAGATAGATACTATTCACCTCTTATGGCAGACTGGAAAATCACATACAGTAGTTACATACCCTGCTGAAGTCTCAAAATAAATCAGCAAGGGCTCTGAGAACCGAACCTAGGAATTACAGGCTCCTACTTCAGCCACTACAACACCAGGAACAAGGAAGTATAGAAGTTTCAGAGTTACTCTGTGGACACAAAGATAACAGCAGGACAGTTTTCTTGCTAGTATGAGCATTTAGGCTCATGTGTAATAGTTACACACAGAATCTCCTACCTTTCAGGCAGGACTTTTCACTTAGGAAAAGTAAGATAAGTGCAAATCTATCCAAAACATCCATCCTTCTATAGTGCAAGCCACTTCCTCAGGCTTGTGATTAAAGATATTCCTCTTTCAGGAGAAACATTTCCGGAGTCTGTCAGACAAGAATTAATTCACAAAACTGATACTTTTCTTTTTTAAACAGAAGAAATTTTAATAATAAATGTTCAACATTTTAAAATTACATTTAAACTCAAACAGCATTAATGGTTTTTTCACAAACTCTTGGAGATCAGGGTGTTAACAACATATAATATTTCTTCATTTAAGATGGAACAGCCAACAGACAAAATTGTGACCTGCAGTACTGCACATTCAAGACTCGAAGTTCATAAAAACTACAAACAGAATTATTTCTTCAATAAAGCAGAAAATCATAAATCACAGGGAACATTAGATTCCTGTATGCCACCAGACCAGTCCCTTGAAAATGAGGAACATGGCTTCAACGCCTTCGCAGCAACTCACTGGATACACTGTCTCAAATTTTCACTCCAGAAGAAATACGCAGTTTAAAAGAATTTAGGACTGGTAGAGGTCATATACCTGCTGAGTGATTACCTAAAAAAATATGACCTACTAATGGAATAGTGATGACTTAGGGAAGATAGAACTAACTTCTTCAAGAATGTCCATTTGGTACTTTGTCACACATCAGCTGCATCATATCAATATCTGCTTCGATATAGCTCCATGATTCAAATGAGTAATGTTCAAGAAGCATGTCTTTCTCCCACTTCCGGATGTTTGGTTCTTTTGCTTCTGATGCTTTAAGCAACCTTATCCAATAGCACATAGCTTCTTCCTCAAGTGGAAGACATTCATGAACACAAATACACAGGCTGGTCTTCATGTCCACATTCTTTATAGCAGAAGTATTGAGTTCTCCTGGATGTTAAAAAGGGCCATGGTGCAAGTGATGCAGCTGTAGTGGTCAATAATGGTCCCATGGTGCAGGCTGATGACTGAAGCTGAACTGAGAAAAATACCAGTGTAGAAGAACCTGTCAAAGAATGAATATGATAAGTTCATTCAAAATTAAGGATACTATTTTATTATCTCATGTAGATAAAAGCCATTCACTAGGAATTCAACAAACTAAAATTGCTAAACAGGAGACCTTGTCAAAACCATGCACACTGTGTACTTATTCCTGGTAACTAAACTTCACAGTAATGAGATGATCTTGCTCAGTGCTATTGTGACCCTCTATATCCTATTAGCTCCAACAGGATTTAAGAGAGGATTTAATCGTTCCCTTTTTAAACAGTTGTCTTGACCTATGCAGCCAAAAAATTTTTATTTCCTAATTAATCTTTCTTTTCTACCTTCTTTGAGAAGGGTTGGACACACAAAAGCCAGATTCTTACATCCCACCTTCCTAAGAAGCCACAATCTACATGAACTTGGGAAGACAGAATCTGAAAAAAAAAAAAACCTCATGTGATACTTATTTGGAATAAAACTATGGCAGTGTGAACGAGAAAGAGAATCAGGAACATAATAATTCTTTCAAAAAAGTGATGGGATAAAAGTCTGCGTTTACTTCAAAGTTGACTTTATAGACTATTGAACCAGTTGTCCATCCCTCCCTACTGGCTACATCCAAAACTACACAATTAAACGAGGAAACTTGACTGAGGGAAACAATTTTGTATTTAAATAGAGGAATAATGCTTGTAATTATTAAATGAGGGGGGTTTTCAATTTTAAAACCGCTCTAATGGAAAGCAGATCCTTTTCCCTCCTCTTTAGACCTTCAGTGATCATTTGGAAAGCCATATACAGTTTTCTGCATATTATTCTCTAACCAGTAGACACTGAAGTCAATGGCACCAGCATAACAAAGAGAACACTCTTATTTTTTGTTGTTGCTTGTGGAGGTTCTTCCTATTTAGGTTATTCACTTCTCATCCTCAGTCAAAGAGCAACGTTCAGACAGTAACTGCTAAGCCCATTGTCACGTTAAAGCACCAGATCATTTGGCAAGCATGCAACCTCAGAAAAGGGACTGAGCCCTGGCAATCTCCTGCGAGCCTGTGAGAGAAAAGGACTGCAGCCATTGCTTTCTCCCATTCTACCTGCACCCCCTTTTCTCTGCCTCCTAAGTGGACTTTGGCTTAAAAAGTCATGGGACAGAAGTATCTGCATGGCAGTGTGTCATGGAAAAAGCGTGCTTCTGCCCTAAAAAAAAGCAAGTCCATTGATGGAGGAGGGAACGTGTTCTGTCTCTCTCAGCTTGTAAGAATTTAAGCACACGTCTCCGAAACTAATTGTATTTGACCCAAGATGAATGACAGCTCCTGTGCAATGTAGTTTCACATGCCTGTAGCCATCCCATCCTGCACACTCAATACCTCCTTTGAGAACCTGTTAAATCTTAGAAAGGAGGAGGAGGAGGAGGAGAAGACTGGGTGACACCAACACAGCTGCCTTTCAGAAAAACTTCAAACTAATCTGGTGGATAAGACCCTTTTTTCTAGGACTCCAGTCACACATACAGCATATACAACCATCTTGCTCCAGAACAACTCTTCTAAGGAGAGCTTCCAACAATACCATAAGGATAATTAGAAACCTCTCCTGTTGCTGTAAAGAGACTTGCAAAGAAACCTTGGCCAAACTAGCAGAGTTTTAAATAATCAACACTATGTTACTGACAAATTAATCAGCACTGAGCATCCTCAGATATGACATTGATATACTCCAGCCAAATAACCCAAGATAGCAACACAAGTAAAATGTCTAATCTGCCAAATTAACACCACAGCACCTTAAAGAGGAAAGTTTAACATATATAACTCTGTATGTTAAAAGGAAGCTTTTTCCCCCTAAGAGTTTATCATTCTACTAAGAATGATAAGAACTGAATTTAAAGTATAAAAGGTAATCAAACAGGTGAGACAAAGCAAGATGTTTTTCTACCCATATTACACTGAATAACAGGTCTTCCCTGAGCAACAGCTCCACCTAAAATCAAGCACTAGCAAGTAACAGAAAAGTGCCTGTTTTTTTTAGAGACCTTTTCCACTTCTCTTTCACATAGTAATAGGATGCCTAAAACCCTCTACCTCCTTTGTTCCCACCACTGTGTTTCTCAGTATCCAGCTGTTCTCACCACATGATACAAATGTACCTTCTCAGTACTCTGAGAATCCAGGACTATCAATCTTGTTTTGCCACTGAATATATCAAACAGTAGGTAGATTAAGTTTCCATATTCTGCCTTACTAATGTCTCTTAGCATTGATTAAGAGGAAAAGATTTGAAACAGTAGATCACTTTGTAAGACAATTTCATCTTTTTTTTCTCTGCCTGCACTTGCCCATTATTGCCAGTTTTGATTCAGTGGTGTGGACGTCAAACCACTAAATATTACAAATCAGTCACTGAAAAGTCACCATAGGACAGTGTCTTTGATATCTGGTCATGAGATCATAACTTTTCTAAAGGTGCCTATGAAAGTTTTGCCAATCATCCCTGAAGGAGCATATTTGACCTTCTCTTTTCTCTTCAGTACAATCAGAAGACTTAAATTAGGTGGACTGGTAAACCCTATCACAGTTCCAGTGAGTGTTCAAGAACTGTAGCAAGATGTCACATCATTAAGCAAATAATAAGAGACAAAATGAAAGAATACTGTTTCCTGGAGCAGGTTCTTCTAATTCTGTGGAGATTAATATTTCACATGTAGTCTTTTCTAAGAAGTGAATAGGATGTCACCTAAGTGGGACGTACCCCTGCTGCTTAGAAAGTTGTATTTTAATTCCTGAAAACACTAATTTGCTGATTTTGTACAGAGGCGGGAGAAAGAAGACCCAGAGCTAACAGCTTTTATTGAAGGAATATAGAAGACAAATACCTAGAAGACGGATTTTAAAGCAAAGACCTAAGGGTACAATATAGTATACAATTTCCATCAGAAAATATAAAAAGGAAGAAAAGGCAAATGACACTATAAGAAGGAAATAACCACAGGGCTTTATTTGTGCATAGCCTGGGTAGTGAGAAACATTGAAAGAAAGATGTTTAGATATGTGGTACAAACAATCACAAAATAATCTCATAGCTGTTTTGTTTGTACTGAACTGTTAATGCAACTTGCTTAGAAGGGACAAAAAAAAGGGACACTGCAGGCCACACGTTCATAAGTTTTCTGGGGGGCCAAGGCAAAAAATGCATTTCCAGTTCGCTTTGAGAAAGGAAAGAAAAGATTAAAAGTTGCAAGAGTGAGACAGGAAAGTAAGGCTTGAGACTTCTGACTTGTAAAGAGACTGCAATGGCAAATATACCTCTGGATAGGGTGGCAACACCCCCTGACCCATGCATGTATTGATCATCATTGCTCTAGGAAGTCCAGGTAAACAATTTCACTTAACTAAGAAGCAAAGAATAATGTAGAGCTCAAGGGAGTGAAAGAATTATTATGTATTTTCTAATTATTATATAGATTGATATATATTATTCACAAAAGTAAAATATCTTTTATTAATCACTGCCAGATTGGTAACTGTAATAAACCAGAGCAAACAGACATATTTATTTTACTCTTCATAAGTCATAAATAATAAAAGGAAAAGAGGGATTCTTCCTGAAGAAAGCTACTCATGCATTATGTCTAAAACACAGTGGGAACAGTGAAAGTGGGTTTGTAAGAAGGTTACATGCAACTACTTTGAGTTTCTGCTTCCTGTTAGAACTAAGAAAATATTTAAGCTGTACTCACTGAACATAATTACAGATGCTTTCAAACATCTTTAAATATTTAAATACTTAATCTTCACAATATCTCTATCAAATAGACGTTTCGTTGTACTCCAAATTTACATGAGACAAACATGTTTTATAGCTTATTTTTAAAAGTGGTTTTGTTTCTTTCATGTGGTGCTGGAAACTGGAAAAAAACCGCTGCATAGAGGCCTTTGCAGGTGCAGCTTTGTAGATGCAGACACAAATGAGAGGTTTTCAGCACTTTGATTATTGCTGCCAGTCAAGCCAATATTCACTACAGGCTTCAAAACATGGAGGCAATTAAGTAAAAGGACAAAACCATATCTGCAAATTTCCAGTCCAGCCTGAGGCCCCTTCAAAGTTCAGCACGAAGAAGGACCCTGCTTACAATTGTACACCTGGCTGTGCCAAGAGCAGAGTTTGCAAGTCCTGGGCACTTCAGCTCCAGCTGAATCTATTGATGGATGCCGCTTTTCTGAGCCAAATTGCCAAGGCAGAGGGAAGGAAAAGAAGGCAACAAGTTTATTTTAAACTCGACATTTCAGCAGAGCAAATCTATGGAATAACTGGAAAGATTTGCAACAAGCATATAAAATTTACCCATGCATTCTGATCTATGAATTGCTGGTTGATCTAACAATAGATCAAGAAGCTGAGTACAAAAGAATATAAAAATAGTATAGCTAGATGAATGAACTTGGATATTCCTAGAGCATACTTTTTTTTTCATAGATGAGCTGAAAGATATGTCACCTGTACCCTAATTAAATTTTTAGAAGTTATCAAATGAAGAGCAGCTGCCAGACAGGGAGAGAGAAGAAAAGGAGAAAATGGGGCTTCTGCTTAATTTTCTTTGGTATTATGCATGGGCATTTGATGGAAGAAGCTGAATCTTAGATAACGTATAATCATGTATATTTCAATTAAATAATAAATTTAATTAAATAATAAATAATAAACCAGATCTAGAAAAAAATAAAGCCTAGCATTATTTGTTCCATTTTAAGCCCAACACTACCTAGGACTAGGACAGGACTACTGAGTGACACAGAAACACAGAGGACACACACACACACATCACACATGCACAGGAGTCCTCCATACTGCTGAAATAATATTCTGAAAGTGCAGTAGCATGCAGACCTTGTGGCAATGGAAATAGTTATATTGATTTCCTGCGTTGCGGACAGGGCAGACTCAGCATGACTCTGAAACTTAGCATGAAAATTAGTCGACTAGAAAAAAGCAAAAAACATAATAACACAGAATAAAGTAACACACAGTCATTAATAACATGGAAATGAGACTTTACAGAATGATATGCAATGCTGCAAAAGCTCTAGTGAAAGTCATTAATACATACAAAATTGTAATTCAGCAAGTATTTGACACCAATGAAAATCCAGGCAAGGAAATATTTGCCAGAGCTGTTAACAGCATTGAAGTTACAGAGGAAAAATTAGGCAAAGCATGGCTGGATGTTTTCTTCACAAAACATTCTCCACAGCCAGAAGTGGTTTTGATGAGTGACGACAATTCTAGTCAAGAGAATTACTATTTCCTCGCTATCTACTCCCTACCTGGACTGCTGACTCATTGTCCAGTGCTACAGAACCTATGCAGTGAGTGACAGACACTATTATATTAAGATTCTCAGTGACTTGTCCCAGAAGTAGCATTTTTCACCTACTTTGTGCTCACATGATTAGATCAGATAATGCTCCAGCTTTTTTGCACTTCCAAAAACTTAAAGCAGACATAAAAGCATCTTGACTGGCTGATTAATTTGAATTTAAAACTCATTTGCTTTGTTAGTGTTTTTAAATAGACAAATCATAGGTATTAACCAAGAAAAGCTGGCCTGCTTTGTGTTGATGTAAATGATGACTTGAATTATGAGGTTGAACAGGGTCTGATATCCCCTTGGAACAAAGTGAAAGACTCAGTGATATTTAATATTATACATACAAGTATGGAATTATCTATATGCAGGGATTTATGACCCTTGCTACACTGGCAATCCTTAGGCAAGATTTTTGAAGGCACATAAATAAGCAAGCAATGTGGCTATTGGGATTTACCAAAGCATATGTAAACCTTAAGAATTCAAATTCTACCAAAAGTCCGGGTGTGCAGATATTTTATAGATCCTAGAAGGTGCCCTCCTGCCTCCTACAAGTGCCTAGACACCTTTTTTCAGTCTGCACTGAGGTCCCATGAGGTTGCTATGAGACAATATATACCACACCATGATTTGTTATAAGGCAAAAACTTCCAGAAGCTGTAAATATGTAAGATGTCAAGTCCTTAGTCCACAAATCCAGTTGAGTTAAGCTTAAATTAGTAGCACTTAGGGAGCTATGTATTTTTGCACATCTGGCCTAAAACTCCTATTTCATGCCAAAGTTTTTTGTCATAACAAAAGATGGAAGAACAAAGTAACAACAAATGCACGGAACAGCACCAAGTTTGTCTCTCAGATGTGTGTGAAGTATCAGGTGGGTTAGTTATGAACTGACCAAGCTTGCAGATGCTCTATCTTCTTTAGGGACCCTAACTAGAATTTGGTATGAACTAGACTGAGCAGAGTCACATCATAACTGCTTCCAGATGTTTGTGGAGAGATGGTTTCTATACAATGAAGTAGCAAACAGCTGCCTGTGGGAGCACATCACAATCAGAGATGATGCTTTTCAGATTAGAGATAGAATGGAAAAGATGATCTATTGGTTTGGCCCAGAGTGAACTTAATAAAGGGCTCAGCTCTGTGCCTCACTCAAGTAACTGCAGCGTTTCCAGAATATTTAATCTGAGATTTGTATCCTCTGCTTTCTAAGGGCTTCCAGCAAGGCAAAGTAATGGGCTTATGCCGATTTCTGAACTCGGTCAAGGCTCGTCATTGGTGCTAGCTCACTTCAAAGTGGAGTTTCACAAGCAGACAGTTTTTCCTGTATTGCAACCATCTTTGCTGCACCTTTCTAGGGGCATTCACCATTTTGGGGCTTCCAATGTAAATCTGATGTAAAGCAGGGCCTTTCAGGAGACATAGAAATAACACAATAACAGAAAAGCTGCAAGAAGCAATGGGATGTGTCTACTATTAGCTAGAGGATCATTAGCATTCATGAAAGACTGACTCAAAGAATAAAGCATCATCCCAGATGTAAATGACACGGCTCGAAATCTTTTTCACTGAACCTGTGTTTGCTTAACCTGATCAGAACTTTAAAAACTGTTGACTCAACATAGTGTCTCCAGTTTAACAGGTTCAGGGTCAAAGCCATATGCTCTGACAAGAGTGAGATATGAAAAACATTCCCTGTGACATGTACAGAAGCACAAATCTGTCTAATTCAATTTGAAGACAGGTGCTGGTAGGCAGTGATGATCAGCTGGCAAACAGCTACGTCTCAGGACAGATAAGGCAGGAAGTGCGCAAAAGTCAACATATGCCAAATAGAACTATCTTTCTTCCACTAACAGGCTTTAATTATTGACTACAATAAAAAACTGTGGCGATGCAAGGCACTATCGGATGCTAGTTATGGGAAATGCTGACATTTTAAACAGTGGCTTATAGCATTCTCAGTGGTTTTTAGAAGAAATTAAACAGATAAATTAAATTTTCCACATACAAATGTTATCAGGGAGTTTCAAGATCTTTTCAGGAAGATGGTGGCACAAGCTTTGTTGTATTTCATTTCAGTCTGTGGTGGGTGCACTGAGTGGCACAGGGGGAACATGAGTGCAATATATTACTAAAGGACATTTGAAGAGTAAGAGCAGAGCCACTTTGACTGACAATGTACAGAGGGACACATTCAGAATTATAAGACTAATAGGCTCACAGAAGATAGGGATAGCTGAAGGGAAGAAAAAGCAATCACAAAAAGCAAAATTCAATAGCAGAGCAAAAGCATAATAACTGGTTTGAAAGGAGCTTTCCATCTCTGTGGGCAGGCATATGTGAATGGAATGTCTTGAATCAGTAAGTGTTTTAAAATAACTAAAGCACTTGCAGATTTTTAATGTCCTCTAAATAACTTAAAATGTCAAGGTTGCACCCATTTGGAGCATCCAGCAAACACACACATATATAGATGCAAAATAAAAATAAATTATCAAAGCCCTAGTGTTGCGAAGTGTTGAATATTTGGTGAGAAGAGCGCAGTGCATACCACAGGAGTAGGTCACATCAGTGTGAACTGATACAAGTGCAGGCTGCAGTGTCATTCATGCCAAGTAATTCTGCACTTAGGGAAGTTGTTCCACATTTATATCACCATAAAGGGAGACAATGATTTGTTCCTCTATTTCCAGCTACAACCAGAGAGTGAAAATACCAGTTTAAGGACACTCACATTGAAAGAATATATCCATAGCCTACATAGGCACAGAGGTAAAAACTGACATCTCTATTTATATCAACATGCAGGGCTGACTTTATTACTCTCACCAATCCCACAACAGATGAGCCATCACATTCATATCAAGTAGTTATCAAAAAACCACCAAGGTTACACCTAACCAAGGGTCAGGATGAACTCTCACAGAAACCAGGGAGAGGTAGATGGGGGACTATAGCTAGCTGATTTTTCCTGATTATAAGTAGATGATGTATCCCAGAGACTGAAGGGCAAAGAGGTGGATAAGGTTGAACATGGAAAGTCAGCAGGGGTCCCAGGTGTTTAATGGGAACTCACGGTCAAACCGAGTTAGAATAGTCACAAAAATGTGGGATAAAGGGAAGGGTCTGGAAGGAGTCAGTCCTCAAGAAGGACCAGCAATAGTGAGGAATTCCTCAGCAATTCTTCATGCCATCCTCTCCATAAACCCAAACTTGGCATTTAACTGTCACCTATCTCCAGTAACAGCGCAGGCAAACTAAACCCCTGAGATATGGCTATCAATGTAACAGCCAGTTTGAAAGTGGTGAGGAAACATAGTTTTTATTAAGATTCACCAAATCACAGAATCATTCAGATTGGAAAAGACCTCTGAGATTATCAATAGGTAATCAAAAAGGCAAAAAGAAAACAGTTGAGAAAATACGTCTATTTTACTGAAAAAGTCTTCAAAATTTTGCCATCTGATTAAAGTAAGAACCAGGTATATTTTAGATTTTGTTCTGCTTTAAATTGCTTAGTTCTCTCTTTCATTTCCGGTTATATTAAACCACACAAATTTGTCAAGACTCATGACTGCTCTTTCTTCCCTTACCTGCCCTTAATCATGTACTGAATGCTACAAATGAAACAGTTCCATCCTTTCCATGCTCTTACATTGAATATCTTGAATAAAATAGAACGTTTTCACCATTTCACCATTCACTTCCAATATTACATGGTTTTGACTGGGTTTTTATCTCAGGCTGAGATACAACTCTGAATTCCAAGTTCAGAGCCCTGCTATTATAACACGTTTCCCCATATCCCCTCCTCAGAGTTCCTGCAGCACCGGCTGTCACTCACTCTCCTCAGATATGGGTTTCTCCAAAAATTAACCTTCTCACAGATGTAAAAAGTTCTCCAAAAATGTGTCTGGGGATAAGAAGTTCCTTACTTACAGTCACCCACCACAACATTGCCTGTGAGAGGCAGGTACCTTGGTCTCTATTTTGCAATTAGGGAAACTGAGGCAGGTGAATTTGGCAGTCTGAAGGTTTGTGGCAGACTCCAATATGACCCAAGGGGACAGGGAGAAGCAACAACCTAGAAAATTACTGCAGACATCCAGTTCTGTATGATATGAATTAATACTAACATAGGAGACAGGGACACCTGGTTCTTTCTCATGACTGTGAGTGTTCCACTGCTCAGTATGGAGTAGGACAAATAACAGTGCTGACTTCAAAGGGTCTTGAGAGGAAGAAACATTCAATTTCTTTCTGCAGTTGCAAACAACCTGCAACGCTGGGGAAAATCCAGTGTATCTTCCAAATACAATCTTCCAGTGTATCTTACCCACCACAAAAAGTAACAACTCTGAAGTGATGCATTAAAAACAAGAGAGAGTGTAAGCCAGAACGATTTACGGACAGAACTCTGTCACAAGCAGATGCAGAAATTTGGCTTTCACTTTATCTTGTGCTTAACTAAGATGGATTTTTCTCTGAAGGGCTGAATGTAAGGGTTTGTAGCAGAAATAATAATGTGTAAAACATAGTCTGGTTCACATCCTTGTCTATCCTACTGTTAGGGGAGGGGGGCAAGCTATACTCCTACTCCCTTTTTATTCTGTCATTGACTTTAACTATTTGTTGAAAGCTCCCAGACATCCAGCACCCCAGTCAAACAGGAGCTGCAATGGAGGTCCCAAAAACCTTCTCAGGAGCTCTGATGGTGTTCTCAGGAGACAGCTCCCATTCAGACTCTTTGAGGAAGGAAGCTGGCATTTATTAAGCTCAGCCAGTTTCTGGCAATATTCAAAGCAGATTGTCAGTCAAACATACCAAGCTATAGAGACCCACAAAATAACTTTAACCATCATAGTATTTGTGTATTTTTAATAAATATTTTCACAGAGGAAGAAGCAGCCCTCCTGAACCAAGGAGCTTGGCAGCATCTGATTTTGGCAGCATCTGCAGTCAGACAAATGGGTATATTCAATATATCTGGAATTTTATTAAATGCCGAGGAAATCATATAATACTATCCAAGGTGTCCTCAATAGCTTTCCTGTCCTAGTTCTCCTTTACATTAAGCTGAGCTGCAAGAATGGAATCCCTACAGTGTCTCCTATGTTAAAAGAAAGACAGGAAGGAAGTCAAGAAGAGTGTCTCAGGAGAGGGGAATAGAGTACTGTTATTTGAAAGAGTGAATGTAGAACAACTATAATGAAAAATCTGAATATTCTTCAAACTTCAAAATGCATCAATTACCAGTAAAACTCATAATGTGACAGGATGATACTATTCTCCTTCACTCTCCATCATTATCCCACCCTGTCCAAAGGCAGTTAGACCATTTGCACACACATATATAGCAAGAATCTCTCTTTACTCTCAAACTTACTTCACAAACTTGTGCTTACTTTCAGATGAAAATGAGAAAAAATCTGAAAAAGACAAATCACCTACACCGAGATGCTATATACAATCATTCTCATGGTCTCCCTTCACTTATTTGCTTCCCTTTCTCCTCTTCTCATGGACATTCATCTTCAAAGTTTTAATCATATAGGTTTTCTCTCCTTGACTTTCTATGCTTTTCTACTTTTCACCTTTTTTATTTTGACCATAGTTTCTTCTGCTCCTCAGTGGAATGATTTTGAATTCAGTTTCCTTGGGCCTTTTCTCCCTGCTTTCTTTTCCTTTGCCCTTCTTTCTGTGATTTCCCAGTACCCTTCGTCAAGACTCTGAGAGTATTTCCCCAGGAATGTTTCCCAGAAATTTTGTTAAGCTTAGTAATCCCAAGTCTCTGATGATATCTAAACTATTTAATTGCTAGCCTAACTGCTCTCAGTGACCTGCATACCGCTGCACCATTTAGATGAAAGCATATTCAACATAGAGTCACAGAATGGCTTGGGTTGGAAAGGACCTTGAAGATCACCTAGTTTCAACCCCCCTGCCATGGGCAAGGACAACTTCCACTAGATCAGGGTGCTCAAATAATGAAATATAAAATACAAACTTACACGGATGGAAACACTGAATCAGAGAGAAGGTAATCTTCCTTAAGTCAAAGAGTTATTGAATAGCCAGTGTACTACAGGACATAATACTTGATCTAAGATATTAAAACCCCTCATTTAAGCTAAATGACTGAAAATATATTGAATGAGTATGAGAAGAAAAGAAGTACACGTGTCAAGGGTAAAGACTAAACCCATTTAGGTCCTTTGAGAGACTTGCTAAAGATCAGCTCTGATAAGCTAATGCTTTCTGCTAGGAATAGGTTTCCTTTGATGCACGTAAACCTGAAATGTAAGACCTGAACAGATAAAAGAATTCCATAAAAGGTGTGCATCAGGAAAGCATTTAGATCAACTCTGCAAGATAAAGGCAGACAAAGACCTTTCTGATTTAATTTGGGTGTAAGAAGAGGAAGTCTGGTTTTTATTTCTTCACTTAGGTTTGTAAAAACATTCGTTTCTATATAGTCCAATTGGTCTTAAGTAGCCAGTTTTATTTTCATGTTATCCAAGAGTATTCTTCTCCCAGGGATGTAATCTGAGGCACTGAGTCATCTTTAGTGCTGTAGGAAAGAAACAAGTATCTTAAAATTATTGTAATCAGGAAGGCTATTTGACACATAAAAAGACAATACAGAGAACAGCTAAACCAGAAGAGTCGTACAGGAATTTTGTAATGGTGTCCCTACAGACTCTTTGCACCACAAGCCTTCCCTATCACCATGCATCCCAATCCTATTTTCAGGCTCTTCCCAAAGTCCCACTTTCTAGCAAGGCCTGCATGAGTCACTGAAATCTTCATGTCACTCTTCCCACTGCACACAGATGATTTCTTAGAATGATTTACTCAGAATGTGACCCTTTTCTTGCACAGGCTAAATCCTCTGCAAAGAGTACTGAAGTCCCTTCACAATGACAGCTACATCTAGAGATACAGAAAAGTATGAGTGCTAAGTAATGTGCTTGATTCACACTCACCTCTATTAATCCACTTTGAGCAGAAATTCACATGGGAAACTAGTAAAGACACAGACGTGCCTACAGGGAGATACATCCAGAAAATGCTAGCCTTACACTTCAGAAAAAATACAGAAGAATTTAAGAAACAGCTGTTGTACACTGCCAACAGCCTGTGGATACGAGTCAGCACAGACATCTCATGGACCATTGTTTCCTGGCCACAAAGAATAGACAACTTGTGAGGAGTCAGCAAGAAAAGCCTGAAGAAGTCTGTTTGGCCTCTAGAGAAGACACCTTGGTGTCGCACACCATCAGTAATTCAGAATCCAAATGAGATCAAATTCTACCTTCAGTGTTGATGACAGTATGTTTAAGATGACAGAATTACTGATTTCTCAAGAATACATATTTACCATTAGATTAGAAACAGTTGTTTCTTCTTAAGAGGACAATAAGGCTTGGTAGTTCTTAAGCTTGCAATAAGAAAAAAAGACATAGCACCAAGAGAGGAAAATAATTTCTTCAGGTATAATGAGTGTTAAATTAGAAGTTTAATGATCCAGTGTAATAATTCTCTGAATTCAAGAAAGGCATGTGGTATCCAGCTGGCCAAGAGTGATTTTGACTATGTGCCACTACAAATGTAGACTCTCGTTTAATGTCTGTGAAACCAGACCAAAACATGAACACAAATTTCACACCAGTCAAGTGCAAAACACTTGTTTGGTTTCAGGTCTTTGAGTTAATCTTTCACATGTTGTAGCTGACAATCAGATACCTTTCCAGCTGCCAAAACATGACCTTATTCTCTGCCCAGTCTGGTCCTGAGTCAATGACCACTGAGATACTGAAACTTCAACCAATTTCTGACTTTCTGCTGTAAATGAACTGTAACTGAGATTTAGCAATTGGGAGTACAAGATCTTTTACCTCAAGAGAGAAAGAAAATGCATTTCCATATAAAAATTGCCATTTGATTAAATCAATAAAAATACTGCAGAAGAAAATTCCAGATTGGTGAATGTATGGAGACTATCAAGTCACAGATTAAATATGCATTTTTTTGCTCTATGTGTGGTTTTTTTTACACAGTCCTAATCTATGAAAATAAAATGTGGATATAAATTTCCTACTGGTATGTGTTCTGTCTGTTTCTACTGAAGTAACATGAAGTAATTTTAAAGAATACCTTTTTTGTTGCTTATAGTGCATTGCCACATGAGAGGACTGATCCACAGTTTTGCCCCCTCAAGAGTCATATGTCCCTATCAATTTTCTTAGACCATAACTTTCAATTTGTCCTCTTCACTTTCAGAGAGCTGAAAAAGAAAAGAAAGGAATATCAACTCTCATGCTTCATGATAATAGCTTTCACAAATATATCTTTGTGATAGATTTATCACAAAGTGTTACAGCCTTCATTTACCAAGTTTATGACAACTTGTTTGGCAGATACAACCAACCTTGTACTTCAGTACAATTACAAAAAAAAAAAGGCTTTAACACTGTTTATTATGAAAATATTCTGTAACTTAGTGAAAGGATGCACTTACCATGAGCTTAAGTTTGTAGATGGAGAAATCTCTTTGATCTCTGTTACAAGAGCCAGGTGGTTCAGACTGACTAATCTTTTGGGCATCCAAGAACATCACACGTGAGAGCCACTGGTGATGAAGGGTGTTTCCATATGGGGTTGGTTTCTTTGTGAAGCTATCTTGAAAATGAAGAGATTTCTTTTGCTTTTTTATCACCATCTTGCAAAAGGCACAGATGTAACTTTTGGCACAATTTCCCTTTCAGGGTATTGTTCTGTTAATGTAGGTATGAATTTTGGATGTATTTCATTTTCTTTCTCCTCTCTTGTCTTTTAGGCTTACTTAAGTCCTAATCTAACAAATTCCCAGAAGCAGACAACAGGAATGAAAAGAAGAGCAATACTGCATCTTATTTCCCAGGACTTTTCTATTTGGATTATTTGTATTCATTCTCTAGGTTTCTCCATTAAACCCATGTTTCAGCTAAAGACAGGTTGTTTAAAAACAGGGATGCTTAAATGACATATCTCCTTAAGACATATTTCCAAACGACATGTTGAATGTTAGAACCAGATTACCACAGAGACCATTTTTTCCCCTCTCATTTGATAGGTCTGTGCAGACCAAATGTAACATATTGAGTACACATGTAGAGGGGAAGACAAGTCTGAGGAAAAAAAAGCCATCAGATAATCACTATGCACAGAAGGCATCCATAGGTGTACAGATGTGACTGTTGTTACCAAGTTTCTACAGAATTATGCCCTTGTTACCTATATAGTACAGACAGCATCATAGTTAGGGAACCTGCTTCAGTGAACATGCTTACCTGCCCCTGGCTCCCACTGGGGCAGCAAATCAGAGACACAGGCACCTATGCCCAATTAATTTATTTTCAGTTATAGTGTTGACCTTCCCTGTGAACTACACTCAGAAAGGTTTGTGTATTCAGGCGATTCAGAGCTAAACTCATGGAAAATTTCATTTGTAGCAGAGATGCAAGTAAAACAAAACAAACAGGGCAGAGAGCAGATAAGAAGCAGTCATCCTGGCCGGGAGGTAAGAAAACGGCCTCTGATTGTTAAGAAGTGGACTTACACAAACATACTGAGCTGGCTGTTCCATCTCAGAAGTTAATAGTTCAAGGATGGCAGAATATTTTCCTTGATTGAAAGGATGTCTGCTGGCACAGGAAGGAATCAAATTCAGAAGAGTTTTCTGAAGAACAAGCTCCCGGGGTTGCCCATGACACAGTTTTCAGCGGTAAAAGGAATAGCACCAGCAGAGCAGAGACTGACTGCATTGTCCCTTTAGCTCAATAACCAGTCAGTGCTCTGTAACCACATGGAAAATAGTTGTGTACTACTGTAGCTGAGTTCTCAATACTGAAACTAATAATTAATTCCATGAAGAAGATACAGTCCTCTGGCACATTTATAAGCCTAAATTTATTTGGATCATGTGAAAACGGGGGCAAACACCACTATGCCCACATTTCTGTGCATCTTCTTTAGAGTCTGCTTCTCCTGGACTGTCCATCTCTCCTTACATTATACTAAAAGCTCTTTTAGCTGTAGCCATGAAAAAATGCTTTCACAATCATTTGGGTGATCAGTTTCCTTTTCAAGTTTGATTTATGTCTTAATCAATTAAGAATGAGAGCAAGCCAGTGATATTAGAGTCCCAGAAATGCCTGTGAAAATTTTACAAGTGTGCTCTTCCAGAAAGTTCTTGGATATCTCTGATGTGTAGCCAGTAAAATAAAGCAGAAAAATATACAAAACTATCATTTACACCTATATCAAAACATGCGGTAAACAAGAACGAGTCAGGCATTGTTGCATTTTATCTCACTTAATGACAAAGCAGTTGATTGAATTCAGTTAAGTTGCATTAATTAACCTAAAGTTAAGGAGATGATTGAAAATTCCAATTTCAGAAAGAGGCAGAACAGAAACCTGTGCCAGTCACTTGGTAGCTTGGTCAGTAACATGCACTGAAAATAAGTGGGTACATATATGTCCATTCCCCCAGACAGGCAACTATTAGTCAGCTACTGCTCAGGGATATATGTTTTCCCACAAGTATTTGGAAAGGAAACTGAAATCTACTAATTGAAAGAGGGGAAATTCAGGTTAGATATCAGGAAGAAATTTTTTACAGTGAAGGGAGTGAGACACTGGAACAGGTTGCCCAGGGAGGTTGTGGATGCCTCAACTCTGGAAGTGTTCAAAGTTAGGCTGGATAAGGCCTTGAGCAACCTGGTCTAGTGAAGGTGTCCCTGCCCGTGGCAGGGGGCACTGGGACTAGATAATCTTTAAGGTACCTTCCAACCCCTTAATATTCCTTAATTCTGATTCTATGGTCAGGACCAAGCCTGTCAGAGTCCAAAGAATGTCTGGATGATGCTCCTGGTCATATGGTTTACTTTAGGTAGTCCTGTGAGGAGCAGGGAGTTGGACTCAACAGTCCTTATGGTTCCTTCCATCTTGTGATATTCTATTCATTTTCAGTCAGGAGTCCTTGCCAAATATGAATGTCAAATATTTTAGCTATCTGATTCATTTAAAAAGGAAAAAAAAGAAAAATCACTCACAAAAAAATTAACCCAGATCAGAATTCCTGAAAACCCCTTATCTAAATTTATGGTTAGTTTAAATCACATCTACTGCATTTCAGTTAAAGCAACCACCTGTCAATTCTGCTACACTGTAGAGCAGTAAAGTATAAATAATAACATATATGCAAACTCCTAAGAGAAGAGGAAATATAAACTCTTCATGGGTTGTCTATATATGTGTAGATATACTTCCCAAAAGCAAATGGAGGTCTACAGGTCATACAGACACTTTGACCCCAAATCACACTGAATGGAACAGCCACTGCCACCATTCACCATCGACCAGCCATTGACAGATTGTTATGCACTGCTAGACTGTCAGTGATGGATAAATTGCTTTCTTCATATGCTTTGCCCACAGTTTTCCTGATATATCTGGGCTTGTACAAGAATTTCATTTCCAGTGAAGGCTTGCAGGCAAGCAAACAGCAATAATTTAAAGCTGTCAGGAACAGAATCAGTTAGAAGCACAGGCAGCTGCCTGCAGCATCACACCCAAGAAAACATTCAGGTCCTTGCGGTATTCGCTGGAAACCCAGATGACATTCCCGTAAAAAATCAATGGTTTGCTACTGACCACAAAAAATTAAATTAAAAAAAAAAAAAAAAAAGGGCAAAGCAAATTAAACCAAAAACACACAAAGAGATGTGAAATAATGTGGAGAAATAAATAAAGAGGAAATATAAAATTTAACCCCCCCAGGAAAATAGTGAAAACAAATGGTTTGAAGTACTACTAGTGTTTTATGACCCCAAGGACATTTAGGATATATGTTTAGGATTTATGTTATTACAAAAATTGGGGGTTCTAGTTCTGGATTCTACTGAAGGCAACATGAAGAGTTTTATCTACATACCAGATTCACTTCTTTTTTGCTGTCATGTCCATGTCTCCATTTAAAAGTGAGAAAAACTGGAAAACAATAAACAACTACAGGATCATGACTCAGGAGTGATATTCCTGTTAACTGATACACCATTTTGATCCTTCAAACAGTGAAAAAAGATAACATTTTTTGGACCACAGATGCATTTAATAATGTCACTGTCCCTGATTGCTTTTATTACACAAATCAATATAAACAACATTAAAGAGAAACTGTTCCAGGTAATACCCTCTTTCATCAAAAAAACCCTACTTGGCTGATCTTGTTCTCTCTACAAGCCCTGCCTCACTTTCTTTCTTAGACTATCCTTGTAATAACACTATTATTTCTATTTAAAATGTTCACTGAGTCAGCACACTGAAATTTGAACACACACACGTACAGAAGAGTTTATAACTAACAATATTTTTGCCAGATTCTTAATGGCATTTTCTTTAAGATACAGTATTGCTGAATCTTCCTAATTTCTATTCACTATGTCACCATGCACATTTTCTGCTTTGTTAGGGGATGAAGATAAATTGGCATTTACAGTATCTATTGTGTTGTAATGGGTAAACGTCAGTAGGAAACTGCATGGTAATGCAAATCTCAAGAGAATTGTTCTTTCCAAATGTTCTGAATATTGCTCTTATCTTTACCAGCAAGGAGTCTACCTGAGAACAAATCTGCAGTTTCCACATGGGGCATTTCACAGGCTTAGTTAGAGAAATTCCCAAGTTCTGTTTGCTGAGACCTTTGTTCTCACAGACACAGAACCAGGAAGTGGTTGAGGTTGGAAGGCACTTCTGGAGACCACCTCCTCCAGCCTCCTTGCTCAAGCAGGGGTAACTAGATCAAGTTCCTCAGAGCTAGCTGCATTTGCTCAGGGTTTTAAACCCCAAGGACAAGACTCCAGTGCCTCTGTTCGACCTAAGGACTGGACGCTGACACAAAGACTGCATAATCGATGACTTTCACAGCTGACCAGAGAAGCAAGCAAAGGCAAAAAAACCCACATAAAATATGTACAACTTAAATTAGAGCATGACTTGCAGTTTAGTACAATAGAATCGTACCTAGCAATGCCCCAGAAAACACTGTAACCAGAGCATATGCCATAGTATAACCAACCTATTGCTTTAATGGGACATTACAATTCACAGTTTACATGAACAATATCCATTTCATGGTTTCACTCCAATAAAAATTTAATGAAATAATCCTTTAAAGGATCCTAAAAGTCACTAGCTAAAACACTGTTCACTTTAAATATTCCAGCATATTCAGAATGAACTGGTTGATGGCATGTGTTTCTTTAATACCTGATCAGAAGAACAAGAATTTGCTGTTTCCCAAGGGTCACCCTAGTCTCTTACCATCAAGTTAATATCATTGTTCGGAAAAAACCAACATGTTTACCATCTTAGGATCAAGCTGAAGAGATTCACCGAAAGCCATTTAAAAAGGAACCCAACCATTTCAAAACAAACTCTAACTGTTAAGGCTATTTTAATGTCTGCAAAGGGAAAAGTTTTGTTCTTTGCTTCAGAGCACAGCTACACCATCCTGTGAGTGCCAAGCAGCAGCACAAGCTGCAGCAGATGTGGAGGGGGCCACCACCAGCACCACCACTGCTTCTGAACAGCAGCCAGAGATGGGATTCGTCATCTTCCCTGCAAGCCATATATTGCTACTCACTGTAAGTAAGGAAAATCAATTTCTTATTGTTTAGGTTCATAGAATATAGTCTAAAAATGTTCAAGCAATATTTAGACACAAATATTTTCATATGAGAATTCCCTGGTCTCGTTCTGAGATTCTACTAGGGTAAATGTTGCTTTTGGATGCGCCAGATGTGCAGTATATTGCAAAATTCATAAGCAGGCAGGGGGTTTCTGGAGAAATATAGGCGTGCATTTTACTTACCATACACAAAGTGTGGAAGATTCTTCACCACATTATAGCACTGCAAATGCAGTTAATAATTTTAAATGTGCCAGTAAACAAAAGAATTATTTCGTATATTCTGTATGCTATGTGTTTACTTAGACTCTGAAGAGAGGTGAAAAGAACAATCTTTCTACTAAATTCTTTTTGAACATAAACTTTATTGCATTCACCTCGCTGAAACATAACTTAGGTTAATGGTGCCACCTGGTGACAAGTTTTACTCGCTGTTCCCATCCCTTGACAAGCAAGGAAAAAAATTCCTACGCCATAAAACATGCCCTCGAGGGTAAACCCCCCCAAAAAAAAACATCACCTGCATTAATTACTTGTCCTAAGGAGCACAGTGTATTGTACACAGAGAAAGAACAATAAACAATAGGAAATATTTCATAACATACTTTCATTTTAGACACTACCACACACTTTGATTTGTTATCTTCTGAAGAGAATGCACTTAATAATACACAAATTAAAAAGGGAGAATTGACACTAATTTATCAGAATCTGCTGTGCAGGGCACTTTGTCTAGCTCAAAAACTTCTCGTTCACTGCAGTGGTGTGTAGGACTCTGGCACCATCTCATAGGATTTTACTACCCTCATGACTGCAGCCCTTAAACAAAAAATGACTGTTTGTGCACATGCTTTTTGCACCTTACCTGCTAGTAACAACTCACAAGAGAAATTAATTCTGAAGCCATAAATTGGTCTGTGCATCTCTCTCTGCATTGCAACACTGCTGAATATAATCACAAAAAAAATTGAGGGGGAGGTTCCATTTGCATGGTTAGACTCTCACCCTGTTTCCTGAAGATAAATTGGGATTTATGCTGCAGGTAACAGTACCTGCTGGGGGGACTACCTACGGCAAGGAGGGGGCAAGCATGGTCATGCCAAGAAGGGCTGGAATCCTTGTTCAGACAGAGACAAGGTCAGGCGATGTAGGACAGCAAAGACCTGAAGACTATTTAGTATCTGCCAATGTGTATAATCAAAGTTATTATATTACTTTCTGTCTGTGCATAAAATAACAAATAGTTTATGGATGGATAGCTTTAAAAAGCTAATATTTAATGAAATGGGTAGAGTAATGGAGATGGGAGCTTTTATCTTGCAGGAGATGCCTGGGCATAAAGTGGAGAAAGACCCACTTAAAGTCACCCAACTGGGAGTTGTTACAACAGCTGTACAATGAAATACCCAAAATGCAAGTTATGGATCATACTGATGATTTCTCTACAGCTTTGCTTTTATGCAAAATACAAGTTCCCAGTGATCACTGCAGAACCAGCAGTTTAATTACAGTACAGTAACAGGGTACAGGTGAAACTAGTCATTTTAGGAGACTCCCCACAGCTTTACTCCTACCTGGTTATCACAGTACCATATTTACAGTTGCAATATTGCACAACAACTTCAGCAGCAAAAATGCTGACTAGTCCTTCACAGTTGCAAAAAAGAGGACACTTAATAGAACAAGCTTATTTAAAGGCAGTATACTTGCTTTACAGTTTGTTATTCTCACCCAAAATTTGCTAATTTTTTGCCCAACTCAGCACTTCAAAAGGGCAGGTGAAAATACTGGACATACTTTCAGTATATTAATGTGGTCTTGAAAAAGAACAACTGTATCCCTTTAATCCCAGGTCCCTTTACAGACTAGAACTTCCCTTCTATGCAACCTAATCAGAGACCTCCTTAGTTTAACCAAATAGAAATATCTCAGCTGAATGATGGATACTCTCCTCTTAGAAGCCTACTTCATATAACAGTCACATGCTGCATATGCAAATTATGCAAGTATCCATATGCTTCATTTATATGACTATTTAACCAAACTAGCATAATAAATATGTCTAGTTAAATACTTGCAGTAAGTGTGCAGCTGTCTGTAAGGAGGTACAAAATCAGTGAAATCCACACTGCAGCTGTCATTAATCAAAGCTTTGCCCTTGAACATTCATCACTGTGATATTGCTGTGACAAAGTGGACTTTTACAGCCATTTGGGATGGGAAGATTTTACTTCCTTAAAATAATTCAAGTTTTCTAGTGGTGCAGATGCTGCGAAAAAGCCAGCTTTCATGCTTGGTCTCAACACAGCAAATAAGCAGGGGAAAGATCATCAAAATACTATAGAACACTAAAATTATCTGTAAAAGCTGAAGTTTTGCTCAGTATGTAGAAAATTCCTATTGAAAGTATTCATGTTGAATAGAGATGATGTTTCTTGAATCAGTGAACTGGAGATAATGCAGTCAGGACAGATTTGACTGTTAGGTCAAATGACAATTTTTATGATATTGTAATGGTGGTGTAGAAGACGCTTTAGTCAAGATGAAGTTCCATGTCTAAAGATATAAAGGGCTGCCATGCCCTATGTCCTTTGATCAGAAAAGAGCAGTGGCTCTTAAAATCATTGACCCACTGGATTGACAGGGAAGGAATTTGCACAAGCTCAGGGAATGAAACCAGAGCAATCCAGAGAGCTTTCTCACGGTCAATAAGACTAATACTCACATCACAGAATCCTAGAATTACTTGGGTTGGAAGGGACTTTTAAAGGCCATTTAGGCAAATCCCCCTGCAATTATCAGGGACATCTTCAACTAGATTAGGTTGCTCAGAGCCCCATCCAACATGACCTTGAAGGTTTCCAGGGATGGGGCAGCTACCACCTCTCTTGGGACCCTGTGCCAGTGCCTCACCACCCTCACTATAAAAAAAAAAATTTCCTTATATCTAGGTTAAATCTATTCTATTGTAGCTTCAAACCTTCCCCCGCCCCTGGTCCTCTTGCAACAGGTCCTACTAAAAAGTCTCTCCCCATCCTTCTTATAAGCCCTCTTTAAGTACTGAAAAGGCTCAATAAGGTCTTCTTGGAGCCTGCTCTTCTCCAGGCTGAGCAACTGCAACTCTCTCAGTCTTTCGTCATAGGAGAGGTTCCATCTCACTGATCATTTTCATGACCACCCCCAGACCTGCTCTAGCAGGTCCACATCTTTCCTGTGCAGAGGCCATAGAGATGGATGCAGCATTCCTAGTGGAGTCTCACCAGAGTAGAAAGGAGGGGGAATCACATTGCTCAACCTGCTGGTCACGTTCCTTTTGATGCAGCCCAGGATAAAGTTGGCTTTCTGGGCTGCCTTGAGGCTTCACTCCAGACTGTGAGCCATCATTCTTTAAAAGGATGAATAACAACTTTACAAAGGTTCTGGTTTTCATGTGGTTGTTAAGAATCTATAAGCCTTTTTTTTTACGCATTGACTAGCAGGTAACCAGGGTTCTTCACAGAAAACATGTTTGTCCACCAAGGCTAATAGGCCAGTGGATCTATTTAAATCCACTAAAATCAAATTTAGCCACAAGAACATGGTTTTGAGTGACTGCTATCAAATATATTATTTAGGCTAGACAAAAGATGATACACATAAGTAAGATTAATGTGGACAACATGCAACATCTGAAGAAGAGTCTGTAGGCATATTCTGACAATGCTTGTGAGATTTCACCCAACACCCTCAACACACAAGCTATGGTCTTGAGACCACTTTCCAGCACTGAGATTGGATTAATACTTTAAAAGTCTCTTACCCTCCATAACAGAGCAGCCACATCCCCAGTTTATGGGGATGATCCCTGGGCTGTGAATGGTTTGGGAGAATGATGGTCAGATGGGCCAAAACCTTGTCAGAAACCATTCAAGCTATTTCTTGCGTAGATGATTTAGGTCCCACATCTGGATATATGTGTGTTAGCAGATTAATTCACTAATAAAGACATTTCCAAATAGATTTCAGCTGTCAGTATGTTCTTAGAGAGTGGTTTATTGGACAGTGAGAGTGAGCACATGGGCAGTTCATTAACTTGCGGGAAACCCATACTTCCTGCTTGTCTTGCAGGAACTTTGTCATGTTACCATACTTGAAGCAAACTACTGAGAATTTGCTGACCGCAGCTTCTTCTACATTTGTGAGCCATCTGTTCGGTCCCAGCACTTGTGTATATTGCTTCCATGTGAGAT
>JAYRBT010000001.1:32821302-32887709 GCA_036023395.1 Myiotriccus ornatus | reverse complement strand
TGTATGCTGTTTTATGAGAGCATTATCCAGTTCAGAAGGAGCAAAGAATCCCTGTCACCCTCAGCTGTGCGGTCACCCACCAAAGGTTCGGAATTCTCTCATGGTGCCATCAAGTGCCTTTAAGGACATAACCTGTGTACAGCAAATTCTTGAAGTGTTTTCACTGCACTGTGGAAATTGTACTTCCAAGCAAAAAAAGTGTTAGCTGGGAATTATTGTAAATCTATAGCTGGGAATTATTGTAAATCTACTGCTTAATGAAAGACTTCCCAAAACCTTCTTCTTTGCCAAACACTTGTCAATTTATCTCCTGGTTTGAGAAAAAGTATTGCAGTTTGTGGCACAGTTCTAGTGTGTAGCAGTAAGTGACAAGCAATGGGTCTGAAATAGGTGACTACCATACCTCTCATTTCCAGTGATTTTCAGGAAAGGCAATGAAGAGGAATTGTAATATTCTACGATTTGCAGCAAAAACAAAATATCGGGCAGAGCAACTACCTCAAACTCTAACATCTTTCTTGTTATCATGACTATTTTTGCACTACTGTTTTTCAAACACATGATGAGAACTGGCACTAAACACACCGGAGGAAGTTGACAATTTGAATGAATTACAACCCTAAAAAATGTGTTTTGAGTTTTGTGAAGAGATTTTTATGCAGGAACATCCGTATCTCCAATCCTTTGGCAGATCTTAGCATGTGTTTCTCTTACAAAGTGAAACAAGTCCTGTATCAAAGGAAGGTTCTTCCAGAAACTTTCACATCTAATTTATTTGAGTGCACAGCTTGCAGAATATGAATTTAGACTGAGAAATCTTGCAGTTCTTGCATTTATCCTTAAAAGTGGTGCTAGATGAGAGCATTTTCCCAGCACAGATTACCTCAAAAACCTGGTGTAACCATATGACACAATTCTTATTACAAGGTATTTCTAAGTCTATCCAAATTTGTAATCCAATTTGAAAATGTGTTTATCCCATTGAGAACTGTGTATACATGTCCTAGCATTCCTCTGTCTTCATTTCTAATCCTTTACTTACCACCCACAGTGCCTAGCAAAAGTTCAAGAGTGGCCCTTTTGTTTACCCAGATGTCCCCCGCTACCTTAAGACTGTCTTTATTTAATGCCAACTCCCCATTTAAATGCCAAATATACCTGGCATAACAATATTACAGCATTATTACTACATTGTGCCTCACAACCCCATTCGTATTTCTCCAGAAATCCCTCTCCTCACCAACTGAAAATCAAGACGCAAAGCTAAAAGAACAAATACAAATCTGGTGTTTGACAAACTGCCAGAGTTCATTTCCAAGGCCTTTCTTTAGAGGAAGTAAAGCCAACCTGCAAAAAAACACGGTATAAAGAGGGGCCTTATTACAGGGACCTTCACAATATATCCTAATGCTACTCCAAATTCTGTAGGCAAGTTCTGAAGGAAACCCCTCAGCACTCTGGGACTTCAGGAGACAATTGACATCCTAAGGGGGCTGAGGAGAAATATGTCAAAGAAGAGGTAAGTCCCCCAAAAAGGCACAAATGCTATCCTTCCATATCAACTGCAGAGGCCAAAGGTGAAAATGTAGTGAAGAAGATACTTAATTCACAATCTCTTGTATAAATTTACTATCTTGTTCAATTGATTTTCTCCTCCAATCAAAACATTAAAAGAAAGAAATGATCTTGAAAGCAAAGGTCATGATTGACACAAGAGATAACAGAAAGACACTCCAGTGGGAAAGTGGGGCTTGGCAGTAATTCCCAAGCCAAAAAGCCTTACATGATAAACAATACACTTTGTAAAGCTGAACAAAGAGTGCTTGTCCCTTACGTTCCCCAGAGCCCTGGCAGTTACTTTATCTCATTAAAGTACTGGATGTTCTTATCCAATATTTAGAGTCCTGTTTTTAGGTTCCTGTAGCAATGGTTATAGTCCCAGACAAATAGCCAATGAAATATGTATATATTTTAATTTGTGTGGAGTGACAATTGGGATTTTTCTGCAGTTACCAAGACATCTCACCTAATTGCCAGGAATAACAAAAAAAAGCTTCTAAGCGATCTTGTCCTTCTTTCTGACATGCAACCTTTGCACCACAGACAGGACACATTTTCGTGGCTTGGTGCTTCATATGTCTCCAGTTCAGACTTTTTAAGTAAATAATATTGAAACTGATGCAAAAAAATCCATTACACAACTAGATATAACCTCCAAACTAAAAATGGTTCCTTCTCCTTCAGGACTGACTATTCTGAAAAATAAAGATATTTCAGAAACAAAGTCAACTCCACACAGAAACAGATTTTTTAAAGCATATTTTAAAGCATCAGTTGTTTTCACTATTCTTTTATTTTTGCTATTTTTACTGTTTTGCTTTGTCTGAATTCTTATTGCAGAATTCAGCC
The DNA here is from genome assembly GCA_036023395.1 of Myiotriccus ornatus. NCBI lineage: Eukaryota > Metazoa > Chordata > Aves > Passeriformes > Tyrannidae > Myiotriccus > Myiotriccus ornatus. The sequence continues at coordinate 32,885,300 of JAYRBT010000001.1, read as the reverse complement.
AATCTAACCAGGTCATCTCAGCTGAAAAGGGATCTCCTGCTTTCCATGGCACCAACTTCTTCCACTGCCTAGAGAGATAGAGCCTTATACTTAGGGCTATAACCCTCATTCTAAAAACCAACCCATTTATGATGCAAATTATGTGGATTAAATCTCACCCTCAGTTTCTTTTGGCCTGTAGATAATGCACAAGTGTTGGTTACAGTTATCTAAGCTGACCTCAGCTCCTGGCTCAGTTCACAGAATCACAGAATCCTAGAATGGGTGGGTTGGAAGAGACCTTACAGATCATCTAATTCCAACCCTGCTGTCATGGGCAGGGAACCTTCATTAGACCAAGTTGCTCAAAGCCCCATCCAACCTGGCCTTGAACACTTCCAGGGATGGGGCATCCAAAACTTCTTTGAGCAACCTGTCCCAGTGCCTCACCACCACCACAAAGTAAAAAATTTCTTCCTTATATCCAATTTAAACTTGCTCTCTTCCAGTTTAAAGCCAGTTCCCCTTTGTCCTATCACTACATGCCCTTATAAAAAGTTCCTCTCCAAAAAGGCACTAAAGAATGTGAACTAATAAAATCAGTGGATGCTCACTCACAGGGGATTGGGATAATGACAAGTTTAGTAAAATATCTATAAAGTATCTGGTTTTAATTTTGTATTCTCATTAAAATATTGATCCTTGCATCAGAGTCCAATTCAATCATAAACACTCAGATTTCATGTTATGAGCAAGTATCACTCAAAGCACAACTGGCAGTGAAAAGTCTCATAGATGGCAGTTCCATCCACTGACATTCATTTGTCCAAACTGTTAAGATAAATCATTTCCAGTAACTAAACAATCTGTAAAAATAACAATTTATCACGAACAATGCAAAAATACATCAATTGAACATCAGTAATAGCCCAATGTGTGCTCCTATTTTCAAATGTTCCAATTTCTATATGCTGCCTGCCATTTTCTGGCTCACTCTTGCTCTAGATGGATACCATATCCCATCTTCCACAGCAAAGATAAATCTGAAAAAGAATAGCCCCTGACTGGCCTAAATTCTCTCCAAGAAAATGAAGTGAGACAATGCTTTCCATTATAACTTGAGCCTGACAGCATAAATCCGGATGATCTCATGATATGATGTAAGCTTTGGATTTCTCAGTTAAGCTCTTTGTTCAGACACAAGTGTCCTACGAGGACTTGGGTCAGTCACTAAAGCTTTTGTTCAAATCAGCTGGGTTTTGCAGAGCCATGATCAGCTGGGCACCACACCACAAGGATGGAACTCCTCAGGGGACCTCGTGTTATTTAGACATGGACACTGGCATCTCATTCTCACCAGACACACTTAAGAGTCAAATGGAAACACTGAACTTTAGTCAGATGTAGGGATAGGGAGCACTGTACACACAGACACCTGAAACTGTTTTTCGGATGAAAGGGGGAATATTAGTTACCTCTCTATTCTAAAAGAGGGTTTTGAAGGTTTGTTTTGCAAAATATAGAGGCCTTCCTCTGAAGTCCATCAAAATCTATGAGATTTGTTGTCCTCGTTGGAAACTCAAGTAGCAACTCACTAAATGTAATGTTGACCTCACATAATACATCCATTTTAGAATATGCACCACGTGTAATGAGCAAAAATTACAGTCTAAAAGGGCTTTCTAATTCCAAATCTAATAACAGACTGTACAGAAAAGCAGTTGGAACTCCTGCTCATAAACACCTTGCTATAATTACAAGATGAGCAAAAGAATTAAGCTTTCTAACCGTAATAAATTACCAAGCAGAAAATGTAATAAAATCTAACAAGGTCTCTCTGTATGGCATTGTGTTAATACAACCTTTTTATATTACCATCTATTGCAAAATGCCATGCAACTCATTAAGTGAAGAGCTTTTTTCTCAGGTCAAGTAGAGCACCTACATTTCTGCAATTATACCACTGGAAAGTCTGTCCTGATTCTGTTCCCATTCAAAGATGGGAAATCAAGTCAGCATTATAGCAAGTTTTATGTGCTTGCTCTCAAGTGCATTTGCCAAACAGTCAAAATGGCCAGGTAAGAGCTCAAAATAAACAAACAATGTTTTGCACAACCACAGTGCTTCTCATTCAAGGGCTTCAGTACATTTGATAAATATTAATTAACTTCCATACTGCTGTTTTGAAGTAGGCAAGGGATATATGTAAGTATCACTTGGTTTGCTATTGAAATGCATTCCCTCCTTCTGCTCTTGAACAGGATGCAGCAGCTGTTTAACAACATACATGAATATTAAACAAGAGTTTTAGAGAAGAAGTAAGGAATACTTAATCCAAAAGACACCCCAGAGGGATTTACATGGGTAGATAGCAATTACTTAAAGCAATGGCCCCCAAACTCCACAGGTAATTTTTTTCTTCAGCCACCTCCACTTTAAATTTAAATTTGCTGTGGCTTTTAATAATATTGAAGGACTTTGCAGGGCAGCCTGTCACCTCTGAACTGCAGTGAGAAGAACACTGGCACAAAATCAGGGTCAGAATGGCTAGAATCTTCTTTTTACTCTGACAAAATGAGCCAGGGGACTTAAATGATCACAGCACAGTAGGATTTTATGCTGCTGAAAGGAGATATGAATAGCTGTTTGGAGTTCAAAGGATTCAATAATTAGGCCCTCAAACAGCTATTCCACCCACCCAAACACTGTCTAACTGATAAGACCTTATTTTCAACACATCCCATCCAGCATGGAGTACCATACCGAGGAGCAATGGTCATCAGCTGGCACAGGGTTTCTGCCCCATTTCTCCTCATGGCTGTATCAATGGGTTATCTCCTGTCAGTGCAGAAAATTCACCACGTGGAAGTCACAGTTTGGAAAAAAACTGTGGTTTGTACAATGCCATCTCAACCTCATGTCCTGCATTATGGGGAAGACTCTTTAAAGTCTCCCATTGCATCATCTACTTAATATCTAGCTGTCTCAGCATGAAAAGCAAGTCCTTCCGTGGGCAGATGAAAACTACTAGAGAAGATTCCAATTAATAACAGGACAAATTCTGCCAAACAGCCATTCAAAAACTGCAACAGGGACACTGCTCTCTGAGCAGCAGAAATAAAAGAAAAAGAGCAGACAGCTTTCCTTTGCAGTCATTTCTTGCTGTGACAAAAAGAGAGGGCATTTAAAAGAGATCAGCATTGTTTTGCTACCTAACTGTATCTACAAATTTCTTTATTATTTCAATAGCCTCTGTCGGAATGGATGAAGGCACTTTGCCAACGAAACCTCCAGAATTATCCCAGCAAATATGTTATTTAAACACACTTTGTCTACCTCATATATAAATTTGACAGGCTTTTCCTAAACTGTGTCTGAGAAATGTAACCAGATAGACCACTCTGAGAGGCACTGCAATTAACTTGCTTTGTTTTATACCAAATTTATATCAGTGCTTCCAGTTTCAGTACTAGGATTATATTAACAGCTTAACTTGTACTTACTTATCCACCAAAACCAATCCTGGCATGGGAGCCAAACATCCATCTTAATTGAAAACATTGTGTCTTTGTTTTTTCATCAAATTAATAAATGAGGTCACCAGATGGCCCTTTTAGGATCATCGAGTTGGGCTTCTTTGGTCTTATGTTCCTTGTGTACTTTACCACAAAGCTAAAAATCCTTCAAATTGTCAGCACATCACATGAATCGTTTGTTCAGTGCTGGCACCCTCACATGTACCAAAAATACCACTAACAAAAACCTGAGTTTCACAAGCACAGAATCTTTTCCTGAATTCGGCCTCCCACGGTCACAAGACTTGACAGCAGACCAGGGACCACAGTTGCAAGTGATGCACCATGGAGCAGTGGTAAAGGGACTCTCCATTTGGCATGTGTTAAAGAATCCGTTCTCCTAAAAAGAATTCATTTCTTAGAAAGGTCAAGCATCTTTTATTGAACAGTTAATTTTACAATCAGATATTCAACCTGTCATATGGGCACTATGGTAACATTAATAACATTAATTAGATAAAACTTGAACTACCAGAATATCAGCATTTTTCCCCTCTTCAGTATTGAGGAATGGCAACAGACCTTCATATGGCTGACCTGAGAGACTGTACTGGGCAATACATTCCTGGACCCGACCAAAGTTCTCACTATGGCCACTACTCCTTCATCTCTGCAGAGGGTTTCCCAAAAGAGAAAGCAAAACTTACATGTTTTCCTGGGTCCTTTAAGCTTCTGAGAACAAAATCATTCTATATCCCCACCTAATTGAAAATATTTGTATTTCATTTAGATATACTGAACAAAACTGTAGTCTAAGCGCCTTTGGATAAGGTTTGGTGGTGGTGCATTTACACCACCCAGTACCTTGGAGACTGATTAATAAGTGACAAGCACGTACACTACTGCAAAATGGATCATAAATGGGTTTGTTCATTCCTATGTTGACAAATCCTCTATGCTAACTTCCTGGGCACATTTATCTTTACCTAAAACTAAGAAAATCTTTGAACAGTTAATGAATTGGCACAAGATGTTGCTGAGAGATGTTGTGCTCCCACTTGCTTTGGCATCATGGCTAGTTGAAACTTCTTGAGCAATTCCAAAAGACAGTCAACAGCTGGAAGAGCATTAAAACACCTTGAATTGGAATTTGAAGCACTGGAAACTCACAGGTATACATGGTAAAATTCATGCAGTAAAAGATAAGGTATACCTATAGAGTCCTTAAGACAAATAGCAATGTTCCTCTGATCTCACAAAAGCCCTTGTGGAAGCCATTATACACTTCTGCTAAGGAATTCATTACATTTTGAAACAGAGAACACTATGCTTACTGTGGACAAAACAAAATAATGGCAACAGATATATGCATTTGAAATCAATGTTACCACAAGATGTCACTCTAAACTTTATTTAGAGGAAGGGTTTGACTACTTCAACTCTAAAAGAGTTCAAGGTTACTTTTTTCCAAGAGTGTTGTTTTCTTTCATATTGCATTTACAAAACTTAGACCATAAATTAATTGCCATATGTTAAAAACAAACATGAGAAATGCAGTCTATCACATGAAAATTCACTAGTAAATACTCAAAAGGCAGGCTGGGTATGAAATGATGACGAGAATAAAAACAGAACAGTCTTTTTGTTTGAAAGGTTAAAAAGAAAAAGAATGAAGATACAGTTCAGTTCAACACTGGAGATCAAAAATAACTCAAGAAAATGCAAGACTTGGGAGAAAATAGCCAGTAAACATTTCAGCTCTGTATCTATCCCTCTGTCTCACAGTAATTAGGTTGGATTTCTCCTACTATCTAATTACTGTCTGTTTTGAAAGGTACTCACCCCACGACTATTCCTCCTACTACCTGCAGGAAGATGGATACTGGGAAGACAGTGAATCTCCTAACATAATTTTACCTATACATATGAACATGTATATAGGTAAAAATATGCAATTATATCACATAGATACATGCTTATATATATATATAAAATATTGTGAATATATGTAATTTGTATGTAAATATTTTAAATATAATACATAAAACACTGGAATTTTGTTGGGAGAAGCCAGCAAGGGCACATCTGCAGTGCAGGTAGAGGACTGGCCCAGGACGTGCAGTAAGGCAGCAGCAGAGCCAGGATCTGAAAGGGGGTCCTCTGAGCAAAGCTGCTCTGACACCATCTACTCTGACATTTCTATTATCAAGAGCACATCAAAAATGATGGTGATCCAAACCTCAGTACCTCCAAGAAATATGCCTTCAAAACACTTACTTTGCAGTAGAAGGGCATCTAATTCATCTAAACCACCTACCTTCTGGAACAAAAATCTGATCTAAGAGAAAGGAAGTGGTACTATTGGTAGCATCGGCATCCCCATCACCTCAAGCAGAGAAGGCTGATGTAAAATTATCCAGCAGTTTTGATCTTGTTTTAAAACGTGTGTTATCGGTATCATCATACAATGGAAACTGTGAACAGAAGCTCTTTTTACTATTAAATCTAGGAAATCACTATGGGAAATTAACTTCAAAACACTGATAAGGTTGTAAAGGTAGCTCAAAGTTAGAAAGCGTCACACTTTAGGTATTTGATCACAGACCCTTCTTCCCTCTGCTCTGACACTTTATTCAGTATACAGAATGGGCCTGCTCTGGGAAAGCTGAGCAACCTTTGCACCATTTATCTCAGGAGCTGAAAGGATGAGAGCAATAAGAAGATTTCTTTAAGGTTCTTTAGCTTAAGAGCATTAAATACCACCTTGGGAATTAGATCCTACCCCTGACCCCTATTGACCATCTCACTGTGGTCAGGAAGTCACATATGCGGTATTTTTCAAAAATGATTACCCATCAGATGATCATGATGTATTAAGTACCCAAAATGAGACACTAAGACAGTCTTGCTGAAATAGTGACACTTCCTGTTGCAGATGGAGCTGAGGTCAGACATTAGAAGTGGTGCATGTGGTGATGTATCGGGTCAGAAGTGTCTCCAGCCAGGCTTTTAAAATAAGTAGATATTTTTACCTCTATTTCTCAGGGCTTCAGCACAGAACTACAACCTCTGCAACGCAGATCTACAACCACTTCATCATAGAGTAAACAACAGTGGAAAAGCTTGAATTAAATACTTGCCCACAAGTCCTGCCCCTTCTGCCCACTGGATGAAGCAGTGGTTTTGAAGAAAAAATGTTTGAGGTTAAATAAATAAGAAGTATCACACACTGTATGTATGCACAGGAAGTGAACTCAGTTCACATAAGTCAGATTAGTTATAGCACTGCCCTCTGATCACTTACCTTCTCTTCTTTTCACACTATTACAGCATTTCTGCATAACATAACATAATGTTAATTATTGCAAAAACTATTTGGTATTTCTAATGCCTGGGATTTTATGCAATAGTGCATTAAATCAGCTTCATCAGCAGAAACTCAAAACCACACAACTATGATGACAAAATGGAGACAGGAAAGAACAAATGAAAGACATAAATTCAGTCTTCTTTGCAAAGAGCACGTAATTATCCGTGGCAGAGCAGGGTGACAGAGCACAAACACCATCACAGAAAATGGACCACATGACAGAATAAAGAGGCTACAGGAATGAACAACACAGTCTGCAGCATTTCTTCTGGACACATACTTTAATATTCAACAGAGCTCCAAAGTACAGAACAATACCTGAGCAAACTACAGCAGAAGTTTGAGATAAATATGGTATCTATGGTTTCCTGCTACTATATATATATAAATTTATATAAGTATTATAAATATAGACATATATATTCACAAATATATACATGTATGTATATGTAAGATTAACTAGTTTTCTTTCATGCATCTTATTATTCAGTGCTCAATCCTAATTGCACTTAAGTCACTTAAATCAAGCACAGGGTTAAGAAAAAAGAGTATTGAGATTCCAAATGATCCACAGAGGTGGCACCAGGACACAAATTTTGGTTCCTTTATAACAGCTTTGAGGAACATAAAGTATAAGACTCTTCAAGGCTGAAATACTTCTGTGATTTCAGAATTACCATGCAGTTTCTTAAAAAGTTATATTCACTGAACAAAAACCACACCACAGTCTAGCCTAAAATGACTCTGCAGATCAAAACATTAGAGTGGGAGAACAGCTCTGCTATTTTAGAGACAAAAATAAACATTGGGATTAGTGATGGAACAGCTTGCTCCAGATTATTTTCTTCCATTTTATTAGTAGATGTACAAACTACATTAGCAAGATATAAATCCAGTCTTTCTTCCTTTAACACAAAAAAAACCCAACTATCTCATTGTTCTTTTATATTCTGTCAGTTTAAAAACGGAGACTACATTATTCAAAACAAAACCAGATTATCTAAATGAATCTCTTAATAATTTGTCTCTAGATCTCACCACCAACCAACAATAAAGGGCTATCCCTGTTTAATGCAAAGAGAAAGAAAAGCTTCACATTGGGACAGCAGCCACATAGCAACAGCTGCTGCAACTGCATTTCATTAATTCTAATTATACACTAAATCCGTATGGCCAAGATGCACTTTAAAATTTAAAAAAAAATAAAAATAAAAAAACAAAGGGGGGGAAAAAAAAAAAAGAAAAAAGAAAAAAAAAACTCCTACTAAAGGAAAAAAAATGGCTTTTATTCCTTGCCGGATCCTGAAAACCAACAACCTCGACAATTATCACATTGCCCATATTAAAAATGGTTTATTTCCAATGCATGGCTTTTGCATTTTGAGTAAGTCCCCAAAGCTTCTGAATTCCTTGTCTGAGATGTAAATGCTGTCATTCGTGGGTTAAAAGGCAACAAAACATGAGCAGAGGGTTGCATTAGGATTACAAGTGATTATGTATTACCCAGGTTGTATCAGTGCTGTAATCGGTTTCTTCTTGTACACAGATAGGCTGAGAATCCAGATATAGACCTGGGCTAGGATTCTGTATTTTTCAGAGTTCATCAGCATCCATACCCATAAATGTAAGAGGTATCAGAGCTTTGGTTGAGGTCTTTTCTGGTAATTCAAAAGCTTTTAACATTTAAATTTAAAAAAAAAAAAAATTGATTTGGGGTACCCACATCTTTGCACATATACCTTCCCCCAAGGTGGAAAATAATCAAATTACTTTAATATTAAGAAGCTGTTGTGGGATGGCTGCTCACATATCCAGATTGGCCAGAAGGACCAAGAAGCACCATGCCCTGTCTCTTCTATTTGCTCCTCATCTCTAACCAGTAAGACATTACCCTAACACTCAGTAAGTCCAAAAGGCTAAAGCAATTCTGAGATTTTTGGAGATACAGAAATATTTCAGCTCCACCACAACAGATACAGCTAAGAAAAACTGGGTACCATTTCGACCTCAGTGAAACACCCATTGCCCGGAGAGGTTGTGGGTCTCCTTCCCCTGAAGATATTCAAAAGCTGTCTGGACACAATTCTGAGTGACATGCTCTAGGGGACCCTGCTTGAGTAGGTAGGTTGGACTAGGTGATGTCCAGTGGTCCCTTCCAACCTTGCCCATTCTGTGATTCTGTGAAACTCCCCTCTCTGGGTATCTTCAGACTCCTCTACAGCAACATGATGTCTGTCTTTTTCCTGCATGTGCATCTACCTGTCAGCTCTCAGCAGCTAACTTTGAACCCTCTGCCCAATGCCAATGCAACTCGATGGAAGTGAAGAAGCCTCATCTCCTCTAGAGGATCCACAGGTACCATGGATTGGGAATAATTAGAAGAGGTTGGGAGAAACTATGATAATGCAAGAGAAATCGCATTGCCATGGAAGCAAAAACAGCAGTGCATCAAAATCCACTGAAAACCAGTTACAACAGATCTGCTTTTTTCTTTCTTTTATTAGCAAATGGTTCGCTCCATGTGACCAAAGTTTCACTGGAGAACCAAGAGGGTTATTCCTCAAACTGGCTGCAATCCAGCCCCCAGCTCATTAAAAAAAAAAAAAAAAATCAGATCACACAGCTTCAAACCATCCCAAAGATCCAGCACTGCTACCTTTAGCTCTTTTGAGAGAAAGCACAAATTTGCTTACTAAGAGAATTGGACTTCAAGAATACAAGCAGCTGCAGCTGTCTTCAGGCAAAACAAAAGCTGCCCTTGAATTTAAATTTCTGCTGTAATTTATGCCGCAACAAAGAAAGATGCCAGTTTGGGAAAGTAGGACTCTGTTCAGAGTAATAACAGGCTTCCCCATTGTCAGAGATGTCATTTGAGCGTCTCTCAAATGTGACAGAACACTAAAGAGGTTTTGCACATTTCTTTTGCTCCTCGACATTTGTAATAGTCAGGGAGAATTTCAATATTTTTAGATATGGCTGTAGAAGAATCTTTATTTCTCAGTCGGGGAAGGTCTGAATATAAATCTGTGGAAGAATGACTCCAACACATGATCCCAGGCAAGTGAAGTCAATGGCGGTTCTATTCTCTGACTTTGTGAATGCTGGACTCAGGCCCTTGGCGAGAGGATTGCTTAATGTCCCTGGGCTGGACACAGGCTTGGCTTGGATTAACACATGAGGAATTCAGTGTTGTTACAGGAGGTGAAATAGCCTGACATGACAAGGAACCAGCTCACTGAGGGTAAGTCTAGCAAGTGATGACAAAGGAGATCAGTGACCTTACAATGCAAGTAGCTAAGCACACCGAGCATCCACCGAGAGCAAGCTGGGCAAGTATGAATAGGTAACACCCGGCTGTGCTTTCCCAGTGAAAGGTTTCCCAGCAGAGCAATTAATTTCATATCTTTTTGGTCCCTGAAACACTGACACATGTGCTGAAACATGCTTCCTCTTGTGGACTGAGAAAGATGGGTAGTAGCAAAGGTCACCATCATCTCAGAGAGACTGTCAACCATGTTCTCCATTTAAATATCCTCAACACCAGCACCTTTATCGGGAACCTTGTGAAACAGGACATTGCCTTGTTTTCTGTGGTGCCATGAATGACAAATATTAGGTCTGCTCAAAGTACAGGAGAGGTCTTGGTGGTTGTGAAGAAAAGCCTGAAAATATGACAGCAGTGTTTCTTAAAGACAGATCACTGAAGCAGACAGTAACAACCTGCAGTATTTTATAGATTATTTTATGCCTTTGTGCAAGTCTCAATGCTACCATGTATGACTAGCATTGCATTTTTGAGGTGTTGAATGATCCTGACATTTCCTCTGACAAATACAATTGTTCTTCCACACCTGATTTGGTGCAGGCTCCACCTCCAGCCCAGGAGAGTGGTGCAGGTCTGCTTTTCCCACCATTTATCCTGCTTTTCATACATCTATTCCCCAGTCCTGACCCACCTCCTTTCCCTCTAGTCTCAAATTTCCTTGTCACTATTTAAAGAGTTTCTCCTTAAATACAACATGCCTAAACAAATTCCTTGTCTTCCCATTAATTGCCTCTACATTCTTCTCTCTACATAGTCAACAGCATAATTATTCTTCCCAGCACTGAAGCCTACAAACGGTGGGGGGACATTTTCATCATTATTCTTAGTTGACATGCCTGGCTATGTCTACCAAAATCTTTCCCATTTTTCATTCTTAGTGTTTTCCTTTTATGACAGTGACATGTTCCAACAGCCCATCATTACTCCTATGATAGGTTCCCCTCCAGTTTTTTTTCATATCTAAACTATCCTGAAATTCAACCATGGCCCCAGCCAGAAGAGGAGTGTCAATCCCAGCTCACAGCTTTGTTAACACCAAGGTCAACCAAACCAAACCAAATCCATACGAAACCAAGCTTTGGCTTGATTCATGCTTACTATATAAATATTTGAATTTCTTGAAAGCTATGCTACTTTTTAATAGATGCATATATCCTAAAATAATTAAAGTAAAGCACTTGCTTTGGCTCTCTGAAATGTCCTTTTTATATTCCCTATCTATCCTATAGCACCTTACAGTAACATGGGAGATCACAAGATTTAACTAGATCCCTAGAAGTCTGGATAACAATATAACACTATTAGTTATACTGTCACTTCATCTGAAGAAACTTTTAACAGAAAATTAATAAGTGATTGCAGGAGAATCATTTGGCTTCCTCTTTTATTTGGTTTAAAGAACATTCTCACTCTTTTAAAATTGACTGTTATAACAGGGCTTATTTGAAGTGAGTTGAATGAGGTAGAGGCTAAAAAATCCCTCTTACTAAAAATGCAAAATTATATCCTAAGTCTCTAAATCCAGGCTGTGGCACAGATGATCAGTAAATTCTATAACCCTTACAGTAACTAGACAGATATTTCTAGCCATGAGAGGAGATAAATGGTCAACATTTTCAACCTTTCTCATCAAAGTCCAAAAGTCTAGTGTTTACTAAGGCAGTTTTTAAGATGGGCAGTTTCAGAACATCCATGTTATTTTGCAGAAATGGTACAATACCGTTAAAAAAAAAAAAAAGAAGAAGAAGAAGTTGATGCAGATTTTAATTGAAAATATGCTATTTTACAATTCAGACAAAGTTACGCAAGCATGAGAAAAAAACATAAGATATGGTTTCAAAGACCTCAGGAAATACGTCATCCACTGCAGATTGGGTTTATCTGAATTTTAGAAAAACCTATGGAGATTAGTTTTTACCTAATACTGCATAAGATGATTACAGTTATTTGTGGCACTTTAATTCCTGCTAGAAACAAAATGATGCTTTATAGAGATGTATCTACAAAAAAAAAAAACGAAACAACCCTGACATAAACCTCTTTCATCCATTCTCATTCCACAGAACCGCCTTCTAAGCTGTAGAATCATGCACTTTTCTTAATGAAATGAAGTCTAGACAAATATACAGCAGAGTTTTCCAGAAATAAATTGTACTAAACTACGTATTGCACTATAAAAACTGATTAAATTTCATGAAGAACAGAACTGGAACAAAAAATGTTTGGTTGCTTTGACACATCCAGATGACTATTATTACTCTCTTTCATGATTTCCCTTTTTTATTTTGGTACAATGCCTGTAAGATGCCCCATTATGAGACAATCCCAACAAATGAGGCATTTGGATTTCTAGAGGTTTCATTTCCTCTTCCTTGCTGGGTTTTAAAAATGTTCACATCAGAACAACATGTGCTACAATTTGAGAGGACTTAGTGATTTTAATATCATCTAGCCACAGATGACCCTACAAACAGCAAAAATCCTTACAAGCTCTTAACAACAGCATAGCTCCTCACTGCACAGAGAAGAACTGGTAAGACCCTTTTGGTGAAAAAAATCTGGAATCAACTTAAAAGTAATGTCAATATCTAAATACCCATTTTTCCCCTTGCATGCTCCTTCTAAAGAGTTGCTCCTCCTCTCTCCTCTTAGGGCTGGATTTTCAAAGCATTGTGTTGGGGCCACTGGAGTGTAAATGGGACTCCAGAGACTGCAGCTCCACATGTCAGTTTGAAAAAGTGCCTCTTAGCAACTAACTCAGCTGTAACTGAACACAGTGACTAGAAAGAAATCCAACAACAAGAACAGCCCAAAGGGAGAAAGAAATGCTTTTGAACCCAAATTAAAATGTAAAAGGACAATCCTTCAATAATCCTTCTGTAAATCTCTCACAAAACTTTTTCTTACATAATTGTAGTGGCTTCTTGCATGTTTAGAATATACATATGAAAAATACTGAATCCACTTTTTTCTCGTGTTATTCCACTGTTCAGTAGTCAGCATTTAATATTTATGAAACACATTGAAGATAAAAATAGTCTTGCACACACTGAGAATCCAAGTTCAGAGATGGCTGAATCACATCACACAAGCATAGATTTGAGGATAAAAGGAACTAGACAACACCAGATTTGAAAACTGCCTCTATTAATAATTAGTTTTCTTTATCTGTTGTTGTTATACTCAATTTAAGACATCCTACCAATTTTTAAAGTCTTTTGGAGGTTAACGAGAATTGAACACAGACTTAAAGGACAGGGATGGTTACAAAAGCTGAATTTATTTGTAAAGGAATCAAATTCTACTGAAGCTGTAGGACCTACAAAAACTGAATCTGGCACATAAAAATACGTTATCTTTATGGCTGGTAGGAATGTGCACATCCAGGTTAACAGGTAACATCCAGGTTAATGATTCTGTACAAAAATCACCTTTTTCATTAGTAGTTACAGCCTAAATATTCAAATGGTACATAAATTCTGGATAAAAATAACGTTTGACAGCTGTCGGTGAGACAGAGTTTTGGAAAGCAATGAACATTCAGACTCTGAAAATTAAGTCTAAATAGGATTAGGCATAGAAAAATGTATGCTTTCAAGACCATTAGACATTCCGTAAATATAAAAGGCAAAGGAAAAAATTAGCAGTACCGAACTTAAAAACAGACCAGAAGCTCTGTATTAGGTATTTCCTTGTGTGGTGGTCTGATTTATAGATCAATAGAGAAACTATGACATGAAGCTAAAACAGATGTCATGGAAGTAGGGGTCTTTTAAATACTGATTATGCAAGAACCTCATTATTGATTGTGTAATAACATCATCTACCACACTTAAAATACTGGTGAGAGGTCACTCTTTAGTATTGTTCCAGAACTGAGACAAAGAAAATAACAAACCAAATGTAAGAATGAGAGACTTTGAACACATCTTGCAATTCCCAAATCTTTGTTATAAAAGGAAGCATTTAAGAATGAGGAAAAGACATCCAAAGACCCACAAATTAAAACGCTATCTAACTTCTGTAACACCATACTCCTCAATCTGGTATTGTGGCAATCAAAGGATGTAATTTCTTCCTTGGATTCAACCTTAATGTAGCTATAATCACTTTTTAATTTCTGACAAATGTAATACATCAACAGATATTGCAGTGTAGCCACACACAAAGCACACATGTTGTTAGAACACTTTGAAGGAATACTTCAAAGTAGTGCAGAAGTAAATGTACAGCTAATGTCACTTCCATGACTGTGCATTTCTTCAGCAAATACTTCTACATCCACAGGCACCTTCATAAAAATAACACAGAAAGGTCTCATCTTTATTTTTCATTCTTTAGTTCAAATCTATTTACAACTATTTGGTAAATACCTCTCAATTATTAATCTATTTCCTTTTTTAAAGCATACACAGCAATTAAAATTAAGTAGCATTTATAAAATAAAGCTAATAATTTTAAAGAAGCTGGGAAAAGTAACAATAGTGCTAGCAATAATTGATTGCAGTTGCAGGAAACATTAAGAGACTGAGAGCACACAATTTGAAAAATGCTACAGAAATTCATGAAACTACTCCCAAATCTCCATCATCTTCACAATAACAGTGCATTATTGATGTATTTCTACTTTAATGATATATAATCAAAATTTTTCCCTAACTGCTCCCGTCTGAAGCTCTCCAAGGAGTACTGTTGAAACTCTGGCTTTAAACAGCCATACTTCGAACGCATGTGTGCTTCCACAAACATCATTTGTGTTAAGAAATGTGCCCTTCAGACTAGTTCTGCACAAAATGTACAGCTTGCTTTGTGAAGGAATAAAACACCAAGGGGGCAATGCAATGTGAGCAAGAGGGCCGAGAGAGGTGGAGCAAGGGTGATGCACAGTTGCTGCCACCACCTCCCATGACTGGCAGCTCAGGCATGGCACAAGGAACAACAGGGATGCTACAGCAACCAGTTACATTCATGACCTCAAAAATATAATATTATTATACTATACAAAACTCGAAAATAACAAGCGCTTGATTTTAATATCATTTACAAGGTGCAATGGGAAACTTCAAGTAAATGGAAGAAGGCCTGAGTGATACATCAGCACACCTCATTGAACACTGCATCATCATATGAATGGGAATATCCTGCCAAAGTTTCAACTGTGTCCTGGAGCAACTGTCTTGACTCATTTTAGAGTTTCTTTGCTGACACTTCTCCCAAAAACTTAATGCAAAATTAAATGCTACTTGGTGCCAGTGAAATCAATGAAACTTTGGCTGTTTACCTGTGGAGATGGCCTCATCTTCCACCTTGCATAAATATCCTACTCTGGTTCAGTATCTTCCATTAAACAAAGGAAAGCAGCAAGATGTAGGAATAACAATTCAATGCCTTATCTTGCATGATTTTTTTGTTACTCTTTCTTTTATCTGTATAAGTAAGAAAATACCTTTGAAATATCAGGACAGTGAGTTTCCCCACAGAGAACCTGGAAGGATCATCTCAACATGCTGTTCATTGTAAACATAAATTAAATAGTGGCTAGTAAGGAAGTTACTAGGTCTGACCTAGCTCTGGCCTCCAAGAGCATGCATCTAGTATTAAATATTAGTACCTACCTAGAAGTGCCTGAAACAAGCTGCTCTTAAAGATGCCCATCACCTTTCTGATGGCTTTCTTCAGTTGCTGCTCTTCTGGCTTCCGTAGTTTTTTACAATATTCTTCCAGCAGCACTAAAGCTCGGTCAGTATCTAAAAACAAACAAGCACGAAGAACTCTTTATTGACTCTGTAAAGTATTCAAATGCTCAAATATTAACTACACATTTTGAACGGCATCGTTCACACATGTAAGGAACATTTACAACAAATTTTCATGGAACCATAAAATCACTAAGGTTGGAAAAGACCTACAAGATCATCGAGCCCAACCATCAACCCTGCCCCACCATGTTCCACACCAAACCATGTCCCCAGGTGCCACATCCACACACCTTTTGAACACTTCCAAGGAGGGTGATGTTGCTGCATTAGCTGTATGCCACAAGCTACATAGATAAAGCTGCACGTCTGAGATCTCCCCGCAAAGCGAAAATGGATCTTTTGAATGGCTTCTACAACAAGTGTTCAACTTTCATTTGTCCAAAACCAGCTGGAAGCTATGAGGTTTGGACCAAATTACAACTTGCAGAAGCTACAAAATTATAGACAATAACCATTATGGATACCCATGCAGGAAAACTGGCCTTAAAACATACTCAGAGAAGATATGAAAGTGTTTGCTTTGCATCTGCAGCATTCTATTCTCTCTCTTCTGAATAACAAAAGTGTATCTGAAAGGCAGGTGTCCAAGAGCATGGTGGGTTTTTTTCTATTCCCTCAATGCATAAAATTGCTATCTACCTCTTTGCTAAATGAGAGTTTGACAGCAGACTTTCATCCATGTGCTGGCTCAAATGGAGCAATCCAGCCTTTCTGTAAGAGCCCAGAGAAACAGAGCTCTGTTTCTGCTGCTGCTATTATCTTTGTGTAGTCACTTGCCAAGAGCATGAGTGACATATAAAATTATATGAAATCCAAACATTACCATCTTACTTATATGTGCACACACATATATAAAAATATATAGAATCATAGAATCAGTTCTGGCTGCCCTCAGCACAATAATTAGTTACTAACTTAAATCATGGGTTGGAATCAGTCATTCTTTTTCCCCCAAGTACAGACAGGCAACTGTAATGAATACAAGATTATTTATATTACAGTGAAGCATCAGAGTAGTGGAAAACCACTGCAAAGTATCCAATACTGAGGACACTTTTTAGAAGTGGACTATCTGAGAAATTAGGAAAATGGGATTTGAATGTCTATTCCACACCAGAGATACCAATTCCTCTTTCTCAGTGACTTGGTGAAGCATGCTGACATCCCCTCCTTCATTAATCACTCCTTTCCTAAAGTGTATTGCTCCTATCTAAAGAAAACAGCTACAAAAAAGTAGTATCCTTTAGGGGTATGAGCAGAGTTTTTATTTTCACTGGAATCATTATTTCTCAATTCCTCGAGATGAAAAAAGCCTACTTTTGGTTGACCCCAAAAGAGTCCTAAACTCTACAAACTGAATAACCAGCAACAGAGCAGAGCTCTAGTGTTAAATCTAAATCCCAGATAAATCCTAGATCAAGTAATGATCTTCTTGCCTCATTTTCCTCTCAAGCTTTAATAGGATACATTAATTTTTACTCCACCCGTAAGCTCCAGCACTGAGTTGCAGCCTTTTCCCGCACAATCTCCCTCATCAGTAGTGTATCTCGTTTTCCAAATAATTCGTCATGGATTGCATGTGCTGGGAGAGCCAGTCTGGATCCCCCGGCTGCTCTGCTTCTGCTGGAAGCTACCACTGATGTTCTGGTATCAAGAGGAATGATATCTTGATCAAGAGTATTTAGCATGTCAGGGAGGGGGGCTGTGTAACCACTGCTGCTGGAGGACTCCCGAAAAGCCAAGGGGTTTATGGAGACTAGTCAAACCTCCAGTCAATTCGGCACCAGATTAGGCTTTCAAAAAAGCAACTTTCAGCCTTCCTGACAAACTTTCCTGATTATAAATTACTCAGAACTAGATCTTCATATTTGACAGTATTTAGCATGCTGGGGAATAATCCTGCTCAGCACCAGCACACTCTCTGCACAACAGAGAGCAATACAAAATATTGTAATGAAACAGCATGTCTGAAGAATGCTAACTACTCTCCCCAAGATAATAACCATTGTCAACTCCCAGTTATACCCAAAACAGATGAGGGCATCCAGTACTTTGCCTTTTGGGTCTGACAGCTACAAAACTTAATGTATTATTTGGCATCAAGAATGGACTGCCTGGACTGCAGCACAATAGTCAAATAAGAACCATATTCCCTGCCACCCAAATTAAACGGAAGTTTCTTAATCTGAATTCCCACACATTCTTTTCATCAAGAAAAATGGGAGATTCGTGGCTTTCAAGAGAGACTGGATCACTGTATGTATGGGATTACAATATCCAATGAAGCATACAGTTAATTTTTAGCAGCCAAAATAAGTCCTGCACCTAACAGTTGGAGTATATCATAAAAGCAACCAAAAAATCTTTGTTCTATGATACAGTATTCTTCAGGGCTGATACCAAAACCAAATTCAAGTAAGAACACAAATCCACTGAGCACACAGTTTAATAGCCCAAGTGGTGGGGCTCTGTGTGGATCCTGAGTAGGTCCTTTGTCTGCAAACAAAAGACCACTGAAAAGTCAATATCAGCTGTGTCCCATGAGGTCTGCTGAACAAAGTTCTAGAGGTTTTTTACTGCTTATTATGACACTAATTTTCAAGTGATCCTATTGACTTTGAAAGACGACCTTGACAAGAACCATTCAGAAGATACAGTCCTACAAAAACACACATATTCTAGACAGTAAATACATTACTGTTTAAACAAATCACACTCAAAACACCTTAATATTATTATAAGAAAAATTTCTTTAGGAATAAAACAGCTTTTATGGTCCTACAGTATCTTGTCCAAGAGGTTATCAGTTAACCCAAACAAATTATTCTGTAAATTTTATTATCACTTCATAATTTTTTAACCAGTTCAGAAATGTTTGTGGTTTATGTTACTGATTAGGGAATGGTTAATTGCCACCATACAGCAAATCAGAAACATGTGACACTGAAACAAAACCGTAGAGCAGTACTTTGCTTATTGGATTTCTTTGGAAAACCTTTTCTGCCTCTCTCAATCTAAAGTTTTACCAGACAAGAAATTACTTAATTCTTCTTCTACAGAATGTTTGCTTAATAATATAATGTATTGATTTACGTAAGAATAAAAAAAAGCAGATCCTTTCCTTGGAGTTATTATTCTAGAGGGGATCAATAGAGAATACTCCACACTTTTTAGTCCCCACACTGTATAGACACAAACTTTCTGTGATTTCAATTTTTAAAGCTCCATAAGTAAACATTTATGCTATAGAACAAAAAAATGTGTTGAGGCAATGCTTATACATCTGATGAAGCAAATACAAAAACTGTATAGAAAATGCATTGTTAATACAACTCAAGTTATATTTTAACCAAATGTAGCTTCAGTATATCTTACAGACAAAAAGTTTTCCAAGGATAGTCATCAGGAAATGAAGCCATACATACAAGCCCATACAGCATAAGGTGCATTATATATCAGGAAAAATTAAATTATCACCAATAAAAAACTGTTCTTAAAGCATTGCTCTTAAAATGTAAGCTTCACATAAGACTAAATCTGATAATTACACATATTTAAATAAATTCTGCAATTAATTTCCAATCTGTTTTGATAAAATTATGTCAAAATCAATTCTTTCTACTTCTCAGGGTCCATATCCAAGATCTGGATGCCCCTTGTAATACTAACCAGTACCTTTAAGCAGAAAGATTCCCTTCCTCTGCTGGTTTGTTTCCAGGTCTTTGCCATGTTCTCATGTTTTGCAAGCACATTTTAGAATAACTGAAACTCCATATAGACAAGGAGACAGAAAAAAACTGAGCCTCACTTTTTTCAGTAAGAGTGTAACAGGTGGGCACTTTGTTTTTGATGAAGGTGTTTAGCTGGCTGGAAATCCTACGGGAGTTATGTACACAGAACCCGAGTTAAAGGCTTACATGGTGCAGATGCTTGTGAGGACACCCATACAACTGCTGAGGGAGTAAGGAAAAGTATGCAAATGCTGTGAAATCAAAATGTCAGTATTTTAAGTACACTTTTTACACTGGTCTAAAAAACTCTACAGCTGCAGCACTACAGAGGAACAAGTTCTGTGGTGCGCTTTGAGTTAGTTACCTGTACACTGGTTTGACTGCAGACCCAATGCTTAAGTATTTACTTAAGGAAAACAAAAACTCTCCTGGGAGCTGCACTTTCTTGAAGGCAGCAGGATTGCAGGTCATTTATGTGCTGTTTGAGTTCCTCTAACTATACTCACTACAGCATTTACAGTATACCCCTGGTAGAGCTGAAACACTGCAGCTCTGTTGGTATGGAGACTGGGTTGATTAAAAAATCTTTGGTATGTACTGTGCCTTCATACGGGACTGAGGATGACACAGCACAGGGCAGGTCACACAGCATGCCATCTATGGGAACAGCCATAGGATACAGGAAACAGTTTTTCTAAGTATTTCCCAGACATTATTCAAACTATTTATCCTTTAGATGAACTAAAGGTATTATATCTGAAGAGAATATACGTTTATACATAAATTTCAAAAATTAATTTGGAAAAGAATTGATTAACGGGATTAATTGAAACTATATAAGGAAGATATAAGTGATTGAAAGCCAGTCTCCGAGCAGCTCCATTTTCAAAACTCCTCAGTCCAGGGTTTGTTGAATGATGATGACTCAAACCAAAGAAACAGATAATGGAAGCTCCAGGTAACTCAGGCAGATGCTGTTATGGCTATATATACAAATATATGGCTATTTTCAAGCCATTAGAGCTCCTTCTAGCCACAATAAAGCCATATAGGCTGAATTCTATATGAGCCCATATATGAAACCAGCCAGGACCAGTCACTGATTTTGTACTCAAATTGTTATGCTTTGAATACCCCCAGTCTCCTGAGATCTGATACTGCTTTCCATGGGAGTATGATCTTGTTACCCAACTCCTGCTATAAAACACGGTACCTCAGAAGATGGAGAGAAAAAAAATAAAAATACAACTTCAAACTCAGCAAGTTCAGCCTTGTACTTGGAAGAAATCATAGTCAGCTGATTAACAGTGCCCTGCACCAGCACAAGGCAGCATCAGGCAAACACTGGCTCTTGGGGAATCAAGGCTACCAGTCTGTCAGTAAGTTTAGGATGACATTTACATTTATTTCCCCCCATTGGCATCGAGAGTTTGTGAATGAAAAGACTTTTGGAGTGCAACAATATGGAAAAATGTTGACTTAAATGAAAAATATCATTGTTTCATCAATGAAAGATGTTTAACATTAGTTGAAAACTATACCCTGAGTTGATAAGATGAAGGGGTTTATTATTTCAATTTTTCTTTCTTTTTTTTTCCCATAATTTTATCTCCTCCTTTTCTTAAGATGTATTTTGATTATTTTCTGACTGACTTGCATAGTATGCTGCATAGGTGACTTTTGAAAGAAAAACACACCAACACATTTCAGGAGACCCTTTCTGGGGTTTTGATAACCAGAGTTGGGAAAATGTAGGGCACTGAAGCTGGAAAAGGCACGAAGGATGGAACCAGAGCACCACAAAAGAGAGCAAGGGAAGTGTTCTTAGTGAATTTTGATAACTTTAGAAGAAAAGGATCTCAAAAACTCCTTTTGAAGAGTTCACACCTTTGTTTAGGTGCCCACTGACAAATGAGCCAGATGTTTGAGTAAATGCTGTTCCCTACCTCTATTATTTTGTCTTGATTTGATTCTCTGCTCCGGAAAGCTCAAAAAATTACAACAAGTTGCTATAGATAAGCAGAAGGGGATGCAGTAGTTTATAAGAAATTTCCAGGCAACCTGCCTTGGGCCTGATCCAAGCCGAACCCATCAGTAACTCATTTACCTTTCCTAATCTTCACACACAACAGTAAACATAATGGAATAAATGTTGCTAATATGCAATGCTCTGTACACACAGAGGAGGTGTAAAAAAGCCAATTAAATTTTAGAAAGAAACACAAGAAATAGTACACTAAGACAGTTGAGAAAAACACAAGCTGTAGGTTCCCATGCTTCAAAAGGCTTGAGAACTATTAGACAAATGAAAATCATAAAATATTTACATATAAATATCAACATGAGACACAAATTCATCTAGCAGACTGCAGAGAGGGAAAGCAGGCAGGGAATGTGCGTCCCTGTACAAACCAGAAAGCTCCCAGCATCTCAGGCCCGTCATATCTGCAATAGGACTTCAAGGAATTATGAAGAAAAGGCAGCATATGGGTTATGCAACCTTCAGGAAAAAACATAAGGCATTAGGTATGTGACAAACGCGAGTGTAAGGAGTATGCACAACAAACAAGCAAATGGGTTAAAAATAACAGCTCCTGAGAGTATGCATGACACCTAAACCCATCTTCTGTCCTCCTAGGGAAAACAGGGGGACAAAAAAAAGGAGGGGTTAGTAATTTAAGGGATTACCAGGCAGTCTTGTTTCTGGAGTTTCAGCTTTTAGTAACCATACTGGCACACAGAGGTGAACCAACATATTGTGAAGATTAATTTGGGGCCAGTGGAGAGTCTTTCAAGGAACAATATTTAAAGTTAAGGTTGCATTCTGAGTTGCCCTTGCTTTCCATAAACTGTAAAATGTGTGACATCCCTAAATTAACTGGAGCCTTGGTGAATTCTCTGCACAGACTGCTTTCCTGCAAAACACAAATTTAGGAACAGTTCAGCTGTGGTGTTATTCTAGACCTTTATGCTGTTAGCAGACAAGAAATGGGCCAGACAGTATGAGAGAGCTCCTATGCAAGTACAACAGCAAATTTCTCAGAACAAGGCTATATTACATGCTCAGGTATGTTAAGGGAAAACTGGACTAAAATAAGGAGGACAGGCAGCTGCACTAGACAGTGTTAACACGCAGTTGTGTTACTGCAGGTGTCTTCTTCCAGAATATTGACTTGTGAAGACTATGCAATGCGAGGGCTAAACGCTCTGCAAGCCAGATTGCTTTGAAGGGCAGAAGTTAAGCCATGATGTATCAGCTGAATTCTCTGAGAAGCAGAACAGACAGACACAGGGCGCCTGGAGGAGCCCTAGTAGGTTTTCAGTTCACCTCTGTGCTATGTAGGACCTAGCCCTATACCCATCCCACAGATGCCTGTCTACCTGCACTGATAACCTCTCACAACATCCATAAGATCTCTCACCATCTGATTTCAGTACTTGAAAGTTCTAGGAACTTTTTCTACTACGTAATTCCCATATTTTTTATGAATCAGGACAACTACTTGTCTTCCAGATGTCAACGTGTAAAGCGAACCACAATTATTCCCCTGACAGCCTTTTCTATACCTTGTGACTTGTCATGTCCCTCCCCTGCTCAGTCTCCTTTTTTGCAGTTCCAGCCTCTGCAACTTTTGTACACTGTTTACATTTTCGAAGCCTCTTATTCTCTTTTCTGGAATTAAATTTGTCTTAAAAGCACAACCTATAAACTCAGTCTGGAGAACCAGTACTGTTACAGTACATTACTTTACTGGTGGATAAAGCTGGACAGGAGCACCATGAGTTTCACGAAACGCCACACATGCACATGCACACACACACGAATGACCAGGGAAGTGATGATAAGAGTCCTTAGGTGGTTTGTTGGGTTTTTTTCCCTATTGGTTAAGAATCAGACTTTTTGTCTAATTTACTATAAGGAAAACTGACTCCTTAAGAAAAATTTCAGTTATCAATGATGATTAGCTGCAATGTAAGTTTGCTACGCAAGTACTTTTACACTTGGTATTACAACATATTAACCACGCATCTGTTCTGTTAAACTGCTGCTTTTACACATTTTTTAGTTTTAAATATATTCCTCTAAACTTGACTAACTGTACTTACCCAAGGAATAGGATAACTATATAAAGATCAGTGACTGGTTCAGCATAAAACCCACAAACTTTTCCCCAGCATTTCACCTATGATCTGTTAATCTTATGCATCATACCTTACTATAAGGCAGAGCCCACTTATTATCAGGGGCTCACTCTCGGACTTGGATTCTTCCTACCTTCCTTTAAGGGACACAGAAGGGCTTTAGCTGATCAGCCCACCAGGGTCATTCCTTTTTTCCAGGGAGCTCTTTTTTCCCAGCTATGTCAAAGGTAATGTGGGGACTGCTTGACGGTGATCCTCACTCAAATTTGGTGACCTATCTACATAGGTGACCTGTTTGTGTTTCAGACATTAGAATGAGCAGATTCTTGGGCCCTGAGACTCCTTCCAAAACTTCAGAAATCCTGCAGTTAAAAGAAGCTTTACCTGAATTTCTTTCTGCCTTTCAAGTGTCACGATGTTAAAATCTAGATGTGCAAATGCTAATGTTAAATCAACAATGCAAATATGAAGACAGAACAAAATATGAAGCCACAACCCCCAAAATTATGCAGCGCCAAAAGAAACCCTCTTATTTATACAGCAGAATAAATGTAAAGTGACATGTTAATACTGTAAAATTCTTAGAGCTCCCTGCTTTTAAGAGCTTACAGTCTAACTGCAAGCAATGCACAAAACTAGTGGAACTTGATGCATAGTTCCAAGAGTAAAAACCAGGAGTTATAAACTTAATAAGGCAGCTGTGTATTTTTTTTTTCTTTAGAAGAACATTCAGTATGAAAATTAACATAAATGTGGAATGAGACCGAAAGCTAACAAAAAGATGT
The DNA here is from genome assembly GCA_036023395.1 of Myiotriccus ornatus. Taxonomy (NCBI): domain Eukaryota; kingdom Metazoa; phylum Chordata; class Aves; order Passeriformes; family Tyrannidae; genus Myiotriccus; species Myiotriccus ornatus. The sequence goes on along the minus strand of JAYRBT010000001.1, from coordinate 32,860,693 downwards.
CTGGTCAGGAATTAATAATTGCAAACTCATACAAAAGAATATCATATAACATGAAAGAAAACAACTGGAATTATAAAAATTCCCACCTAATTCAGTAACATGAATGTCTTTTTAATGATGCAAAAAAAATGAAATGGAATGAGATCAAATTATCTTTATTTATTACTGAAACAGGCATTATGGTCTTACATTTTCTCACATTCACGTTGGAATATTTACTTTCATAACGTTTGTATTATACTACAGTCTCTGCGTCAATAACCAAAACATGTACCTTCATGCAACAACACAAAATTAATTCTACATTCAGGCTTTAAGCAACTCGGTCTGTAGATCTCCAAAGCTTGGATTTGGGGTTCTTTGGGGTTTTTTTGTTGTCGTCGCTAAAAGCACAGCTTAGCAGGCATCCATCTGCAAGGCAGTGTAACTGTAGTGCTCAACACCTAGGACTGGACTGGAAGGTGACTTGAATTATTCCACTAAGCACAACACAAGATATGCTACACAGCCAGGGCAGAGAGCAGCATTCTAAAACAGAAAAGATTGGTTTCTGTGTGCAAAACCATAAATTGTCCAGATTCCCTCTTTCCGGGCAACTCTACATGATTCAATTCCTTGATAAATAAGTTTTGAAGGGAGCATTAACCTCTTCAGCCCAGAAGTGAAGACCAGCTTAAGGGCAATTGCAGTAATGTATTCTGGCAAAGAGTTTACTGCCACCAAAAACTCTTCTGGACCACATCCAATAAAGAGCGAATGTTTTCTTCACAGATTTTGTATGTTGATTACTACTGGCATCACCCATCGGGTCAAAGCAGCTTTGCTGACTCTTTCGGGGATGAATACAGCAAGAGAAAACATGATCTTTCGTTTTATAAAGCTGTTGTTTGGCACTGTGTTAATCCACAGTATAGGAAGATACCACAGTGAAACAGGCCTTAAATACTTTTAAGAAGCAAGAACCTGGTATGACCTGACCAAAGCGTATCTGAGTAAGGCAGATTTTACTCATTTTGCTGAAGCACCCACTTTTTATCATCTTTTAGCACATCTGGCTACTAGTTACAAATTCAGCTTTTTCTCCATAGTTACCCTCCGACATCTAACTTGGCCATCTGGAATAAATTCAGAAGGAAAGAAGAGAGCATGAGAAGGAAAAAGATTATGCTTATAACGCGAGACACCATTGCTTCTACTAAGTGCAATATGCACTTAAGAGGACTGGAGGAGAGGATGCACAGCTGCCTCTTGCGTCTGTATCAACACTATGGTTGCTTCCAGCTTCAGTGACTAACAGTACAATAATTTATAACACTTTTTTCCCCACAAAAATAATGAATAGTGTTAATTTATAGCACTGATAGAACACGCGTCAGCTCTCATATTTATGTCAGATAACTAAATGTTTTTTCCACTAAAATTTATATGAGAAACTGAGACATCAGTGAGTTAACGTGATTACTCTGTGTTTCATCTATGGAGAGAGAAAACCGTCAAGAAGGCAATTCAGATCTTAGGTGTGTTAAAACACCCTTTGGAGGTGGATCTCTCTCTGCTGACCAAAGCAACCCTCCAGGACAAAAAGCTGGGCACCTGTATAGGCAAGGCAACTAAAATGGGGCAGATCTGCATTAAATATCTGAAATGTATCATAACAACAGCAGAACTGGAAAAAGAGTATAAATTTCACTGTTCCCAGTCCTTAGCTTTCCAGCCTGCGTGTAAAGAGCAAAGACTTGTTCTGTACAATCCCTGCTCCTATAGTCCTTTCTTGTGCAAAACACTTCACTGTTTCCCACAGCACAAACAATGTCTGGTTGGAAAAAGCTCACTGCCATAAAAGCAGTGACATTTTTAAATCAAAGCTTTGTGGTGAAGGTTGGCACAGTTCAGACAGCAATTTTCTGACACTTGTTTAACTCTTGGAAATCTAAAACTGTTCTTTCCACAGTCTGTAAAAACAACCTAAACTTCCCACTGCTCCCATTCAATTAACTGTAAAAACTGAGAGGCAGTCGAACAAAACTTTGAGTGGAAGATGTGGTCTTTAAGCCATGTACTTATTTGAGACTAATCTTTCAGCAACTGAAAGGACAAAAATCTTGTAATACCGATCACTTATTACAAGAGAAACAAAATTTCCAATACATGTTGGATTTGCTGTTGTAAGATGTGAGGAGCCTGAAACTATGTTCAGAGAGATTTTTGAGCATTGAAAGTTAAGATCCTAAACTTAAATTTCGTTATGTAAAAAGAAGTTGCCAGTTTGAAAGAGAATTAATGCATGAAGAACTTCAGTGCATTAATGGGAGCTAGCTTTGTCTGGTCCCTTATGAACTTTGCTTTAAAAGTTTCTGCTGAGTTGCTTTTAGACCTTTTCCTTCCAACAGACCAGCCACATAAAGTCAGCATTACCACTACAAAACCTAGCATTTCATAAAGTGCATCTGTCAGATTCTTCTAAATGGTCCAGAAGTTGTCCACATGGGATCAGATTGATACTTTTTAATTATTGACATTGATGTGCTACATAATGCATGGCCTGGAAGGCATTTTTTAATATAAAAGGAATGATGCAAAAAGTTATTTCATGACAAACAGAATCAGCAGGTCTTTATGAACTGGCTACAACGTGGAGCTAGATGGTACTAATAGCAGCCCACAGGTTTCATCTGGCTAAAGATACAATCCCTCTCACTGTGAAAGACAGCAGGACAAAGGCAATACAAACCCCACCACTGAAGTATCTCTTACTACCTAGACACAGCTAGATGTGTAAAGACGATGACAGGGTTAGTCTAGAAGCACATGTGCAGCCAGACATCTAGAGGAGGGGGTTCCTGCCATATCCATATGAACCGCAAGCAGGGCTTCAAAACTAGAATCTGCTCTCCATCACAGAGGAGTATGGATTTAATTAGCTTTTTGCATCACTGTGAAAGACATGGATGAATTACAGTAACATTTTATGCTCTTAACTATTCTGTTGATGAATCCAAAATATACGCAATTACAGATCTAAACATAGTCCCCTTACAGTTCACAGAAATCAACTCAGCTAAGCAACTCAGGAAGAGAGGGAGGAAAAGAAGATACACAAAAACATGACTCCACTTAGGGACCTGACTTCACTTCGGTATGGTAGTTGTATTTTAATTTGAAGCAAAGCTTTCCTCAAGAAGTTCCATAACTTTTTTAGGAATAGTTGTATTCATACATATTCTAGTTTGTGAAGGCGAAGTAAAAATTAAACAAAAATAATGCATTTATTGACTTATCAAATTTGTTCATCTCATATCATCTCTAAAAGGTCCAACAAATCATTTTGTAACTAAAGTGAGATGTCTGGTTTGATTTAAAACTTGAAATGTACTTAAAAGTGAAAGATGAGCAAAAGCCAAAGAAAAGAGCCATTTGTTTAATCACGCAGCAATAGTGCATCAGTGTCCCACCCCTTATCTGAAGGGAGCACATTCAATGCCACAGGATACTCCGTTCTCCCTTTCCAGCCTCACTTTTTGCTGACACTGACAGCAAACATGTCAATTCTGTGAACATTATTGGGAATGTGGAGCCTTATTCCCCTTCAGAATGAAGTGAGAAAACAAAATCCTTTCACTCTAGCACATCAGGCAATGGCAATCACTTACTGACATAAACATGATCAGAACCAGAAGCAATCCTTTTTTCTGCACCCATAAGAAATTAATGCTTCCTATAAGTTATATGATTTTTATTATTAAGCAAACTATTTTTTTCCTGACTAAACAGGCCTGGACTTTTAAAAGAGAGATGGAAGACATCAAGCAGCAATGTAAAGTGTAAATTAGGTGCAAAGTTATGTGAAATTTGAAGATTGGTACAGGATGTGAGACCTTTCAAAGGCAAATTCCCAAAATGCATATGCTGTTCTTTAGAAAGACCCAGAATCAGTCAGTGCCAAAGAAAACAGTGTTTGGTAACAACTTCCAGCAATAAATATCAGGATGTTTTAAAGCCTGCTTCCACAGGTTTCTCTGTCTCAATACTGATTTTAGGAGAATATTTTGATCAAATCCAAAATAGCAACACATAAAGTGCTGAAATGGAGAGGGATAATCCTGTCCTTAATGCTGCTATTGAAATATATACTTCTGCACAGCCTAGAAAAGAGTATCCCACCGAGATTTCTACAGATGGCCTGGGTAGGAAAGAGAGTAGACATGATCTCCCAAATACATAAAACCAGAAAGGGAAAATAAATCACCATCAGAAATATAAAATTAGTTAGACACAAAGTGCTGTCAAAAGCATAAAGCAAATAAATGGGGCGGGGGGGGGGGAAATTCCCTCAATCTCCTTCCTATTTATGGCAGTAACAGCGATTACTTGTAACAACAGCAGGTTTTTTTTAAAACAGTAGTGTGTTTCAAGTTGCCAGAATGCTTTTAATTATGTTTAGAAAGTTGAAATCTATTGCATGAACTAGACAAATTAAGTCATTCAAAATCATAATGAAGTTGCTGATTCGTTAACGTTTTTAAACCTGCAATTTACATGCTTAAACATATTTTTAACAATACTCTTTTAAAACTCAAAGCCATTCACACTGGCAACTCCAGTACACCGACTGATGTTACGCTTATAGTATTTCAAGAAGGATATTTGGGTCTCTTTGAGTTTATATTTTAACATAGTCAAAACACACATCCTCATAAGACAGAAGAAGGAATTCAAGCCTTGATGTACACTAAGACTGACCCAAACTGCCTGGAAACAAACAGGAAATCCACAGATTTTTAAGGCCAGAAGGGACCGCTGTGATTGCCAATCTAACTTCTGCACAAAGTAAGATTTTACCCCAAAAATCCTGCAGCAAGTGTTCTGAAACTGAATTACATCTACATCCATCACAGAAACATCCTTAATGTAAATCACCTAAATCAGGATTAAGACTTAAAATATGAAAACAGCCTCAATTTTCCTTTTGTGAAGAGGTAGAACACATGAGCCTCATCAGGGTGACATGTTGACAGCACAGCAGGATGAATTATTAAGGATGTTACTCCTCCATACACGTTTCCACCTTTACTACACATAATTGTAAGCAATTATAATGAATGACAGGATGATCCATTAACATATTTCAGTTTTGAAAATTCATTTCTACACTGTCATGTGTTAAAACACAAACACAAAATCCCATTTATTGTTTTTTGCATGAAAATAATTCTAGCAATCTGCAAGTTTTATCATTATTTACATAGTAAATGTCAGTTCATTCATCAAAAAATGAAGGGTTACTCCTACAAGGAAGCAAACCCAAAGTCACATCAACTATATCCTCATTTCTGTTCTGTAATATTCACTTTCTGCTCCTTCCTCCACATTTTGTATCATCAGATCCACGGATATATCAGAGCATGCATCTGGATAGATGAGCTGAATAAAAAAAGGTTCACGTACCATTTATTCTATTAGCACATAAAGGAACTTTAAATCACTGTCCTATTTGCAAGCAAACAGATATAACCAAAGGCATACAAGTGTTTTCAGAGTAAGAATTTGCCTTCATATATTTCACAATTCTTGTTTGAACACTGGAAATCACATTTTCCAAAGCTGCTTCTATTCTTGCAGCCATCACAAACTTGAGGTGAGAAGGGGCAAAACACAGGAAAGGCTGTTCCTCTTTCCTTAAATGCTGCCATACTAAAGCCATAAAGACAGTTTTATATTGTATTAAAGAATGGAAATCTAAGTTAATTAAAACCACATTTGAAAAAAAACACACATTTAAATCACCTTTAAAACACAACTCCCGTAACTTTTATTTAAAATTGGCTTTGAAACGTTGTTATTTATTTATGCTGCTACTGATAGCTGATGTTTATCTGCCAAACATGTAGTGAATAGACAACAGATTAAACTATGGTTTTAAAATTTATCGGCATTTTTAAGAGAGCCTTCTCACAAAATTAAATGCCGAGCTTTTCTCTTGGTGTTTGTTCAAAATCTCTGATGGCTGATCTTTATAAAAAAAAATATTTGAGGCCAAATTTGACACAAGTCTTAAAACATGGCATAAAATTACTTTTAAAAACTACTATTGTAAGAGCACAGATTTTTCTCCCATTTTCAGGGCAAGAGACAAACGATTTCCATTCTCCACTAAAACATTTTTAATTTGAATTTGTAAGTACCAGAAATCAACAATCTAACACAATGAAGATGCAATGAGATATGAAGCTTCATAGCCCACCTTTCTTCTTGACTGGCATTCTTCTTCCTACTTCTGAATCTGGTTGCAAGCACTTATTTACAGGTACTAACGAAGTACTACTGGAGAACTCTGCGAGGTCAAGAATTGGCTATCTACTGCAGAACACTTTTACAGTTCAGTTAGGAAATGCAGCTTCAATCTTCATTTCTATGAATACTTGCTGTTCCCTTGTACTGGACTTCTGATGCTTCCCACAAATAAGAAAAAAAAAAAAGGGGGGGGGGGAAAGAAGCTTTTTGATTCTTTTTTAAGAGATGTTTTCAATTTCTTTAAAATATATCTGAATCTATAAAAATACAAGAGCAAACGTTCCTTGGCAATATAAAACCTTATTATAACTCCTCTTCTGGCAGCAAAGTTTGAAAATTAAAAGATTTTATGCAACACAGTTAAGGCACAGTCCATCTCTAGGCAGTTGTCTCAATACTCCACCTGTACATGCTCAAAAACATATCATTTGCAGGACAAAAATGCCCAAATAATCCAAATAAGGAGGAAGACAAAAACAATCCAAAGTGTCTCTTTAACTTCTTGAATTAATTTTGCTAGCTATGTATTAGATGACTACACAGCAGACTGAAAAGGTCCCTTTTTCCTCACCAGACAACAGCCTTCAAATATCACCCTCTTACCCAATAGAAGTCACTGGGCAGTCACTTTCATTTTTATTATCTGCAAGCCACCCAGCCTTACGGTCTTTAATGTCCCTCTGATCCTCCCATGTATTAAAAGAGGATTGAAAACGAGGAAAGCAATCCCTTGACCTGGAATTATTAAAGTGACAGTGCTGCTCACTGGGCACTTGGGCAAAGCAGATTGCTTATACTGGAGCCATTTACTTCATGCCATTCCTTCCCTTGCACAGCAGCAGCCACCTCATGAAAGAGGAATAAGCAGAGTTAGGAGAAGAGCTTCACAAATGGTTCATTTTCAGAAACAATGAAGTATTAATGAAATAAAAAGCAAGCCATGAGATCAGTCCGGAGTTTCCCACTCAGAAGCGCAGCTGGTTGGCTTCAATACGAGCCTCTCTCTCTCTCTCTCCCTTTTTCTGGAAGAAAAAACAGAAACAAAAAGAGAAACAGAAACGGGATAGGTTTTCCTCATCTACTTCGTTAAGGAAATGAACGAAAAAGGCGAACAAGCTTCGAGCGCTTCGCTTCCCCGCGCGAATGCACATGCCGGGGCTTCGCTTTGCATCGTCTGCGGGCGACGGGGACCGTGTTTGCGAAGGGGGCGGCTCCGCTTTGCTCTTTCATGTTCACAACCGGAATGTGTCCGTCCCCGCACTCCCAGGCAGGGGCGCTGGGGGCTCTCCCCCCTCTCAACCCACCCCTCCTTCCTTCCCCCGGCTCTCCCGAACCCAAGGGGGACTGCGCTGCGTTCTGAGGCGGGACAGGGCACAGAGGGCTGGCTGGGTCGGGGGGCACTGGCACGGGGCGCAGGTGAGCTGGAGGAGCCGGGCTGGGCTTAAGGACGAGGACAATCCCCCCCCGGGGTCGCCGAGGGACAGGCGGGACGCAGGAACTGCAGGATGAGGGAGGGGACGGCGGTGGGGCGGAGCGAGACGCAGCCGGGGCGAGGGGCGCTCGGAAGGGCGGGACGGGCAGCACAAAGGAGCCGGTGGCGAGGGAAGGGGGCGGCGGGCGGGAGGGGCGCGGGGGATGAGGGGGGGCGGACGGGGAGAGGGCGCGGGCTGAGGGGAGGGGGTCAGCGGGTTACCCCGAGGACTGGGCCTCCCCCCGCCGCAGGGAGGGGGAGTCCCCGCGTCCCGGCCGCCGGTGCAGGGTCCGCGCTCAGCCCCGCCGCCATGGAGGAGCCGCCGCCATTCGCCGCCCCGGCAACCAGCGCCGCGCCCCGCCCCCGGCCCGCGCCCAATGGGCCGCCGCCATGCTGGGCCCGCGGACAGCTGCCCAATCGGAGACGGGCTCTGAGGCCCCTGGGTCATGTGAGCTGGCAAGATGGCGGCGCCCACGAGGAGGGCGTGAGGTGGGCGGAGCCATGTTGTGGGCGGCGGGGCAGGAGCGGCGCGGCGGGAGCGGCGGGGCAGGCTGTGCCCGGACATCCCAAGGTCGGGGCCTGAGCCCGGCGGGGCGGCGGGACCGGCTGTGCCCGGACATCCCAGGGTCGGGGCCTGAGCCCGGCGGGACGGCGGGACCGGCTGTGCCCGGACATCCCAAGGTCGGGGCCTGAGCCCGGCGGGGCGGCCGGGAGGGTGAGCGCGGTGCGGGGGCTGGTAAGGCTGGGGCTTTGAAGGTTGGGGGTGAGGGCTCTGTCCTGAGCCGGGGCGTGCGAAGATCAGGGAGAGATGTGTGTGCAAGACGTGTGCGAGGGTCAGGGAGCGGTGGGTGGTTACAGGTCCGTGACGCTGTGTCTGTGCATTACCCAGGGCGCAGGTCTGGGACCCTCCTGAGACGGCCTGGAGTGATCCCGGTGAGATCCCGCCCGCTTGTCCTGCCTTCCCCGTTCCTGCATCCTGCCAACCACCAAACGAAACAGGCGCAGTCCTCTGGATAGGGCTTACGACTCAGCCTTCACATTATAAAAGTAAGTTAAGGTAAGTACGACTGGCAGAGTGAGTCTGGGAGAATTTCCTCTGGGGTTAAATGTCTAGAAAACAAGCATTTGAATCACTAAACACCAGGTTTAATCAAGAGTTTTTTGGCGTGGTTGCCACATAGCCACCAAGATGCTGTGTTGCTCCCCCTCCTCAACAGGACAAGGAGAAGGTATGAATAAAAGCTCATGGGTTGAGATAAGGACAGGGAGATCACTCACGAATTACCATTATGGTCAAAATAGACTAAACATTGGGAAAATTTAATATATTGTCAATCAGAGTAGGGTAATGAGAAATAAAGCCAGATCTTTAAAACACCTTCCCTCCACCCTTCCCTTCACTCCTGATTTTCTCTATCTCCGCCCTCTGAGCAATGTAGGGAGGTGGGGAATGGGGGTTGCTGTAGTCAGTTCATCACATGTTGTCTCTTCCACTCCTTGCTCTTTGCACCCTTTCCCTTCTCCAGTGTGGAGTCTCTCCCAGAGGAGACAGTTGTCCACAAACTTCTCCAACTTGAGTCCTTCCCACAGGCTGCAGTTCTCCATTAAATGCTCCATTGTGGGACCCTTCCACAGGGTGCAGTCCTTCAGGAACAGCCTGCTCCAGCATGGGTCCCCCACAGGCTCCCATGTCCTGCCAGGAAACCTGTTCCAGAGTGGACTCCTTCCTCCATGGGGCCACAGGTCCTGCCAGGAGCCTGCTCCAGTGCAGCCTACCCACAAAGTCACAGCCTCCTTCAGGCTCTGGCATGGGATCCTCCAGGGGCTGCAGGTGGATCACTGCTCCACCATGGACCTCCATGGGCTGCAGGAGCACAGCTTCCTCACCTTTGTCTGCATCACAGGCTGCAAGGGACTCTCTGCTCCAGCACCTGGAACAGCTCTACCTCTCCTGCTCCACTGACGTTGGGTGCCTGCAGGACTGTTTCTCTCACATTTTCTCACTCCTCTTTTCCAGCTGCTCATGTGCAGTAGTTTTTACGCTTTCTTTGCTATGTTATCCCACAAACACTGCCACTTGTTTGAGGTTAGGTTTAGACTTGGCCAGTGGCAGGTCCATCTTGGAGCTGACTGGAACAACTCTGGGGGAAGCTTCTGACATCTCAGAAGCCACCCCTGCAGCCCCCCAGCTACCAAAACCTTGCCACACAAACCCAGTACAACTGACATGATATATAAGTCTCTGGCTAAGAGTACCAATAAAAAAAGTCCTTATGTGTGGAATATAAAAGCAGAGTAGGTATCTTTATAATTTCTTTAAACCTTTACAAATTATGGATTTATTTGGGTTTTTTTTTCCTTACAGGTCTGTTTGATAGTTAAATCAATTTAAACCTGGAGTACTGCCATGCAAAATAGGACATACATTTGTGATTCATGGTAGCAAAGAGTCTAAATGTTTATTTGATTCATACTGGGGCTGTGTAACTTTGGTTACATTTGTTTGTTTTTTCCTTATGATCCAGGACTTCAAGATGACAGGAAGAGAGTTTCTTGAACTAGATTCTCCACAGCAAAGTCTAATTTCGGAAAGACTCAAGCAGATGGAAATCATACAAAAGATGTTAAATGAGCTTCCTAAAGCAGATCAGTAAGTGCTGGTAAAATAAATGAAGATAAGTGCATCAAACATTTCAAGTCTTTTGGAGGTTTTTCTTTTTCCTTACTCTCGTATTACAAATTTTCTTCACAGTTACAAAAATACTTGATTGTATTTTTTTAACTAATACTTGTTAGTGCCCAGAAGAGAGAACTTGTTTTATGTTTTTCCAGTGTGGTTAGTTCAGTGTTAGCTCTGGTCCTGTCCAGCTGATTTCTGGTATGTGTTCCCCAGTCCTTAGGGTTCTGGGATGACTGATCAGCCCTGACTGGCTCTGAGCATTCACATAGTCCTGTGCTAATGCTAATACATTTTCTAGGAAACTGAAATGGGATTCTGCTGGAGTCGTCTTGTGTCCAGCATGGCTGGCCTGGGGCCAGAACTTAGTGAGTGTCAACCTGCTGGTTTCTGCATTTCATTCTGCACTGCTTCCCGTTTCAGGAAGGCGAGACTGAGGTATCCAGGTGGTGGTGGAGGAGTCAGCTGGAGTCCTGCAGGCTCACCAGCAGGGTTCTGTGCAGCACAAAGCCAGCTAAATTATTTCTGGGCCTCACAAATGACCTTTTTGTTTTGTGATACTGCATTTTACTGCAAAACATTACTGGACCTGAGCTGGTTCTGTAGGAGCCATTTGCATGCGTGTATCAGCTTGGATAAATTCTGTGTAAATAAGAGTAATTGGAAGCTTATTTTATTTATATATTTTTTAATAGGCCTGAATTGCTGGCTAAACAAAGTGCTGGTAGTAACACAGGGCCTCCCCACACAGGTGAGAAAGAAAAGGGTGCAACTGCATAGGATCTGTTGCCCTCACATACAACTTGCGACACTCCTTGCCCAGGAGAGCAGGGGAGGCAGATACCTCAGTGGTGATGTGGTAACGTCTGGATAGAAACTGTGGTACTTAAGGACTTCTGGGCCTTGGAAAGAAGAAGTTGCCAGTCCTGGCAGGACTTTAGGCTTGTATATCCAGAGGGGAGGTCACTAATGGATGGAAGGGAAGAGCAAATGTGCCACAGTCAGACTGAGAGAGTTCCTGTTCACCAAAACACTTGTTTTTAACACTGGGGAGCTTGTATTTAAAGCAAACAAACAAAACCCCAATGCTTCCATCCTGTCTTTCTTTCCTTCTGTGCAGTGTAGCAGTTCTGTATTTCACTAAGCCTAAGCAGTTTCTGCTGTTCCTGAGTACATTAATTTGGTCTGGTTTGGATACTTAAATATGCTGCTAAAATTTTAATCTCTGTCCTCCGTATTTATGGATGTGCCCACCTGCATTTCACTGCCTCTGACTGTATAAACATCCCAAGAGAATGAAACGGCTGGTTTGCAGCAAGTACTCTGTGGACATTCTGAGAATGATGTCCAGTATTGAGAAAATGGGGATTTGAAAAGGAAATTTCTTTTTAAAACAAAGCACAAAAAAAAAAAAGAATAGCTCCTAAATAAGGGCAAGAGAAGAGATCTGACCAGTAAAGTTCTTTTGCTCTCTCTATATATAGCATCAGAATTGAAATGTTAGTAGCTTATTTTTGTCTTTGAAAATCTGGTATATACTGAGAATTATGGTATTTTCCTATTCAAAATGAGAAATTGTTGGTGTCTTTGATGTCAGATATTTCTAATGTTTTAAGTTTTGTACATCTCTAAAGTATTTCCTGTATGATTTTTTCGGTGCTTAATGTTACTCTAAGAATTAAAATGTAGAAGAATTTTATGTAGACTGATTTTTTTTTTTTAATTATGTATTTTAATTGCTGAATGGCTTAAAGATTGTCACTTCTTATAACTACAAGTAAATATGACATTTGGCCTAGCATAATTTTTGTGATCGGTTAAGCATTTTATTTTCTTTGAAGCTTTAGCGATAAATACAATTTTAAAACCAAACACTTTCAACATAATAATATTGGTACAGCCTCAGAATCAGAGCGCCTTCCAGGCAATTGCTTTGTCTGGCAATAGTTGCCATTCCGTGAATTTTAGATTTGTGGAAACCTAAGGCAAAGTGTTGTTTCTGCTAACCAGATTGTGCCAGGTATAATGCTAAAGATAATGCACAACTTCCTTCTGTCAGTCAAATGAAGTTACATAAATTTGCTCATCAGGCCTGTAAAATTGGCACACTTGCGTGTTCCCTCTCTTGTGTTACCTGCTGGGATGTGATGTACTCAAACAGGAACTGTTAAGATATTAAATGCTGCTGACTCTCTCTGACCGCTTTGTTCTATTCTGCCTTCAGCCTGTTCCAGATTGCAACACGAGTAGTTGCTCTAAACCATATGTTAAAAATATCGTAGATAACAGAATCCAGTCCCTCTGTTATCAAGGGAGAAATAGAAGCTCCAGTTCTGTAAACCAGTACATTGGACTTCTGTAGCCTTTAACTAGCAAGGTAGGACCTTAAATCCACGTGTTTCTTGCATACAAGGAAAGCTTACAGCCCTTCAGCATACAGGTTCACTACAAATTATCACCAGCAGCTGCTGAGATCATTATTGCAAAGTCTTAGTTGTCCCACCTGATCTGTTCTGTAAGCTCTTATGTTAAAACTAAACCTGTACTTTTCAGTATGCAGGCTAAAAACATGGCTGATTACAGAAGCTACCCATGATTCTATATACATATTACTTAATCTCTTTTCAGAAAACATTCTCCTTAGAAACATGCTGATTAGGAGAGCAAATTTAATGAAGCTTCCATTAGCTGTAATAAACTAAAAAAAAATTGTAGAAAAGGCCTCTCAGCCTTTCTGTCATTCCACTCTTAAAGTGTGTGTAAACTCGGACATGTAACAAAGGATGCTGTACTGGTTGCTTTTGAAAGTAGTTCCTCTCTATTCTGCACTTGTGAGAGATTTACCTCTTTTACCCCTTGTTGTAGGATATTCAGAAAAGAATTGTTAACACTGAGTAAACTGCTTTACGGTTCTCAGTTGCTAAAATGACTTTCCTCCTTTCACAGGAACCTTTGTAATCATGGATCATACTTCCTGGCAGCAAATTCAAGCTTATGTGGCTTAGCAGCAAATAATTTCTTCAGGAACATCCTAAATATCAGAGGGGCTTCCTTGGTGTCCGCTGTGCCAATGGCTGTTATTCCATTTCTTTCAACAGCAGGAGTTTATGAAGTTTTTGTGCGTGACCCTTTATTTTCTGGTAAAAACCTTTTTATTCCTTGTTTTCGAAAGAGCTTTGCTTTCCATCCACAACATAACACTAGAGCAGCTTTTCTTCCCTGCAGAGCAGTGCTCTTGAAATGTTGTGGTCTTGAAAAAGCTCAGTTTGTAAAGCAGGGTTTGAAAAATAATGCATTGGGCAGCAGGTGGAGGGGAAAAGGAGATACATGTTTATATAGATTTATAAGAATAATTCTGCTACACAACTTGGTTTTAGATTTTTCACTCAAAGTCATGTAAAAGCGACTGCAACAAAGCAGTTCAGTTTCCCCCGTCTGTACAATTTTATTTGAAGGTCAGCTTTAGAGCGATAAATTCTTCATGGGTTGGAATGGGAGTGATTTTTTTTTGCAAAAGGAAGTGTCCTCCTTTCATAATTTCTTGCGTGCCTATACAAGGGCAAGTTTCTGTCAAGGGCCTCTTTCCACATTCTTGCACACAGCTTATAAATCGATGTGGTGGAGCATGTGTGGATATTGACTGAAATATTGTTTGCCATGCAGGTCAGCTGAACTGTGAGGTCTGTGCTGTGGTCAGAGGAGGATTAGTAGGGGCTGTTGTGGGTGCTCTCTATCCTGTTTTCCTGGCTCTCCCCCTGAATGGAAGCCTTGCAGCCAGGTATGTCTTATTAACCTGCAATGAATTAAGTGTATTTATGGGTTGAATCTTCAGTTCTCAGAGTAAAATCTGTGGAATTTTAGTCTGTGCACACCTGTCTTCTTGTAGGCATGTAGTACATGGGGAGGGGGTTTATATTAAGGTCATCTAATTACAAGGTGAAGTTTGTAAGAGCTACACCAAGCCTTTAAAATGAAACAAGAAATGCAAACCAATCCACTGTGAAGCACTTGTATTTAACTGGAACCCTATGAGCCACCCAGGATGTGCCTGGGTGTGGGCAGTGGTGGCTGCCATCTTGCCAAGCAGTGAAGGTGGCTGGACAGCTGAGAGACCTCAGTGACCCTGGGCAGTGCCTGGCAGCCAAACTCCCTGGCAGGTGTTCTTCTGTGTAATTCAGAGCACAGCGAGGCTTGGCAAGACTCAGTACCGGGTCAGGATGTTTTACAGCATTTATCCAGAGAGCTCAGTACCACCAGGTGAATTTAACGTACGAGAGGAAGGAGAGAATTGACATCTATCTAAATATTTATAATGTTAAATCTTGACATTTGCATGGGAAAAAGAAGTAAGTTTCTGTCGCTGTTTTATGTTGTTCAGGTACATGTCATCTCCCTTGCCAGGGAAAGAAAACGCAGTACGCTACTGGCTCACAGTCGCTCAGCCTGTCTTTAGAAAGATGAGTCTGGGTGTACTGGTACAGGCTCTAACTGGATTATTTCTTGCCACTAAACACCACGGAATATATGTCAAAATACTACAGCAGATGCACCTTAGCAGGGATCCTGAAGAGCTACAGTAACTTTTCAATTGCCTTGGATAAGTAACCATAATAAACAAGGAAAGGAAGTTGTTGCTTTCTGTCTTTTTTAATAGAAAAACTAGGACTCTGTACTAATATTTTTCAAGTTTTGAACTTTAATGCAGGTTAAGTTTTTTGTTATGCACAGCTTAGAGTATACACCTGAATAACAGCATTATAGACAGGTGTGTTTGTTTGGAAATGGGGGGAAAAAAGGCATTTATACTGCCTGCTTAGTGTTTGGCTCTAAGGTGATGCTCCATCTTTTAGAAGCTCTTAAAATGAGTATTCTTGAAAAAGGCTTTTTCTTCATAATGCAAACCACAGAGTTGTTTGGGTTTTTTTTAAAGAAGGGGGTGTCAAGGCAGGAGTTTTCTAGATACTCCTCAAAATCTGAGTATTCTCCCTTTTCTCCATTCTGCTAGCACAAAATTTCTGTCACAAGATTACCTCCTTTAGGCTGTTATGAGGGTCACGCTGTACACTGAAGAGAACACTGTTATCACAGAGCAGAGTGATACTCCTGTCAGGCTTCCCAGCATATGTATCAAGCAACCAAAAAATAGTCTAGTCAGAACACACTTTGTCCTTGTTTTGCCTTGAAATTACTCTTTTCCTGAAGGATGGAAGCGTGTCAAGAGGCCTCCGAGGGCTGGTGCTGTTACTGTGATATCTCAGCTACCTCTAGTTCTAAGATCAGTGGTCTAAGGTAATGCATTTACAAGTCAGGCATGTCTTCACATTGGTGACTGTATGTTCTAGAGCAATATAAAGTGCCAGGAGGAATGTCTTCACAGAAGGGGTTGTTAAGCATTGGAATGGATGGCCCAGGGAGGAAGTGGGAGGTACCATCTCTGGAGGTGTTCAAGAAACGACTGGATGTGGCCCTTAGTGCCATGGTCTACTTCAAAAGTTGGTGATTGGTCAGAGGTTGGACTCCCATCTTTTCCAACCTAAATAATTCTGTAATTGAAAAAGCAGTACAGTTACAGGCCAGTTAATGTACATGTCAGTAAAATTCTGGTATTCCCTGAGATGCGTGTGGAAATGCTTACTAATTAGAATTAAGAATTCAGCACTGAGACTAATTGAATTGGGTTAAAATTTATGCTGTAACACTGATGAAAAATGTATTAAGGAGTTTCATCGTATTTATCTACATTTTCCTTAAAAATCTATCATTACAGCAGGAAAATCACACACTATTTCTCTATAACCAGGAGCAGCAGCCTGATTTGTACAGGGAAGCAGCAAATACAGACTACCTGTTGTTACACAGAGATAGTTCAGTTTCCCTTGATTGAAAGTGTTGCTGGGGTTTCCATACTGGTCTGCATCGAAACGGAGAGCTTGGCCTTACCTTAACCACCCTGAGTTCAGAGATTCTCACGGAGCAATTATTTTACATGACAGTGAATTGTCATATCTCCAGAAGGCATCAGACTTTAACCAACAGAACCACTTACCTGCGATAATAAAAACATAAAATAAAGGTGTTATTTTGCAGTAGTATCTTTAAGAATGGCTATGACAGGCTCAGCGATTATTGCATCCGTTTCTGATGCTTGATATCAACTTTACAATCTATTCCACAGCCCCCTGCAAATGATACGCCCATCTTCCTGATACACACCCTAGTCCTGCTCTTGGCATCCCCCTGCTAATGAGCACAGAATCATTTTTCCACAGAAATTACTTGCCCACATCTACATACCCCGCTTCAGTTAGGCGTAACATCTGTAGAATTGGCAGCTGGCAATATGGAATTTTGGTGCAGGGTGTTCTTTAGAGTCCATTTGAACAGCTCCCATACCTAACGTATGTATCTTTCAGACATTTTACAGTCTAGCAGTAAATACAGCCCTATAACCAGAATATTGCTGATTCAAGCAGAAAACCTCTTTAAAAAAACCTATAGAAAACGTGGGATTTTAAAAATCAGTAAATGTACGAAAGGCCTGTTACACAGGGAAAACTGATTACAATTTTGACAAATGGCATGAGAAATCTGATAATCTGGAAGTACGAAGAGATGCCAAGTGTTGGAACTGAGTTTCCTACATTTCCTCTGGTACCATCTCTCCAGGCATCTACAGACTGCAGAAACACCAATTTGTTTTTTCCTCCCAGATACTGCAAAGCTCTTCAGAGGAAAGAGAAGTTAATTTAGAACAGTACTAAGAGTCACAGCACCAGAATCAAACTGTAAAGGACTAAAGGAGAACTGAGCATTAAATTGTTTCCCTATTTAAATGCTTTAAATGCTTCTTTGATTGACTCTGGGGGGGAAAAATACTGAAAAATGTAGGTAGCACAGCTACACAGATGAACACTGGCACCACTTGGTTCTGTGGTATGAAAGTTAACACATATTCCAATGCTGAACAGGGTACTTTATACAACTACAAGCCAGAAAGGCAGAGCATGCCAGTATGCTTTTGAATTTTTACACTATTTTTTGTCAAATGTTCCTTTTCATCAAGTTGCAGACCAATTTCACTAGAATGCCTACATGTGGAAAGCGCTATTTTAAAACTGTCCTACAAATAAAGCATTTAAGATGGACAGAAATCAAAAAGTACAGTGCATGGCTCACTCTGGAGCTCCGAAATTGTTCTGTCCTTTCAGCACCGTCAAACTTTTTGTTTTAAACACTTACTCCAGTGTTTAGTGTGGAAATACCAATTTGATGAGATTGTGATTCAACAGCATATTATTAACCAATCATCAAACTTCAGAGCCTAAAAACAGAAAAGAAAGCAGGAAGATGCCAACAGACCACGGAAGGGTTTATGTAAGTATTTTCCTCCTCCATGGTATATTGATCAAACATACCCATATTTTAAAAAAATCAAGAAAGAAAAATAACTATAGAACACAAGAAGTGCTGATTCTCAGAAGTACAACTCTATCTGCAGTTCAAGGAATAACATCTTTGTCCTTAGCACAAAATTATCTTTAAATACAGATGAGCCAGAACATTCCTCCTGCATATCCTGATCCATTTTATCTTGTTTTCAGTGGATGACCGACAAAGAGCAGAAACAGCATTTTCCTTTGTTTTCCACTTTGTTTAATGAACCAAGACATTAATGAGAAGAAAAAGATGCAAAAACATTTGAGCCCATAAACTGAAAGATCAACAAGTATGATTTTATTATGATATTGTATTCTTATCTGGATGGCACATAATTACAAGGAAACATTTACAATATATTTTCAAGTATTGTGTCATTTCAAGGCTTTCACTTCAAAAAGCTACATTAATAATACACCATACAGATAGTACAGTCAAGAGTTTCAAATAGCTTCCTCCCCACTATTTGGTTTAAATATGATTCAGTAGGCACTAGAAATGCCTGCAGCCACTGACTTTCTTGTTCCTTAACCTTGTTCTTGTACCACAATACATCATTTTGCATGTCAGAAAATCAGCTGCTCTCAGACACAGCTCACAGGTCATGTCACGACAGAGCGACGTGCAGGTTCACACAGAGACCAGAAGAACTGAGTCCCTGACCCTGCGATTTAGCAGTGATGCGACAAAAAAGAATGCATATTTAACTTAAAAAACACTTCTACACTGAAGTAACCATGAAAATGCCACCGTAACATCCCATATTACATTAATGGTTTTCTTTTTGTCAATAAACTGCAAAATAAAGCATGTTCAATGAAGTCTGAGCTAGGCAGGTTGAGCCTAGGTTGAATCTACATTATTTCCATTTTGCATATCAGTCAGTGCAGGTCCTGGTGGTTAAATCTGACTCCTGTGGCACAAGTATAACCCATCAGTTACAGCAGTTACCCAATTTAAGACTGAAACTTTGAACAGCCCTGCTGATCCACCACAGAAGTGTAAGGTAACACATATCCCGCTGTCTCTTTTGTGCTGGCAATATACCCTGAACAGATGGAATTCTGCATACAGTAGAGTAAAACCTGGTTGATAGGGTATTATCTTTTTTAAAAAATCTTGAATGACAGTAAATGATCCCAGCATTCAACTTTTCTTTTTAACCGAAGACAGCAAAAGCCCTGTTACCTCTTTATTTTCATTTCTTATACTACCTTTTAAAATAAAGCAGGAAATGTGGCCAGCAGCTGGTCCCGTCTCTTCTGCCCCAACACAGCTGAATCCACTTTAGCATAAAGAAAAACAAGGATGCTAAATACACATATACTTTATCACACAGTGATGTTTCACAAAGAAAATCAAACTCCTTTTATTCTGATGAACACGTGATAGGGTCTAGCACCAATGAAGCAAATGACTGGGAGAGAACACTTTCACCTACTTAGCCTTAAACACAAAATTTAAGGCTTTAAGAAACAGTATTTCAGAAACACTAAATAGATTTTTTTCTTAAGAAGTTGATAAATGAAACTGATTTGGAAAGTATTCTTTGTGAAACCTCACTTTACATATTATCATTTCCACAATCCTTCTTCCCCCAACTGACATACATTTAAACAACCTAAACATTATAATACAACTGAAAAAAGAACCCACTCATCTTTTGTGATAGGGAGAAACACTGACTAGTACGAAAAAACATACACTATTTGTTCGTCAAACTATTCTTCCTCCTATCTCAGTTAATTGTGGAGCATTTTTCAAATCGTTGGCCTCAAGATACATATTTGCTCATCTCCAAACTGTGCTTAATTGTATCAAGTTATAGATTTCTGGATACTGTAGGAGGCTAAATTAAGAACTCTACAGTAAAATTAAGCACACGTATATACACGCAGTATTTTTTAGACTTTAAAGCTACTCTGAAGTAACATAGGAATTCCAGTGTGCATGGGCACAGAGATTTACTTATGGGAAGATAAAGTAACGAGTTACTTCGATGCATTGCATTCTTCAAACCCAATTCTCATTAGAGGTCCATGCAAAAGATTGACTCCTCTACAAGAGGATTCCACTGTACAGATTTAACCAGTGTTCAGGTTCTGTTTAATCAGACATAACCCTGCATCATGAATTGGAGCAAGATAGAGAAGAACTTTTAAAAGGTACCGTGGATCCTTAACACTGGACAGTATTTTAAACTAACAGGTCACAAAATTAATTTTTTTAAATTCAATTAAAAAGCAATTTACTTACACTTTTGGGACAGTCCCCTGGGATTAAAGCTATAAACGCACATCTTCTTTATTAGCATATTTTCCCTTTTCAGCTCATCATATACTTGGTTTAATAGAAAATTTCTATTTCAAATGGCATGAGCATTTTTTTAATTCAAAATGTAGCTGTGTGTTGGCTATGTAGCGAATGTATCAGTTTCAAAAAGGAAAAGGGGAAAACAGCTAATGAGAATGATGTGATTGTAGCCTTCACTATTAGTTACCATCCAGAGCTAGAAACATTTCGGCAGAGTAGGCCAAGGACCAGAGAAATTATTTCCTGAACCAGTCATTACAAGAGACTGGGATAAGCAAAGCAAGCTGTCTGATACCGCATTATGGGAATATATTGATCCTTACCAGGTTGCGAGGTGGAAAACGACTGTTCTTTAACCCCTACACAACGGAGCCTGGCAGGGCAAGCACCTAAAAGAGAAACTGTCAGAGAGGTTTTAATAGTAATGTATAACTGAGATGCAGTACAATTTTATATGCATGCTTTCTTTTGCCGATCATTACTATTTTCTTAAGTCTGTCCAGTGACGATGGAGTTTTTGGTTTGGTTTTTCTAAGCAAGCATTTTCGGCTCCTCAGGAAAGCAGGCTAGACATTATCTGACTCAAGACCGGGTAGTCAGCGTTATCTTTACTGCGAAGCGGAGCCGAGCACACCTTCATGCATCGGGTCGGCATGATCTTTTCACCCAAGTGCTGCGACCGGGCTCTGGCGGCACCTCCGCGTGTGCACCACGCGTGTCAGTCTGCACGACCACTGTCGCACTGCTGCACGCAGCTCTGCGCGACTCCTAACGCCAAACAGGCTCACACCACTACCGTCCACACGCCAGATTCACAGCACCTTGTACCAAGGCCACCGTCTGGCTCCCAACGTGCCGTTCGAGAGGATTTTTTTTCTGTTACCCTGGCCACTTAAGTGCCAGGTGCCCCTTCTCTGCATCTCCCCCAATACCACCCCATCACCACTGTATTGATTCTTTTCCTCCGCACCATCGCCTGTTTCCTCCGCCGCGACGCGAGGCCCTTAGGGGTGAGAACCCCACGAGTACTTGCAGCAGGTACTTGACCCTACATTTTGAAGGAGGCCGCTGCCCGCCGAGCACAGATGGAGCAGAACTCCACCGACACCTGATCCCGGTCCACGTGCAGGCAGATCCCGCCGGGGGCCGCCCACTCCTCCTCCGCCTCAGTCCCCACGGCCGCCTCCTCCAGGCCGCGGGGCCGGGAGCTGGGCAGGGCGTAGTCGTGGTCGCTGCTCTCGCCGGCGGGCTGGAGGTGCTGGTGCTGGCGGCTGCCCGTGTCCCTGAAGAGGCTGGTGCCGAGCTGCAGCCCGCCGGCGCGGGTCCCGGCCAGGCGGCTCAGGAGCTGCCCCAGCGCGCTCTGGTTCGCCAGCACGGCCCGCAGGTAGCTGCTCTCCCGCTCCAGCTCTCGCAGGCGGCGGCTCAGGCCGCGGTTGCGGTCCCGCAGCTGCCGGTTCTCGGCAGCCAGGCCCTGCAGGCGGCTCTCCAGCCCCAGCACGTACTGCTTCTTCTTCAGCCGGTTCAGCCGCGCCGCCGCCGCCGCCTTCAGCCGGCTGCCGGCCCCGCCGCTCCGCCGCCCGGACACGGCCGGGCGCGGGCCCTGGCCCGGCGGGGGCAGCGGCTCCGGCTCCTCACAGAAACAGCCGCTCAGCTCCGCCTCCAGGTCCCAGTCCGGCCGGGCCGCCTCCAGCAGGTCTCCCAGCTCCAGCCCCGGGAACCAGTCCTCTTGCTCCCACACCTCCAGCGGGCCGCTGGGCGCCTCGGCCTCCTTCTCCTGCCGCCGCGGCTCCGAGGCGCCCGGGGGCTTGGGCCGCGCGGGGCCCGGGTCGCCCTCCGCGCCGACATCCCGCCCTCTCGGGGCCTGCCCCGCTCCGGGCAGCGGCCACACGGCGCCCGAGGGGCCGGTCCCGCCGGCCGAGGCCGCCAGCAGCTGCGTGAGGCTGTGGCGCATGGCGGGGGCGGGCGCGGGCCCGGCGGGACGGGCCGGGACGATGCCCGAGGGCAGGAAGCGGCGCGAGGCTGCGGCCCGGCGCTCCCGGCGCGCGGCCTGCCGGGAAGCGGCGCGAGGGGCGGGAGGGGGCGCCGCGCGACTGCGCCCGCGCGCGGGAAAACGGCGGCCGGGAAGGGGGAATGGATGGGGTGGAGGGGAACGGGGTGTGGATGGGGGCGGAGGGCATCTCAAACGGGGAAAAATGCAAAGAAAGAAAAATTTCCTAAGAAAGGATGGTCTTGGGCGCTTGGTCTTTGTACACTTTCAAGCCTAATCAACGAGAAGGGAGACTTAATCCGTGAAACAGATAGGCAGCTAGCAAGCCATCTCTGAGCGATGCCCAGGTGCTGGAAAGACAAATTACTTGTCTTAGTCGGTAGATTGCCTCGTTAAGGTTTAGGGCTTGACATGCTTCAAGGATCTCAGACCTAGGCGGAGGTTAACAGAGCCTGGGGAGAAGGATGTACCACTGCTAGTGGACACAGAGAACGCAGAATTTGCAGGGCACAAGGACATCTGGCAAACTCCCGAGATAAGAAAGAAACTAATAAACCCGACTCAGCAATTGTGCTGAAATCAGCTCTACTTGGGTAAAAGGTAATTCCAGCACTAGGTGATCACGACCACTGACTCACAGCCCACTGATCCGAAAGAAGAGAAAGACTGAGCATATGGACTAATTGGCATGAGAAACCAGAGAATCATTAACCAGTGGAGATAGAATACTAATTAATAAGAGATCTATGTAACTTGTAGTCAATGAACACTAATGTCTTTCTTTGCTAAAATGTATAAATACTTAAAAGGTTTGATAGTTGGTGTGCTTGATTTGTGGAACACCACCGAGCACCCAGGGTTCTGCAACTCTGAAATAAATAACATCTCTCTCGAGTAATTATTGGCTTGTTGCACACAATAAATCCAATTTTTGTAAATAACAGGGTGTGTGAGAGTAGGGGGTGGGTGTGAGGGGAGGAGTGTGTAGTTGGGGGGATGAGAAGTGTGTGGGAGATGGGGTTTGGGGTGTATGAGGTGTGGGGGGGTGATGGGTGAGGGAGTAGGGAGGAAGGTCTCTCGCTCATAGACATCACCAAGGAAAGGGAAGGGGCATGTTCCCAGGGACTGCAGGTTTTGGGGCTTTCCCACCACCATGCACAGAGGCCTGTGGGACTGTTCTTTCACACAGCGAGTGGGTGTCCCCTGCCCAGATTTAGAGTATTTAGGCACCTGGTCTCAGACTCTTGAAGTGACCAGAGGGAAACAGGCACTCTTCCCTGCCTATCAACTGTTTCCAACACAGCAGCCAGCTGTAGTCCTGCTGTGTTCCTTCCTCAGACCATGAGTCTGGTGTGTAGCCTGGGTCAGTTGGCATTTACACTCTAGATGCCGGCATTGAAACTAAATGTGCATGTAAGGTGAGCACAGAAGGGGGAAATATGGTTAAAAAGTAGAAGGATGAAGTCCATAAAACATGTGTGGAATGACACTTGTAGGAGCCAGGATCAAAAGAAATTTGTGGTTTGTCATGCAGCAGGTAGCAGAGAAATAGTCTCATCTGGTTTTGCATGGATTCAAGGAGAATGCAGAGAATTTCAGAAGACAAGTCTGTCAGCTACTGGCAGATACTGCTTATGTAGAATCAGAATCACAGAACAGTTTGAGTTGGAAGGGACCTTAAAGATCATCTAGTTCCAACTCTCTTGCCTTAGGCCGGGACACCTTCCACTAGATCAGGTTGTTTACAACTGGTCATGGGCTGGAGAATCTCCAGACCTGCTGTTTCTGGTCACTTCTGTACACAAGATCAGTAGATACCAAGTTTGATGTCATGCTGTGGCTTTGTAGATGCTCAGGACCAAGCATCTCAAGAGATGCTCAAACCTAGAGATACTCAAACCTTTACCTAAATCCTTGAGGTATCTCAAGGTATATGTATGTGGCAAAGAACTTGGAGAGACAGCTGCCTACAGCTCTGGGGGAGGGTGGTGTTTGTGCCATTATGTTTTGGTTGTTTGGTTTTGTGGTTTTTTTTGTTTGGTTTTTTCTTTGGTTTTTTTTTTTGTTTGTTTGTTTTTTTGTTTTTGTTTTGTTGGAGGCTTAAAGACAAGCAGATGAAACTCAGCAGCTAAAAACTTCTTTCTTGCCTAGGAGACAGGCAAGAGAGAGTGGGAGGTCTCTGTATCCCAGAGTGCTAACAGGAAAGATTTTTTTTTTTTTTGTCAAAAACTGCCAGACGTGCACAAAATGGAAGGGTGTATCACTACTGTTTTTCTACAGAAAGCACCAAAAACCACAAAAAAATCCTGGCAGAACATTTATAACCTCAACCTGTTTCAAAGATTATTGAAATCACCCAAAAGACTTGACTATTTATTTTGAGCTGAATGGGCATATAAATAATGTTATGGCATTAAATAAGGTTTAAAAAACTGCAGAAACCTGTACAACTACTAGAAAACTATACACAGTAATTTGTTTGGGCATCAGTTGTGTATTACCTGTTCTTGTATTTAACCTGTTAAGTTCCTGAATTATGACTGTTCATCATTGCAAGGTGGGATTTCTTTCTTGGAGCTTTAGTGTTGCCTCTTACATGCCTAGCCTCTGTTGAACTTCAAGGAAGAATCAAAGACAAAAGGCTAAGGGTTTGAGCTTTTGGCCATCTCGAAAAATAAAGTGCTTTTAACTGAAACAAACAAACAAACAAAAAAAAAAAAGCACCAAAAAAACTATGTTTCAGCAGAGGTTAGGACCAAACGGATCAAATTCCTATTTTATGTTTTCCACCCTAGTGAATCCCCATTCAGATTTAACAGTGTAGAGATTTACTTAGGTAAAAGTGCAATGACAAAAAACAGTTCTTGTAGGGGGGTTTAAACTGGTGAGGATGTTACAAAGAATCCAGAAAACATTCCCAGTGCAGTGGTGTGTTACCACAGAGGCACCTGGCAAGAGGAGAAGAGAGGAAAACTATGCAGTTATGCAACAAAGTGACGGAGTTTGACATTCAGTGCTCTTTCTTTAGTGAGCAAATCCATACTGTGCTTTCTGTAAGCATCGAACTGCAGAGAGAGCTCATTATATGCCTGCTTGCTGCTTTCCAGCTGTACTTGGAGCTCTTGGACCTTCAGATCTTTGTCCACTGCTGCTGTCTTTTTCTCAGAGCACCTCTGCACGGCTTCTCCTGCAATCTCCAGCTTCTCCCCCAGGTGCTGAATCTCCCGTTCCTTATTTTGCAGAGCTTTGCCCCTCTCCATGGCCAGGTTCAACAGCTGCTCTTTCTCCTTGTGTGCCCTCTCCAGCTCAGCCCGCAGTTCAGTGCTCTGAGCCCTGTGCTGACTTTCTGCCTACTCTGCCCTTGCAACAGCTTGTTGGTGCCTCTCCTGTAGGAGTTGCAGCTGCTTCTTCAATGAATCCACTTCCCGGGTGTAGGCACCTGCTTGGTGGCTCTGAGCTTCTAGCAGCTCCTTTTCTCTCTCCTGGGCTCTGCAGCTCTCATAAGCATGTTTCTCCTGCAGGGAGTACAACTGCTGTGAGAGCTTCCTGGCCTGGACAGCCAGCCGGAGCACTTCAGCTTCCTTCTCCCTCACAGCCTGGCTGAAGAGCGCTTCCTTCTCCTGCCGCAGGTGCTTGTTCTCCTCCCACAGCTGCATGTGCCGTTTCCTGTGCTCATTCTTGAACTGGATCATCTTCTCATGGTTGTTGGCCAGATCCATGAAGCGCCCCCCCCAAATGCTGAATCCGCAGGGTCTGGGTTTTAATTTTCAGAGCATCCTCTGTCCTTAGTTTCTCCAGCTCTATGTTGAGCTGCTCCAGGGCCCTGCAGCGTTTGTGTGTGTCATCTGCTTTCTTTGTCAACATAGAGATAAGATGATGCTGCTCTTCTAGGTGTGAAAGCAGCAGTGCCTTCTCCCTCCTCTCCTTAGAGATATCACAGAATTCCTCCAGGCCTTTTGTCAGATCTTCCATATCTTTACCTGTCTCTGGATCACCTGTGGAGTTGGCCACCCCTGCCCCTCTCTCATCCTGAGCCATGGAGACAAAAAAAAGCGTTATAGTGGCTGCTTCTTTTAGTGACACTCAGCATGATTAAACATTACCCAGTGGTTGTGTGGCCAACACCAGTGTGATAAGCTGGTGGAGTTTCTCTGGAAGTCTGGAGAAGCTGATGTGGGTGGACAGGACCTCCCAAAATCAATGTCAGCCTGAAACCATACAGCTCTATAGCCCTCCCCACATCCTTTGGTTCAGAGTCAGACAGACTGAGAAGAAGGTTTATAGACTCCATGAGCAAAAGCAAGAATGTAGGCTAAGTATTTATGCAAGCCTATTCATTTGCTGATTTAGCTTTGCTAATTATTCGTTCTCAAAGTCCTGCTGTTATAGGCACAAGAACTACTATCGTATTTAGGTAAAAAGGGATAAAGCTGTAAATAATTCCTTAAGCAATCCTTCTCTGCTGCCTTTATTTTCTCCTACAGACTCTGTATTATAACTGCAAATAAAAGGGAGGGTTACATGAGACTTCTAATTAATTTATAAGATTTTAATAGTATATTTCTCATTAAAAATAACTGAGTAGTCTTATCCCATGCTTAAAGATCTATGAATAAAATAAGAGATCTATACAATGCTAATTACTGAATGCTCTGTGATACAAAGACTTTGTGACTGGAGAAGCAGTTCCTCATATGAGTTTTGACATTGATTTGCTGAATTATTTAAGGCATGTAATTTTAAAAGTCTGATTCTTCTAAATAAGGGAAATATTTGTATTACATAGGCACCCAAATGATTATTGGTATCAAATCACACAGCATGCTACCCAGACGTTTGAAAAATTAGCCTAAAACTCATCTACAAGTTTTCATGTAGATGCAGACCCGAAACTACAGAGCACATGAAACAGCATGATGATAATCAGGTTTTGTGAATTCCTGGGCTTTGACTGGAGGTAAAGGTAGGACATAAGAAGGCACCAGCTTAAAGCAAGGATGAAAAATAATGTACAGCAAAAATGGATTAACACTTGTGAAGCAGGTAGAGTTTTAGAGCTGTATAGTAGTGACCATCAGTACAGACACCAGCTCTGTCTCCACCATCCTGCACTCTCCCACCACTGTTGCTACCATGGATCCTGCCAAAATATTTCAGAATAATGGAGAAGAGAGAGAAGGACTGAGAGGTTTAGGCCATCCAGTGGAAATACAATGAAGAGCAGGGTTTAAGAAGAGAAAACTATTTTCTTACCAGGTATTTTCTTTCCCCTGTTTGTTTATTGTCACTCCTGCTGTGAGGTTCTGTCTCCATGGAGAGTCCAGTCACCCCAGATCTCGTGACCTCATATGGGCTGGTTGGAGCTGGGCCAGCCCCACCAGGGTGGCTGAAAGAGCTGGCAGTGTTTCTTAGCAAGCAAACATTGCTGACACTCTCAAAAGCACACAGATTTGGAAAACAAAAGAGAACAAGCTTGGAGAACTCCTCAGTCTCGGCTTTTAATCCTGTGAAACTGTAGGTCACATTCAAAGCAACATATGTTTTCAGGTGTAAAATTAATTTATATAGGCAGTGAATACAAATAACTTAGGTGCCTCTTTTCTAGAATCAGCACCCTTTCAGAAGTGTCTCTTTAAGGATATAGAGTCAAACCAACTGCTGTTACCATTTCAGGACAAATACATTGTTCTGAAGTGTCATATGCACATGTTCCCTAGTCATATAAGTGTATTTGTCTGGCAAAGTGGAAGCTGTGGCAGCTACCAATCTCATACAAAACACCTGAAGCAGTAAGATATCAAAGACTTGCAACTACTTTTGGCATTTGTGAACCCCACAGGCTGCCTGGTTCATGAAAGTGGGTTCCCCAGCAGGTTGAATAACACCTTCCCTTTTTCCCATTCATAGTGTATAATAAATTCCAAATAGCATTTAGATTTCTAAAATTAAATCAAGCAATTGAATTGGAACTGTGAAGAGCTCCCTTCTCCCCTCTAACTGAAGTTGCAAGTTGTCATTGGCTTTTAGACATGCACAGCTGAAACAAATAAATGTGCTTTTATTTTCAAAAATGTTTTCTGTCTGCATTTAGTTATATTGCCTGCTGAATGGTTAATATAAACCACTGGGGTTTAATAAACATTCAATTCCTATTTAGTCTTAATAGCCTGCTTTTTATTTTAAAAAGTAATACATTCAGTACTTTATGCATTTATTATTTATTAGTAGCATGCATTTCTACAAGTTACAAATTCCAGTCTTATTTCCTATGCTGCAAAACTATTTAAACCAAGACCACCACAGTCCCACCAGTCACCTAATGGTGGCGCCCAAGCACAGGTAAGTTACTTCTTGCTAAAAACCAAGCTGATAGTCACAGGTACAAACTTTAAAGAATAAATACCCAACATACTTGTCATCACTAAA
Source organism: Myiotriccus ornatus (assembly GCA_036023395.1). NCBI lineage: Eukaryota > Metazoa > Chordata > Aves > Passeriformes > Tyrannidae > Myiotriccus > Myiotriccus ornatus. Next base: position 32,832,091 of record JAYRBT010000001.1, on the reverse strand, counting down.
ATTGGAACATTTAGATCCTTATGAGTAGCACTGAAATAAAACAAAAAAAAAAACCCAAACCCTTTATGTCTTCAGTATTTCAGAGTAACTATTGCAGACTAATAAGATGATTAACACATATATATAAAGCCAACTTTTTATAACCCTGATTTTTTACAGTACATTGGAACTTAGTCCTCTGCACATTGTAGAATAGGACATCTACAGCACCACTTCATGTCATGCTTCTTTCACCAGAGAAGCAACTTAGATATCCTTGAAATGTACAACTACAAATTTACATAATGTTCTGCAGGCAAATGTTTAATTTCAAATATGAAGTGACATGACAGCACAAAACCAGAACGGCAACAAAGCAAAAACTGTCAGAACTGCTACTGTGTTGCTCTTCCAAGTTTCACCCCCCATACCTTCAATTTCATTCCCAAGGTTTCTTTTGACACTAGCAATTAAAAAGCCACCTTATTTTGTCAATTTTGCAACTATAAGCATCCTGAGAGGTAGTGTATCTTCTAACCAGGTGTTTGGAGAGTTCATCATCTTCTCCCAAAGGGCAGTTTCATCTGAAGTAGAATCCATCCAATCTACTGTTGTTCCATAGCTTTTGCCTAGAAAAATGTCAGTTTTAAGAGAAACATTACTTAATATGTTGCAGAGTTGAGAGCAGACAATCAAATTTGCCTGCTCTAAAATGATTACGCCTGCTCTAAAATGATTACACCTGCTCAGGTAGCTGACCTAGTGCTTTGGAGATCCAGTTCTACGTTTTTGCTCTTGAACAATTCTGTCAAATACAATTAACGACAGTTTCACACAGAAACTTTGTCGTCTCTCTCCAGACTTTTTCCTTGTTATCCTTAAGTCTTTTTGTCACAATCCGAAGGAGAAAGATGTTAATTTCCCATACATCTGAGAAGATTTAATAATAAAACAGGATACTGATTTTTGTACTGAAATGCAACGTTGGAGATTCTAAAATTCGAATTGAGGTTTACTATTCTAATTTGTAATTTAGGTTATTCTGGTGAACCATGTAAGAAGTTAAATTACGAAAGGTAATTTTTACATTGTATTTCTTGAGAAGACTCCAAAATGATCTTCCCTTCAGACCAGAGAGCAGAATGAAAGGGACAAATGGAAGAACTGTTTTTCCTGTTATTATACCTGCATGTCTTATATTGCCCTTATGCTAAAAACTTATTTGCATTTATAATTTTTCCTATTCAATATCTTCAAATCTTATCATGCATTCCTCATCTATCCTTTTATTTCCACCCCATGCTGTCTTTACACCACACACCTTGTTTTTGCATGCATAAGTTTGGAAGATGTTATCACAATTTTGGGTGCAGGAATAGCATATTCTTGTAATCAGACCAGATACAGTGTATGCCCAGAAAAAGTTTTATTTCTAATATTTCTCCTTAGCTGTCAGTCGTGCTAACCCTCCTAACACTATTATTTACATTTCAGGATCTGCGCTGAAGAATAGGTAAGTTACTGAATGGAACTCTCCAGTAAATAGATAACTGAAAGGTTATTCAGTGATCTTCTCAAAACAGGAAGAAATGGAAAGGAAATAAGAAAAAAAACCAACAAAACAGGAAAGACTATTTCATAAATTAAGTATTAATGTGGTAATTGTCCAGTACCTGTTCCAAGGCCTATCCGGAGGCCTCCCAGAAAGTGGTTTGCTAGTTTGTTGTGGTCCCAGACTGTGAGTTCTACGCAGGCTTCTTTCAGATCTTCTGGTCTAAAGCCATCGTACACCATGGTGTGGTTGAATACTGGGTTTGCAGTTTTTGCAACTGTCCGTGTTTTCTGGCGACTTTTTCTGCTAGTGTCTGGAAGAATGGTACTTCAGAAAGAAAAAACACTGTGAGTTTGCACTTATACACCACAGCCTGCATAAGCATACTGAAAAGGCAAAAGCTACTGATTAACATTGTGCTTGGCATGTTAGAACATGACTGAAAAAGAACAGATGCTTTTTGGAGGTGAAGAGAGGGGTCATATTCTCAGCTCCTTACAAGCAATACTGGCACCGTTTATTCACCCTTGTGCTTCAGAGTATGGAAGGGCAAGTCAAGGATGGGGAAGAGGTACAAGTGAGTTTATTTGCTGTATTATATTGACACCAAAACCTTTTGTTGCTGCAAGGGATTTCCCCCACCATCTTGTTATTCTTGTCTCTTTACATTTTCAGTCTGTATATGAAAAGGAAGGGGGAAGAAATACAGCTATGCTTCTCATTTCTGTCTCCTCTCCCGGTTTGCTAAGCTAAACCATAGTCTTGCACAAACGCACTTTGTTTAAATGTGAACAAAAGCAGGCAGAGTTTGACCTGTCCTTCCACCAAGTAACAGAGACAAAACTAAAGTGTAGTGATTACACAGAAAGTTCTCTCAGTAACTTATACTTGGTGGTATGTACTTACCATCTTGAAGTTGCAAGCCCTGCCGGAGAATTTGCATGACAATAAAGGAGAATCAGAAAACAATTCTGTGGGGATTTTTTAATATGAATGTAGAAAAATGAAGATACAATTAGAAAACACAACTGTAGCATTATTAGGCCACCAACCATGTTTGATCATTTCAACAATTCTTACCACTTGATAAAAGAGTTGAGCCTGTTGCCTCTCAGAAGAGGAAGGTTATGGCATTCCTTCACCCAGATGTGGACCTCGCCAGTAGATAGAGTCTTCTTTCCTGTAAAATTAAAACAAGACATCTGTTTAAGCAGATCACTTTTAAAGGTAATTTCTATGATGCAGCAGTTCCTGCCCATTTGTAGAGGTGATATTCAGCCTAGACTTATCTCACATCTTAATTCAACATTGCTCTCTGTCCTCTGGAAGCTGAAATCTTCATCCCATCAAAGTAGTGCAAGATCACATCATGTCTGCATTCCCACAATAACTTTTCTTTTATTACAACAGCAAACACAAACTACTGGTCTTCTCTTTCCAAGCCTCCTAGATAAAGAGATCAGCTTGTCTTCATGCTATGTGATGTCAGCATTTATTGCTGCTCATGCTTTCAAAAAAGCTCCTTTGTGCTCTAAATATATTTGGTTCTTATTGACTGACTGACTGTCTGGATTAAAGATCTGGCCTGGCTTCACTCTCAGATCTGTCCACTGTCAGTTGTCAGACAAGATTAAACCAAACAGATCATACTGCTATCAATTTTTGCATTCTAAATACTTAGTGCTATTTCCTACATCTAGTATTGCTTCGATTCAGCGTGTTGTCATTGTTTATTTAGCACATCACAGCCCTTCCTGATTATTTGTAATCTCTAAGGTTATTGAGCAAACAGAATTTTATTACACATATATTGCACTACAAATCTTAGGTTATAACAATGAGCTAATTTATTCCATAGTAACATTAAAAACAGCAAAAGATCCCAAAGTGATCTTTGCGATCCTTAGCTGAATTCACAACCAGGGTCACTTAATCCTCTAGGAATAAAAAAGAAAATCTACTTTCATGTTAAAAAGAAAAAAAAAAGATGTCTAAAGTGACTGAAAAACATTAAACAGATTTTTTTTTAACTAAAAAAAAAAAAAAACTTAAAGAAAATAAAAAAAAACAACCTCAAAGGCCTGACAAACACAAGCAAAATAGCAACGCTTACCTCCAATGGGATGTGGGACATACTGGAGGGCTAGTTTCATCTCCCCTCTGTTTTCTAGATTAAGAGCCATTGTTGAAGTCTGAAATAAAAAATAAAAATAAAAATAAAATAAAAAAATAAACCCTCTGTATAACTACAAGTCTCAAACTTTGCAGTTCATGCAGAGTTTACCATGCAAATTTTTCCACTGGAACAAGCTTGACTTCTACATGAGGCAAGTTTTTTCTCTTGTTTCCTTATCAATTAGTCTTCCCTCAGTTTACAGAACATGAGAGAATTTAGGGCACTTTTAATCACTTGACAATGTGATTACATAGACACATAGCTCTTCTGCTAAAGGAGAAAACTAGACTCAGAAGAGGCAAACAGGCTTTGAGGGCACGTTTTCCCACTGTTGTATGCGTATTTAAAACTAGAAAATATATTCTTTTAATCAGGAAACTTACTCTTCGTGCAACAGAAAGTGCATTTCTCTAAACTCATTTCTGTAGGAATGTTTGTCTCATTTAATCCATTTAAAAATTAGCCTCAATAAGAGTAATCTTGCAGAAAGGCACAAGAATATGTCACTTCATAGACAGTCATGGACTATCTATAGACAGAACATGCCATCTGTTAACATTTGGTTACATTTACCTACTCAGAGCAGCTTAAAAATTAGTCAAATTAGATTAGTGCAAGAGAATACCATGTTATCCCTGTTCTGTTCTGCAAATTACAAAACTTGAGCTTGAGCTAATTTTGGAATGAATTAATGAGGTAAATTCGGGGCGGAGATGGGAGGGGGGAAGAAAAGAGAAAATCAACAATAGAAACCAAAACTTCTGGCAGTGGCTCAGCCAAAAGTTTAGATTTTGGCTGAAACCCATTACCAAACAAGGGGCATAGAGAGATGGAATCATCATTACATCTGATATTAAAATAGTGCTGCACTTGCTCCATATTCTCAGAAGGTTTACTTCATATTCAGTGAACAAGTGCCTTCAGGTTTCTGTTGCAGAAACATGACATTAATGAGAAATACCTTGAAATTCCTACTCCTTAGACTATGAGAAAGTTTCTCCTGCTCTAGTAGTTAGCTAGACTAAAAGAAACCTCAGAACTGTGTGTGCCATTTACTAGTATATATGTATTTATGATTGTAATCAACACAAACTCCACAGATCACATAAGACCAAGCTAAATAGTGACTTGGGTTTGCACTTACACAGCAGAAAATACAAAACAGCCAACCTACCCTTGGCTTGAGGGGAAACCAGTTGATCTGCTTGTTGGATCGATCATTCCAGTCCCAAGTTCCTAAATCCAACTCCACTTCACCAAGGAAGCTATTCCTTCCAAAGGTATCATTGTGCCAGACAGAGATATTAAGGCTTTGGTCCCTTAGGAGATCCTTCTCAATTTTATACTGCCCAGAGGAAGAAACGAGGACAAAAAAATAAAACAAGATGAATTTTTAATCAATGCTGTGTCTGAAAGTGGTAAGTTTAGAAAAAATGTGTCTGAGTTTATACATCCATAACTGGTCATTTCATCATTTCAGAAAACAAACAATAAAACCCAGCTCTTTCCTTTTTATTTCAAGCATCTTAAGACCATACTTGGCTTGTATTTGTTTGCAAGAAGTGTAAAACAGTGTTCTCACTGCTCTATCCAGAGTTCACTGTAGAGTTAACTCATCAATGGAAGGACAGTCGTCTCTACAGAGCAATCCCTCTCGTGCTAACATCTCTTTTGAGTGCATCTAGACCTGTGCCTAAAAGTTAAGGTTCCTCGTACATCACACATGCAGTATTTAATTTCTAGTAGTAGTTTGATAAATACCCGCAGTATTTCATTATAGACTGGATTAAAAGTTTTCTTTTTGACAGAGGTCTTCCGTTTGCCCAGCTTGTATTTCTCTGGAAGCAGGTAGGTCTTTACATACCTAAAATTTAGACAGGCTTGTTAGACGAGAAAAAACTCATCCTCTCCAACTTCCCCTTCCAAAAACATAAGTATTTGCTTATAAAGTGAAAGAAATCTACATAAGTAGCCATTATGTTGTTCAGCTTGTAGATTTAAGAAATAAAACAGCAGTGGTGATGTATAAAATCACCGCTTCCTTATAATATCCTTCTCCAAGGGAAAATCTTTTGAAATGTCTCCTCAACACAAAAATACAGAATATATAAGTATAGTAGGCCCAGATATCATATTTATAGGCTCTAATCCGACCATCTGAAAAGTAGAATTTTAAAAGATAATTTAATATTCTTAAAATTTTTAATTTCCCATATTTATATATACCATTTTATAATGGTAATTCTATATTCAATCAGAGTGAAAAAAAAAACCAAACACAAAGCACATACAGCTTTTTCATTTATGTATTGGGTTGTTTACTCTAACAGGTTAGAGAGATTGGAAAACCCCATCTGTTTTCATTTTCACATTAAAAGAAAAACTTCCATTAGAAAATAAATATATTCTTTGTACTTACGGGTCCGAGCGCTGTCGTTTAACATCTGCTACTGCCAAGTCTTTACACTGGCAAATAAAAACGTGGAGCTCGTTCAGCTGTTCTACATAATCAATAGCAAACTGAATGTTCCCCTTCACATCAACATTGCCAAAGTCTGCACTATAGATGCTCATCAGACTTCCGCTCACCTGCATCATAAAAGAGGAGAAAAGCTTTCCAGGCATTGCATTTCACCAGATACTTCAAGATTAGGGTAGAAGTTATGCTCAGAACTCAGACAGTAAAGAAATCAACTGTGTCTCTTTGGATGTAACAACAAGATGTAATGGACACTATTTTACAAGCTTCTCAGCCAGAAGATTAACAAAAGAGAGATATTTTGAAATCAGAAGGTGTTAGGCCAAGTTTTCTACAAAAAATTTGAATATGTTTACTGGATTGAGATAGAAGAAATTAAATTACAGGATACTGTGTATCTAGAGATTGCCTGTTATCAGATCTGTGAAATATTGCTTCTAAATCTCTTCATCTGATCTTTCATGCAGAAAGCAGAGCCTAAGAATTTAGGACTTCTGAAAATACCACCAAAAAGACTAGTGGATAAAGTCTATATGGCTGAATTATGCACCTAAACATGTAGCTAAATAAAACACTGAAAATTAAACTACATATGGAGAAAGAGAAAGATGTATAATTTTTTTTTAATGTCAACATCATTCCCAAAAATTCTACATTTCCTTACTGAAAGTTCACATAAGCCAGTGACTTTTGGTTAGCTAATTCACTGATTCAGTTACACACCCAGCATTCCAATAATGTCTTCTGCTTTCACTTATTTCTCCCCCCTTTCTCTTTTCCTAAATGTTTGTTCTACATAAATTGTTCCTCATTTTCAGCTACAAATGTAAGCTCTTAGGGTAAAATCCATCCCTTTGTTCAGAGTCCTGAACAGGTTCCAATATGTTACTAGAAAAATAAAACTAAATCTATTTTATTTTATTTGCTTCAGGCAATTTCATGCAAGGAATTGTTTTATATTCATATAACAGAAACAGAAAGAATGAGACAGAGATGCCAAGGAAAGAAAGACAAGAGGAATGAGAAGAGAGATGAAATAATATTTAAGAGATTAGCAAAAGCAAAGTGCCATTAAAACAAGGCTTTGGTTTACATACAGAGGATAAGGAGGCCATGCCAGAAGAACCGCTAAGATTGGTTAGAGAGCTGGGACTCTTCTTGATTCTGCCAAAGGAATAACTGCTTTCTGATGCAGTATCTGTCTCTCTGTCATCACTCTACAAAAACATGACAGAAAGAAAGTCTGTGTACTTTCTTTATAGTCACAAAGAACATTGAAAAAACAAAACCAAACAAGCAGAATTTTAATGCAGATTGAGACTCAGTGGAAACCTAAATTTAAATTCCCTTGTGGTGCAATATGAATAATATTTCTTGAATTAGGTCATGCATTTAAAGTTGAAAGCAGATTTTTCTGATGAACAACATACACTGATAATTTTTTTTAAACAGCAATGCAACTAGGTTTAAGGGTTTTTTGTTTGTTTTAAATCTCAAATAGCAATGAAAAAGTACAAAGGTAAGTGTATTGGGACAATTATATTCAACTTCTCTACATCATTTTCTCATGCATAAAATTGTGGAAGTGATAGTGCTCAGGTCTGTTACCACTCCCTTTCTGCTACACAGCAAATGCTATCAGTTCAGTGCCTGTATCTGAGGGCAGCTGGCTGGAAGGTAACATGCACAGAACAGCACTGGATACAGCAACAGGTTTTGCAAAGTCTTTCTTACAAGAGGGTAAGCAGGAGCCTGCTTTTCCATCAGGGAATTGCAGTTTTGGTTTCCTTGGTCATTATCAGGTTACATGCTTACAGTCCCATTCCATTTCAATGCTATCTCTGCACTAAAAGATTGATTTACTTCCCACGTGTGCCTTGGCATCTTCCTACACAAGCTGTTATGGACAACAGCATCTCCCTGTTGTATTCCACCCACAAACAATTAACATTCCCCTCTACGTTACACACTTCTGAAATGATGTCATAGATCTTCGGGTAAGACATGCAAGATTAGTAAACAACAATTTCTACACATATTAAGGAAATTATTATTTATATAAATAAATATATAGCATACAAGCAGTTTGAATAAGTCTTTAAAAAAATCTGTTGATTGTAGCTTCTCTGGTTATGTCTATACTCGTAAGTAAAAGCAGGCCAGGATCGTTCCCCAGTTCAGAGGTCAATGGCAAGGACGGACTACTGTCCATCCTACCTAGCACAAGGCTTCTTGACAGAAAATTGCTTTGGAGAGTGCCATTTGGGACAGTACAAAATAAATCCAGGAAGTGAAATAACTGTTAAGCAGTGTGGATAATCAGTCCTGTTAAATGGACTGTTTGAAAGACAGGAAAATCTTAAGTCCTTTTATAGGGGAAGAATATACAGTTATTAGACACTTTAAGTGACTTTAATGGCTTTAAACTGAATGGCTTTAAACTAACTGACAGAAGGTGGGTTTAGATTAGATATTAGGAAGAAATTCTTTACAGCGAGGCTAGTGAGGTACTGGCACAGGTTGCCCAGAGAAGCTGTGCATGTCCCATCTCTGGAAGGGTTCAAGGCCTGGCTGGATAGGGCTTTTTTTTGGTCTAGGTGAAGGTGTCCCTGTCCATGGCAGGTGTTTTGGTGTTAGATGATCTTTAAGGTCCCTCCAAACCAGGCTGTTCTGTGATTCTGTGATACAGATTCGTAGACATCATAGACCCGTTGCTTCAAGTTGCTTATCACTTTCAAACTTCAGTGTCATTTTAAGAGATTTAAATATAGCCTCAAGCTTGTTCCAAGATCCACACCAAGATGATGATAACAACAATAATCAGGCATGGCATGTTGTTGTGAATTCTGAAATTTCACTTGCATGGAGTTAACAGAAGGGTACCTGAAACTATACTGTTTCAGAAATGGAGCTTACCTCTTCCTGTAGGAATGATGGTACCGACTTGCTAAGTCCTTTAAGTTTTTCAGGGTTGGAAAACAGCTTATCAGGCTGTGAAGGCACTGTGGAAACTCAAGAGCAGTAATTCAAAAGGCTTCAAAACCATGTTTGTACTTCAGAACAGTGAGATGCCATAGCAGGACACGGTTAGAAACAAACCACTTCAGATGAAATACATGCACATGCACAACCAGTTTACAACTTGGATGCAAGGGTTTTTTTCCCCCACAGGACTCAGAGGAGCTATCATTAGGAAGAATAATCTACTCTGACATCTCCTATAACACTTGCTAAAGAACTTTGGTAGTATCAGAAATGTTGCTTAACATGATATACAAGCAAATTCTGATCAAAAGTAATGAAGCATTTTCAGTTTATCTTCTAGATTTTCTTCCTAGAACAAGTGCATTCATGCACTAACCATATCATTATCAGTAGTGGAATCAAGATAAGGTTCTTAGTAAGAAATTAGAACACAAGACAAACTATGTTCTTTTATTTACTTAGTCAATTTAACAGCAGTAGGAACATTTGTATAAATCAAGCAAATTTTAGGTCCGACCAAGGAAGTCTCAAGTATTCCTATTTAATTATAAGATGCATATCTCATGAAAGATGCACTTTTTTGCAGCCCATCTCTACCACATTTTTATATCTCTGTTGAAGTTCACTTCTGTGCTCTTTCACTGTACAAAGCATAACTGCACAGGCTAGCCTTGCAAAAATCCAGCTTGCAGTAAGCCCACGATTCTCAGAATTTTCCATGCTATAACCTCACTTATATGTAATGATACACTAAAGCTGGACTGGATGCACACCGTGAAATGCACCAATACTGAGTATGACGGGACAGAGAATTATTTGGCAACAGCCAGCCAGCTACAGGGGCACATATCTGTTGCATAAAATCAAACACTGCACATGATGGGATTGGTCACAATCCTATGTGAGTGAAGCTTTTGCAAAGCTTTTGCTGTCGAAGCTCAGCTCGTGCTCAACATACCAGTTATCATCAGTATGCAGTTAGATGCATGTCCAGATGTGTAATTTGTTAGTTGTTAAATCAAAAAGTATTTTTAATTTATTAGTTTAAGCATCAGTGGAGAAGTCTCTCCACTGTCTCTGGAAGAATCCTATTACTCACTTCCTGCTGCATTTTCAGTCCTCTCTGGATGCTGATCAGGTTTTGGACCTGCTCAGTGCAGTATTGACGACAGTCATTCAGCAGCACAGTTTTGCAATGTTATAAACAGCATCAATATACTTTGTATGTAGGAATTGTTTTACTTCCCTGGACCCCATAAGCTCTGTGGATTTTTATTCCTTCCAGTAGTTTAGTAGAGGTAGGTCTTTGTCAGTATGAGGTGTTTCATTTTGATGCATCACAGAGCAAGTTGTAAGAGTAAATGCAGAACTAGGGACTTAGGGGTGAACTTGGCAGTGCTGGATTAGCAGTTGGACTTTATGATCTTTCATGTAATGTGTTTTTTCCAACCTAAACAGTTCTATGATTCTGTGTTTTGCATCTCTGTTCTCCTTGGAGGAGCTGGATCATAAAGGTAATATGAGTGTGCAAGCTAAACAAAATCAATCTTTTCACTGCTCTAAATAAACAGTCTCTTCAAAAGATTCTGTCTGCACAGCTATCAATTTAACTGCGTGT